>CM062804.1:501631722-502866668 GCA_031772625.1 Pinus tabuliformis | reverse complement strand
AGAGTGTGAAAAAGTGGAAACATTACTTAATGGGCAAAGAAACAGTTATACACACTGATCATCAACCACTTCAATATTTGCACTCAAAAACTAAGTTGCAGCAATCAAGACACTATAGGTGGATGGGTTTTCCACATCAGTTTCATCTCGTCATCAGATATAAAAAGGGCATACAAAATAAAGTTTTAGATATGTTGTCCAAACTAATCATAAATGCATCCACTATACTTAAGCATAATTCAGTATTGCATGAAAGCTACATTGAACAATATGCTCAAGATATAGATTTTAAAGATGTATATGCAACTTTAAGTCATGGCAAATAAGTAGAAGAATTGGATTATCATGTTAAGGACCAACTCTTGTATCATTTGGGAAAGTTATGCATTCCTCAAATAGAAAGAGTAAAGATAAATCGAGAAGCACACACTTCTCTAATATCAGGTCACTTTGGTGTATGTAAAACAGTTGCACAACTGCAAAGATTCTGTTATTGGCCAAAAATGAATGAGACAGTTTCTAGATATGTAAGAGGGTGTACCATGTGTGCTAAAAGAAAGCCCAGCAATAGAAAACTAGGCTTATACACTCCACTACCGTTTCCTTCTCATCCTTGGGAAAGTGTTTCCATGGACTTTGCTGGAGGACTACCTAAATCTAGAAAAGATCGTGACTACTTATATGTTTTTGTGGATAGGTTCAACAAAATGTGTATTTTAATACCTTGTAACAAACAGATTACAATTGAACAAACTGCAAAGTTGTTATTTCAGCATGTATGGGTTCATTTTGGATTACCCACTTCCATTATATCTTATCGAGATACCCGATTTTTTGGGAAATTTTGGTCAAGTCTGTGGGAATTGATGGACACCAGACTGAAGAAGAGCACAACTTTTCATCCACAAACCGATGGCCAAACAGAAGTAGTCAATAGGACAATGATCCAGTTTCTCAGAGGCTATTACAGCAAGCATCCCAGGCTTTGGAATGAACATGTATGTTATGTGCAGCATGCTTACAATCGAGCTAAACATTCTTCTACACAGATATCTCCTTTTGAGACTTGTTTTGGTTTCACACCAAGGTATCCCTTGGATTTTGTCTTTGGTAAAGACGTAGCAGCTGATGGACATAATGATGTGGACAAAGAAACCAAGTTCATTGAACAAATCCAAGAGATTCACTAGGCAGTACAGGAAAAGCTTGAAAAGAGCCAAGACAAGTACAAGGCAAGGCATGATAAGCATCGGATGGAGCATAGTTTCCAAGTTGGTGATCAAGTTTGGCTATATATCAATAAAGACAGAATGCAAGGTGAAGGTAAGAAGCTAAAGCCAATAAGGTATGGACCTTTCAAGATACTTGAGAAAATTGGTGAGAATGCTTCTTGCCTTGATATAGAAGCTTACATGCACATTTACTCAGTGGTTAATGTAGAAAGCTTGAGATTATTTGAACCTTCATTAATTGAAGATCCAAAGAGCAGAGTCAATTGCCTTCTATTGATGATCTGTTGCCTGAATATCGTAATGAATTGTAGGAAGATACAATTTTGGATAGGAAGGTGAGAACTACGCATAGAGTGGATGTCGAGTACCTGAGGATTGGACTCAAAGGTTCAAAGCCAAGCAGTGCGAAATGGATAGAAATTGGGCAAGCGAGGAATCAATACCCTCACTTGATTGATGCTTAAAAATAAAATTTTGGTGGTCCAAAAGCCTTTTCAGTGGGAAGGCCGTGATTTGAATTGGATCCTAAACACTCTCTAAGTTTTCATAAACTCATTCAAATTATGCCAAATAGATTCAAGTCTTACAAAGATCAAGCTATCAGAAGGAATCCTCGTGACTGTTGCAATTGTGATCAACACAGAGAAACAAGGACCCTCGGTCGAGCACGCAGACTGTTGGCCCATGGTAACGTGCGCTGGCGCAAATTGGAAAAACCAGAGGCTAATTCAAGAAACGGGGGTGGTTTTTGATATGCTAATCGCGTATCGCAGGGCATCCACCTCAGTGAAGGAAAGCCTCGAAGTGCTCGGACCCAAAATGGCTATGAAATGCAGAAAAGTAATAAACTTAGTTCGGCAGATTCCACAAAATCGGCATGATATCGGAAGGCCTTGAGGTTGTAAGTGGTTTATCCCGAGTCTTGCTCAATGCCACACATCGAGTGACACGCGTCCAACAGAGGAGAGACAAAATCGCGCATATCGGACAGGTAACCATTGAGCTAATTATCTGCCCAATATGCACAACGACTGTAGGATCTGGGGGGTCCATGTCAATGGCGCAGGTGCGTCTTGATGAATGACCAGATTTGACAGATGATAAAGCAAGATTATATGGGATTTGAAGTTCGGTATGGAAGATTTAATGGAAGGGATTCGTATTTCACGGGCAATCTTGGAACAAATGAAAATAACGATCATTCAAACATTTCCAAGGGAATTGACACTCAGTTCATTATGAAACAGGTGGTCACCTCCCTGTGAAGTGTTACACAGTGATGATGACGCAAAATAGGGGAGTTCGAATGGAGAGAGGAAGGAAAACCAGAATGTCGGGAAGCGGAAATGAACCGAGAGAAAGCAGACTAGCTTTAAAGCCATGAATTGATAGAAGCAGAGGACAGAGAGACACACACACACAGAGGAGTTAGTTAGACGCAAAAAGCTAAGAGCAGTGAACAAAGAGAAGAGGCCGAGCTGACCTGAGGGTAGCATCGAGCCAAACAGAGCTAGAGAGAGTCAAAGAGTCTATGCACTCTAGAGAAAGCTTGAGAGGTTCAAGCGAGCTCCTCGGCATAGACCTGTCATGTATGAGTTTCAGATTAGGCTCATACTACTGTGACCAGTAGAGGTCAAGTACCAGTAAGGAGAGTTTATGTACTCAAATCCTACTGATTCATATCTGTTGAGTGAGACTCAAATTGAGCTCACTAATGTAAAAAATTTGATTTGAAAACATAATAGAGAGGCCACCACTGAAGGCTGGACCAGGAGACATAGCCCAGGAGCATTGAGTGAACTCCTTATTAAACTTGTTCTGTTTACATGTTTGCCTGTTATGTTTTCTCTAACTATTTTAGTGTCTATGTATTTCGTAATCTTATCGATCCATGGCATAAAGTAACATAGGCACATCCATGCACATGAGTGTGTAATACCTTTAATTCTTTGTCCTGGATAAATTCCATATCACGATCCTAATGAGATAGTCCATGATCCTCTTCTGGATGAAGCTGTCTATCTTATCGACACTATTGGCCCTTGGTACAGTGACATTCTTGTCTACCTCCAAGCACAACAGTTTCACCCTGAACTATTGTCAGGTGACCATCGCCGCATCCACCACCAAGCACGACACTATCTAGTGATTAACGATATGTTATATCATCGTGGTGCAGATATAGTTCATCAATGTTGTCTCACTCATGAAGAGGTGGAACATGTTTTAAATGACTGCCATGCTAGGGCATGTGGCGATCATCTTTTTGGCATATCTACTGCACAGAAAATCTTGCGCGTAGGCTATTACTGGCTAACCTTGTTCCAATATTGTGTCAAGGCCATCCACAATGCCATCCTTGTCAAGTGTTCACAAAGAAAATGTGGTCTCCGCCATCCCTACTATGCCCGGTTATCTTCGTCGTCCCCTTTGTGAAATGGGGGATAAACTTCGTAACTTGTAATCGAATTTCCTCTGTTGGACACAACTATATCATTGTAGCTGTGGACTATTTCACGAAATGGGTCGAAGCCCTTCCTACCTACTGGGCTGATGGGGAAACCGCAGTGCTATTCCTGTTTAATCAGGTTATCTGTTGCTTCGGTGTACCCCGCACGATCGTTTCAGACCATGTGTCTCATTTACAAAATCACATGATGTCTAACTTAACATCCCTGCTAGGTTTTCGTTAGGATCAATCATCCTCCTACTACTCCCAAGCTAATGGTCAAGTAGAGATCGTTAATGGTGTCTTAAAGACCATGATCCATAGGTTGGTAGGATATCATAAAACCAACTGGCATCGAATGTTATATTCGATGCTATGGGCATATTGAACTTCAATAAAAACTGCCATGGGCTTTACACTTTTCAACTAACTTACAGCTTGAAAGCAATTTTACCAATAGAGTGTCAGATCCCTTCCCTACAAATAGCCGTTGAACTCCTTCCTGGCACTACTGCCGGAGAAGATCACTTGCTATACCTCAATCAACTGGATGAAACCCATTGAGATGTCGAATTCATACTTGAGGCCCACAAGCATCGGGTAAAATCCTAGTATGACAAAAAGGTCAAGCCTCGGTATTACCAAGAGGGAGATATTGTTTTTCTCTATGATAAAAAACATGACCTCTTGGGGGCTAGAATGCTTCAACCCTTATGGCTAGGTCCCTATGTCATCAAGAAAGCACTCTCAAAAGGGGCATATGAACTTGAGGATTGGGAAGGACTCCCACTCGATGAGCCCACAAATGGAATCTATCTAAAAAAGTATTATGCCTAGTATTGCACTGGGCATGTGCTTTGTAATTTTATGTATTTATAATTTTTGCTTCCCTTTTTTGTGTGATTGGATTGTTTTGGTATTTCTTGGAGTATTTGTCTCATACATCCTTCTCGCAATGTAGATGTCTTTATTACCCTTAGCATATGTAGGATATGCAGATGGTGCCAGTCGTCACACATGAAACATTGCGTCAGTTGTTTGGGTCATCTACACACCTGAGTCAGAACTGTTTTGTTCCGAAGGAGTCTTTCTGGGTACTACCACCAACAATATTGTTGAGTACATGTCTGTAATTTCACTTCTCACTGAAGCGTCATCAAGGGACATCTCCAATCTGGTGGTCAAGTTAGACTCTCAGCTAGTTGTTATGCAATTGACAAATCATTATCACATTTGTAATCCAACCTTGTTACTCTATTATTTAAGGGTACGACTCTTGGAACGTCAATTTGAACTTATCACATATGAACACATTCCTAGAGAATATAGTACAATTTCTGATTCATTAGCAAACTATGTGTTAGATTGGCATATATCTCATTCATTATAGAAGCATGCATGAAAAGTAAAAATTTATAGAGTTAAAAGTTTTACAAAAACATTTAAAAAACATTTATGCCATCAAAATACCAAAATGTCTGTATATATATCTATATATATATATAGATATATATAGATATATATATATATATAGAATCCATTCTTTTACATCGAAATATTCCAAAACTTGGATGTTTTAAGTACAAAATGGCTACTAATCGTAGCTACAAACACCCATTGGCTATGCCAAAACACTTTCTAGAAAGAGCCTACTGCTCCTGAAATGCTAAAATCGCTCTAGCTATCCTCTGAAGAGGAACTAGAAACCACTCAGATACACTGACTGTGTGCCACTGCATATGAGTGGGAATCTCCCTCACATGAAGGGGGTGGACACCCATGCTCAAGCCCTCTTGATTCCTCAGA
Source organism: Pinus tabuliformis (assembly GCA_031772625.1). Classification (NCBI taxonomy): domain Eukaryota; kingdom Viridiplantae; phylum Streptophyta; class Pinopsida; order Pinales; family Pinaceae; genus Pinus; species Pinus tabuliformis. Next base: position 502,861,181 of record CM062804.1, on the reverse strand, counting down.
ACCTCGCGAACACTGTCAGCATCACCCCCCCAGCAAGTAGTTGGCCTCCTCGTCTCATATGGTGGGGTTTGCCTGCAGGTCATAATGGTGCCACATCTGTGTTAAGCATAAATCTTCATGTCAATACTTGATCACCCATAAAAACATCACATAAACATTCAAAATCTAAAAAATACTTGAAGTAATTTCAAAAACCATTCTCACCTTGAGGACCCAATTTTGTCTTGGGCAGCAGCATTAAGTCAGGGTCGCCAGTGAAGTCCATGCCCTCATAAGTATAGTCATGCCCTTATAAGTATAATCATCAATCATCACGATCTGGCCACGAAGCCACTGGAAGAAATCTTCCTCGAAGAAATGTCGGATCGGTCCTCCTCCTGTGTGAGGATCGAGTGATGACCATCACCCCTGTCTTGGCTCCCTCAGATCAAAGGGAGCTAAGCTCACCCTTGGGCACATAACAGGTACCCCCTCAAGAATGAATGAAACTATGAGAGTACCATACCCAAAACTTTGTTGGGTTCGTGTATTGCATGCAGTTAACTCTTCCTTCAACTGTTAAAGCACTGCTTCACACCATTTGAACATCTGTGGCTGGACACAGTCAAATACAAGCAACAGTTGGGCCTTTGTTGTAATCTGGGGACTCTTTGACCCCGCCAATCACACAATCAACCATAAAATGGCCCTCATAGACCTAGACCTTATCCTCTCTATGGGGACTCTGTTGCTGACAAGTCCACTCTCAGGGATGTAGTACGATTGAAGCAGCTCTAGGTAGGTTGTGGATCAGGCCTACCCCCGCTAAATTTTCTTGTGCCCCATGGCATGGAAAACCATTTAAAAAGTATATTTCATTAGGGTCAATATCTAGGTCATGATCTACAATCATGAACACTTGCTCGTGTTCATCCCAGCATTGGATAATCCACCTCAATAAATCCTCTTGCCCTTTCATCAGCTCCAACTTTACATACTTCAATAAATTGTAGTGGTGCAAAGCATGCATGCTAGATTGTTTTGCATCAGCAATTCCTGGCTCTCATGGGCCCATTCTCTCCATAGGCTAGTCATTATGGCCTGAAACCTGTGCAAAATTACCCAAAAATTAGTCAAAATAGGGCAATACAAGTCCAGGAATCACTGCATGAGGTTTTAATCTGTTCCCTCAAGCTCTAATGCTCCCCCCAGTGGTACACAGGGAGGATTAACGCCCTCCAGTAGGTCATATAGGGTGTTTAACACTCCCTACAAGCCATCGAGAGGGCATTAGTGCGCAAACATTGCTTTAGGGTACCTCAGATCCACAAGAATCCACCCCAGAAACTGATAAGAAAGGTTAAGAAATGTACAGATCAAGATTTTGGCCTCTATCTGGTACTAACAACACATCGAATGGTTTCTCGGATCTCCTACAATGGTCCGTAGAAAATCTGCTCCTCTTTGGCTCCAAAACGCTTTCACAGTTCTCAAATAGTGAAAATGGTGAATGTGAAAGCTCAAAGAACTTCCTTATATTTATTTTTGGAGACATGATTTTTTGAAATCATTAAAGAGGAAGTAGTCCATTCCCCATGATTTTTTATCATGCATGAACCCATATGGATAGGAATTGTTTCTTTTTATACTTTTTTCTGCTTTTGATGAAAGTACCCTCAAGAATGAAAAGCAGTAAAAGTATTGCATGCAATTCACAATGAGCGCTTTCTTTTATGGGATATTTTCTCACTCTAAAAAACTGAAAAATCCTTGATTTCGTCATTGTTGGACTCGTTAAACACATACGACGACAGTTCGAGCAACTCTTTTTCGCTCTTTTTCTAGCTAATTAAATTGAAAAAGATCATTCGAGCATTATTTTTAGGCACTTTTTTCTCGCTCATAAAACTAAAAAAATCTTGAGTTTTTTCTTTAGGCTCATTAAACATTTATAAATATGAACCGAGCATTCTTTTAGGTACTTTTATCGCTTGTTAAACTGAAAAATCCCGAGTTTTTGTCACTAGGCTTGTTAAAACTCTACGGCAGCAACTGGAGCACTTTCTTTTTAGGACTATTTCTCACTCTTAAAACTGAAAAATCCCTGAGTTTTTTTCCCTTATTTGGGCTCATTAAATCTACGAAGAAGTAATAAGCAGTTCTTTTACCTCTTTTTCCTCGCTCAATAAACTGAAAAGGATACCTTGAGTTTTATTCATTTGACTCGTTAAAATTTGATGAAGGCATTGAGTTTGTCATCCCATGACTCATTAAAAATTTACGACGAAAAACGAGTTTAGTTCATCTCCTCGTACTTGTAAAAAAATGAGGTCAACATCTATTGAACATAGGTTTCTCCTTATCCAGATTCAATAGATTAACTCATGAAAGAGTAATCGGGTATACTATTAACCTTTTGTCACACCCGGTTAACAACTATGACAAAGGGACCACCCTGGAGTCATTCTTTACAATCTTTTCAGACTCTCTAAATATGAGAGGACCACCGAGTTGTTTCATTTCGAATCATTAAATTAAACATACAAGATATAGAGTCACTCTTTTTATGATCCTTTTAAGACTCAAAACATGAAAATATCGACGAGTTTGCCTGTCTGGACTCATTAAACTAATCAGATAGGGCATAGACTCACCCTTTTCGTGGTCCTTTGCAAACTCTTAAAATATGAAAAGATCGACGAGTTTACCCTTCTGGACTTACTAAACTAATCAGACAGGGAAAGTAGACAATACAATTGCATTCAGTATTAGAAAGTGTGATTTGGCAGCAGTCGTTCCCTTGAACATGGCACTCCCTTAGATAAACCTTCCTTGTGATTCCCTCTCAATATGAATCCTACCATCCTATGAGTTTAGCCTAAATACCTCGATGTTCTTGCATCTCTGTATCCTAACACTCTTTGTTGTTCATGAGTCTAGTGCTTCATGGTTAAAACCATGTCGTGCCTTCTATTGTTCAAGGGTTAACCTTTTGTTTCCTCCATCAACCCATCAAGCATATCCTTTCATCATGCCCTCTGTCATTTAAACCCAATGCTGAAAGATTCCTCAAAAAACAAATCACTCTTGTCTTGTTTCGTGTCGATTGATGTAGGACAAATTATTGCCTACCTTTCGATAGGTATCTTCCTATCGACTTCAACACTCTATCTAGGAAGGCAACCCAGAAACACATTCAATGCCTTGGTACTTGCAGACATTAGTGGCAGGTCACCTTGTGTCTGATTAGGAGTTCTCATTATTGGCTCCTGGTTAAGCGATTCTATGAGTCTTCGGTGGCCAGCATTGTCATATTTCTTTTATGAGAAAATCACTCTGATATAGCTATTGAGCATGGGAATGCTCGACTCAGGACATGATTTTAGTTGTTTTATATATATGTGTTGTATCAGGTTTCCCGTACTGCTCGAAGCTCCGATCCTCTCTCTCTTTTTGTCGAAGAAGAAAAATTATGGTTAAGTAAAGTATTTCGGCCATCGTCACAAACTTTGATCTCACACTTTAGGGGGAATTTTCTATACAGCAAAATGACACCCTCATCAGCTCAGAGGGGAAAGACATGATAGCTTAAGCAAAGACCAAGATCACAAGCCTTGTTTCCACACTAACGCTGGCTAAACACTGACAAAATGCTTTATAAAGCTTCTTTGTAAGCCTAAGGGAGCGTTAGTGACCCTACTAACTCTACTTGTTGGTTTGAGGATAGTGTTAGTGGATCCAAATGAGAATCTAGATGTCAAAGGAGTGAATTGACTCATAAATATCTCTATATTCCCTCCTAAATCTACTCAGAAAAGAAAGGAAACATCTAAATTTTGACATATTTGTGGGATTTCTAATCCTAATGGAGGCAAATGGGAAAGAGCTCAAAAGCATGGCAACATCATTGCTTTTACCTTAAGAGACTCATGGAGGAACTTGGAAACCCTAACTCAATTGCTACATAAGCAAAGTTAGGGCTATTGTGATAGAGGTCAGATCATTTGAAAGGATAGCTTACTTGATTGTCGAGCATAGTCTCAAATATAAGCACAAGAAGTTGGTAAGAAGGGGGAGAGAGAGAGGAGCTAGAGGGGTAAGGGAAGGCTGATGCAACAGATGGTTGTAATCACTCTTCCGACATTAACATAGAATTGCAGTTGTACTATTTACTCCATGGTGTTGGTACTATCATTCATTTATTTGTTTTTCCAATACCTTTTAGCATGATTAGTTTAGTTATGTGTAACTAGTTGTCTTTTATATATTCATGTATTAGTTATCAAGGTTGTATGTTGTGATTATGCTTGTCTCCTCTATGTGCAGGACTTGATCTGGAGCCAGTTCAGGGGACTTCTACCTAGCTGCATTGTGCTTTCCAACAAATCTACACGGAGGCTTGAGGTAATGAATATGTCTTAATTTGATAGTTAGTTATTATTTATGGACATGCATGTAACTTTGTGACAGTTGTAGATAATCTTACAGTTTGCCAAGGGTCCTGGGAAGACCCTTGAGGGTATCTCTATTCTCCATACATCGTGCACTTTATCCTATAGCATAGGGTATTGTAATTTATAGGATTTCAGGCCTTTCATGTTGTAAATAATGTCCATAATTTGTCATGTATTTCCAAGTTGAGGCAAATCAAAAGTTAAAGCAAGCATTGAAGGCGACAAAGGAGTTTTATAATGATGAAAGTTTCCAGTTCTTTAAGGCTTTTATCAAATATGATGATCCAAACTTAGGGTTGTACACATTTGTTTCAAGTATGGAATATGAAGGTCAAAACTATCATCTGTCATCTCGAAAGAATTTCCTTAGAGACTCAAAACTCTGTAACACAGAATACATCTATGGTGTGATACTTTTAATGGGCATGATAGGAAAGTGATGCCAAACTCTATTGAGCCACCATTAAAGAGAAGGAAAAATTAATGGACGAATTCACTAGGGTTGTCCAGGTAGTTCAACATGATAGCATACCAACTTTTCTACCAAATTATTTGCGATCATGATCTTTTCAAAGAAACGATGGTGGAACCTCGGACGGTTAAAGAAGTTATTGTTAATGGGTGGTTTTTCTTCCATTATTTGGTGGTAGGTTCTTATGTGGGTCTTGCTACCATTGCGAGTTTTTCATGGTAGTTTCCATATTATGAAGGTGATCTCGTTAATTTTGGTAAATGTTCGAGGAAAATTAGTTCATATATCCTAAGTTCTCACCCCCCTTATTTCATTTCATTATCACTTTGCACCTTTTTCCCCGACCCTGCCAATCACTAATGTCCCATCCCCACTTAAGTCTCGAACACATTTCATCGCATCCAATCATTCCCCTTTTCATCCGATGGTTAATATGCCTTATCACCCGCCCACCGTCCAAGCTTTACTGTCAAGGGGGGTCCGAAATGGGCAGTATCAAATCTTGGAGCTACCGCAATGTGGAAAGCGCATGCAATTTTGGACCCCCCCCCCCCCCCATTACTACTTACCACCTTAAGGGGGGGTCCGAAATCCACTTTTCCTTCTTCAAAACCGCCTTCCAAAGTAGTTCTTTGCCGATTTTACCAATCTATTTCCGAGAGAGATTCCGAGAAAACGGTAATGAATTTTGAAAAACTGAAATATATTTTGTTGAGAATGGGTTGAGGAACAATAACCTCTCCTAGGATTTACACAAGTTCCAAGAGTTGGGAGAATTGAAGCCATATTTGATCCCAATTTTTCAAGTTTCTTGTTCTTCCTAGTTTGGTCATTATTTTGTGGTGGAGATTTCGATGAGCCGGAGATGAATTAAGAAAAATGGAAAGAGGTTTTTGTTTAGGATATACTTATCCACAATAACCTATTTCACTTTGTGCACATATATCTCTGATTGAGAGATTCAAAGGGATAACTGGACCTTATTTTGCAGAACTTTGGGATCCCCTTCTCCTTCTGCCCAGTGGCAAATCTTCTCAAAGAAAAGTGAGAGAAAAGTGAGGCTTAATATCTTGGAGTATGAATGGAACTAAATCGGTGGTCATAGGATATTAAGGAGCTGAATTAGATCAGAAAATTCCAGTACAACATCCAGCTTAGCATCCGGAGCAGACCATTCACCAATTGTTTTTGTTTTTTTTTCTTCCAAACAGTTCTAGATGTCAAATTGTTTCAATGGTTCCCTTCCTTTTCTGAGCTACTATAGTTAAATTCTGTTATGTAGTTAATAAGAAAATTCCTATTTGGTATGGAATTCAATGTAATCAGTTAGTAATATTAGTACATGTACTTCACTGTTCAAAGTATCAGGGGGGAATTTATACTGAGGAACAACCCCTTTCTGTAAATATACAAGATGTTTTAGGTGAACTTTTTTGCAAAATAATCCAAAACTAGCTATTCAGGATTCATGTGGTGAAGTTTTCTCCTGTGTAAGGTGTTTATCTGTTGTTTTTCTTTCTCTGCAATTCTGATAGTCTAATTATAAAATTGAAGATATAGGATAGGATGTGTTATTCAACACCCTATTCTGATTGTTTTACAATCTTTACATTTTCTACTGATGCCAAATCGAGGAATTCTTAATTTCTCCTTGGTTTCTGTTGACTTTCTCTCTCCTTCTATCTCCTCAATCCATTTTATTCCCAGAGATTCATGAAGTGCACCTATATTTCCTTGTTTCACTCATTCTTGGCACTTTTGCAAATTGATCACTTAAGCCCTTGACTCCATTTCCCAATGGCCCTTTCCCTTGCTTTCCCCACCAAACACATTTAAAAACCAAACATGTGCTCATTAACTAGCCTTATATCCATTCAGCCAACAAAGCTAAATCTTAAAGAGAGAGCCCTCTCTGAAGCTGGCAGGGCTAGATCCTAGCTCCAAACACGGTTTTGATGTTACCTTTGTGATTCTATTTTCAACCTCGAAATTACAAAGTGATAACATAGTGGTGACTCCACTGGGGAGAGAAGCTCTTCAGAAACAATTTTCAAGATTTAGATCTGGTTGGTGATGGTGGACAAACAACTAGACACAAAAAGGTTGAAAGCCTCCACCTGGCGACTCCACACAATTTATGTGATCTAAAGACTCCACTGGTAAAAGAATCCAGAGTTGTTGAGAACCTATGGTGACTCCATTTTAGCATTGAGTGTTTTCAAGATGGATTATAAATACAACGCAGGTATGCTCCTTTGGACAGGTCAAAGGTTCCACATTTTCCAACTTTTATACCCAATGTTGATTGGTTAAAGAATCTTCCATTTTTTAAAGATGAAATAAGAGATTATGTTGCTTTACATTTATTAAGGTTTCATATGCACATCTATAAGTTTAAGGTCAAATTTCATGAATATTTCCTTATGAAAATATTTATGGAAACTTTGGAGGAAAAGGCTAGATCTTGGTATGGAAATTTACCAACCTCTAGCATATGTTCTTTAAAGCATTTTCATACTATATTTCAAGAAAAATACAAGGAACGTTATTCATTTCTGTTGTTGATTCAAAACTATTGTGACAATTGTGAAAGTTTTATTCAATATCTGGAAGATTACTATGATGATGATTAGTTCATGGATGATGAAATATTAGAGGCTTTAGAAGAAAATTCTTTTCAAAAAGTAGAATCCTTGCTTGAATTATCTTCTCCTCAAGAAGAAAAAGATGATGTATGTTGTTTAGAGGTCCATGAAGTTTCCCCACAAGAAAAAATTCTTGCAGCACAACAAACTGATCAGCCAAAGGGTAAAGAAGAAATTCAGCTTCTTGAACTTGCTCAAGTAGAGGACAGCAATGAAAATCAACAACAGTCCGGTGATCTGGAAATAGAGGTGACAGAGCTTAAAAGTATTGATCCACAAGAGCATCTTCAGCAAGTAGTGGTTTCTTTAGAAATTAAAGACCAGTCAAATTTATTTGATGAAAACCATCTCTCAAATTTTCTCTCCTTGGATGTAAATAAAATAAGACAACATACTTTTATAGATCATGTTCCTTCATCTGAAATTAATGAGAGTTTGCAGCTCCCTTGCAAGCTTTTATGTGACAAAGAGAATGATAAGGACTTCCCTGTTGTATATGATATGGTTGTTATATTTGATGAAGATCAAGAGCATTCAGAGCACTTGGTTACAATGGATAACAAGGAGGAGAAACAATTTGCTTCCTTTCTATTTCAAGAGAATCACTTAAATCAAGCAGCAGTTTGGAATGAGGTTTGTTTTCCTATTACAAATCATCCAGAAGATCTTATGTGGCAGGATTACCATGATCCTTTGGTCAATATATTGCAGTCATCAGTAGAAGAAGAATTTGCCAAGTTCATCAATAGAGCTATTGAATCTAGTGGAAAAGTTAAGATGCCATTTTCTGAATTTACTTTTCTACCTAGAGAAGTAGAATGCAAAATTCTATTAAGTATCCATTTACTTGACTGGTTGCATTGGAAGTTTGTTATTATTTGATATGGAAATCATATTATCAGTAGATTAAGGTAGGTAGAAGTGTGAAAATAAGCTCAGTACCCTGAGCATCTTTCCAGTTTCAGTTTCAGATTGATTTTCAGTTTTCAGTTCAAGTATTTTCCATACTTCAATTTGCAGGGAGTTTTGATTTTCAGCCACAGAGATTTTGTATCAGATTAGGTTGAAAATTTGGGGTCAACCCAATGGATCAGGCCACTAGTCTACAGTGTTCTTGACATTTCTTTGGAGAAGTGCCATCCCCAGATGAAGTTGATGTTAGGGTCTTGTAATTTACAGGATCTCAAGGTGATTGGTTATGTCTTCTCAGACCTTTCATGTTGTAAATAATGTCCATAACCTGTCATGTATTTCCAAGTTGAGGCAAATCAAAAGTTAGAGAAAGCATTGAAGGCCACAAAGTAGTTTTATAATGATGAAAGTTTCTATTCCTTTAAGGCTTTTATCAAATATGATGATCCAAACTTAGGTTTGTACATGTTTTTTGGTAGTATGGAATATGAAGGTGAAAACTATCATCTGTCATCTCTAAATATTTTCCCTAGAGACTCAAAACTTTATAACACAAAATACATCTATGGTGTGATAATTTTAATGGGTGTGATAGGAAATTGATGCCAAACTCTGTTGAGCCACCATCAAAGAGAAGTAAAAATTAATGGACGAATTCACTAGGGTTGTCCAGGCAGTTCAGCATGATAGCATACCAACTATTCTACCAAATTATTTGTGATCATGATCTTTTCAAAGCAACAACGGTGTAACCTCGGATGGTTAATGAAGCTATTGTTAATGGGTGGTTGTTCTTCTGTTATTTGGTGGTAGGTGCTTATGTGGGTCTTGCTACTATTTCAAGTTTTGCATGGTAGTTTCGATATTATGAAGGTGAGCTCATTAATTTTGATAAATGTTCGGGGAAAAATAGTTCATATATCCTAAATTCTCACCCCCCTTATTTCATTTCATTATTACTTCATACCTTTTCCCCAACCCTGCTAATCACTAATGTCCCATCCCCACTTAACCCTCGAACACATTGGATCCCATCCAATCATTCCCCTTTTCATTCGATGGTTAATATGCCTTATCGCCCCCCCTCCACCATCCGAACTTTATCGTCAAGGGGGGGATCAGAAATGGACAGTATCAAATCTTGGACTCACCGCAATGTATCAAGCGTAGGCAATTTTTGACCTCCCCCCCTATTACCACTTACCACCTTGGGGGGGGGGGGGGGTCCAAAATCCACATTTCCTTCTTCAAAACTGCCTTCCAAAGTAGTTCTTCGCCGATTTTACTAATCTATTTCCAAGAGATATACCGGGAAAATAGTAATGAGTTTTGAAAAACTAAAAGAGGTTTTTGTTTAGAATGGTCCAAGGAACAAAAAAATATCCCAAAATTTACATAGGTGTTGGGAGTTGGGAGAATCGAAGCCATCTTTGAGCCCAATTTTTTATGTTTCATGTTCTTCCTATTTTAGTCATGATTGTGTGGCAGATATTTCAGTGAGATGGAGATGAATTAAGAGAACTTGAAAGAGGTTTTTGTTCAGGACAGACTTATCCATAATAAACTCTTTCACTTTGTGCACATATATCTTTGATTGAGAGATTCGAAGGGATAACTGGACATTATTTTGCAGAATTTTGGGATCCCCTTCTCCTTCTGCCGTGTGGCAAATCTTCTCAGAGAAAAGTGAGGCTTAATATCTTGGAGTATGAATGGAACTAAATCAGCTGTCATAGGATATTGAGGAGTTGAATCAGATCAACAACTACCAGTACAAAAACCATCCCATCATCCGGAGTAGACCATTCACCAATTTTTTTTTTTTGTTTTTTGTTTTTTTTTGTTTTTTTGTTTTTTTTGTTTTTTTGTTTTTTTGTTTTTTGTTTTTTTGTTTTTTTTCTTTTGAATAGTCCCAGATGTCAAACTGTTTCAACAGTTCCCTTTTTTTTCCTGAGCTACTATAGTTAAATTTTGTTATCTAGTTAATAAGAAAATGCATGTTTATTACTACATTCAATGTAATCAGTTAGTAAGATTAGTACATATACTTCATTGTTCGAAGTATCAGGGGGGAATTTGTACTGAGGAACAACCCCATTCTGTAAATAGTCAAGATGTTTTAGGTGAAATTTTTTGCAAAATAATCCAAAACCAGTTGTTCAGGATTCATGTGGTGTGCTATGTGGTGAATTTTTCTCCTGTGTAAGGTGTTTATCCATTGTTTTTCTTTCTTTGCAATTCTGATAGTCTAATTGTAAAATTGAAGATATAGGATAGGATTTTTTATTCAGCACCCTATTTTGACTATTTTACAATCTTTATGTTTTCTACTAATGACAAATCGAGGAATTCTTAATTTCTCCTTGGTTTCTACAAACTTTCTCTCTCCTTCTATCTCCTAAATCCATTTTATTCCCAGATATTCATGAAGTGCACCTATCTTGCCCTGTTTCACTCATTCTTGGCACTTCTGCAAATTGATCACTTAAGCCCTTGACTCCATTGCCCAATGGCCCTTAACATTACTTTCCCCACCAAACCCATTTAAAAATAAAGCCTTTGCTCATTAACTAGCCTTCTATCCATTAAGCCAACAAAGCTAAATATCAAAGAGAGAGCCCTCTCTGAAGCTGGCAGGGCTAGATCCCAACTCCAAAAGTGGTTTTGATGTTACCTCTATGATTCTACTTTTCAGCCTTGAAATTACATAGTGATAACATGAAAAATGTTAAATGAAGAATTCCATATTTGAACTGCCAAATATGAACATTGATCATGCTACCCCTAGTCACTTGCTGAATTCTCTAATCAAACTCCCCCTTAGTACATGATGAGATGCACTATACTATCCATGCTCCCCCTGACCATATACAGAGTTTGCAGAAATATTTTTGAAAGAATAACATGACTTTATAACTCAACTATGTGAGTGTGACCTTCCTATCACCAGTTACTCATACATACATACATCACCCAGTCAAGTGGGGATACACCAAATTACTTAACCACTCAACCAAGTGGGATTACATATTTGACATGATCTCAGAAGTCCATACATGACTGAATATGACAATTATTACATCATAGGTCTTTACATGACCTTTACATAAAATGGTATACATGACATTTATAAAAAAGACCAAAGATCTAAACAATACCATGATAGTCATCAACAACTATCATACACCATATATGATTTGCACCATAAACATCGGTCAACATCATCCATATCAGCAACCTGTATATGTCCAACATTAGTTTGCAAGATATGACAATGTAAATATCATCAACCTATGACAAATTATGCCACATATAGATATCCACTCATCCTCTTGATCTTATCAAGATCAACTTGCTCTATTTCCTTAGAAGAAAAGCCTTAACATAGCCTCCCATGAATCAACTAAGCATATGTCATATCTCCAAGAAGTAGTACAAAACCATTCACATCATATCATATGTATGTAAAAGCACCATAGTCATCATCTATGATCATGACATCATCATCAAGAACTGCATGATCTTTCCATAAGAACCCTCAATATATCAACTATGTATCATCACTAGGGAACATCCCATATCTGATAAGAATCAACCATGATAATCAACATATGTGAGTATCAAACCTATCATCATAAAGTAAGAAGTCATCATCATTATGTGACTAAGTAGGCCATGTCTCTTAATATCCATGTCTTCAATTAGCTATGTCTTCATGAGACCTGCAGTAACACCATTCTCTTGGCCAACCAAGAATATTTATCAATATGCAACTTATGTAATCATCCATGTATCCACCATAATCCATAATGTGTATCTAGCTTCTCATCAATGAGAAAAGAAAACCATGACATCATAGTTGAACTTTCTTGATATGATCAATACAAATAATCCTCAACCAATATACCATGTGAGATCCAAGAACTATAGGAATCCTCATCCATAACTTCACCATATGAACTTTATGTATCTTTGAAGGCATGATGATAATAGCATACTTATCATCATCAAATAATGAAGTTATGTGCTAAATATTTTTTATTTTCTTTGTAATTATGAAGATCACCATGTAAGAAACATAACATATGTACTATATACATCATCAAAAAAGAATCATCCGAATCATCCATAAATCTGATATGAATAACAACTATGTGGCTCAAACAATATAAGCATCATCTAAGGCAACCCATCACCACAACATAGCATGATGTATCATTTAAATACTTCAACAACATAAGCATTCTAACCATTGATAATAATCATTATGTACTAAAGACTTCTAAACATAATGCTAACAATGCATTATTAGAAGCATAGCACATTCTCCCCTTGAACCTATGCCAACTGTTCACTGTTAGATCTGATCATTGCATGTATCAGTAAGAGTCATTGAGGCATCATCATCAACTAGTTATACATCAAGTCATTAACAACTTATGAGGGTCAAAACCACTTCTAAATAACATCCACGGACTATAATCATCAACCATCAAAATAGAGAAGACAATAGATAATTGTCTGAACCACATCAGATCCTTTTTCTAAGTCCGTCCCACTGGTTCTTCACCAAACCAACATATACGCTATTGTGCATTTTCAAACTAGCATATCTACACTACTTGTCTTCATAATATATACGTATGATAATTAGAACACTGAAATTTCATACTTTTAGTTCCTCCTGAGTTTGTTTTGATTGTACCTGGTCCTTGAACTTTTTTTGAACCATCTATTCCAAGAATATCATTATCATGACGGTTCTTTATCAGAGACTCGATTTTTCTCTTTTATTTAGTCATGTGATGAGCACATCCATTATCATATTTGTCTTTGAATGAGCAGAGAGAAAGATCACACCTTATCTAATCTTCCTTTTCTTAATTCTCAATGGATTCATATTTTTCAGATTTTCTAAGATAAATCTGATTATTTGATTGCTTACCATATTGTCTACGATAATCCATAGACGTGTCCTTGCATTCTTTTTATATATGCCCAAACTTGTTACAAGCATACCATATTATATGTTTCATATTCCATATATAGAAATCAATGGCTTTGTGACCAAACATATTGCAAGAAAAACAATGTCCCTTAAAGTACCTCGAAGCTGATGATCTCTCTGTGTGATGGTTATTAGCTTAAACCATTCTACTTCTAGAGCTGGCTACAACATGTCCAAAATTATGACATATAAAACATTCAACATTATTCATTAGAGGAAATAATTGATTAACACTTCCATAGTTAGGAGTAGATGATTTTCTTTGAAGACTTTCTTTCCTTGGTTGTTGATAGGGTTGACCCCTTATCTCCTTGTTGAGCATTTCAGATTTTTCATTAGAATTCCTTTCTTCAGTTTCTGAGCTTGATTCACCTTTCACAGTTTCATGAAAACCAAGCCCAGATTTGATGGTTGGAGACCTTTGACTACTAAGAATATTATCCAAAATCTTAGTACTATCTTGAAATCGTAACAATTTATCCTTTTCTTCTAATTTACCTTTTAGGATATTTACCTTAACTTGATATTGATATTCCTTTTCAAGATACTGCTTCTTCATGATTTCTTCAACTTTTCTTCCTACTTCCACTTGTTGCCTTAATTTGAGAACCTAATTTTCTTTTTTTTCAAATGCTTGAAGTAGTTCTTCACTCTGCTTATTTGAATTTTTAATATCTTCTTTTAGAGAGACGACCACATCTTCAAGAGCTTCACTATAAATAGTTATTTCCATAAGTTCCTTGGTTGCTATATCCTTTTCATTCACTTCACTTTTCAATGATGTCACTTCATCCTACAACCTTTGACATTAATCTTCCTTTTCCTCATACTTTTTCCTTACTTTGTTTCCTTCCTCTAACTGAGCTTTTAACCTCGTAGTCTCTTATTTGTAGGTACACTTCCTTTTGTACAATAGATCTTATTGATCTATAATTTTGTCTATGAGCCTTTAAAATTTTTCCTCTATATTTCTTTCACTTTTACCCAAGAGAAAATTCAGTTGTTTCACTGTCACTTTCATTATCATCAATATTGCATGAATAGAGAAATGTATCACTAGAAGACCAAAAATTTGTACCTGATAATTATTTTGCGTGATCATCTTGAATCTGAGGTGATTCTGAATCTTAATATTTACTTCCACCTAATAGGCAATTGTATCTCCTGCTGTTATTGTTCCTTTGAGATGTCTTCTTCTTTTGAGGAACTTTCTTCTTTAGCTTCTTTCCCATTGTTTTTATGGATCCCCTTCAAGCGATCAAGCTTCTGCCAAAGAACCTATTTTGATACCAATTGTTGGGAATAATACTAAGAGGGGGCAGGGTGAATCAGTATTTACAAATCATTAACTTTTTCATTTCATAATCAGATTTATATATGCTACTTCAGTGAAGGGAACTCGTATGTGCACACAAATGTTCTTAAGGTAACCAACACATATCCTATGAACTTATGTTTCAGTTAACTCATAATATATTGATCTTTAATCAATGCAACAATACTTTATTAAACATTAAATAGTAACCATGTGCAGTAATAACTGAATAAACCATCACACATAAGCAACACACATCAACACTAGGATTTAAGGTGGAAACCCAATGTGGGAGAAAACCACCTACTGTTGTTGTCTGTGTCTTATTTTAATATAACAAATTATTTTTTTACCATCTTGTACTAGTGCAGACTTATACCAGTACATAGGAAACCACCTAAAAAAGGCTACAACCTTCTCTCTTTCTACAGCTTCTACTGGAAGGAAGCTACAACCCCCTGGCTCTTGAACTGGCTGATATGTTTACCAGTACATAGGCACCGGCCTACCCCCTTTACTCGTTCTCCAGCTACTACTGGAAGGGAACTCCAACCCCCTGATCTAATTACCAGCCACTATTGGCAGG
Organism: Pinus tabuliformis; assembly: GCA_031772625.1. Lineage (NCBI taxonomy): Eukaryota > Viridiplantae > Streptophyta > Pinopsida > Pinales > Pinaceae > Pinus > Pinus tabuliformis. The sequence goes on along the minus strand of CM062804.1, from coordinate 502,845,810 downwards.
AAGCTTCGACTTCCTCACTAAAGGCTCCAACCCTCAGTATCCTCTAGGGACCATGTCTCATAAAGTTTCATACTGGATACTCCTAGTACACAAAATACAATATGTATGCCATACTTCATCAATTTTTCACACTGGACCCATCAGTAACATTGAAGCTCAAAATTAATCACCACTGTAATACAACCATCAAATACATCTGCATCAACCAATCAATAAAACTCAATCATCAATCTCTAATATAGCTAAAACCCAATCATCAATCTCTGAATCAACCACAACTAACTCAATCAATCACTGAAACTCATCAAATCAATAATCAATATCTGAATCAACCACCACTGAATCAATCAATCAATGAAACCCCTAACATAATTGAGTCAACCAATCATTAATTTCTGACTCAACCACACTGAATGAATCAATCACTGAAACTCAATCAACCAACACTTAATAAAATTCAACCAATTAATTAGAATAGACAGATCACTGTAACCAATACAAAAAATTGAACCTAGAACACTACATCAACAACCAGAACCAACTGCAACCTCAAAAATCATATATCAGAATGCATATGCTACTTTAATGAAGCCAACCTACATGTATATGCTACTTCCTTTATCCCAACTTGCGTATACCTCTAAAGATACTGAATCATAAAACCTATGAAGCACAAACTGTACTAATCAGTGGCATTCTAAAGATCTATTATCAATTACAGAGTTCTAAATAGACAACCGTAAAGATCACCCTTCTCACTTAATCAATCAATTAATCAGACTCAATCTCCTTATACATTGAGTTATATGTTCAGATCTAATGAAGACATCATTGAAAGACAACAATGAAATAGCAGCACTCATCAAATACATCAGTCATCTCTGAATAACAGTCTTTTCTTTTGCATATGCTTCTTGGAAGTGCCGAACCAGGATGTATATGCACCTTCACCAAGGTGAACCAATGTATAGGTCTACAAATAAAAGCTTATAACTTCACAACTATTCCAGACTTCATATATACCCATATCATAGAATTTAAAGGATAAAACATTTGTTAGCACTTAGATCCAGCCTATCCATTATTAGATCACATAATGATAAGTCATTATGATCCTCATCCATCATTAGATCTCATCCATCATCAAAAATTCAGGTGCATACTTAGTCTAGATCAAGAAAAGCATCAGAAACCCATAACATGCATAATTTATTTTGATCTAACACTTCATAATATATTCATTCCTTGTGCCCTTAACCCTTTTATCTTCTTCTCCTTATATAGTTTTAGCCTTTTTCAATACCTCGGACCGAAACAACACTTAGAACCTATGGTGTTCTTAGATGGGATCAAGTAATTGTTATTCCGCTCAATATTGTGGGCTAATACCATGGTAGTCTTTCACCTTAATTTTCCATGTTATGAAACTAGCTCACAAATGGATAGAAAAGATAGATCAACACCTTAGAATTTAGACTCTTCGAGGGGGCAACCTCCTTTACATTACATAAACGAATGATTCTTGGATGATACAAATGAAAATACCTCCTTTCTATATATAGGAGTCTAAGGGGTCATAACATAATCAGAGTCAACATAACAATAATAATGTAAGGGCACAATAATAACAATAGTGGGCTTCTATGGGGCACAATAGTAACAATATGGGGACTACATGGGTACAACAATATAATAAGGGGGTTGTACTAATAACAATAAGGGGTTACACTAGTAGTATAGGGGCCTAACATGCCCCTCTCCTTCAAAAAGTGTTGTCCTCAATGTTTGAGTAGTTCTTGATGCTTCTGTATAAAATTCTTGTCCTCCCATGTGGAATCTTCAGTAGGTAAGTTCTTCCACTTGATGAGATACTCTGAATTGATCGATTTCGTAGATGTTTGGTTCTTGTTTCTAAGACTGCTCCAAGTTCCAATATGATTTTTCCATCTGTTGGAAATAATACTGAGAGGGGGGGGTGAATCAGTATTATCATATTAATAAAACTTTTTCATTTCCATAATCAGATTCATATATGCTACTTCCACAACTTCTTATGATTAAGTTAATCGATCTTCAATGAGTGCATTAGAACATTATCAACCATATTATCAGTTAACAGATGCAGTAACATAAAGTAGATCATCACACATAAGGCACACACATGAACACAAAGATATAAGGTGGAAACCCAATGTGGGTGAAAACCACCTGCTGCAAGTCATCTCAATCTTCTTCTTAATAAGAAAATCCTTTTACAATATTTGTACTGGTGCAGTCTTATACCAGTACGGAAGCTACAACCCCCTTTGCTCTTGTACTAGCCGATCCATTTACTAGTACGCAGGCTGCTACCTGCTACAATGCTCCAAAAATCTCCTTTAGCTTTTGTACTAGCTTAGATACTAGTACGTAGGTGCTTGCCTACAATCTTCTCACCTCTAGGTACCACGTTTCATCAATTTTCAGACTGGATACACTGAAGCACAACACATAATCTGTAAGGCCACTTTTCATCCAATTTTCATACTGGACCCATAACTATCATTGAAGCTCAAAACAATCATCAAACTCTGAATCACTGAAACCCTGTTAACAACAGTCACCAGAACACAGAGCAGACACAGAACTCTGTAATAACCATCATATCCATCTGCAACTTCAAATATTAAGATTTACAATGTATACGCTACTTCGATGAATCGAACCCGCGTGTATACGATCTTTTATCAAAGAAAACCGCGTACAGATCTAAAAATAATTTCTATCAACTTGCAGCTGTACCAGACATCAATCATACTCATAATACTTATAGAACAATACATGCGTCAGTATGTAGATCTAGAATAAGCATCATAAAGATAGTTCATTTCAAACCATTTGATCCCGATCTCTCCATAGATCTAGTTCTCCATCAACCGATGAGATCTGATCCCGATCTCTCCTTAGATCTAGTTCTCCATCAACCGATGAGATCTCTCCTTAGCTCAGATCAAGCAATGCATCATCTGCATACTGGTTCTCATACTAAGCATCATAAAGATAGTTCATTTCAAACCATTTGATCTCGATCTCTCCTTAGATCTAGTTCTCCATCAACCGATGAGATCTCTCCTTAGCTCAGATCAAGCAATGCATCATCAACCCATAACCTGCATACTGGATCTCATACTTCTTCAGATATTCAAGACATTTCAGATACACTTGCCTAATGATTTCCTTCTCCTTATATAGCCTTAGGCCTTGTTCAATACCAAGAGCCAAAACCATAGAAATCCAATACCATCAACTTCAAAACTAGGGATCGACACGCCCGTCGAGACACAATGGTCCGAAACCATAGGCACAACTTCCAAGGACTAACCGCCATGGACCAAAGGTACTTTCCACATACACGCGCTTTTGCTGAAGCCAACCTGTGTGTACACGCGACTTGGGCTTAACGAACCTGCGTGTATGAACTTTCTCTTCTTCTTATAGTCTGATCATCAATTCCTTGCTGCTGACCTTCTGTACTATGATTTGTCATCAGTGAGGTTTGCCATCAAGGACAACACTTATCTCATAATGCCAACAATCTCCCCCTTTGGACTTGATGGCAAAGCTAACTTGTCACACTTAGAATTAGCATCTGATTCCTTTGAGCTGTCCTCCATTAGTCACATCTGATATCTCTTCTGAAGATTCATCCAGTTATACATAAGTGAGATATTCTTCCATCAGTCACATCTGATATCTCTTCTGAAGATTCATCATCTGATTCCTTTGAGCTATCTTCCATCAGTTACATCTGATATCTCGTCTGAAGATTCATCCAGTTATACATAAGTGAGATATTCTTCTATGAGAGGGTTGCCATCAAGTACAACACATGCATCATAATGCCAACAATCTCCCCCTTTGGACTTGATGGCAACAACACCAAATCACTCTCCCCCTTTGACATCAAGGGCAAAGGGTGGACCAAGATATTCTCTTTCTTTGCTGAATCATTCCACTGTCCATACTCCCCCTGAGTACCTGCTGAAATCTTTGAATAGTCTCCCCCTTTGTATATGCCAAGGTGTACCAATCTGTCCATGCTCCCCCTGAGTACATGTTGAATCTCTGTACCGCTGAAGGGTGTTGTACATGCTCTTCCTGACTGTAGGCAAGATCTGCAAAAGATGTTCTTCAAGAAGAACATGACTCTATACATCATAAAAGACCTTCCTATCACCAAAGACTCATACATACATCCATCTCTCAACTGAGTGAGGATATACAAAAATTGACTCATCCACCCAACCAAGTGGGGATACATCAAAAGTTTACATATGACAACCAATCCTATTGTATCAATCATCCCAGGCATAGTGGGGAAACCAAAATAGGCCGTTACATGACCTTGACACCATGAAAGAGATACCACAAAAGAGATATATGACATAGAGACGAAATAACTAGACCAAGACTTATGAAAGTCACCAGCAGCATCTGATAATCACCATTCAGATCAGCAACCAAGAGATCCTTCTGTTCTCCTTTCGCCTTTGTTCCTCCTGAAATCAACACCAAATGTGAACTAGAACCAAAAGCTTTAAGATAATGCCAACAATGCATCATTGGAAGATTATCTGCTCCCCCTGAACCTGTGCCAGATGATCTCTGTCAGACCTATATCAGACTTTCTGCAACCAACATCTGTCCCTGCTGATTTCCTTCAAATCTCCATATACGCGTCTGTATACACATAAATAGGCGTATATACGCAGATATCCCTTACGCAACACGCGTACACCATATACGCGACTATCCCCTTGTAAAACGGCGTATGCACGCGGATATCCTTTAAACAACACGCGTACACAAATTTCCATATCAGCAACCTGTAAATGTCCTGTAGAGAATAGGTCATCAACCTATAACAAGGTATGTCTGCAACAATTCATCCCTTTGAACAGAATTCAGAGTCATTCGCATTGTATCATGTGTGAAACCACCATAGCCATTTCATCAAGTTCTACATGATCCAAGTATCATTACTTGGGAACATCTGCATCAATTAACATATGTAAGTATAAACATATCATCATATAGATACGAACTCATCATCATGTCTCCAATAAAGCAACTTTGAGTAGTCATCCATGTATCAGCATTATGTATCTTGAGCTCAAGCTCATTTGACAAAACTTCTTGATATCATCAACAGCAACAATCCTTATCCACATATCCTCAGCAGACTGTAACCAATAGAGCAAATAACAGACTGAATCATATCAGATCCTTTTTCTGATCCTGTTCCCACTGCTTTTCCTCAGACTGACATATACGCGACTTTGCAGTGTCTAACTCGTGTATATACGCGACTTCCCTTTAAGGAACTTGCGTATGAGATTCAGAACGCTGAAGTTTTACACTTTCAGCTCCCCCTGAGTCTGATATGTCTGTGCTGTGCTGTGTCTCAGTACATTGTGCTGACTGTACTTCCTTCTTCCTCCATATCTTCAAGTGTGATGAGGTTTTCTCCTTTTGGTGTGATGTCCATCCTTTGTTCCTGCATTCCTTTGCTATATGTCCAATCGTGTTACATGCATAACATCTTACATATTTCATATTCCTCCTGTAGCAATCAGCGGCTTTGTGACCAAACATATTGCAAGCAAAGCAATATCCATTAAAGTACCTTGAATGTGATGATCTTTCTACATGATGGTCTTGAACCCTTCTTCTTCCACATGTAGCTGCAACATGTCCAAGATTATGACATACATAACATTCAACATTATTCATAGGAGGAGTAAACGATTTTCTTTGAGGAGTCTCTTTCCTTGATTGTTGATGGGGTTGACCTTTCATCTCCCTTTTGATCATTTTAGTTTTCTCTTTAGAGTTCCTTGCCTCACCTTGTGAGCTAGATTCACCTTCAATAGATTCATGAAAACCAAGACCAGTCTTGATTGCAGGAGACCTTTGACTACTAAGAATATCATCCAAGGCTTTAGTACTATCTTGAAATCTCAAAAGTTTATCCTTTTCTTCTAATTTACCTTTCAATATATTTACCTCAACTTGAAGTTGTTCCTCCTTTTCTAGACATTGCTTCTTCATGTCTTCTCCATCTTTTCTTCCTTCTTCCATTTGTTGCCTTAGATTGAGTATCTCCTTTTCTTGCTTTTCATACAGATCCTGCTGAATTTGACGAACTCTGAAGGCACATTCCAACTGTGATTTTAAGCTGATGACTTCGTTGTCTTGTTTTTCAATTGCTTGGTGTAGATCTTCATTCTGCTTCTTGGATTCTTCGAGATCTTCCTTTAGTGAGAGGATCGTAGCTTCAAGATTTTCATAGTAGCTGGATCTATCTTTGAGTTTCTTGATGGTTGTGCTTCTTTCGTTGACTTCTTTTCTTAATGATGTCACTTCATGCTGCAATTTTTGACATTGATCTTCCTTGTCCTTGAGTAGCTTTCTTACCTTGTTTCCTTCTTCTAGTTGGGCCTTTAGTTTGGTAACTTCTTCTTTGAAAGCACATTCCCTTTTGTTCAATAGATCTTGTTGATCTTTAACTTTGTCTGCCAGCCTTCTAAATACTGCCTCTATTTGATACTTTTCTTGCTCACCCATAAAAGCATGTTCAGTAGTTTCACTATCACTTCCATCACTTTCACAAGGAAATATATCAGGAACATCAGAGGATAACACATTCATACCTGATAATGATTCTGAATCTGAATCTGATTCTGAATCTGAAGAATTTCTTATACCTAATCCCCAATCGACTCTCCCACTGTCATAGATCTTCTGAGATGTCTTCTTCTTCTTATGAGCTTTCTTCTTAAGCTTCTTTCCCATTGTTCCACGGATCTCCTTCAAGCGATCAAGCTTCTACCAAAGGACCTGCTCTGATACCAATTGTTGGAAATAATACTGAGAGGGGGGGGTGAATCAGTATTATCATATTAATAAAACTTTTTCATTTCCATAATCAGATTCATATATGCTACTTCCACAACTTCTTATGATTAAGTTAATCGATCTTCAATGAGTGCATTAGAACATTATCAACCATATTATCAGTTAACAGATGCAGTAACATAAAGTAGATCATCACACATAAGGCACACACATGAACACAAAGATATAAGGTGGAAACCCAATGTGGGTGAAAACCACCTGCTGCAAGTCATCTCAATCTTCTTCTTAATAAGAAAATCCTTTTACAATATTTGTACTGGTGCATTCTTATACCAGTACGGGAGCTACAACCCCCTTTGCTCTTGTACTAGCCGATCCATTTACTAGTACGCAGGCTGCTACCTGCTACAATGCTCCAAAGATCTCCTTTAGCTTTTGTACTAGCTTAGATACTAGTACGTAGGTGCTTGCCTACAATCTTCTCACCTCTAGGTACCATGTTTCATCAATTTTCAGACTGGATACACTGAAGCACAACACATAATCTGTAAGGCCACTTTTCATCCAATTTTCATACTGGACCCATAACTATCATTGAAGCTCAAAACAATCATCAAACTCTGAATCACTGAAACCCTGTTAACAACAGTCACCAGAACACAGAGCAGACACAGAACTCTGTAATAACCATCATATCCATCTGCAACTTCAAATATTAAGATTTACAATGTATACGCTACTTCGATGAATCGAACCCGCGTGTATACGCTCTTTTATCAAAGAAAACCCGCGTACAGATCTAAAAATAATTTCTATCAACTTGCAGCTGTACCAGACATCAATCATACTCATAATACTTATAGAACAATACATGCGTCAGTATGTAGATCTAGAATAAGCATCATAAAGATAGTTCATTTCAAACCATTTGATCCCGATCTCTCCATAGATCTAGTTCTCCATCAACCGATGAGATCTGATCCCGATCTCTCCTTAGATCTAGTTCTCCATCAACCGATGAGATCTCTCCTTAGCTCAGATCAAGCAATGCATCATCTGCATACTGGTTCTCATACTAAGCATCATAAAGATAGTTCATTTCAAACCATTTGATCCCGATCTCTCCTTAGATCTAGTTCTCCATCAACCGATGAGATCTCTCCTTAGCTCAGATCAAGCAATGCATCATCAACCCATAACCTGCATACTAGATCTCATACTTCTTCAGATATTCAAGACATTTCAGATACACTTGCCTAATGATTTCCTTCTCCTTATATAGCCTTAGGCCTTGTTCAATACCAAGAGCCAAAACCATAGAAATCCAATACCATCAACTTCAAAACTAGGGATCGACACGCCCGTCGAGACACAATGGTCCGAAACCATAGGCACAACTTCCAAGGACTAACCGCCATGGACCAAAGGTACTTTCCACATACACGCACTTTTGCTGAAGCCAACCTACGTGTACACGCGACTTGGGCTTAACGAACCTGCGTGTATGAACTTTCTCTTCTTCTTATAGTCTGATCATCAATTCCTTGCTGCTGACCTTCTGTACTATGATTTGTCATCAGTGAGGTTTGCCATCAAGGACAACACTTATCTCATAATGCCAACAATCTCCCCCTTTGGACTTGATGGCAAAGCTAACTTGTCACACTTAGAATTAGCATCTGATTCCTTTGAGCTGTCCTCCATTAGTCACATCTGATATCTCTTCTGAAGATTCATCCAGTTATACATAAGTGAGATATTCTTCCATCAGTCACATCTGATATCTCTTCTGAAGATTCATCATCTGATTCCTTTGAGCTATCTTCCATCAGTTACATCTGATATCTCGTCTGAAGATTCATCCAGTTATACATAAGTGAGATATTCTTCTATGAGAGGGTTGCCATCAAGTACAACACATGCATCATAATGCCAACACCATCCTCTTAAAGTTCTGGCAATATTGTTTGAATTGGGATCTTCTGCAACTTTTGAATGAGTGGCCACACTTCTTTGTCCTTCTCCCATTCATCCCTTGCTTCGTTTATCCAATCTGGTTGGATAATAGAAATAGCACAAAACAATGCTTCCACATCCTCATCCTTTCTTGAGAGTGCATCTGCAATAAAATTTTTCTTCCCTTTTCTATAGATGATATGCCAAAGCAATCCCAAGCGTCCAACCATGAAAATGACTTAGGAATTACATGATATAAACTAGCCCAACCCATTCCCTTGCCTTTAGGGGTCGATATCATCATTCTAGGAGCTTCTTTAACTAATTCTAAACAAGGAACTGAAAACTAGGTAGTCAAACAACTTACCCCTATATGATAGGAAACTGATTCATTCGTTAAATTTTCACTTTTTAGTGAATGAATCCTCTAGAACAAGGAAATAAGTGCCAAAATTACATCATGTTTACCCAACTGCATCAAAATAGATCAAAAATTACATCCAAAAGCAAAAATAGTCAAACTGGCCGAACTTCTGAGCTAGAAGGTGAAAAATTGAGCAAAAATCCTCTATGCGCCTATTGAGGGTCCCAAAGTCGGGTCAACAACAAGGGGGATACCCACCCGGTCCGGAACTTGGTTGGCGGCTCCTTGCCCATTTGGTGTAGAGGGTCCGACTGGGGATGATGGGACCAGCTTCCCAATTTAAAGGATGTGTGTGTGTGTAGATTTTGATGATGCTAATCTAGAGGTAATTTCAAGCTAATCTAGTTCTAAACTCTAAACTGACTCTATGCTACTGTAATCTAACAAAAACAACACATCTAATCTATACTAACCCGGGGTAATATTCTTTCATCATGCGATCTAAAAAGATTTCATACAATAACTGGTAATAAAGATCATTCAGCTATCATAAGAATATAAATCAATTAAGATAAACCATTCTGCATAAGAAGTTAGGCAAAACAGTTGTGAACAGCATATCGCATGATAAGTTATTCATATGTTAAGCACAAACAAATGATTCCACCGTACAAAAGTGCCAAATGGTAACCCAGACATTCATACATCAACATATAAACAACTCAGCTGTATATCACTCTGAGAATATGAGCAGAAATTAATCAAGAGATAAAAGTACCATTTATGACTGATTTTACTCACAAACTCCAAGCAACAACTATTTATCTCTACTTACTTCTAACATCTACTAAGAGTACAGAAGTGCAACATCAGTAGCAGACATTAAAATGCAAACATAAATAAATCTCGATCCATCCATTCATCAAAAACCACCTCCGAGGGTGCAAAAGTGCATGTTCTGAGGACAAGTTTTTTGACAAATTTCCGGACCCTTCTCCAAATGCCATGAGAAGGGTTAAATACTACTAACTAACTAATCTTAATTACACAAATTTAGGGAACGGCTTCAAATGACCACCCTTTTACTAAAACAAATTTATTTCTAAAAATTGAATCTAATTTCTAACCGTTTCTGTATCTGCTCCTTAGTGTTGTAAGCAATGTGAGGTTCGCCTGGAAAGAGTCGGCTGGTTGTCTTTTCCTTTTTCTCGGGTGATAAAAGTAGAAACAAAAGCTGGCACCTCTTTCTGACAAACTAGAAGATATTTTTGAAAATCTTCCTCTGGCTGGGTGTATTTGCTGTGTGTATACTTAGTATAACCCAGATTTCTTTCAAACTGATTGTGTTGTTGCTATTTCGGTTTCCGGCCATGCGAATGACTCAATGAGTTAGGGATTTGGTTGCCTGAACAATCTTACGTATTGAAAATTGCTTCCGTTCTTTGTTCCAGGCTTTTCTGAAGCATCATCCCTTTTTAGCTTTTTTCTTTTTGCCTTATCCAATCTGAGCTTCAGGATCTTTTGCAAACATGCTGCTTTTGTGCGCCTTTGACTCTGAGTCTTGGATAGTCTATTTTCATCAGTGTCTGTGGAGTGATACTCTGGAATCCACGGCTCTGCTGCATGCGACAACCATTTGCGAAGGCATCTCCTCTCTGTTCTTCAAGTACTGGCGCTTTCCCCTTCTCCTTAGATGTTTCCTGCATATAGATTTATATTAGTTGCTGCCTTACAGTTTACACAAAGGAGAAGAGAAATGACGAAAAGATTGACATGAAAGCTTTAAGTTCTAATGAATGCATAATCATGACACTCCTAATGACTTGACTCTTCGAAAAACGAAACACGATCATCTTTGGATACTCAGGCGTGCAATCATTAATTTCCCTTAAGGTGAGCGCTCGATTTTGGGTTTACAGATCATGCCGAAGAAACTTTGCGATGAGTGGTTTCTGCGATTCGTATCGCAGCAATTAATAGTCTCATTCGTCGCAGATCGCAAATCGCAAAATCGCAGTTTGTAAGATCGCAGATCGCAAATCGCAATATCGCAATTTTCATTTGCTCATTGTGCGCTGCTTATGCGACGTCGCATATCGGCCATCGGCGATTCCTTAGGTTTTCTTTTAAGGGTGCTTTCAAAAATATGCGATGCGATGAATGTCGCATCGCTTCATTGCAGCTTACTTATGCGCATAGGAAAACGCTTCACTCTCTCTTTGCGATGCGATATAGCTTTTAGGGAGTTAAATACAAAAATTTTGATAAAAATATTTTTGAGATTTTTTGTTAAGGGTCCCCCTTTGCTTGGTATTATTGCTAATACTAAACAAAGAGGGGGGTTGTTGGTGACCACAACAATGGCGATTCATTGTGAAGAACCAGTTATCTCTGCTTTTCTATTGACATTTCCACTTCCGAAACAGAAATTTTTTTCATATGTCTAAATTTTGTTATGGACAGATAGAGTAGATTACCCCTCATCCTGTCAATGATACTTTGTTTCAACCTTTCTTTTTGTCCAATTGTCTGCTTCCCTAGGCTTAGTTCTTGCATTCATACCAGACATTACTCGGTCCTTTTTTAAAGATAAAATAAGGTCTTCTCTACGTACTGGCTTTTAAAATATGCTCATTTGTCGTAGGTAGAGCCTCTGCTGCCCGCAAGCGTCCATAGCCTCGACAGGGTTACCATGTTATCCAGCAATGATAATTTTTCCTGCTTGAGGTTATTTACAACACTTCAGAGAAAAATCCTTTTTGACACTTTTTCCTTTTTTATTCTCTAAATAACAATGTCTTGGTTTGGTGGCCAAATTATGACACAGTCATTCACTTGATTTACACTTTTGCTGAACAAGTTGGCTCGTGATGAGACCCCTTGTCTTTTGATTGCAACAATCTTGAGTCATTGCCCTGTTTTGATAGACAGTTTTGGCAAAGTCAGCAAGTTATAATATCTGTGATCATGATAAGCCGGCTCGTGACGAGACCTCTTATTCTTTGAGATATAGTGTTTTCTCGGATAGTTTCTCTGAATGCTGCAGTTTCCTTTTGCAGGGAGGAAGTCATTGTTTTTCCTTAAGAAAGCTCTAGACGACAATAATAGAGTTTGAAAACAACAGCTTTACAGAGAATATTTATTTTATTATTGATGATACCTTTCAATGTGTTGACATAAAACAATTTTTTACCAAAGGTTGCATTCATCAAAGTCTTTTGAGAGGTTGAAACTAATATCATATTCAGGATAAAGTTAACTCTATTTGTCAATAATAAAAATCAGATATTTCGAAAAGCTTTGCTATTTGTACAAGTGAAATCAAAATCTGATAGAGAGTTAGTGTGCTCTTTCATGAATCCTTTTCAATGATCACTTACAACTGATTTTATTTATAAGAAAGAGAAAAAAAAAATAAAAATAAAAACAAATTAAAACTATCCTACAAAAATAGAAGAATGATCTTCTTATGGAAAATACATTTTAAGAATCTGTCCATTCACAGGCAAAGAATCTCTTCTACCTGCCCAATCCTGCAACACAAACGTCGATGGACCTATGACTTCTACAATCTGAAAAGGACCAAGCCACAGCTTCTGAAATTTCGTATGTTTGCCCTTTTCTTCATGAGCCTTATCCCATTTCAAAGCTAAATCTCCCATCTGAAGTTCTTTCTGGTTATGATGTTTGAGTCAAAAGAGGATTTTATTAGCGCTTGGTGGTGAGCATGGGTTTTGTTAGCTTGTTCTCGTTGTTCTTCTAGTTTGATTATCTCCATTTGTCTCAATTGCAAAGAGGAAGTAGATACTTCATCGATGTGTTGTACTAAAGACAAAGAGGGAATGACTAGGTGAGTAGGAAGAACCACTTCTTTCCCATAAACTAAATTAAAGGGAGAAGTTCCGATCGAAGTTTTCTTCGTAATTCTGTTTGCCCATAAAGCATTAACTAGCACTTTGTGCCAATTCTTTTGGTTTTGGTCAACTGCTCTTTTAATAATCCTGATTAGGTTTTTGTTTGTTGATTCAGCCAACCTGTTACCTTGCGGATAGTAGTTGGCAGAATACTTCAGTTTGAACCCTCTTTTAAGTGCAAACTCAGTCATTGCATTTCCAGAAAAGTATGATGCATTATCAAACATTAAGGCCGCTGGCAACCCAAACCTAGTGATGATAAACTGATCTATGAATTCAATAATGTTTTCAGAATTAACTGTCTTGAGAGGAACTGCTTCTACCCATTTAGTAAAATAATCTGTTTCCATGAGGATATATCTATGCTGCTTAGAAGAGTGAGGAACGATCTCACCTATTATGTCCAAGCCCCATTGGCTGAATGGTTGCTCGATGTTAACCGGCTGTAGTGGCATGGACGATTTCTTTTGTTTTCCTGCAGCAGTCTGGCAGATTTGGCATTTCCTTACGTAATTGTATGAGTCTTTGAACAGCGTGGGCCAATAATATCCTGCCCGTAAGATCTTATGCGCAGTAGTTTCTCCAGCATAGTGTCCACCTGCTGGTCCATCGTGGAGTTCCTGCAAAACCTTTTCGGCTTCAGTTTTCTCAAGACACCTAAGAAGTACAGAATCATAATTCCTTTTAAACAGAACATCATTTATGAGCTGGTATTGTTTAGCTTTCAATCTCAGAGCTCTTTTCTTGGTGTGATCCAGGTGTGATGGAGCATACCCATTCTTAAGATAATAAATGGTGTCTGCATATAATGATTCTGCGTCGTTTAGGCTTACCTCATATGTATGTACCTCTTCAGATCAGTTCTCAGGAATTTGCGATGCTCCAACTAACATCTTGCAGAAGCCTTGACCTCTTATGATGTTTGCTGGTTTGATCTCAAGATCGTATTCTTGTAAAGCGGTAATCCAATTCGCCCTCTTTTCGCCCACGTCCTTCTATACCAACAAGTTTCTTACCGCTGGAAACGGTACGACGACTTTGGTATGGGCTTTAAGTAAGAAAGGTGTGAAATATTTGATCGCTTTGAAAACAGCATATGCTTGTTTCTCCACGTCTGAATAATTGAGCTCAGCACCTTGTAAGTTCGAGCTAAAGAATGTGATTGGAGCTTCCGCCTTCTCTTGATTTGCTTGAGTTAAAATCGCGGCATAAGATTTCTCTGAGGCAAAAGTGTATAAGATAAAGGATTCTGCAAAATTTGGGGTAGCTAAAGATGGAGTGTTGATGATAGCTTGTTTGATCAAGTTGAATGCTTCGTGCTCATCTAGGCCCCATTTAAAATTTGAATTCTTTTTTATCATATTTTGTAAAGGAGAAATAATACGTGAAAAATCCGGGACAAACCTTTTTACAAAATTGATTTGTCCAAGGAAATATTGCATGGCCTTTTTGTTATGGGGAATGGATATTTCGGAAATTTCTTTGATTCTGTCAGGTTCAATGTGAATACTAGATTTCAACACTATGAATCTGAGCAATTTCCCTTCACTTAATGCGAAAAAAAAATTCTTTGGGTTAAGTGAACTTCCATACCTTAAACATCTTTGAAAGATTTGTTTCAAGTCTTTGAGATGGTCGCTTCGCTTCTTGGAGTACATTGTTATATCATCCAGGTAAATCACTACCGATTTATTGACTAATCCTTTAAACGCGATGTCCATGGCTCTCTGAAAGGTAGCGCCGACGTTGATCAGACCAAATGGCATCTTCCGATATGCGTATGTGCCCCATTTGGTTCGGAATGTGGTTTTTAACTGATCATCGGGATGTACCAGCACTTGATTGTATCCTGAAAATCCATCCAGGAAAGACATTAATTTTGAGCCCGCTACTGCCTGTAGTATTTGCTCCATAGGTGGGAGGGGAAAATTGTCTTTCTGGCAGGCTTTGTTGAGATTCCGGAAATCAATACAAATTCGAATATCTCCGTTTTTCTTTCTAACGGGCACCATATTGGATACCCATTTGGAATGTTTGACGGGGAAAATTATTCTGGCTCTCAACAACTTATTTAGCTCAGTCTTTATCTGATTTTCTATGTTGGGGTGGATTTTTCTAAGCTTCTGCTGGACAGGTTTTTCATTGTCAATCATAGGGATAGTGTGTTGAATGATAGAAGTGTTGTATGTCTTCAGCTCATCGTAATTCCATGCAAAAACGTTTTTGTATTGTCTCAGAAGACAGATATATGCTGATTTTTCTTCAGGGGCTAGGCCGTGGCCCAGATTAACGTTTTGCTGCTTCTGATCAGTTCCTAGGTTCACTAATTCATAATTCAGAGTTGAACTGTAGAGTTTAGAATTGGAAGACCTTTTAAAATGACTTTTCAAATCATATAAATCTTCTAACTTAACCACCGATTTAGGTATAGCATTATCAGTGCTATTTTGTTGAACTTGGTGATCATGATGGTCTTCATCAATTATTTGATTTGAGTAGGATCCTTTAGAAGTGAGGAAATTTACAATGTCAGGGTCGTCATTGAATACTCTCCAGTTGGTGATGTTGTCAGGGATGGATGGTCTAAAGATTAATTCTATTGAGAACCTATCGGGACTAAAATCTTCAGAGGGAATAAGTCTAGAGGCTACGTTAGCTAACAGGTCTGCGCTCGCATTTTGGAGTCTTGGGATTGACGAAATATTGAATGCTATGAAATGTGAAGTCAGATCTTGTACTAAAGATTGATAGTGCTTTAAATGACTTGATAGGCAATGTATGGTGTTACGTACGTGTTTGACGAAAATTTCAGAATCTCCAAAGACTTGAAGATACTTAACATTCATCCCGATTGCTTTGTATAGGCCTTGCACCAAGGCTTCGTATTCCGCTGTATTGTTTGTGCAATCGAACTCAAGTCTGCATGTAAGCATGGTCTTGTTTCCGTCTGGGCTAATCAGAACGCATCCTACTCCTGCTCCCTCGTTAGATTTAGAGCCATCAAAATATAATTTCCAAAACAAAGATGTATTTACAGAGTTATCTAAAAATTTAAAACACTTTGAATCATCAGTTTGGGAAAAATTTTCAACTTGGAACAAAACTGAATTTTCTAAGTAAGGTGAGGTGTGAGCATTGAAATTGCCGAGGAAAGAATCTACTGAGTAATTGCCTATGATACTGCTGTTGTATGCTATTGCTTCATTCTCTCCTTCCAATTCAGTCACTATGTATTTTTGGTGCAACTCACGTTCAACCTTTATTTGATTGGGTTTACCGTTGCAGGGTAACCACATGTGCGGTCCCAGTCAGTTGAGAAATATCCGTGGAGTTTTTCGGACCAATCCCTGCTAAGAATTAAACCATAGAATTCAGGGATATCAGCTACTAGAATGTCGATAACCTGGCATACTTTCGGGTTAGACGACAATCTTATGGTCACCTGGTTAAGTTCACCAATCACTTCGACTTGAGATCGATCAAGTTGAACTATGCGCACTGCGGATTTTTGTGGCTGAACATTCAATTTGGCACATATTGATCTGGGTAAAATATTCTTTGAAGCACCAGAATCAACCAAGAAATTGTGCACGTTTTTATTGAAAATTTCATAAGTGAGAAGAAAAGGAGGAGTATGAGATCTTGATCTTCCTCCAATCAAGGCAATGTCATTTGGATCAATTTTAATGATCATGTTGGTTGGAGGTCTTCCCATGTTGTGGGAAGCTACAGCTGCAGGTAAAGATGTAGTAGGCATGGCATGTAATTCTTTCATCATTATTTTCTGTTGATGTTTCAATTTGCTCAATTCGTAAAGAGTGATATTAGCCCTAGTCTTTTTCATGTCATCGATAATGTTATACTCCATTTCATCTGACACTATCAGTGTTCTTGATGGAGGTGCTTGATCTGATTGGACTGGGCTAAATTGGGTTGCTCTAGCAGTTGTTTTCTTTGTTGCGACCTTATCTTTTGTTGCAGGGCTTGCGCCCTTCTGTTTAGGGGTAGTTTGGGGAGGATCAAGTTGATTTTTGCTTCGTGTGCTAACCGGAAATGCTTCTTGATCTTCTTCTTGTGGGAGGATGAAATCCCACACTCCTTGTAGTTCCACAACTTCTTCATCATCGGTCTGCCCTTCAGTGGTATTCTCTTCTTCTTCTTCTTCTTTAGATTCGACGTTTGAGACAACATTGGGTGGTTTCATCTCCATGGGAAGATTTCTTTTAAAAGATCTGTAGGGATTTTTTGAAGAAGTTTTTGCTACTTGTTTTATTATGTCAATCATCTCATTAGACATGGCCTTTAACACTTTTTTGAATCCTTCCATATCGAAAGGATCCTTCGTTTGCTTCTTCTTGGTGTCTTCTTTGAAAGAGATTTTCTTATATTTGCGTTCTTCTATTGCGGATCTCTTTTCTAGGGCAACTATGCATTTTTCTACTGCTAACGCCTCAGTCAAGTTTTCAACTAAGGTCGTCTTGTTTGCCCTATCTACGAAGATAGCCAAGTTTGATGGTAAGGCCGTGATGTACCATTCACATCTTACTTCCTCGCTGGGTTGAGAAGCAGCGGGAATTTTGTTGAGGATCTTGTTGAACCGTAAATTGAAATCTTTAATGGGTTCTCTAGTCTCAGCTTTAAGATTAGATAGGTCATTGATCAATGTCGTTGTTGATCTGTCATCGCCAAACTTGGTGAGGAATTGACTTTGAAAAATGTCCCAACTTGTGATGGACCCGGAAGGTAACGAAAAGTACCATGACCCGGCTGTTCCTTGCATTGTATAAGGAAAAAGCCGGACGACAGCATCCTCGTTGGTAACTCCGTTGAGATTAACAGAAAGCATGAAATTATTGATATGCTCTTCGGCTAGCATGCCTGTTTCTGGATTGAATTTGGGTAGCCATTTCTCGGGATGGGCCGGTATTGGGCTCAGGGGTGGAGGCATCAAAAGTGCTCCAGGATTGTTCCATGGAGACTGGGCCATCGTTGAGCCGCTAGTTAATGAAAGTGCAGAAGACAGTCCCTGATGCTGAGAAGATGAAGATATTATGATCTTTGATGATTGAAGAGGAAGGGTCGTGGAAGATGGATGAGTGATTTGGGATGAGGATGTGGGTGGTTGACTTCGCGGTGAGGGGGTTGAAATGGACGAAGTAGATGAAAGAGTCTCACGGTCAGACTCTGGTGGTGTTTTCCTTGCTCTTTTCCTAGTAGGGAGAGGGAGTTCACTTGGTTGAATACCAAATTTTTCACTCTTCAATCTGGTCAGGGGATGAGCAGGATTGTACTGCGAAGTCACGCTGATGTGAGATTTATCAGACCTCTGAGAAAAAATAGAGAATCCCTGGAGTTTACGAATCAAAGTTTGAATTTCAGGGGTTTCAATGATCAGTTGGTCTGATATATTAGGGTAAGTAGCAGCGGTGGATACTCGAGCAACTTCTAACTCCGGGTTTAACTGTATTGGAGAAGTCGGGGGAGTTGATGAGGGTGATTTACTCTCAGAATCGTATTTGGATTTTGACTTAGTTGCCATTCATAGTTCGTGCCCTCCTTCTAGCGCCAAATATGTTGAGGACCCCAAAGTCGGGTCAACAAAAAGGGGGATACCCACCCGGTCCGGAACCTGGTTGGCGGCTCCTTGCCCGTTTGGTGTAGCGGTCCGACTGGGGATGATGGGACCAGCTTCCCAATTTAAAGGATGTGTGTGTGTGTGTAGATTTTGTTGATGCTAATCTAGAGGTAATTTCAAGCTAATCTAGTTCTAAACTCTAAACTGACTCTATGCTACTGTAATCTAACAAAAACAACACATCTAATCTATACTAACCCGGGGTAATATTCTTTCATCATGCGATCTAAAAAGATTTCATACAATAACTGGTAATAAAGATCATTCAGCTATCATAAGAATATAAATCAATTAAGATAAACCATTCTGCATAAGAAGTTAGGCAAAATAGTTGTGAACAACATATCGCATGATAAGTTATTCATATGTTAAGCACAAACAAATGATTCCACCGTACAAAAGTGCCAAATGGTAACCCAGACATTCATTACATCAACATATAAACAACTCATCTGTATATCACTCTGAGAATATGAGCAGAAATTAATCAAGAGATAAAAGTACCATTTATGACTGATTTTACTCACAAACTCCAAGCAATAACGATTTATCTCTACTTACTTCTAACATCTACTAAGAGTACAGAAGTGCAACATCAGTAGCAGACATTAAAATGCAAACATAAATAAATCTCGATCCATCCATTCATCAAAAACCACCTCCGAGGGTGCAAAAGTGCATGTTCTGAGGACAAGTTTTTTGACAAATTTCCGGACCCTTCTCCAAATGCCATGAGAAGGGTTAAATACTACTAACTAACTAATCTTAATTACACAAATTTAGGGAACGACTTCAAATGACTGCCCTTTTACTAAAACAAATTTATTTCTAAAAATTGAATCTAATTTCTAATCGTTTTTGTATCTGCTCCTTAGTGTTGTAAGCAATGTGAGGTTTGCCTGGAAAGAGTCGGCTGGTTGTCTTTTCCTTTTGCTCGGGCGATAAAAGTAGAAACAAAAGCTGGCACCTCTTTCTGACAAACTAGAAGATATTTTTGAAAATCTTCCTCTGGCCGGGTGTACTTGCTGTGTGTATACTTAGTATAACCCAGATTTCTTTCAAACTGATTGTGCTGTTGCTATTTCGGTTTCCGGCCGTGCGAATGACTCAATGAGTTAGGGATTTGGTTGCCTGAACAATCTTACGTATTGAAAATTGCTTCCGTTCTTTGTTCCAGGCTTTTCTGAAGCATCATCCCTTTTTAGCGTTTTTCTTTTTGCTTTATCCAATCTGAGCTTCAGGATCTTTTGCAAACATGCTTCTTTTGTGTGCATTTGACTCTGAGTTTTGGATAGTCTATTTTCATCAGTGTTTGTGGAGTGATACTCTGGAATCCGCGGCTCTGCTGCATGCGACAACCATTTGCGAAGGCATCTCCTCTCTGTTCTTCAAGTATTGGCGCTTTCCCCTTCTCCTTAGATGTTTCCTGCATATAGATTTATATTAGTTGCTGCCTTACAGTTTACACAAAGGAGAAGAGAAATGATGAAAAGATTGACATGAAAGCTTTAAGTTCTAATGAATGCATAATCATGACACTCCTAATGAATTGACTCTTCGAAAAACGCAACACGATCATCTTTGGATACTCAGGCGTACAATCATTAATTTCCCTTAAGGTGAGCGCTCGATTTTGGGTTTACAGATCATGCCGAAGAAACTTTGCGATGAGTGGTTTCTGCGATTTGTATCGCAGCAATTAATAGTCTCATTCGTTGCAGATCGCAAATCGCAAAATCGCAGTTTGTAAGATCGGAGATCGCAAATCGCAATATCGCAATTTTCATTTGCTCATTGTCCGCTGCTTATGCGACGTTGCAATATGCGACGTCGCATATCGGCCATCGGCGATTCCATAGGTTTTCTTCTAAGGGCGCTTTCAAAAATATGCGATGCGATGAATGTCGCATCGCTTCATTGCAGCTTACTTATGCGCATAGGAAAACGCTTCACTCTCTCTTTGCGATGCGATATATCTTTTAGGGAGTTAAATAAAAAAAATTTGATAAAAATATTCTGAGATTTTTTGTTAAGGGTCCCCCTTTGCTTGGTATTATTGCTAATACTAAACAAAGAGGGGGGTTGTTGGTGACCACAACAGCGCCGCGCCAAAATCTGTATGCATCACGCCACTTTGAGGCTGAGTTTGAGGCACTTCTTGAAGTCCAACTTGAGCCCAAGTGTGCTTGTTAGAAAGCCCTACCTGTCTTATTTCCAACAAAAGAAGAATTTCTGAATTTTGTGCCCATTTTCCTCTCCAAAACTTCAATCTCCCAAGACTGCTTCCTGTGTTTGAAATTAGGGGCAGAGAAGTCATTTTTAGGGTGCTTTTGACCTCCTGCGGACTCAAAACTTGCCCAAACTTCTTGTCCATGCAGCAGAAGTCATGATATTTCATTAAAAATCCAAAAATATAATTTTTTTTTTCATTTTGAGCCTCCTATCATAAGCGCACGCCACGTGGCATGGCGCACAGGAAAGGCGCGACGCATTGGACTTGAGGCGCGGCGCATAGAGCCTGTGCGTAGTGCTTTTTGCAGGAGACTTTGGGAGGCCTTCCCGATGTCAAAATTGGGCGTAGGATAGCTCATTGGAAATTTATTTGAGTTCGCCTTCCAATACAACTAAAAATTTTCAATTTGGATTTCATTTGCCCTATCAAAAATCAAATCTCCCAAGACTGGTCAAAATGTGCCAAAGGAGGCTGCCAAAAGGCAGAGAGCTGTTACAGTCAACTTTTGAATGCCTTCCTCAACTCCAAATTGAGCTCATGATAGCTCATTGGAAATATCCTTGTGTCTAGTTATTATTTTACTTATCAAGAAAGTCATTCAGCTGACCAAGCTAGGAGAAAACTTAATTTTCCCAAGGTCACTTCAGAGGTGCATCAATTCTCCCGAGGAAATTGTATTTTTGACATTTCTATAAAACCATGACACCTGTGTAAAACGTGAAGGAGGTTTTTATTCATTGGCCTGTTTTGGAAAAAAATCTCTCTCAATTTTCCAAAATTCATCTTTTCTTGCTTAGAAACATCATTTGAGTGAAACCTACCCCAATGTGTGGAAAAAGAGATTTGTCGAAATGAAGCGAAATGAAGGGGATAGGGAGCTTCTGAATTCTTGAGGAAATTTTTGGAAGTGGGCAGGGATGTTAGGAAGTTGGAGAAAGTGTAATTTCAAATATTGAGTGAGGGGAAGGGGTCCAAAAGGGTAAAACACAGGCCTAGCCTAGAAAATTGCCAAATTGTAGCAAGAAAATAGGGTTTGTGCGAAAATGAGGAATTCGAGGGATCTCAGTGATGGGAAGTGTTTAATACGGTATATTAAGGATAGGGGAAGGTGTATGATCATCAGGATACAAGTTTTTCCGATGGTTTGACCATTCAAGAGAATTTGCCTTCAAAACCCTAGGAGAGGGAAATGACCTTACCTAGGCACAATTGAAGCATGAACAAGGTGTAAAATGACCCATTGGAACTTGGCATGATGATGAAAACACTCTGAATGATGGTAGACTTAGTTGAATGGTGACATTGACTGACATTTGGACAAATTTGAAAGGAGCGAAAGCAACCCCTAGACCTAATGCCTAGTGACCAAATTTTACTTGAAGACTCACTGAAATGACAAAATTTGACCTTGACACCTTAAAATCATTTTGTAAGAGCATGTTTGATCACTAGAGGAAGGCTGGAAATACTGACACTAACATTGGCTCCAATGGGGATGGTAGCTCCTTGGAGGTGCCAAGAACAACAGATCTTTGGGAGAGCAGACCAATGCCTTTCGTCCATTGGGCTATGGAGTCATTATCTCGACAAACAACACAAGACTTTGACTCATTTATTTACTGAAACCAGACTCAAACTAACTCTATGCAATACTAAAATGACTGAAAAAACTTGACTCTAACAAACTAACTTAAAATACTAAGACGTGAACTTAAAACTTAAAGCTTGGTGGCAGTACTTGACCACCTATGTTTCTTACTGGTTGGTTCGAAACGCGTCGACAAAGATCTCTCTTTATGTGATTTACGCCGAAGCTCTTCTTACAACTATTATGGATCACTGAAGTCTAAATTTAACAAGATAATATATCATCAAACTATATCAAAATTCCAATATAACCAATCAAGAAGATGGCTTCTTGATTGAATCTTCCGATCAAATCTTTTGGTCAACAATTGATACTGGTAACTAGGCATCCAAAAACATAGTTGACCATGATATCCTTCATCACTGAATACTGCAATAATCACTTTCACTGCTGACTGCAATAGATTTGACATTGGATCATGAAAGACATGAAGATTTGACATCGGATCATGAAAAACATGAAGTCTTTCCTCCTGCTGAAAGAGCAAGGTATCTTTCTCCTTTGATTTTGATCTTTCTTCACACTGTACTTCAATAAGAGCATGTTCCTGGTTCTCAAAAAATTCTAAACAAATAGATGAGAAGATTTCCTCTTGTAAAAACATTTCAAAACATGAGGCATATGAAGAAGAATCTGAAAGGGAATCTTGAATGGTCTGATCTTCTGTAGTATGAATATATTGTAGGTCATCTTCATATGATATGACAGCCAGATTCTCATTACATTCATCAATCATGAGAAAAGAAACTTCAAATGATTCTTGAAACCAACACTAACATTTCTATCATCTACCATAAATTCATCTAGAGAAACCTTTTCACTTACTTGAACGAATATCTCGTCTTGTTTTTCATAGAGGGAATGAGCTGCCTTCTCATGAAGATCTAGTTCTGGTGAGATGAGGGCAGTTAGGTCTGTAACTCCGTTTTCTCCATTTGAGACAGCCTCAACCATGCAACTCTCTTTTTCCTCATCACAATTTGTCTCTCGATCTAATTTATCATCATCACTTTCTGAGATTGGAACATTAGTTTCCTGCATTACCTGCATGTTGTCTTCTTCTATGGACAGATCCGAAACGACATTTTCTCTTTCATCACTTTCAACCATATGGAAATCTTCAGCTAGCTAATCTATAAAGTTGCTTACAGGACTGTCATCCTTTTCAGAAGAGGAAGAAGTTCCACCATCACCTTCTTGACCATGTTCACACTGCAAATGTGCGTTAACTTGAGCTGGAACATGCATTCAAGAGTTGAACTATCTCCTCTTCAGACAGAGGAGATAATACTTTTTGTTTTCTTCTGCTCAAACAGTGATTGTCTTCATTAATTTCCAGTGAAGGTGTATACAAATTTTCCTCATACATCTGATCCATTTCATGTAATTTCTGTTGACTGTCAAGATGAAAAATTCCTTCATCTTCCACCGTACTAAGATCTTGATCCTGCTGCAAAGTTCCATCTAAGAGTTCTGTGTGCTGCTGAAACGAATTTTCATACAAGGCTTCCATGATCTCTTCATCCATGAAATTATCATCTTCATAATATTTCTCAAGGATTTCAATAAAACCATAAGCATGCTTGCAATAGTCTTGAACTAAATTTAATGATGGATAATATTCTTTATACCTTTAAAAGAACATGGTACGAAAATCTTTCAAACAGTAAATACAAGCAGGTGGCAAACTTTCATACCAAGATTGGGCTTTGTCTTCTAGAGTAGCCATAAATAGTTTCATCAAACAATCTTCAGGAAAAGTGATATTTAATTTATGCACATGAATGTCAAATTTCACCAGATGAAGAGCAGCGTCATTACCTTCCACATTTCTGAACATAGGCAAATTCTTTGACCAATCTACCTTGGGAATTTTATTTGGAAAACCTGGGATGTGATCTCGGCTCATGGGAGCGTATCTTCTTGCAACCCGATCCATCTTGAAAACCTTAAGCCTACTAATCTTCCTGCAGTGGAGTCACCATGAAGCATTGATTTCTAGATTTTTCAGTGAATGAAGTCGCCAGGTGAATTATTTCAACGTTCTTATGTCTGATTGTTGTCCACCGTCAACAATTAGATCTGAACTTGATACATGTACTAGGGAAATTAACAAGCTAGATGTCACGTTTACAAGCTAGACCAGAGATTGACTGAAGCAGCGTTTATCTACTTGCGCTAATGCAAAGCAAAAGCGTTTTGAAGGTTACCTGGCATAACTTAAGGCTTCGTCTGTAGCTATAAAACAAATGACATCAACAAGAAAATAAAATTTTCGTCCCTAGTGGAGTCGCCACTATGTTAGAGCCTAGATTTGCCTCAGGCTAAAAAGACAAGGTTCTAGGTCCACATCAAACCACACTCAGCCTCATAGCTAGCCCTACGAGGACAGGAGAGGGCTCTCTCCCGGTCGATCTCAGAAAATATAATCGATGGGGCTCGAGATGACTGGAATAAAAACTAATTTTAGGCTAGGTATGAAGTACAAAGGATTTGATTTGAGTTTTTGTGGGTTTTTGTTGGAAAAAGGGAAAGGCAAATTTGGGCCCGGGGATGAGGCACAGTTTCTGCAGAGTTCTAATTGGGGCAAGGAAGGCAATCATTTTGATGCTTTAAAGTGAGTGAATGGATAGATCAGACTGGTGAGGAGCTAAGGAGAGCAAGAGAGTCTCAAGAATTCTCCTTAAACAGATGAAAACATGGAAATTTAAACAAATTCAAAGGCAGAGCATAGTCGTTAATGGATTCTACCTTAATCACTCATTTGTTCAAATTCAGAAGAAGAGACAAGAAAATGATACACATAACACTAATGAACTTACAATTACTTAGAGAAGAACACCATCAAAACATAAAGCCACATGGATCCCAAACAGTGCTACAAAATCCTGGTCTTTCCTTAGCCAAAAATGTAGAGATAGAATGTACAATGATATGCCAAAGCAATCCCAAGTGTGCAACCCTGAAAATGACTTAGGAATTACATGATATAGACTAGCCCAACCCATTCCATTACCTTTAGGGGTCGAAATCATCATTCTAGGAGCTGTTTGAACTAATTCTAAACAAGGAACTGAAAACTAGGTAGTCAAACAACTTACCCCTATATGCTAGGAAACTGATTCATTCATTAAATTTTCACTTTTTAGTGAATGAAACCTCTAGAACAAGTAAATAACTGCCAAAATTACATCATGTTTACCCAATTACATCAAAATAGATCAAAAACTACATCCAAAAGCAAAACTAGTTAAACTGGCCGAATTTCTGAGTTGGAAGGTGAAAAATTGAGCAAAAATCCTCTATGCGCCGCGCCAAAATCTGTATGCATTGCGCCACTTTGAGGCTGAGTTTGAGGCACTTCCTGAAGTCCAAATTGAGCCCAAGTGTGCTTGTTAGAGAGCCCTACCTATCTAATTTCCAACCCAAGAAGAATTTCTGAATTTGGTGCCCATTTTCCCTTCCAAAAATTCAATCTCCCAAGGCTGCTTCCTGTGTGTGAAATTAGGGGCAGAGAGGTCATTTTTAGGGTGTTTTTGACCTCCTAAAGACTCAAAACTTGCCCAAACTTCTTGGCCATGCACCAGTAGTCATGATTTTTCATCAAAAATCAAAAAATATATATTTTTTTTTGCATTTGGAGCCTCCTATCATAAGCGCGCGCCACGTGGCGCGGCGCACAGGGAAGGTGCGGTGCACTGGCCTTGAGGTGCGGCGCATAGATCTTGTGCATAGCGCTTTTTGAAGGAGACTTTTGGAGGCCTTTCCAGTGTCCAAATTGGTCACAGGATAGCTCGTTGGAAAGGTATTTAAGTCTACTTTCCAACTCAACTTGAATTTTTCAATTTGGAGTTCATTTTCCCTATAAAAAAATCTAATCTTCCAAGACTGGTCAAAATGTGCCAAATGAGGCTCCCAAAAGGCAGAGTGTTGTTACAGTCAACTTTGGAATGCCTTCCTCAACTCCAAATTGAGCTCATGATATCTCATTGGAAATCTATTTGTGTCTAGTTATCATTTTACTCATCAAGAAAGTCATTTTGCTGACCAATCTAGGATAAAACTTGATTTTCCCAAGGTCACTTCATAGGTACATCAATTCTCCCGAGGCAATTGTATTTTTGACATTTCTCTAATACCATGACACGTGTGTAAAAGGTGAAGGAGGTTTTTCTTACTTGGCCTATTTTGAACAAAAAACTCTCTCATTTTTCCAAAATTAATCTTTTCTTTCTCAGAAACATCATTTGAGTGAAACCTACTCCAATGTGTGGAACAAGAGATTTGTTGAAATGAAGCGAAATGAAGGGGACAGGGAGCTTCTAAATTCTTGAGGAAATTTTTGGAAGTGGGGAGGGATGTTAGGAAGTAGGGGAAAGTGGAATTTCAAATATTGAGTGAGGGAAGGGGTCCAAAAGGGTAAAACACGGGCCTAGCCTAGAAAATTGCCAAATTGTAGCAAAGAACTAGGGTTTGTGCGAAAATGAGGAATTCGGGGGATCTCAATGATGGGAAGTGTTTAATAGGGTATATTAAGGATAGGGGAAGGTGTATGAACATCAGGATACAAGTTTTACCGATGATTTGACCATTCAAGAGAAATTGCCTTCAAAACCCTAGGAGAGGGAAATGACCTTACCTAGGTGTAACTGAAGCATGAAAATGGTGTAAAATGACCCATTTGAACCTGACATGGTGATAAAAACACTCTGAATGATGGTAGACTCGGCTGAATGGTGACACGGACTGACATTTGGACAACTTTGAAAGGAGCGAAAGCAACCCCTAGACCTAATGCCTAGTGACCAAATTTTACTTGAAGACTCACTGAAATGACAAAATTTGACCTTGACACCTTAAAATCACTTTGTAAGAGCATGTTTGATCACTGGAGGAAGGTTGAAAAGACTGACACTAACAGGACAAATACCATGGATCACAATACCATGGTCCAAATACCACGGACCGAAACCAAGTTTTCCAACATGTACACGCCTTTCCTTTCGTGAAAGTGCGTGTATATGCCATACGCACCTTTTGGTCTGTGAACCCATGTGTACATGTGGCTTGGTCAATGGGAACTTGCGTATACCTTTCTTTCTTCATTCTAAGAGCCTGAACTAAGATCTGTTGTCTGAGTGAGTTTCCATCAAGGACAACACCTGTGTCATAGCGCCAAATCTGAGTCATAATACCAACACTTTCTTCTTTTGGGTCAAATTTATTAATTTCCACTTGAATAGAAGCTATTCAATATTCCCAGGAGAAAGCGGTAGTCTCATATTTGATGAGGGACATATAGAAAGATTTGTCGATATTAACAATATTGTTTATGAAAAATGTGTAATCCATCCCAGAGAATTCCAAGAATAGTCAAATATATTGTTTTACCAGGAATGAAAATAAAGGAAGGGAAACTTAAGTATGTATATGTATATGTATATATATATATATATATATATATATATATATATATATATATATATATATATATATATATATATATATATATATATTATATACACACGAGGAAGGATGTTTAACTAGTGATTTCATTCCTCTCCACGTAATTCAGTCTTATATCCACAGTTTCTTATAATTTTCTGGGAATGCATTCTCACTATTTAGATCATTCAAGGTATTTTGCTAATCGTCTACACTATCCCTCAAAGTATTAATCATTTCCCACTGAGATTCCAACTTACTCTTCTGAGATAAGAATCCACCAGATGTTTAAACTCCAACTCTAGTATTTTACTCTTTAATATTTTCTTAAGGCTGATGACATATTTGAAGAGTAATGCAACGGTCTCGCTTTGCACTCTTTCAAACTTTGCATAAGATAAAATTTCAACCTCAGAACTATGCTTAAAACCATTGCCTTAATTTATTTTGTTTATTTCAGAATAGATTGAATCATACATCCTCGGGGTTTAAGTTGAAAGCGAGCAGCTACAAATTCGAAGGCCATAGAGTATCAAGAATATTTTGATATATTATTTAAATACCTCGACATATATAATAGTTAAGTCTAGTGAAAATCTATGATAGTTGATTTTGGCATAAAGTTAAATTGATTAATGATGTTTTAGCTGTCTTTCATAATTCTTAACTAATGAGTTTTTGAAATGTGTCTAAATGATATTTCAAGCATTTATTCAAATGGATTAGGAAATTTAGGTTCTACTTCAATCAATATTATTTTTCCACATATAGGTATTTATCAGATATTATTTTCTTCACATATATATTTAAATTATAACTCTATGCAATGCAATTTTGTTTTTTTTCTCAATCCAAAAATGGAGAGACCAAATTGAACACTGAGTATCCAATCAATTATATCTACAACTGTACCTTCAATTTCTCTCAATTTTCAATCAGAAATCTTTTTAAAGGGACTTATTGGAATACCACCCTTACTAGAATATCAGCCATATTTAAGACAAATAGGAACTTCAAAGCAATATATAAACATGCAATTTTATAATACTTTAAGTAGCATATTGTTCCTTTCTTCAATCCATTCTCTTTTATCTTCTTAGACATATTCCAAATGGTTGAACAATATTTTGACCCTACATTTTCCTATTCATTGGATATACTCCATGTAATTTTCTAGGATATCAAACAATGCACAAACATTTTGTGATATATTTGAATAAATAAATGATAGTTACAACATGTTTAGGATCTATATCTATATCTATGAACATGAGTGATAGCAAGGATGTCACTATCTCTTTCTTTATAGGTGAGGTGTTGCGGGTGTTATAACCAATTTGATTCCTCTCGATAGCTTTTACGTAGCTAAAAAAAAATTCTCCCACATTTTCAAATAGAAGACAACTTCCTTGGATTGGGAAGTATGCTTTTTGTTTGATTGGCATAACTTCCTTATTTAGAGTATTCTTTTTTATGCCCAATTCAATGCTCGATATATTAACAATTGCATGTTTAGATTCTTCCATTGTTAGGTCATGTGTCACATCATCTCTAGCTAGTTGAGACACTAACATCATTGCTTACTAGGATATTATCTGTAATTAATTAATGTGGTGATGTTTCAAAGAGTTTCTTGGTTGGCTGAACTCCTAGGAACTATTTATTGAACACTAAATCTTGATGCACAATCACTTTCTTTGTAATTTATCTATTTATTTATTTATTTACAACTGCTAATAAAGATGTTTTAATTTTTAGCACTTTTGACATCAAAATCCTTCATCTTTTTGCTAGCTCGTGAGCTTAAGTTCACCACTTGAATTTCTTATTCTTACATGTCCACTTCTTTTGACATTTTTCCACCTATGGCCTAAATGCAATGCTACAAATATCATTTTAGGGAACATACTGACAAGGGTCCAAAATGACAGTTATTGAGATATTATGGAAAATATTGCAGAATTATCATAAGGGGTAACTTAGAATTTAAGACTTTTGAAAATATAAAATGTATGAACAACTTAGTAAAATAAAAATAAAAATAAAAAGAGAAAAAAAACTCCAAGACTCATTGGAATAATTTATATGATCTTTTCTTCTATGACAACATTATTGCAATATCTATGATAGTGAAATCTACCATATGCAATAATGATCATACAAATCACTCTGTGTTACATATTGTCCCCGAAATTGTCACTTATAGGGTCATGTAGACATAGTTTGAAATGAACAACTATAATTGGAAGCTACAGGAGTACAATGTGTGGACGACTTTACTTGGTTGAAAGCATCATATATGAACTGTACCATGAGATGAATATTGATTGTGATTATCCTACCCCTTGTTTTGTTGTTGCTTAGTCCATAAATAAATCTGGGCTGCAATGTTCACCAAATATAGTCCTTTAGTTTATAAAGGAATCCGTGGTATAGATACCTTGGGAAAAATATAACCTGCCCACTAGAAAGTAAATCAATCTAGATATTCACTTAGTAAAGAGTCATTATTGCTTGGAATAACCCATATTCAAGCTCCAAGTTGAACTAAAATGGTAGATAACTATGAGGTTGACCAATGTGAGCTTATATCGGAGGGATTGCATACCTACTATTAATTTTCCTTGAGCAATGACCAACAAGAATGAAGAAAAAGGGGAGGAAATTTTTTATTAAAAAAAAGGACTTGCATTATGAACATAGTATGAAGGATGGTCATGACAAGGACAATTGTTGGACATTACATCTCAAGCTCATATTCAAAGGAGCTATACTAGAAATATATTCTTGAATATTCAAGAGGTTAAAGGAATGAAAATGAGAAGCATTAGATTTTATGACAATGTTTCATGAGGGCTTAATAGAACTAATTAGGTAAAACAATAATAATAATAAATAAATAAATTTGTTGAGAAAATTCGTTAATCCAAAAGATGAAGTTGATTATGTTGATTGATTTTAATTCATTAGAGAAAAGTTGCTTAATTTACAAATTAGGGATACCTGTTACTAGAAATTTAGCAAGAGTTTTGGGAAGGATTCCTAGGAGAGATGTCATTGTTTTTCCTTTATGTTCTGAGGACTTTGGGATGAAGTCCATTGTTAAGAGAGGGTGTATGTAGTGCCCAATCTAGTTTCCTAACCCTAATATGACATTATCTTATATACTTTAGCCTTTGAGGAACTCAGGTTGAGGATCTAGAAACGTGACTCTACTATTTCTTAATGTGATGCTTATGTGTGTTCCCTATTGATATTATGATAACAATATAATTAATGGTTATGTGTACTCTCTATTGATATCATGATGGTGATAGTAGTAAAGGATAGGTATGTTTTCTATTGGTGTTATGATGATGATAGCTTTGATCTATATGTATGGTTCCATTAATGTTATGATGATGCTATCTATGATGGACGTGTCCCCTATGTTAGCTATTTACATTAGTTTTGGTTCACAATGAAAAATGATGTGAATGACTACGTGATGTTGATGATGCTATTATGACAATGAATAACACTAAGAAACTTTGTTACTGATGATTATTGAGTATGACAAGAAACCACCAGAGGCACTAGCATATAATTAGTTGATGACACCTGGTTTGATGAAAATTAATATTTTGTCTTTGAAGTTCTAAGTCAATTTTGAAACCTGCTATCTATCTATATATATATATATATATATATATATATATATTAGTGGTTGCAGGCACAGATTAGCTGCTTGGCCGAATGACTCACATATGGGTGATGGGGTTGTATAATTGGATGGAATTGCATGGGAGGGGTGGGACATTGTCCCTGATCTCACCCGCCAGCACTCCCACTGTGACTTGGGCTGGAAAGGCTGAAACACCTTCACCTTGAAGATCATGATGTCATGAGGGCAGATCCCAAAGTTGGGTCGCTCATGAGGATTTTACTTGGGGGCGCGCATCAAGGCGGATTCCTTGATCCCTGACACCATTAGTCTCACTATAGTAGGCAACATAAGAGATGATAGTGGTCTCTGTCTTTGCACCTATACTTTCCCCTGGTAGCCATTGAATGCTTGAAGGGCAAGTGGCGTGGCACCCTTGGAACTTCAAGGGAATTTCTTGAAGGGCACGACCAACTTGGCACCCTTGGCATCGCAAATAAATTGTTAGGTATGACACCCTTGGAACTTCAACGGATGTTCTTGAAGGGCACGACCAAACTTGGCACCCTTGGAATCATTAAAAATAAATAGATTAATAAATATAATCAAGAAATGAAAACCATGTAGATTCACATCAAGTGGTAAGTGATGATTAGAACCGAGTTAATTAAATCAAGAACAAAACCTGGGTTAAGTGGATCATAGAAAGAAATAAAATATTTTACCTTAAAAATTCTACCCTTCCCATGTTGGAAAATATTAGGTAGATAATGTAATTTAATTAGGTAAAAAGGGGGAAAGAGAGACATAAATGTAAGGATAAATATTAATCCTAAAATAGTTAAATGTAATTAAGAGAAGAGGATGGTGAATTAAAATAAGATTAATAAAATAAATTTTAGAGAAACTTAGAGAACCTCCATGTGGCAACAACCAACATAAGAATATCCATCTAAGAGATAACTTGAGTTAAATTATGAAGTAGATAGGGGATCAAATCTTGACTTATCAATTGACCTTAGTAATGAACACAAATTAAAGATTAAAAAGGGGGATCAAGAGACAACTAGGAGAAGAAATAGGAATCTTGTTGACGTGAGGAAAAATATTATTTTTAAATTAAAATTTAAGTAAATAATTTTGGATATCCTTGATGAGAGAGTGACACATGGGTGGGTGAATAATCAAACTATTGAACTATAAAAAAATAATTAATTATGCATGAAATGCCAAGTTTCACCTATGAGGACTCCTATAAAATAAGGGGCAGGCCATGGGAGAAGGGACTTTTGGAACCCTATTGTTGGATGGATGAGACTATGTCAGAGTATTGATTACAAACTATAGTGAGCTTGGTGAGGTAGAGGACTTTAGAGAGGGGACTCTTGAGCCAAGGAGTGATTTACTCTACCGTCTATTACATTCCTTCATTGTACAACCCCATTGCAGCTCAGGGGTCTGCAGGGAAGAAGAGTACCCAAGGAGTAGGTTCGGAGGTCAACCGGTGGATCATTGAATTTGGATCAAGTACATCTTCATTCACACTCGGAGGTGACTGACAACAAGGAAGACAAGTAACAACAATCAAGTGGATTCTCATCTTTTGGTGAATGGTACCTATGTGTTACAATATTCTTTTACATGATTTCTTTTTGGCTTTAGTTAAATATATGTAAATTTTATGATATGTTCAATGAAATGAAATTCAGGGATGTGTTAGATAGTGCTTAATAAATTCGAATTCCCAATGTTTTTCTCTTCTGGTCATATTTTATTTTGATTAGAAAAAAAGATATAGGGTTGGTCCCTACATTTGGTATTAGTGTAGGGACCAACCCTATATATATTTCTTTTAATACTAAAAATGCAACCATAAGAAAATAGCATTGGGAACTCGAAAATAATTAGACATTATATAAAACTTTCCTAAATTTCACTTCATTGAACATATCATCTAATTTACATATATTTAACTAAAGCCATAATGAAGTCATACAAAAGAATATTATAACAACATAGGTACCGTTCACCAGAAGACGAGATTCAAACTTGAATTGCCACTACTTGTCTTCCTTTGTTGTAATTTGCCTCCGAGTGTGAATGTTGATGTGCTTAATCCGAAAGTAGTGACCCACCGGTTGACCTCCCAGCCTACTCCTTGGGTACTCTCCTTCCCCGTAGACCCCCGAGCTACAATGGGGTTGTACAATAGAGGAATGTATTAGCTGGTAGAGGAGAGCATTCATTGGCTCAAGAGTCCCCTCTCTAAAGTCCTCTACCTCACCAAACTCACTATAGCTCGTAGTCACTACTTTGACATGGTCTCATTCATCCCAAAGTAGGGTCAAAAGTCCTTTCTCCCATGGCATGCCCCTTCTTTTATAGGATTCCTCATAGGTGACACTTGGAATTTTATGCATAATTAATTATTTTTTATAATCCAATAGTTTGATTATCCACCCACCCATGTGTCACTCTCTCATCAAGGATCTCCAAAATCATTTATTTTATTTTTAATTTAAAAATTATATTTTTCCTCAACTCAACAAGATTCTTATTTCTTCTCCTAGTTGTCTCTTGATGCCTCTTTTCAATCCTTAACTTTTGTTCATTACTAAAGTGAATTGATAAGTCAAGATTTGATACCCTATCTACTCCTTAATTTAACTCAAGTTATCCCTTATATGGATATTCTTATGTTGGTTGTTTCCACATAGAGGTTCTCTAAATTTATCTAAAATTTAATTTATTAACCTTATTTTAAGTCACCATCCTCTTCTCTTAATTAGGTTTAACTATTTTAGGATTAATATTTATCCTTACATTTATGTCTCTCTTTCCCCCTTTTTACCTAATTAAATTACATTATCTACATAAGATTTTCCAACATGGGAAGGGTAGAGTTTTTAAGGTAAAATATTTTATTTCTTTCTGTGATCTCCTTAGCCCAAGTTTTATTCTTGATTTAATTTTTTCGGTTCTAATCATCATGTACCATTTGATGTGAATTTACATGGTTTTCGTATCTTGATTATATTTATTAACCTATTTATTTTTAATGATTCTAAGGGTGCCAAGTTTGGTCATGCCCTCCAAGAACTTCCCTTGAAGTTCTAAGGGTGTCACACCTAACAGTTTATTTGTGATGCCAAGGGTGCCAAGTTGGTCCTGCCCTTCAAGAAATTCCATTAGAGTTCCAAGGGTTCCACACCACTTGCCCTTCAAGCATTCAGTGGCTACAAGGGGAAATTATAGGTGCAACGACAGAGACCACTATCATCTCTTATTTTACCTACTATAGTGAGACTAATGGTGTCGGGGATCAAGGAATCTGCCTTGATGCTCGTCCCCCGGTAAAATCCTCATGAGTGACCCAACTTTGGGATCTGCCCTCATGACATCGTGATCTTCAAGGCAAAGGTGTTTCAACCTTTCTAGCCCAAGTCATGGTGGAAGTGCTAGTGGGTGAGATCAGGGACACTGCCCCACCTCTCCCATGCAGTTCCATCCAATTATACAACCCCATCACCCATATGTGAGTCATTCGGTCAAGAAATTAATCTATGCCTATAACCACCAACATATCATCAGAATATATATATATATGTATGTATGTATGTATGTATGTATGTATGTATGTATGTATATATAGTAGGTTTCAAAATTGACTTAGAACTTCGAAGAAAAAATATTAATTTTCATCAAACCAGGTGTCGTCAACTCATCATATGCTAGTGCCTTTGGTGGTTTCCTGTCATACTCAATAATCATCAGTAACAAAGTTTCTCAGTGTTATTCATTGTCATAATAGCATCATCAACATCACCTAGTCATTCGCATCATTGTTCATTGTGAACCATAACTAATGTAAGTAGCTAAAATAGGGGACACATCCATCATGGATAGCATCGTCATAACATCAATATAAAACATACCTATCCTTTACTACTATCACCATCATGATATTAATAAAGAGTACACATAACCATTAATTATATCGTCATCATAATATCAATAGAGAACACACATAACCATCACATTCACTAATAATAGAGTCACGTTTCTGGATCCTCAACCTTATTTCCTCAAAGACTAAAGCATCTAAGATAATGTCATATTAGGGTTAGGAAACTAGAGTGGCCACTACAAGGTCCATGCAAGAACATCCTTATAATTTTGAAGTAACTTAAGATATTAAGCTTTGATCTAAGGATCTAGAGATGCACATATTTTGATGCTTTTTAATATCATCATTTGTTCCAATATTAATTTCTTCTATGTCATGTTGTGAAGAAATGGATTGAGGGTTTCGAAGGACATCATTTTGATCAAACAATTTTTGTAAAGGAATGAGGCCTTTTTGGAATAAATTTTCTAAACAATTGAATAATGTCATGATCAACAATTTTTGAATTGAAATTTGAAGTATCATTTCCATTTGCATTTTCATTTATTTTGGTTCTGTCTTCATCAATTTGTACAACTGAAAATTCATCTATAACCTGCAGAAAATATTTCAAATATTCATCATCTTCGAATATCTGCCAGTGTTTTAGATCGTCTAGGATGGATGGTATGTACTTGACTTGTATTTGATAAAGTAGATTGGTCTGATCAAGAATTTTAAATGAACTAGCAGAAACAGCTAAGGTATCTGCATGAATATTCTGATTTCTTGGAATATAAGTCAAATTAAAAGCATCAAAGAATTTTTCAACTGAATCCCAAACTTCATTTCAATAAGACCTAAGTCTAGGATGTTAGTTTGGTAAATATTTCTCACTTGTTTGACAATAAGTTCTGAATTAGTAAAAACACTTAAGTTTTGAACCTTTACGCTTTTGGCTAATTGTAGTCCTAAAAGGAAAGCTTCATATTCAACCACATTATTTGTAACTTCGAAGTCGAGTTTGCATGATTGGGTGATATTTTCTTTTCTGGTGAAATTAAAACTACCCCAGCTCCTTCTCCATCTTTTGTACAATAACCATCAAAAAATAGTTTCCATACATCAGTTTGATTTGGTACAGGACTTTCAATTACATCTTCTATTTTAACTTGAGTTTCATGTATTTGGTTTGAAGAGATTTTGAAAGCAACCAAAATCTTGATCAATTGCATAAATGGGATGGTTCCTTGGCTGGTCTGTTTTGCAAACAATGTGCACAATTCTTACCTCTCTCTATAACCTTAGTTGTTGTCCCCCCATAAACTGGAATAGTGGCATAAGACATATCCATTTGAAGAGTTCCCCCTAATTTGGCATAGCAAGACCTAGAAATGAGCATTCCAAATTTGGGAGGAATATTTGTGACAACTATATCGAGCACTACACTTTTCACTGGAATTTGGGCAAGGGTGACTACTAAATCCTTAATCAATCCTAAGCAGGGCACCCTTTTAGAATAAAAGGTGTACAAGTCATGATAGGATCTAGTTATGTCAAGTTTCAAATGGTCCATGATAGTTTTTGGCATGAGGTTAGGTGATGCTCTAGAATCAAGCATACAATTATATAACATGGAATCATTTGTCTTAAGAGTTACATAGAAAGGAGGCATTATTTCATCTATCATATCTGAGTTAGGATCAAGGACAACTGTTGGTTTTTCATCTTGTAGACTAATGATAGCACTTTCAACATCAACTGAGGTGTTTTGTCTCAATTTGGAGGCTTGATTTTTATAACCATGGTTTTTGGAAAGTTCTGAAAGTGGAATTGGGATTTTAACTCTTTCTAACTATTTTTCAACATTAAATGTAGTCAAAGCATTTTTATCATTTTGAGCAGAATCAATTGGTTGATTTAATGGTCGAATAACAATTGTTTGAGTTTCAACAGCTTTGGTACGAGGTTCAATTATTGGAGTTTCCTTAAGAGGTCTTCCAAGGCCGGGTCTAGGCCTAAGATCATATCTCTTGTTCAACTCTACAATTAAAAATTAAGAGAAGGCATGGTATTTAGAAATTTGTGAGGATTCTTGATCTTCCTGAACATGATTTTTTGTGAGAGAGGAAAAAGAACTATTTGATTAGAAGAAGTATCCATATTATTGATATCTTCAGTAATAGTCATAATATTTTCATTAGGTTGTTGGTCATCTGTCAGTAAAGGAGTGGCAACTTGCTGATCATTACTAGGTGTCTGAAGAATTTGTATTGTGGATTCATTTTATACTGACCTTGATTTAGATTTTTGGGTCTAGTAACTGTTTGTTGAACTGTCCTAGGTTGAGTCTCAATCTTGGAAGTTCTATTAGATAGATTTTTAATAAGAGAAGTTTTTTCATTTATTTTAGAATCTTTTATTTTAGTCTTAGAAGAACTAGAGGAACTAGAGGCCTCTTGAATATATTTGAGTTTTCTTTGGGCTTTTCCCCTTTAGCTTTCAAGGAAGTCGATGCAGCCCTATTTTCTTCCACCTCTATAGCATTTGTTTTCATATCTTCAAGGGTTCTTGAAGTTATCTCTCTTAGCATTACAACAAAATCATCATCAAAGGCTTTAGAAAACCTAGACTTAGCTACTGCTACAGGAGGTTTACAATTAGGGGGCATCTTATGATAAATTTTATTGAACCTTTTGAT
Source organism: Pinus tabuliformis (assembly GCA_031772625.1). Lineage (NCBI taxonomy): Eukaryota > Viridiplantae > Streptophyta > Pinopsida > Pinales > Pinaceae > Pinus > Pinus tabuliformis. The sequence continues at coordinate 502,807,488 of CM062804.1, read as the reverse complement.
AAAATCTGATACAAGTTCACCAAAGTTTCTTTTAAGTTCTTCAAACTCAGTCAGAAAGTAAAGAGGATCTTTCTTTACACCCCATTGATTTTTAAATATGTTTGTAAGGTCTTCCCAATTTCTAATGGAATTTACAGGTAACTACCTAAACCAGATTCTTACATTTCCTTCAAGTGACCGTACAAACAATATCATGTAAAAATTTTCTTGTTTAATATTCATGTTGTTTGCAAAGTCTAGAAAAGCTTGAAGATGGTCCTCAGCTAAGGGACCAGTTTCTCCATTATACCTGGGAAGGTATTTCAAGTACACAATTGGGAATGCACCGAGGTTAGTAGGTAAGACTAAAGCTGCATATCTAACCTGTACAATAGGCCAGAATGCCATAGTAGAAGGTGGTGTATGAGGTGTTTTTGTGGATGAAGAAGAAGAAGATGAAGAAGAGGTAGAAGAAGGTGATTGAGGGGGTGTGTGACTATGTGGAGGTAAAGAAGGAGCGGATCTCTTGAATAACTTTAAAGGAGTCTTAAGAACTAACTTTGGGACCTGTGAATGAATACCCTCTTTTGTTTCAAAGAGTGGATTTGAATATACAGATAGGATATCTTTAGGTTGTTCATAAGTAGAAGCTTCAGGTCATTCAGAAGTGGAAGGAAATGAATAAGTGGTGTGGGATATGAAATTTGTGGGCTTGTATTCAAGTAAATGAACACCCAAGTCATACTTAGTTTCAAGTGATCCTAGTCGTAGTGGGGGTTCTTGATGTGTTTCAAAAGAATGAATGAGGAAAGTTGAATCTAAATCAACTCCCCTATGTAATAGTTCAGAAACCCTAAGAGGTATTTGTGTGAAATCAGGATCGGATCAAATATTACTAAAAGGATCAAATGATACTAAATCTTCAGAATGAAAGGATAGAGAGGAAGAAGAAGATGGTTGATGTCTCCTTTTAGAACTAGCTTGTCTCAGAATTTTTTTAGGATCTGACAGAGGATTGACTAAGTCAGATTTCGAATGAGATCTGATGTGCTTAAAAGGTGCCAGTTTGGACTAATGGAGTCGTCAGGTGAAGGATTTTAACCTTTCTAGACCTTTAATCACCTTAAAGGAATAGAATGAATATGGTTGCCCCAGGAAAGCTTAATGAAATTTGAATTCCCTGGCAACGACGCCATATTTAAGTTGTATCTCTCAGATGATAATGGTCAGCTATCATGCCAAAGCATATATGATAATTGTTTTGGGGGTTTTGTTTTAATTTGGAGGACCAATGAATGAAACAAATGTAACACTGTAATGCCTAACCTTCTAAATAATATTAATATCAAAGCAGAGAGTTGCTATAAAATTTCACACAGTGATATAGCTTGTATGGTGGCGAGCAGAAACAGAGAAATAATATGATTATCACAGTTTTCAAATTGAAAAATTAAATAATCATAAGTATGAAAACCTTTAAACTATGTTCAGAAGGTTCAAGGGAATATTCTTAAGCTTACAAAATATGCTGATGATTTATTGATTCAAAGGGAATTAATTAAACGGATAGTCCATTAATTCATTCTGTTTATAGACTATCACTTCAAAAGCTTATAGGAATAGATTGAAACCCAATTATTCCTACCTAGTTATCTCTGTAAGACATAAGAATATGAAGAAAAACATAATGAGTAATACTAGAAAAACTTATAGGAAACACAAACTCTGTAAAATAGAATTCTAAATCCTTTGCTTTGTATTAATGATCCAAAAGAGTCAAGTACATCAAATGTTTATAAATGCTTCATCAAGGGTGCAACCCTTTAATAACTCATGAAGGGAGTTATTTATACAATAGTAGAACTAAAAAAAATCCTAAACTGTTTTTACAAAAATAGATTATTATAAAATCAAAATAAAGGTTTCTATTTGATCTGGCACTGTTTTGATGCAGTGGTGTTGGTGACTATCGTTGAGAAAACTGAAAATTGTTGAAGTTGGATGTTCATTTTCACGTTGGATGTCATATTTACTTATGACCTTTCATCTGATACACTTTGACTTGTATTTATTTATCTGTCTCCTCTGTTTAGTCTTTTACCATGAATGCTCTGTCACCTACTTTTACTTTTACCAGTCAGAGTAATTCACATCATCTGGTATCTTTTATTCTTATCCTGCATTTATGTCTTTAGTAAAATTGAATTTCACTGAAGACCTTTTTGACTTCATGTGAAAATGTGATATGATGTTGTTGGTTTATCTCTGTTTTAACAGTTACTGCCTCTATGTAAATGATTTCTTCTGCTCTGTGTATAATTGTCTTTTCCTTTTGAATAAATCTTTTGAGTAAATTTCTTTGCGAATCTTGTAGTAAACAGGCTTTGGAACTTGTATCAAAATTGTTTATCCAAGCTTTTGGCCTTCTAATCACCTACAAATGAAAACAATTTATTAATAAAAACATAGGTTGGCAGGGAGGTGATAAATGGCTTTGTTTGAGATGGGAAGTCTGTGGACAGAGTCCAGAGTGTGTTTAGAAGGTATTTGGTGGTCAAATTGGGTTGCAGATGCTCTGGGCGATGCAGGAAATCTTAGGCAAGTTTCATTGTGCAAACGGGTGAAAAGAGTGAAAATTAGGGTCTTTGGCCTTTTAACAAGTAACATATAAAATTTGGTGCGGAATTCGACAAGTGAATAGTGGATGGTTTTAGCCTATGTGGGGAGGTGGTATTAAGTTTCATCGCACCTCTTTTGGCACTCGGGTGGTTTTTTCTTGAGAGCATGCAAGTTCACATAAAGTTGCCACATAACTGAAAGGGGCCCGAGCAAAACCATGAATCTCACGTGCTCTCGAGATTTTAATTGTCGAACATTTTGAGTGCACAATATGGATGTGGGTCATTGGATTTTGAAGCGGATGATCGAAGGGCTATCGTGCGGTCAAGATACATGGAGGGAAATAGAGAGGAGATTAGCAGAGCTCAAGGGATAATTACAAATGATTTGTAATTATTTAATAATATAAAGCGGGGTTAAAAGTATAATGCGTGGGTTCAATACAGTGGGATAAGGGTTATAATGTGGTGAGGTTTCTTAACCACACCAAGGGGCATGGGTTTAAAGGTTTTTTATCGTGAAAATAGTGAATTGGGATTTAATTAAAATAAAGCGGGGGGAGACAAAGCTTAGGGTAAAGGGTCTTTATGGGTTTTTAGGCATATAGCGGAGTTAATAAAGTAATGTGGGGGCATGATTTAAACTTAGGAAAATGGGGGTTTTATGGGTTTTTAGGGAAATTACAAGGGGAAAGTAATTTTTTCAATGGAGAAAGGGTTTCACACTAGGGAAAAGGGGTTTTGTGTAGGGAAATGAACTTTAAAGGGTAATTTGCTAGGAAAATGTGTGTAACCAAAGGGAAAGGGTGAAAATGAAGGGAAAAGGGTATTTTAACAAGAAATTATGGGATAATGGGGAAATTAGTAAGTATGTAGTGGGGGATGAAATGAAATGAGGGGAAGTTAATCAAATCAGCTAGTGAACATCTTTTCACTTTCATAGTTGCTCCTGCACACTGAAACATTGGATCAAGCATGATAAATGTGCTTATGCTTCACCAACCTTGTACTTCTTCAACCTTTCTTCTACCTAACCTTTACTTACCCTAACATTTTTCCTTCACTTTATTGGGTGCATTTAAGCTAGAAAATCCTTTATTTCTTTTCATGAATAATCTACCTTTATACCTTATTCTCTCGATTGGCTCAAATTAAACTGTTGAGCCAATTTTATTTTCTACCTATGACAATCAATTTAAAACAAATCCAATTATGATTAAACTATATAATTGGATTAAATAAACTAGTCTGGCATCTAAACAAACTGCACACAACTATTATTTTCAAAAGTGAATTAGAGTAAAAGTAGTGGTATTTAGGTTTGCAACACTTTTAGAGTTTATTGCTTTTTGCTTTTCTCTCTAACCTAACATTTTATTTTTGCCTTCATTTTTAGGGAATCTATTCTAACATTTTCTTTGATATGGACATATTTATCAAAATATTTCCTATCATTTTTATTCTTTTTTTCCATATCCTAGCTTAACATTTTTTGAAAAATATTTTCATTTTTTGGACTAATTTCTTTTAACTTACCAAAACCAAAAAATGCTACAATAGACTGAACATGAAATTCCATTTCATCACCTTCGCTCCATTTGTCCCATCACCCACCAGTTCGCGAAAGCAGTCGGACTAATCCCAAGCATACAACATCTTCCATACGCATCAATGAAGCTAGAAGCCACTCCCACAGGGGTTTTTGTGTCGTCAGCGGAAGAAGAAGTTCTTGCCACACTTGAAGGTCTGGCAGAAGCTATTGAAGATGAAGAGGAACCTCGAGTCTTCCGACAAGGGGAATAAGATAGCCTTGTGATCTTGGGATCAGACTCCAGTAGAGGAGGAGGAGGGGAGGGTAGCAGAGGAGGTGGAGGCAGAGACACACCAACGGACTCAAAGCCGAAACTGTTAGATTCTTAATGAGAGGAGGAGGATGAAGAAGAATAAGAGATGGTTGACCAAAATTTGGAATGGATGAATCAGGGACCATTGGCTCTCCCAGGTGCTTTGCATAAGATGCCAAAGCAAGTGTAGAGAATTAACATCAAGCTCGACCCTGACAGCACAGTGAAGGCAGAAGACCATTTGGACAAATTCTACCGGTAGCTGCAGAACCTTGAGGTATGGTATGGTGACATAGAATGTAGATTATTTCCATGTACCTTGGACGGTCGCACAGCTGCATGGTATCACAACCTTCTAGCCAACTCCATAAAGAACTGGAGTGCGTTCAAACACATGTTTCTTGAAAAGTTTGTTCATGAAAAGACCCCAGCTATGTTACTCAAAGAATTGGGAAGCTTGAAGATGGAGGGGAAGAAAAGGTAAAAGGCTTCAATACACGCATATTGAAAAAATTTTAAGTGGACACCAAACCTCATGACTCCATCACTATTGATTACTACACATCCGCACTCCCGACCAACATTACAAAATTCGTTAAGCGAGCTGCGAAACCACCACTACTCGAAAACTACAAAGAGGCTGTTATCACTAGAAATTATAGTCCATGTATATGATAATTGTCTATAAGTTTTTGAAGAGTCTTGAAGTCTTGTAAATAGGTTTGTTAAGTTATGTCAATTTCAAATTTTGAAATTCAAGAGTTATGAATGAAATTCGTGTAAAGGCAAGGGCATTAGTCATCTTCCATCATGGTTAGTTATGTCATGTCATGTCATTGGTACTTGCGCAGTTTCGCAGCGCGGGTATGATCTCTTAGGTACTTGCGCAGTTTCGTAGCGCGAGTGTGATTGGTCAGTTCTGCTGCTAAATAATGTTTGCGTGTTTTCGTAGCGGCCCGTTTGTCAGCGATTTCGTAGCGCATTCCTTTAAATTTGAACTGCCCGCGCTACGAAATCGGGGTTTCGGGCTGTTGTGCAGCATTTTTCCTTGAATGTCTAATCCGAGAAGTAGTGAGTCACAAGTCCGGTTATGATTGTTTCCTCACACCATTTATGTGTCATGATTAGCCATTACTTTTCCATCAGGTCTGATTTCATTGAGTTAGGTGTCAGTTTGGAGGACGTTATAGGAAGTGGTCATTCCATAATGTGTTTTTCATAACATATGAATGTCTTCCGCTCTATGAAAAGCGTGAGCTTTATTCTAAACAGACTACTGCAAGCGAGCCTGATTTCTACAGCCAAAGAGTGTTTTCGTACTGCAAACCACCGTCATTTCCTTGTGTAGAATTGTGCAAAGAAACATGGAAAGAAAGGAGCACCGTTCGGGTAGATGTGTGAGAACAGAGCCGGAGGGATTAGATGTAACCCTCAGGGATGAGGAAGTAGCAAAGGCGTTCAGAGGTGCTGGTTGTTGGCGGTTTTGTGAAAAACTCAAAGGTGGACATGCAGAAGTGACCAAGGCATTTGCAGTGAACTTCACGGGATTAAATTCAAAAGTGGCCATGCTGGAGTTTCCGGTTTCCCCTGAAGTCATTTCTACAGTCACAGAAATCCCAAGAGGTGGCCAAGAATGGTTCAAGAATTTCAAGTTTGATATGGGTCCGTGTAAGGAGTTCTTAAAGGCACCATATGTAGATGAAGATCTTACTAAAGCTGTCCCAAGGAGCTATCTTAAGGAGAATTATGCTACATTATTGACATGCATCCAGAAGTACTTGACATGTGAAGGTCGGTACAACAAAGTCTACTCATATCATTTCAAGCTGCTACTACACTTCACTGGTAAGAGCTCAATAGACATCCCTTTTTACTTATTCAGGAGTATTACTAAGATGTGTGACAAGATTCAGTTGAAGAAGGAAGCTTATGAAACATCTCTTTTTCATCATGGTCTGGTTAAATTATTGGTGTTGGATAGCCTACATAAAATTGGTAAGGACTGGGATTCGTTTGTATTCATGGCCGGTTTCCCTAGTAAAACGGGCCTCACTCCATTACCTGTAAGAGAAAGAGAAGATAGGAGTGAGGATACTACTTTGGCTGAGATTAGGAAAGAAATAACAGACCATAAGAAGCCCAAAGCTAAAACAAAGAAGCCAGAGAGGTCTGTAACAGTCAAAGAAACACCTGAAGCATCAACAAAGAAGACTCCTAAGTTAGCAGTTAAAGAAACTCCTGAAGCATCAGTAGTCAAAACTTCAAAATCATCTAAAGTATCTGAAAAAGAAGCTTCTAAGTTGCCTCTTAAAGAAACACCAGAATCATCTAAACAGAAGACTCACAAAAGAAAAGATGAAATTAAGTCTAGTGAAGTTGAAAGAGTTTCAAGAGTAAGAACTAGAGGCCAGCTGAACAAAGAAAAAGGAAAATCAGCTCATGTGGAAGAGAGTCCTGTTTCTAAGGGTAGTCTAAATGATTTGTTGGAAGCCATTGAATTAGAACAAGAACATCCAATTCAAGTTGAACCACTTGAAATAGAACAAGATCAATTGGTATCACCTATGCATATTGATCTAACACAATCTTCACCTAAGAGTTCTAAGAAGTCAAAGGCTTCCAAAAGGTTAAAGTTTGAAGAACCAGGTGAAGAGTATGCCTTTAAACCTCGCAGACCAATGACTAGGAGGCAAATGAAGGAAGCAGAAAAGGCTCAAAAAGAGAAAGTCCCTTCAGACATGCCTAGGACAGAGGCACTTGAAATCTTCTCTGAAATAGTCCAAGCAGCTAAAAACAAGAATAAGGACAATAAGGTGGTTATTAGTCAAAGTGGAAATGTGATTGCCATTAAAAAACAAGCTGGAGCAAGTAAGGAGATACCTCAGGTTCATAATATTTTTAAAGAGAAGGCAGTGAGATATACTAGTTATAAGAAAGCTGTGATGAAAGGTAAAACAAGTTTGATCAGTCAAGCTAGTTCGGTATCTGACGCCTATGTATGGACAGTACCAGCCCTAAAACAGGCAAAAACTATGAAACAAATGAATGCAAGTCTAAGAGCAGAGAACAAGAAGTTGAAGGAGGAAGTCATCAGCCTGAAAGAAAAGCTAGACAAGCTAGCTAAATGATTCAAGGAGGAATGTGTTTTCTCAAATTTTGATATATTTTGGGCCATTGTCTTTTTAAAAGTTTTTGAGACTTTTTTGTGTCTTCACACCTGTATGGAAAGACTAAAGGAATCATAGATTTGAAATATTGCTGTTTTGAGGTTCATATATTTAATTTTGATGACCTACAGCAGTTTCGTAGCGCGCTACGAAACTGCTGTAGATGACTGGTTAGGTTTAAAGCTTGAGTTGGAATGCTGAGGTCAGCATATATTTAAAGAGATGGTTTAATATCAGCATGGAGATTATAGAAGATCAGTCATATATTTTGAAAAGGAGGCCAGGTGTAAATATTCAAAGAAAAAACCGAAGTTTTGTCTTTTGCCTAAAAGTCACTTTATCTCCGAAATTTTAGGGTTTGGATAGAGCTGCTGAGGTGTTAAATGATACACTTGTCCAGTTGTGGGATGGCTGGGTTATGAGTTCTCTTCAGTCACACGGGACTATCCAAGGTTTAAATGGCTTAAAGATGGATCATTAATATATGAACACCGAGGGGAGGCAGCAACCAAGAATATAGGCTTCATTTTCTTTTCGGTTGTTGAATCATCTATGCATCAAGTATCCGGAGCTGTATATACATTGAATCTGTTTTAAGTTTGGATATGGTTATTATTGCAATACTACAGGTGGCAAGCTCCAAGGACACAGCAGGGTATACAAGGAAGAAGACTTAAAGTGCCAATATGATGGAATCCTCTGTTTTCGTAGCATCATATCTCTTGTAATCAATTAGTTTGTTTATGTTATTGTTAAGGTCATTTATGTCAAAAGCCCGAGCTCCCTTCATGCTTGATGAGGAGTCTCGTACAGCAGTGTTTTGATAGGCTATATATAGGAATAACTTAGATGTAAAAAAGGTTGGATACTTAATAGAAAAAGTGTGTTGTTTTGGGCCACTGTAAGACCTTTTTTGACAGTAATAGTAAAACAGAGTTATTCTCTTCTCAAGATTCTCGAAGGATTGTCATGGTCAAATGAAGTGATGATGTGTTATACCTTATGTTATTTTATGGTTTTGTTGTATGCAATCACTCAGAATTCATAATTATATGCTCTGACTTCCTGTGTATACAGCAAGCTATGTGTGGTGGAATATGTTTGACTTGTAATGCTAAGAGCCTTGATTTCTATGAGATCACTGTGTTTTTCTTGTCTACTTGATATTATAGACTCCATAGCCCAATGAGATATCTTTTGGTGTGTTTCCAACCAGTTATGTTTTCATAAGTAAATAAAGAGTTAGCCATCTAGTGTGTGAAGGATTTTATCAAGAGTTTTGAGAGAGCCCTCTCTGATCAAAGAGGCTAATCTTTGGTCTAAAGATAGGTTGAAATAGTTACATGAGACCATGCTTAGTTGCAGCCCTCAGTACTGGTTTTGTGATAACATTTTGGTGCGTCTGCCGGGAGCTTAAGATTGAATTTCTGAAGGTAGCAGGAGTTCAAATGTTTTTCGAGGCTGCACTCTACCTTGGTGACTCCATTTGTTTTTGAAAAGTTTAAAGGTGGCTTCGAAAGGAAGGTTCACAAGGAGTAACCCTGATCCAAATCCACCTAGGCCTGTGGAAAATCCTAATATCATTTCAAGGAGTAAACGGAAGCTCTCTGATATACCAGGTACTTCAAATATTTCAAAATCATTATTTTTCGAGTTTTCTAGAAGTCCTGAGAACAAACTTGTGGATGATAAGGTTCAAGAGGTCATATTAAGGTCTGAAAATGAAGAAGAAGTAATAGGCATTATCTTGGATTTACAGAAGAGAGGTATTGATACCTCTTCTTTAATTTCACAAAAAGATAAAGAGGAGTTTTGGGAAATTGTTTCTTCTGAGCTTTTGTTAGAAAAAGAAGATTTAAAACAGCTCAAGGAGCTTGATCCTTTTGAAATTCTGCTTAACTCAAACATTGGGTTACCTCTCCCAAATTGGAGCTCTTTTGTTGGTGGGTTACAAAGTCCTAATAGTCCTTTTCGTACTCATATTTTGTCCTCAGCTTCTGCAAGTCCAAACAGTCCTCAACTCACATCTCATACTAGTCCTGGTCATAGCATACCTATTGTTGCTGTTCCTCCTTTCATCATGGCTGTACCTGCAAGGTATGCGCCTTTGGCCCTCCCTGCTGTTTTGCATGACTTACCAAATAAATATGCTTCTAAGATTCCAACCTGGGGAGGGGATGAAGACATTACAGCTGAAGAGCATGTAGATAGATTCAATGACTTTATTGATAGGTATGAAGTAGATGATGAAGATGTCAAATTGAGATTATTTGCTCAGTCCTTTATTGGGGAAGTTAGGAAATGGTTCAAAGCCTTGGGAGCTGGTAGTATTCACAGTTGGATTGAGTTTGAAGATAGTTTTTTGAGAAAATGGGGAAATAGAACTAATCCAGTACAGGCCCTCACTGAATATAATAATTTGAGAAGAGCCCCAGATGAGACTATTCAAAACTTTTCTAAGAGGTTCAATAAGATTTACAATTCCATTCCAGCTCACTTAAAACCTCCTGGAGCCCTGGCCCAACTAAGATATGCTGAGTCCTTTGAATCTGATTTTTCTCTCTTACTCAGAGAAAGAGAGTCTGCTACATTGGCTGATATGCAAAATGATGCTATCAAAGTTGAAGTAAATATACTTGCTGCTAAAAAGTCTAAGATGGCTAAGACCAAAATTAAGGAAGAGGAGAGGCCCTCTACTTCAGCTCAAGATGAAAAATTTGAAACCATGATGAAGACTATGGAAAAGTTAATGGACCAATTAGCACTTGGGAATACTGCTGCTCCTCAAGCACAACAAGAATCTCGGTTTAGAAATCCTCAGTTTAGGAGACCTCAAAATCAACAACGGCCAAGGGAAAATAGAAATCAGCCAGCTGATCCTCCTGTAAGACCTCCATTTCAGCAAAATATGGTAGATGGTGAGGAAGAGACTGAGGAACCAGAAGAAGCTATTCATTGTCTTGGTGAAGAAGATTCAGAAATCTTTTTAACAAAAGAAGAGCATGATGAGTCTAGCCAACAAAAAGTTGAGGAAGAACCTTCAGATTTCCTAAAGGGGTATCAGCATGCCATTTTTGAAATTCAAAAGCAATATAATCTCAGAAATAGAGAGGTGCCTATTTCAGCTAATAAAGCTCAGCCCAAAAAGAGTGTTTCAAAAGCAGTGGAGGACAAACAAGAAAGGCCAAAACAAGCTGATGAAAAAAATGATTCTCCTATTGAGAAGAAGGTTAGTCAAATTCTTGCTCTTCCTAAGGAAATGGAAAGGTCTAATTCTGTGTTCAACATAGAAAATGAGATTGCTAAAATCAAAATTTCAGTCCCATTTAATGAGATTTTGAAAGTAAACAAGTATAGGAGTAAGATTGTGGAAATGCTTAACTCTCCCCCAGGAGGAGCTGATATTTTAAATTTGCAAGAAGACAACCCTATCATTTGTTTAGGCCCAAGGCTAGAAGATGAGCAGAATGATGAATTTCCTCCTTTTTATATAAGTATCAATATACATGAGATGACTCTTCATAATGCCATGCTAGACTCAGGAGCATCTCATAACCTTATGCCCAAAGTCATTATGGAAAGGCTAGGATTGGAAGTGACCAGACCTTATAAAGATCTATTTTCTTTTGATTCTAAGAGGGTTCATTGTATTGGGTTAATTAAAGATGTGGTTGTGGCACTTACACAAATCCCAGCCAAAACCACTGTCATGGATATTGTTGTGGCGGATGTTCCACCTAAATTTGGGATTTTACTCTCAAGATCATGGGCAGCTAAGATTAAAGGCACTATGCAGATGGATTTGACTTTTGCTACTATTCCCGTTTTTGGAGAGCAGAGAAGATTATACCGTGAAACAAGGATGGCATATATGGTGAGCAGTAAGGATAAACCACAAAATTTTCCCATTTATTCTTGTGACACAGGTTTGGGATCAGCAATTTTATTTAATGAATCAGTGGGAGAAGAGTCACAGATAGAAAAAACAGAAAATCAGTGTGAAGAGCTGCAGCAAAATGATGAAGAGGATATCTCTGGTTGCTGGTCTTTGTATTTTGATGGAGCAGCTGGGAAAGAAGGCGCTGGTGCTGGAATTTGGATCATGTCTCCAACTGATGAAAGTAAGTTTTTGTCCTATAAGCTCAATTTTGATTGCACAAATAACATGGCCGAGTATGAGTCCTTGGTTTTGGGCTTAGAAAATTTGATTGAATTTAAGGCAAAGAACATTGTTGTGTATGGAGACTCTGAGCTAGTTATAAAGCAAGTTCAAGGTGTTTATCAAACAAAAGATGCAAGAATGAGAGCTTATAGGAATTTGGTGTTAGAATTATTGGAGAAATTTCAGTCATATACTTTCAATATTAAGACTAGAGATCAGAATTCCATGGCAGATTCCCTTGCTGTAGCAGCTAGTCTTTTTGTCATTCCTAAGAATACTTCTGATAATTATGAAGTGAAAGTCCGCCATAGGCCAGTGATCCCTGACAATATCCTAAATTGGCAAGTATTTGAAGATGACCAGCAGGTGAAAAGTTTCTTAGAATTGAAAGGAGAATTTGAGAATTGTCAAATTGATCAGCAAAACATGTTAGTGGAAACAAAAGAAAAGTCTGAGGTGTTGCAGCTGCAAAATAACCTTATTCCTAAGGGTCTGATTCCACTTGAGAAACTTTTTGATCAGAATGATGTTTTTAAGGCGCCAAGGTTGCAGGCAAATGAAGAAGAAATAGAGAATTGCAATCTAGGTGATTTAGTAGCGCCTAAATTGGTCAAAATTTCCAAATTTTTATCAGCTGATCTTAAAGTTAAGTACATTGAATTAATGAAGAAGTTTATTGATGTGTTTGCATGGAATTATACTGATCTCAAACAGTATGATTCCTCAGTTATACAACATACAATTCCCATCAAACCAAATGAGAAACCGTTCAAGCAAAAATTGAGAAGAATAAATCCTCTGCTGATGCCATTAATTGAGAAAGAGGTTAAGAAGTTGTATGATGCAAAGATTATTGTTCCTATCAGATTTTCTAATTGGTTAGCCAACTTGGTACCAGTTAGGAAGAAGAATGGAGAAATAAGGATTTGCATAGATTTTAGAAATTTAAACAAGGCTTCACTCAAAGACAATTATCCTCTTCCTAAAATGGATCTCATGTTGCAAAATATTGTAGGCTCTCAGAGAATGTCAATGTTAGATGGTTTTTCAGGGTACAATCAGATCCTTGTTCACCCAGAGGATCAGGAGAAGACAGCTTTTACCACACCATGGGGCACATTTATGTATGCCAAGATGCCCTTTGGCCTCATGAATGCAGGGGCAACTTTTCAAAGGGCTATGGACATTGCTTTTGCAGAGGAGAAAGATAAATCAGTTGTGGTGTACCTTGATGATATTACAGTCTTTTCAAAGAAAGAGGAAGATCATTTAAGGCATCTGGAGAAGATATTATTGAAGTGTAGAAGGTTCGGCATTTCTTTGAATCCAACTAAAAGTATCTTTGCATTGACTTCTGGTAAGTTGCTTGGACATATCATTTCTCAAGAAGGCATTAAAATAGATCCAAATAGAGTTAGTGCTATTTCAAGATTGGATTTGCCAAGGAGTAAGAAAGAAGTGCAGTCTTTTCTTGGTAAAGTTAATTTTGTTAGGAGGTTCATTCCCAACTTTGCAGAGGTGGTTAAGTATATCACAAAAATGCTAAAGAAAGGAGCAGACTTTAGATGGACAGCTGAGGCAAGAAAGTCATTTGAAGAAATTAAAAAAGCACTCACTCAAGCGCCGGTTCTTATTAGCCCTGATTTCTCCAAGGAATTCTTAATATTCACCTATGCCTCTGAAGATACAATCGCTGGAGTTCTTTTGCAGAAAGGGAATCAAGGTACTGAGCAGCCTATTTCATTCTTTAGTAAAACATTGGCAAATGCTGAATTAAAGTATAACATTTTAGAAAAGCAAGCATATGCTTTGGTTAAGGCAATCAAAGATTTTAGAATCTATGTGCTTCATTCTCATATTATTGCATTTGTGCCAAGTGCTGTTATTAAAGAAATTCTCACACAAGCAGACCCGGATGGTAAAAGAGGGAAATGGATAGCCAAATTGTTGGAATATGATATTGAAATTAGGCCAACTAAATTGGTGAAAGGCCAAGGGTTAGCAGAGTTGCTAACTCACTCAAATCTAGACTGCAGTGATATTAATTTTAATGCAGAAATATCAGAAATTTTTGAAGAAGAGGAAGAGTTGGTTCAAATTAATGAAAAATTTCTGATATCTGGATGGTATAAGGATGTCTCATTTGTACTACAGCACAACAGAGCCCCTGATAATCTTCCTAAGTCTAAAGCTCGTTTTATCAAGCTGAAATCTCTTAAATATTTTGTTTATGAGCAGAATTTATTTTGGAAGGATGCTGGAGGGATTCTACTAAGTTGCTTGGTTGAAGAAGAGGCTGATAGAGTGATTGAAGAATTTCACAAAGGAGACTGTGGAGGTCACCATTATTGGAAGGCTACTGCTAACAAAATATTGAGAGCTGGGTATTTTTGGCCCACCATGTTCAAAGATATTTATAAAAAGGTTGCAGCCTGTCATGAATGTCAGTTGTTTGAAGGTAAAAGAAAGCTCATGCCTATGCCTCTAGTTCCTATTTATGTAGAAGCGCCTTTTCAGCAGTGGGGGCTAGATTTTATAGGTGAGATACATCCCTCTTCATCAGGCCAACATCGGTGGATACTTACAGCCACAGATTATTTCACAAAGTGGATAGAGGCAGTGCCAACTAGACAAGCTAATGATGCAGTCATTATTTCTTTCTTAGAGAACAATATTTTATCAAGGTTTGGATGTCCACTCAAGCTTATCACAGATAATGCTCAAGCATTTAAGTCTAAGAGAATGATAAACTTTTGCCACCAATATCATATTACTCTTGGTCACTCAACAGCTTATTATCCACAAGGCAATGGTCTAGCTGAAAGTTCAAATAAGAGTCTTGTGAGGATTATCAAGAAATTGCTGGAGGAAAACAAGAAAACTTGGCATTTGAAACTGAAGTATGCATTATGGGCTGATCGCATTTGCACTAAAAGATCTATTGGAACCTCTCCTTATGAACTTGTGTACGGAGCAGAAGCTATTTTTCCAACGTCTCTTGGTGTCCCAGTTATGAAATTAATTCAAGGACTTGAGGAAGAGCCAAATGCCATACAGAGGAGAATCAATCAATTGATTGCATTACAAGAAAAAAGAAGTGAGGTGGTTGAAGATTATCAACAAAATCAGAATAGAGTCAAGAGGGCTTTTGACAAGAAGATTAAAGATGTGACTTTTCAAATTGATGACAAGGTTTTGAAATGGGAAGCCAAGATTGAAGAAAAGGGCAAACATGGTAAGTTTGAGAATTTATGGAAGGGGCCATATTTAATCTCTGCCTTCCATGGAAACAATACTTATATTTTGCAAGAAGTTGATGGATCACAGTATGCTGGTGGGCCTGTTAATGGCAGGTTCTTGAAGCATTATTATCAGTGAAAAGTCTGCCAAGTAGTTCATGATCATTGTAAATAATCATTGTTTTTGAAGTGTTTTGTGCTAGCAATAAATGACAAGTTGAACTAGCAGATCTTAGCCCGAGGAGAAGGCCCACAAAGTTTGAGAGGAATGCTTGTCAGCCAGATGTGAGTGTAATAAATGGATAAAGCACTGGTACTACGTGTTCTTAGTGTACCACAGGGGCACACTATCCCTAGTGGAGCCACTGTTATCACTAGAAATTATAGTCCATGTATATGATAATTGTCTATAAGTTTTTGAAGAGTCTTGAAGTCTTGTAAATAGGTTTGTTAACTTATGTCAATTTCAAATTTTGAAATTCAAGAGTTATGAATGAAATTCGTGTAAAGGCAAGGGCATTAGTCATCTTCCATCATGGTTAGTTATGTCATGTCATGTCATTGGTACTTGCGCAGTTTCGCAGCGCGGGTATGATCTCTTAGGTACTTGCGCAGTTTCGTAGCGCGAGTGTGATTGGTCAGTTCTGCTGCTAAATAATGTTTGCGTGTTTTCGTAGCGGCCCGTTTGTCAGCGATTTCGTAGCGCATTCCTTTAAATTTGAACTGCCCGCGCTACGAAATCGGGGTTTCGGGCTGTTGTGCAGCATTTTTCCTTGAATGTCTAATCCGAGAAGTAGTGAGTCACGAGTCCGGTTATGATTGTTTCCTCACACCATTTATGTGTCATGATTAGCCATTACTTTGCCATCAGGTCTGATTTCATTGAGTTAGGTGTCAGTTTGGAGGACGTTATAGGAAGTGGTCATTCCATAATGTGTTTTTCATAACATATGAATGTCTTCTGCTCTATGAAAAGCGTGAGCTTTATTCTAAACAGACTACTGCAAGCGAGCCTGATTTCTACAGCCAAAGAGTGTTTTCGTACTGCAAACCACCGTCATTTCCTTGTGTAGAATTGTGCAAAGAAACATGGAAAGAAAGGAGCACCGTTCGGGTAGATGTGTGAGAACAGAGCCGGAGGGATTAGATGTAACCCTCAGGGATGAGGAAGTAGCAAAGGCGTTCAGAGGTGCTGGTTGTTGGCGGTTTTGTGAAAAACTCAAAGGTGGACATGCAGAAGTGACCAAGGCATTTGCAGTGAACTTCACGGGATTAAATTCAAAAGTGGCCATGCTGGAGTTTCCGGTTTCCCCTGAAGTCATTTCTACAGTCACAGAAATCCCAAGAGGTGGCCAAGAATGGTTCAAGAATTTCAAGTTTGATATGGGTCCGTGTAAGGAGTTCTTAAAGGCACCATATGTAGACGAAGATCTTACTAAAGCTGTCCCAAGGAGCTATCTTAAGGAGAATTATGCTACATTATTGACATGCATCCAGAAGTACTTGACATGTGAAGGTCGGTACAACAAAGTCTACTCATATCATTTCAAGCTGCTACTACACTTCACTGGTAAGAGCTCAATAGACATCCCTTTTTACTTATTCAGGAGTATTACTAAGATGTGTAACAAGATTCAGTTGAAGAAGGAAGCTTATGAAACATCTCTTTTTCATCATGGTCTGGTTAAATTATTGGTGTTGGATAGCCTACATAAAATTGGTAAGGACTGGGATTCGTTTGTATTCATGGCCGGTTTCCCTAGTAAAACGGGCCTCACTCCATTACCTGTAAGAGAAAGAGAAGATAGGAGTGAGGATACTACTTTGGCTGAGATTAGGAAAGAAATAACAGACCATAAGAAGCCCAAAGCTAAAACAAAGAAGCCAGAGAGGTCTGTAACAGTCAAAGAAACACCTGAAGCATCAACAAAGAAGACTCCTAAGTTAGCAGTTAAAGAAACTCCTGAAGCATCAGTAGTCAAAACTTCAAAATCATCTAAAGTATCTGAAAAAGAAGCTTCTAAGTTGCCTCTTAAAGAAACACCAGAATCATCTAAATAGAAGACTCACAAAAGAAAAGATGAAATTAAGTCTAGTGAAGTTGAAAGAGTTTCAAGAGTAAGAACTAGAGGCCAGCTGAACAAAGAAAAAGGAAAATCAGCTCATGTGGAAGAGAGTCCTGTTTCTAAGGGTAGTCTAAATGATTTGTTGGAAGCCATTGAATTAGAACAAGAACATCCAATTCAAGTTGAACCACTTGAAATAGAACAAGATCAATTGGTATCACCTATGCATATTGATCTAACACAATCTTCACCTGAGAGTTCTAAGAAGTCAAAGGCTTCCAAAAGGTTAAAGTTTGAAGAACCAGGTGAAGAGTATGCCTTTAAACCTCGCAGACCAATGACTAGGAGGCAAATGAAGGAAGCAGAAAAGGCTCAAAAAGAGAAAGTCCCTTCAGACATGCCTAGGACAGAGGCACTTGAAATCTTCTCTGAAATAGTCCAAGCAGCTAAAAACAAGAATAAGGACAATAAGGTGGTTATTAGTCAAAGTGGAAATGTGATTGCCATTAAAAAACAAGCTGGAGCAAGTAAGGAGATACCTCAGGTTCATAATATTTTTAAAGAGAAGCCAGTGAGATATACTAGTTATAAGAAAGCTGTGATGAAAGGTAAAACAAGTTTGATCAGTCAAGCTAGTTCGGTATCTGACGCCTATGTATGGACAGTACCAGCCCTAAAACAGGCAAAAACTATGAAACAAATGAATGCAAGTCTAAGAGCAGAGAACAAGAAGTTGAAGGAGGAAGTCATCAGCCTGAAAGAAAAGCTAGACAAGCTAGCTAAATGATTCAAGGAGGAATGTGTTTTCTCAAATTTTGATATATTTTGGGCCATTGTCTTTTTAAAAGTTTTTGAGACTTTTTTGTGTCTTCACACCTGTATGGAAAGACTAAAGGAATCATAGATTTGAAATATTGCTGTTTTGAGGTTCATATATTTAATTTTGATGACCTACAGCAGTTTCGTAGCGCGCTACGAAACTGCTGTAGATGACTGGTTAGGTTTAAAGCTTGAGTTGGAATGCTGAGGTCAGCATATATTTAAAGAGATGGTTTAATATCAGCATGGAGATTATAGAAGATCAGTCATATATTTTGAAAAGGAGGCCAGGTGTAAATATTCAAAGAAAAAACCGAAGTTTTGTCTTTTGCCTAAAAGTCACTTTATCTCCGAAATTTTAGGGTTTGGATAGAGCTGCTGAGGTGTTAAATGATACACTTGTCCAGTTGTGGGATGGCTGGGTTATGAGTTCTCTTCAGTCACACGGGACTATCCAAGGTTTAAATGGCTTAAAGATGGATCATTAATATATGAACACCGAGGGGAGGCAGCAACCAAGAATATAGGCTTCATTTTCTTTTCGGTTGTTGAATCATCTATGCATCAAGTATCCGGAGCTGTATATACATTGAATCTGTTTTAAGTTTGGATATGGTTATTATTGCAATACTACAGGTGGCAAGCTCCAAGGACACAGCAGGGTATACAAGGAAGAAGACTTAAAGTGCCAATATGATGGAATCCTCTGTTTTCGTAGCATCATATCTCTTGTAATCAATTAGTTTGTTTATGTTATTGTTAAGGTCATTTATGTCAAAAGCCCGAGCTCCCTTCATGCTTGATGAGGAGTCTCGTACAGCAGTGTTTTGATAGGCTATATATAGGAATAACTTAGATGTAAAAAAGGTTGGATACTTAATAGAAAAAGTGTGTTGTTTTGGGCCACTGTAAGACCTTTTTTGACAGTAATAGTAAAACAGAGTTATTCTCTTCTCAAGATTCTCGAAGGATTGTCATGGTCAAATGAAGTGATGATGTGTTATACCTTATGTTATTTTATGGTTTTGTTGTATGCAATCACTCAGAATTCATAATTATATGCTCTGACTTCCTGTGTATACAGCAAGCTATGTGTGGTGGAATATGTTTGACTTGTAATGCTAAGAGCCTTGATTTCTATGAGATCACTGTGTTTTTCTTGTCTACTTGATATTATAGACTCCATAGCCCAATGAGATATCTTTTGGTGTGTTTCCAACCAGTTATGTTTTCATAAGTAAATAAAGAGTTAGCCATCTAGTGTGTGAAGGATTTTATCAAGAGTTTTGAGAGAGCCCTCTCTGATCAAAGAGGCTAATCTTTGGTCTAAAGATAGGTTGAAATAGTTACATGAGACCATGCTTAGTTTCAGCCCTCAGTACTGGTTTTGTGATAACAGAGGCTATTGCTATTGAGAAGGACCTGCTCGTGATTAGAGTCATCAAGGATGATGAACCAACAAAGGACTCCAAATACGTGAGCAAAAATTACAAAACGATTTCAAGCAATGGTAGAGACAAGAAAACAAATGATATTGAAACCCTCACTCACCTCGTCAAGAATTTGAAAACAAAAGTGCCTAAGCTTAAATAACGGAAAACAAACACGTCTGCAAGCAACCATCTGCCCAGGAAGAGACAAGGAAGCATGTCATCAGGAAGCAATCAGTACCCTCCAAAAACTACACAGAGCTCTGTGTTCCACCTAGATCAGTGCACAAATTATGAGTTCGATTCATTCCACGAAGAACATCACCTAGATAAATCTTGTTCAGATTGGAAATGAGTCACAAGATCTTTATGCAGTCATACATTTGACGCAGAAAACAATATGCAGGAAGAATTGGAAGACATGGATAATGATGAAGGTATTGCACCTGATGAAGCAACAATTTCTGGGCATGTGGTGAATGTGTATTAGTGCTTACAAGCAACACTGAAGACAAACACATAGAAACAACCCCCAAAGAAAAATGATTGTTACAATCTTAGGAGTAAAGGGGATCCCCTTACACTTGGGGAAGCACAATAAAATATGAGACTGTTGTTGAGGAAGGTTGATCCACCAGCCACCCCAAAGCATAAAACACAAAACAAGTCTGAGAACATAGTGGTGGACAAGAGTATGTCCATCAGTAGAAAATTGCAAAACACTTTGCCGAAAAACATGAACATTAGTCCTACCCCGAACACCTTGGTGATTCTTCCACCTCTGGACTACAAAATTATAGGTGACATGAAGAAAACTCATGCGAACATCATTTTGTTCGATTTAGGCAAGATCCAGAGTCAGCAAGACATCCTACTGCGCACATTGGGACAGGAAACAATAGACAACACAACCTCTACCAACAAGTGATAAATCACACCTCCCAAATCACTTTCCACTTTGCTAAACACACTCTGTATGGAAGAAGAAAACTCAGGTTGCCCTCCATTCCTACTTTCATTTGCATTTTTCAATTGTAATGTTCACAAGTTCTTGGTTGATTCTGGCACAGCAGCCAATGTCATGTCACTATCCATTGCTAAGAAGATCAATGCATAATGGAGCGAGACATCCACAAGAATCATCTAACTTGATTGAACATATGCACTGGCCATTCGTGAACTCTGAGATGTGATCATCTGACTATCCCATGACAATTGAGTCCACCAATGCATCAACATAGTTTTTGTGGACACGCGAGAAGCATACTGTTTACTACTTAGGAGAGATTGGTCCAGCAAGTTAAACGGATATTTTTCTACAAAATCGTCGCACATGTGGCTTTCGTACAAGGGAAAAAGCAACCAAATCCTGGTGTTATCTGAGAGTTCTATGAAGCATAATGTCACTCCCATCAATGGTGAGTACGAACTATTGGCCTTCGCAAAACTCATGTCTGGCAACTACCTCCTAGAAATAAAGCTGGGGTGTTATCCTGCACGACCAGTTCCAACCCCAATAGACATGAAGTTGGGATTCCTTCCTTGCCCAGCTGATGGTAATGAAACATGTACACTACATTGTACCAATAGTAGTAGTAGCAGTATTACAAGCGCATCAAATGGTCCGTGTACAAACAAGTTGTGGGCCATCTACTTTGAAGGATCTAAGTCATAGGACGGCTCAGGAGCTGGGAGTGTCTCGATTGACCCATACAACAGGAAGCATCTAGTGTCAAGTCACTTGGAGTTTGAGTGCATGAACAACATTGTTGAGTATGAAGCACTCATGCTGGGCTTGCAAAAAGCCATTAGCCTCAACGTGGTCATGCTCAAAGTGGTAGGTGATTCAGAGATAGTGGTATGGTAGGTACGTAACACCATTCACTATTTGTCACTGCCTCTCAAAAGTTACCAACAATAGGTATGGCGACTGATCTCTAACTTCCAATCATTTAACATCACTGTTCTACCACATACGTGTAATGCAGCGGCCAATGCTCTAGCAAATGCAGCTTCAAGAATGTCACCGATTAGGGATACATTTACTATTGAAATTTTGTACAAACCATCTATCCTGAATAACATAACTAACTTATGCATGTTTAATGATGATCAACAGATACTGCATTTCATGGCCAATGTTGACGTCTTATAAGATGCAACGATAGATGATGATGAGCACGAGTGCTCTCTGCAAGCAAAAGCTGGTAACAGGAAAGGCCACCTTATCATGAAGGGTGTTGCATATTTGGAAAAGCTTTATGACTTGAAACAACATTTTCAGGGGCCGAGGAACAACAAGACTCACAGTTCCACCATGATGCATGAACTGATCAACCTAGGAATAGAACAATATCTGAAGTTTGTCAATCTTGGTACATGTTGCACACAACATGAGCGACAAGCCTTTGTCTTATTGTACAAATAGTACCAAGATGTGTTTGCGTGGATTTACGACAATCTGAAGCTTATGACACACAGATAATCCAACATTTCATTCCAATCAAAGAAGTGGTCAAGCCATATCATCAGATGTTGAGGACAGTACACCTATCACTTGAACCTATCATACAGAAAGAGCTCACCAAGTTGTTGGGTGCACAGATCATATACAAAGTTCGTCATTCCATGTGGATTTCAAATCTTGTTCCTATATGCAAGAAGTCTAGGGAAATCCGCTTGTGTGTTGATTTCCGGAATGTGAACTGCACCTCGGACAAGGACAAATACCTCGTGCAGTCTGTGGACCACATTCTGAAAAGAGTATCTGGGGCACACATGTTTTCCCTAATCGACATTTTTTCAGGATACAATTAGGTTTTGGTAGTAGAACCTGACAGACTTAAGACTACCTTCTATACCAAGTGGGGTATGTTTACTTACAGACAAATGTTGTTTAGGCTTGTGAATGCAGGCGCAACCTTTCAGCGATCCATAGACATCACTTTTCACGGATACATTGGGAAGAGCATAGTGGTATAGCTCGACGATGTGTTATGTTCTCAAGAAGATGAGAGGACCACATACACCATCTGAAGAAAAAAATTTAGCAATGCCGGAAAGATGGGATTTCCTTGAATCCAAAAAAGAATGTATTCTCAGTGTCTAAGGGGAACCTTCTCAGACACATTGTTTCCAAAAGCAGGATCAATGTTGATCCAAACTGGTTCCATACTATCACACAGATCCCTCACCTAGCCAACAATAAAGCCATGCAGTCCTTCTTGGGTAAGACAAACTTCCTCTGGAAGTTTATCTATGATTATGCGCAAATAGTCAAGCCCATGTAGGACATGATCAAGAAATATGTATTTTACAACTGGGGCAAGAGGGAAAAGTATACATTCACCCAGACCAAGTAGGCTATTGCAGAAGCACCTGCACTCTATAGCCTAGATTTCAAGAAGGATTTCTTTTTATACACCTTTGCCTTTGATAATTCACTCACTACAGTAATCACTGAGAAGGACGAGATGAACAATGAATGCCCCATCTCCTTCATGAGTGCAAGAATGCAAGGACTAGAACTCAACTACCCCGCCCTTGAAAAGCAAGCATATGTAGTTTATAAGGCGATGAAACACGTTAGGCCCTACTTGTTGAAGAAACACTACATAGTCTACATCCCTCGCCTAGAAGTTAGAACACTGCTTGTAGAACAAGAACTGGGTGAATGACGTGCAAACTGGATGATAGGCTTGCAAGAGTATGATCTTGAAATCAATCCAGTTCACACTGTCATGGGACATGGGCTCTGTAGACTTGCAATTGAAGCAGTACACACACCAGAGAGTGAAGAAGAGCTCGCTGGCTAGGAGTAGGAAATTCAGATTTATGATATAAGGCGAGTAACACCCACTGAAGACCAAACCTCTTGATACCCAGATGTGTGCCAGTACCTTCAGAACGACATCATACCCTCTCATGTTTTCATCAGATAGAAGAGGGCATTGCGTCTCAAAACTCTATCATATCAATCAGTGCATGAAGTGCTTTACAGGAAGCACAACAACGGAGTTTTTCTTAGGTGCCTAGAGGCACATGAATCAGAGAAGGTATTGCAGGATCTGCATGACAGACTCACCGGGGGTCAGTTTGTGGGAAACACCACTGCGCAAAAATTTATGCAAGGTGGTTTCTACCGATCCACATTATTCAAGGATGCACATGCTTATGCCTGCAAGTGCATGGTCTGTTAGCGATGCGCCATAGAATACGAATATTAGAAGCCCTACTGCACCTTGTTGCAGTGCCCGAACCATTCCAACAATGGGGCCTGGACATCATTGGTGAAAAATTCCCACATTCTTCAAAACAACACCACTCATTCTAACAGCAACTAATTACCTCACGCAGTGGACAGAAGCAATTCCGCTCAAACATGTGATTGACAAGGAGGTCATCAGCTTCCTCCAGCAGAATATCATCTCACGCTTCAATATTCAGGTATCACTTGTTTTTGATAATGAAACATACATTTCATCTTTAAAGCTTTATGATTTTTCATTACAAAATGATATTGTGCTTAAACACTCATCCAACTACTACTCGCAAGGAAACGGTCTAGTGGAATCCACAAATAAAAACCTCATCCTCATAATCAAAAATATTATTTTCTCTAAGCAGCACAACGAGCATACCACCCGGAAAAATGCACTATGGGTTGACCACGTAACAACCAAACCCTCTATGAATACCTCGTCGTACTTCCTGGTTTATGGTAAAGAAGCCATCCTTCCACCTAATATCTACTTGCTTGCACTTCAACTATCCCATGAGTCCCAAGGCAAGCCTTGCCAGCTAGTTCAGTGTAGGATGGATCTTCAAGAAGAAAGGATGAAAGCAAAAGAAAAATTCACACTCGGCTAGAACCATATAAAGATATGGTTCGATAAGAAGCCAGTAGGGAAAGCCAACTTTGGTGTTTGGTTCTGAAATGGGATAACTCCCATGAAGACAAAAGCAAGCATACTAAGTTCTAGTCCCTGTGGATTGGTCCGTACAAAGTCCATGAGAAACTTAGCCCACACACATACTATCTGCAATCACTTGATGGGAGGATTGACAACCTTCCTATCAACGACCAAGATCTCAAGCATTACTTCCAATAGGTTGGGCTGCGCCTCGTGCCATGTACATAGTCTGCTTGCTGCTTGTTGTTTTCATTTTGTTTTCCTTGCTTATTATCGTTGTTCTCATTTTCTTTTCTTTGCTTACTATTTTTGTTTTCATTTGCTTGAGTTGGTTAATACCTTACTATTTTTGTTTCTAGAAATAAATGTTGCCATCTACTGAGTTTTGGCTTTTGAATGAGTATGTGGTTGAGATATGAAGAGACTTTTGACACTGCAGCACTGGCCAATATTGTGTCTATCTTCTCTATGCTTAGTTATAAATTTCACTCGATGAAGTCTTGACGTAAAATACAAGTCATCTGCAAGGGAATTTTTTGTCCAACCACGAACCTCTATCCATGCTGGGAAGCCCCATGCTTGTACTCAACCTTCTGCTCTCTGTGTTCAAGCTTATCCAACTAGTATAAATAGAGAAGGGGAAAATCTAAATGAGCAAACCTATGTCAAAGGTCTTACATGCTTCTCTGAAGGAACAACCTCTTCTGCTCTCAGTAAGTTGAGATCCCTCTTCCACTCTAAAAATAAATAAGTGCCTATGCATAGTTCTCTTAAAAAATACAAAGGCGAAAGAAGAGAAAGGCTTCCTGTGCAAAGAGGTGAAGCATGCAACTCCACCCGAGTATTGACCAGGCTCTGTGGCAGTGGAGCAACGTATGTGTTCCTGTGTGACTCCACCGAGGTACTACCCAAGCCTGTTGGCACCAGAGCAACACCAAAGATCTTCAAATCGAAAGCTAAAATACCCTTCCAGATTTCGAAACACTATGATCAAGCTGAAATTTTGTTGTGTTTGATTGAGTTGGAAAAATGTGAACCATGTATGTCCATGTGGTGAGTGGGGAAGCCAAATTAACCCACACACCGATTCAATACTCCCCGAAAGACCAAGGCCCTGTGCTGACAATGAACCAAAACATAGAAGTTGGAATTCTACCAGTGTGTTGCCAAGTGTTGTAGCGGCTGCAACACCCTCCAAAATTTTGGCCTACATCCAATTTCGGAGCCTCCTTTTAGATTTTTTACTTGATGATTACATGTACTCAAGCTCACTCCATGAGCTTGTGTGAGTCTTCGCACCCACCTTTCTTGATCATTCCACCGAAAACTTTTGCATGTTGATGTCAATGTCATGATTGCAATCATGTTCGGGTTATACACAAGGTATTTGCTTCATTTCTACATGTTGTGTTCACCATGTAAAGATCCATCGCACTCACACACAAAGTCATATACACTATCGTACAAGTGTCGTCGCGATCATCCAATGATCAATCACAAGCTTCACGCTTGTTGCTCACACCGTCGGCCAATCATGTTGAGAATATGTGTCTGGATGGTTTAAGTCGTCTCATCATCAAGTCATGTAAGTGTGTGTTTGCAAGATCATGTATGCATCTTATCATGCATTCACACAATTAGCCATTTTGCTGAAGTTCTAATGACTAGATTCCCCTCTAACAACCAGACCTTCACCCCACCATCGACTCGATCGATTATCACCCAGAATAATGCAGAAGCACCAAGCAAGCCATTTCAAGTTGCGTTGCCCACAAGCAGATCAATCGAACTTCCTATTGGTCAACTAAATAATTTGACCCGACAGTCACCCCAGGAATGATTCCCCTCAAAAATTGTGCGGAGGTTACAGACTTTCTCACTCCACTGACTGATAAAATTGCATAGACAGGACGGACAGAAACCTAGTGCCTGTCCTTGTCTCCCTCAGAAAATTGCATAGCTTTTCAGCCATCCCTCCAGTCAGTCGACTGGATGCTCACTCGAAAATTTACGTATTTTTCATGAGAAATTCCTCTGCTTCTTAGCAGTCTACTCAGCTCAGAAGCTACACAAAGGTGATCACCAGGCTAGCCTCCCAACATTAGTGTAGCTTTTCCCGCCAGCAGGTCCCAATCGCTAACTGCTAGTTCCCTCCAAGAATTACACAATTTTTACTACTAGGGTCCCAGAAACCAGCTGCCACTTCCCTCCAGGAATTAAGCAATTTTGGCTGCAAGGTTCTAGCCGCCCTATCCTTTAACAAATCATGAAGATTTTGCCTACCCAACCTTCTCGCAACCTAGATTGCTCCTCTAAAAAACTATGCAGTTTTGTCCTCCAGCTGAGCTAGACCCCGCAAACATCCACTGTCAATCTGAATTTCCCATCTCCATCACCCAGTGCCTCATGCGCAGTTTTCACCAGTAGTGCCTAGAGCCTCCATCCCATCTAACACCTTTAAACCTTGTCTCCTCTCTCGGTCACCTACATCCTAAACGATCATGCATCATGGTAGACAAGGAGTTTTATGGATTTGATTTCATCTCATCATGAGTGAATGCAGATACATGTATACGAAAAGACATGGCACGATGACGGATGGGATGAAAAAAGGGAGTACATGTAGAAGGACATGTTCGCCAATGGACTAACAAACAATGCATGAAAAGAGTTATGCTTGGGAAAGGATTATTATGAAAAGATATGTTCATGAATGGATGAACGAATGAACATGCAAGGATGTGTTCACACACAGACGGACGAAGGAACATGCACTTTTTACGAACGAACAAACTTGTCAAGCATGCCAACATACAAGCAAGGAGAAACGTGTGAATGCAACATCAAGCGAACCCAATGTTAACACTCGGTTTTTCCCTTTGACTCCAAAGGGAATACGGCCGAGGTAACCACTAACCAATCTTTTAGCCACAGGTCCTAGCCTACCTGCAACCAGAGAGGGCTCTCTCTTTCTGATTTAGCTTTGTTTTGATGTAATTTTAGGCTAGTTATGATGCACAGGATTTTGTTTTGAATTTGTTGGGATGACGATTTCAGTCAGAACTGGTATGTTTTTGCAGAATAATCTAGGCCATTGGGCATGGAGTCGATGCTAGTGAACTGCTGGAAATGTCTTTTGAGGGAAAAGGTTATGCTACAGAGCTAGACGAGCATCTTTGGAACAATTTTTCAAATGGGTAATATGATGGGATGAAATCAGGGAGTGAAAGGCAGCTAAGGATCTTTCACTAAACTGATAGAGGGAATGGTGGGAATATTATTTAGGAGCATTTAAGAATTCCTGAACAACAATCATAATGATAGAATGAATACAAACATGAGCAGTTAAGAACTCATGTTTATGATTAATTATGAAGAAAACACATTTAACAAGAGAGATTGAATAGAGGGTGTACTCAAACAATTCCTCTACTATTCTTTTTCTCTTTTGCTAAGTTAATGAAACATATATTGGAGTTAAGAAAACATAGAAAGACAAAACATAGTTTAGGATAACTTATTACTCCATCAAACGCTACAGGAATTCTGTAGCAGAACACAGATCATCACTTTGACATCAAACAATGCAGAGATCAGGAACTTTTCCAGCCTTTTGTATTAGATAGTCTGAAAATTTACAAAACAGTGTCTCAGAGAGAAAATCGCCAACCCCAAATAAGTTGTATGGGGAGGTATATATACAAAAATTAGATACAAAATATCTAGCTCATGAGTTAATAGCTCATAAATTCTATGCCAACCCCTGTTACAGCTAAAAAAGTAAATACTACAATAAATATTTAGTGCATTAGTTGTCCATCTTGTCAGAAACTTTTGACTTTTGTGACCAACTGAGTCGGTTGGAGCTGCATTGTCCAAAATCTGCGCGTTTCCCTTCTTGGGCTTGCTGTCCCAATATTTTGCTGAGTCATTATTCTCACCCACTCTGCCAGTTGTCTTCATGCTGCATTAAAATTCGTTGACCTGAGGCTGATTAGGAGAGATAGAACCGAGATCATTGGGGAAAAATTTGCAGCATTGCTTGCCACCAATCTTCTTTAGGCAGTTGGTGTCTTCGTATTTTTATTAGAGTTTCATCTGCCTCTGTGTACCTGTAAAAATTGGGTGGGATCTCAAACAGGTGATTAATTTCATGCTCAATGTAAAATAAATTTTCCAGCTTGTCATAGAGGCTCTGCCCTGATGGAGGTCCTGCTTCTTCTGAAGTGCTTGTGGATGTTGTGATCTGATTTGCAATGAAATTGGTCATCCTAGTGGCATACTGCTCACGGGTGAGCAGTCTTCCATCACCGGTCAATAGGCTTGGAAATCCTTTGCCTTGTAATTCACCCATTCTAAGCTTGTAATCATCTACCTCAGCCTGCATTTCCTGACATTTTCTCTCCAAATTCTGCACAAAATTTCTGAGGGTCAGCACCTTTTTGGCTCTTAAAATAGTATCTGTTTTGTTGCTGATGTCTAAGGCTGCCAATTCCTCCTTGGTGTGAGTGTTGAGGAAATGTATCATCCTGCTAGCCTGCTCAGGCATATTTCCTAGTGCTTCTCTGGCCTTTTGGCTTTCAATTTGAGCTTGGCCTATTAACTCAATCTGCTCATGCACTGTTTTGATTGATTTCCACTGTTTGGTGATAGAGTGGTCAATCCGGGTCCACAAAATTTTCTTTATCTCAGCCAGAGTCTTCTCTAAATTCAGTTCCTTTTTCAAGGCCTTTATTCTGTCTTTCAGGGCCTTAATCTCTCCGGTCTACTCAGCTACTGTCATTTTGGACTTGTCATATTTTGCTTCAAGCTCAGCCAATTTTTCTTTGGCTTGTTTAATCTCCGTTGCCTGAAGCTCCAGCTCTTTGACAACTTTTGTCAATTCATCCATGCTTATGCTAGCCCCAGGAGTTGTTGTTGTTGTTGCTGCAGTATCTGAAGCTTTTGTAGCCGTTGGAGGGGTCACTGCTGCTTCTGTAGTTGTTGCAATAGTTGGGGCATTTTGAGGAGGCTGGGAGGTCAACTCTCCCTACTTGTTTTGCAGTTCCTTTTCCAATTCTTATTCCATTTGGACTATTCTTTGATTCATTTGCATTAAGAGGTCCAATGTGTCCTCAGTTTCTTTCTCTTTTACTAGCTCTCCCGTCTGTGGATGCCTGGTTGAGGAGAGCCTCATTTTCTTTTTTAGA
This sequence comes from Pinus tabuliformis, assembly GCA_031772625.1. Classification (NCBI taxonomy): domain Eukaryota; kingdom Viridiplantae; phylum Streptophyta; class Pinopsida; order Pinales; family Pinaceae; genus Pinus; species Pinus tabuliformis. The sequence goes on along the minus strand of CM062804.1, from coordinate 502,778,062 downwards.
GCAGCAATATCATCCTCCTTTTTCTTCACTAGAGCTTTGATAGCCTTGGGATTCTTAGGATCATGCCCCATGTCTACAATAATGTCCTCCAATGTTTTGATTATGTTGTCTTTGGCTGTGGAGGACATTCTTTCTAAATCAAGCTGAGTATTAGTGTTCCTCAGAGATTCTTTTAACTCATGGGCCAATGTGGCCTTGTCTACCAATGTGGCATAGACGATTTCCCCAGTTTGCTTATGCAGTTCTATTTGATCCATGGGGTGAATGTCTTTTGCCATAACCTACAACCTCGTTCTGACATAATCTGTAGCGACAGAGGCTACTGTACCTTGGGTTTAAAATGGCTAAGAATCATTTTTTCCTCTTTGATGTCATATGCCGCCATCAACCTTTCTTGTTTGGAAGGTGTTGCCTTGAGAAATTGGTCATATAACTACACTCTTAGCAGCTCATTTTGTGCCTTAATTTCTTTAAAGGAGGCCTTGATGCTAGCTGGCCTCTTGCTTTTCTGTGTGGAGGAGGACACCTCCATGCCATGCTGGCTTTCCTACTCTTGTTGAAAAGAGTTTGTGGCTGTTTGTTGACTGTCTTCTCTATCTTTCCTTGGGCTTCCAATGATTTCTTCACTGATTTCTTCCACAACTAGAGAATCAACCTTTTGCCTCTTGGCTTCGGGCTGCTGATTGGACCCACTAGCAGGTAGGGACTCATCTCGGTCTCGTTTTCTGCCTCTTTCCTCATGGGCAGGAGTTTGCAAGGCGAGCAGGAGTTTGCAAGGCAGGCACTATTAGTGCTTCTGTTTGTTGTGGAGGAGCCTATACTTGAGGTTGCTCCATTGAAGAGGCAAGTTGTTCTGTGACCACTTCCTTTTTTGCACCCATTATCTCCTTGCACTTTGTTGTACCTGTTGCTGATGTAGATGGTCCCTGGGCGGCTGGTGTGGCTGCAGCAGCGGATGTACGTTCTCTAATTTGATGTGGAAGCTTGAATGTTACCTGCTACACAGAATCCAAGTCAAGAGTTTTTTCTAAATCCTTGACATTTTTTTCCATTATTTCCTCTTGAGTTAATTCCTCAACTAATGTACCTTGCAACCACTCATCTTGGTTGGCATATTGCTCAATTTGTGGATATTTACAGTGGTCATAACCTAGCAGCCTATATTTGACTCTTCTGGCACTGATAAAACCTTCCGAGTCATAGGGGACCCACCAGAAGCTCCTCTTTAGCTTATATTTGTCCCTGAGAATTTGATCAGCATCTTGCCAACCTTCTTTCTTGTTCATGATGAAGGGGCCTGGATGGTCTTTGAATTTGAGGTGGGCTATTTTTTTGGCACTATGAAAGTGGGTGAGATCAGAACTAATGAGTTGCCTATAGTATTCCAAAGCAAACAATCTCATTGGTACATACCTTGGAAGCCTGTAAGGACAGAGCTCATAGCCATAGATTCTGATGACAGTATAGTTTTGATATAGGTAACAATCACCTATTTTATAGCTCTTGGACAACTACAAGGTCTTATGAATCTCAAATGACAATCTGGGAGGAGGGGATCTCATTAGGAGGCAAGAGACTGGGTATACAAATTGGTCAACAAACTCACAGTAAGAAAATGGAGAGTTTTGAACTTCATGGAAGACCGATGACCAGAAGATGACAGACCTCTTTTCACCCCTAGAATCCAATTTCTTGATGGCGCATTGGAAGCTTTTAGACTGGTAATACATGAATAAGTGGTAGATTTATGATGAATATTTGAAGACTCCCTCCCTATCCACTTTCAATAGCTAGTCATGTATATTATTGGCTATAAACTTGGCAAAGTTATACTTGTAAGCAGGGGGCTGGCCTGAACTATATGCAGCTAATAATACCAACACTGTTTCATCAATGTGCTCACTAGTTTTGAAGCCCAACACATAAGAGATCATATCAACTAGAAGCTTGCCCACCTCATTGAAATGGAAATATAAGAAAGGAGGTGGGCCTGTAGGCTGGCGGTCTGCCCTCATGAATGTCTTGGTGATTTTTTCAATGTCAGCACTAGAGAGTTTGGAGCCTGCATCCAGCAAATAGTTCATGGAGAAGGGAAACAACAGCTGAGTCTGCTTGAAATTGAGCATTTGGTTGATGGAGTCAGGATTGATGTGGAAAAGTATGCTCCCGGATGGAGACTTAACAGCTCTCTGAGTTGGCTCATAGTTCTCAGCACATAAGCGGATGATCTCTGGAAAAATATTAATAGATGGGAGGAAGTAATAACGCAGATTAGACTCCCATATACCATACATGTCATTGTTGCTTAGATAGCTGTTTCTCAACTAGCAGAAAGTCTGCAAGTGGTTTCTGTCACCAACAAGATCTTGGATAAGGTAATCTCTATCAGCAAGAGGCATGGCTTCAAGCTCCTTGTTTGGTGGATTCATAGGAGTGACACTAAGAGCTAATGGAGTAGCCATTACAGAACTTTCAGATGTTATCTTTAGAATGGAGTTTTTGAGTAGAACAGGCTAAGGATGATAGCTTGTGAGGATATGAAGAGGAGTGGCAGAGTGAGTTTAGCTGAAGCCAAAGTCTTCAATATTTTGTTGCTTTATTGAAAAGAACAATTCGCGGAGTTTGATTTGAGCTTTAGTTTCTTTTGGAAAACTCTCTGAATTTAGAGACAGTGAGGGAAAATGCAGAGGAGAAAGGGATTACAGCTTAATGCACTGAGAGCTTGAAGTGAAACACGACAAAAGGTAACAATGCCGGGCATGTGTGAAACTATTTTGAAAATTCAAGCCCGAAAATGGATTCTAGTATGGTGAAATTATGAACAGTCCGTGGTTCTCTTAAACAGGGGGTGCATTAGATAATTTAGGCCAACATTCAAAGGAAAGCATCATTAAATTTAGGAGTTTGTAGGCAATTTAGTGAAAAAATTTCGGAGAACGGGAAGAACATAGGCAAACAGGTGGAATGCGGCAAATACCTGGATTAGCTAAAGCCGAGGGTGGTTGAGTTGATTTAAGGGCAAAGATTGACTTCGAATTTGCAGGTGATGGCGTCCAAAGTGATGAAATTTGAAATCTGGAGGCAGTTTGGTGTGAACAGCAGAATAGCGCAGCCGCAACTTTTCAATGAAAATGACCAAAAACAGTCACTTTCAGTGTTTTTAACGAAAAATTTGGCGCATACGCGCTTTTGGCGCTTTCCCGTGATCATGCCAGCATGACGTCATCAGCGGGCCCTGGGTATGGACGGGTGACGTGGACACTGACTGGGATGATGATGTGGCAGGACACAGTGGCATAGCGTGGGCGCGGGAGGACAGCGTGGCGGGCGACGTGGGGTAGCAGCGGGGACCGGGTGTGACGTCATGGTGACGGGACTGCTGACGTAATGGGCGGAGGGCGGTATCTTGGAAGGTGGTTTCTGGTTTCCCCGCACCGCCTTTGAGCAGAGGCGGTTTTGGGGGGGAGGCCTCTGAACACCCCGGGCTATCGACACGTGGCGGAAGTACGGTGGCAAAACCGCCCATCCCCCGCACGTTAAAGCCCGGCATGTTGATAGCTGAAAACACCCGCCCATCGTTGGATCGGGCACGGTGGGAGATCGACGGATGGCGAGGCCTTTGGCGTGGGGTGCAAGTTCGGAGCGGGACCAGCCCATAATTAAATAGTATATTGTAGCTACGGGTTCTAACTTTAGCTCATGTGGGTTTTTGGGGGTAGGATTAATGCGGGTTATTGCGGCACAATGTTTAATCAAAAACATTTAAACATTTAAGATTGGGTTTAGACCGCGGGGTAATTTGGAAGGGTTTAGGTGAGTAGGGGTTTAAGTATGGGCTATTAATCTTAACCAGAGGTTAGATTAATTCCGGGGTAAGGACGTGGAGGGTTGATTATAGCCCCAAATGGACTAATATCTCCCATAACTATATTACTTAGCTATAATGCTAGGGGGTGGGATAGTTAATATATTTTTGGGAATTTTATATAGCTTTTTGTAGAAAATAGGGGTGGGGATGTAACTAGGGAGCTATATAATAGGGTTAGGAGCTAATATGGGTATGTGAGGTGAAGTGTGAGGGAGGAATTGAGCTTGAGAACTGAAACTTAGAAACCAGAAATGGATGAATTATGAAGTGAGGGCTTTACACAAGAAATGTGGCTTCTTTTTGAAGAAGAAGGTCACAACTTGACATGACTTTCTCAAGGGAGAAATGTAAGAAGGACTATTTAGGTAGATCCTAAAGTCCTCAAGGGGATATTAGTAAGAAACCTTTTGAAAGGAATGAGGGAAGTTAGACATGCTTTGATAGTTTTTCCATATAGACCATTGTTCTTGCCCTTCTCTTATTGATGAGATGAGATATGATTTTCAATATATCAGATGGTGATAGCTTGCTTCTGCAACCTCCAACTGCCTACCCTGCCTAATAGACCTAACATTTTCTCTTCTTTTGGATGGGTGCACTTAGCCTTGCAAACCCTGGTAATCCTCTTTTCTTTTGGCTGCCCTCCTATCTAAATCTACCCTTATATCTTCCAAGGGCCCAGATTAAGCAGTTTGGCTCCTTCCTTTCTCTATCCAGCTACTCATCTGCCAAGCTTGAACTGTTTGAGCAGATATTCATTCTCTAGTCTAGAACAAGCAATTTAAAACATGGCATGGTCCAGTTTGAACTGTTGGGCCATCCATCAAGATGGCAGTGGCATTTTGGTTAGCCACTTTCCTAGTCTTTCTTTGGGGTTCATTTCAATTATTTTTTCTGACCAATTCATTTTCTTGCCTTTTGATTATTCTTTTAAGGCATAACCTCTTTACATTTTTTAACTGTCTGTTCCTTTCACAAAATATGGAACCTTTGTAGCATCAAAGATGAACATTTTTTGCACTTCCACTGTCAATCATGAAAAATGAAACCCTATTGGTATAGGAGACTAACACCCAACAACCATCGAATACTTCACACACTTTTCCATGTGGAGGTGAAGTTGTGACACACCATGAGGACTAATCCATCACCCAGAAACACTGCAGATCGACATGCATACCAGCAGTAGAACAATAGTAGCATGAATGTACTAGCACTATCATGTCAAGTCTTGTCATGAGTCATGTTGTCCACATCTCTACTGTGGGCCATACTGTCAATCAATGTAATGTAATGTGGAAGTCCAAGAGACCCACTTGTCATATGAAGAGTAATGTAAAGTCAAAAGGTCATGGAAATTAATAGTCATGAGGGTAGTCGAACAAACACAAGGGTCAGTTTCACCCTTGGCTATAAATACCCCCTCATTTGTACATGCAAGGTACTTTTCACCTCGGGTCCTCCCACATAGCCTTGAGAGACTGTAATATTTTCTTTAAGGAGTAAGTAGTGGCTCCAATGCCCTGCCCATGGGGTTAGTGATGTATGGTGTAAAGATGTGTCTTGGAATTTTCACTTAATTCAGAAGCCTGATAATAGGCCAACGCATTTTCACACATGTATTCTAACTATTGTAAGACTGATCTTGAACACTTGTAATGCATGTTGCTTTAACCTATGTTTAACACTTGAACTAATTCAATTGTTGTAATACATATATATTAATGAAAATGTGTTGTATGATCTATTAAAATTGTCCTTCTCATGTTGGTTACCTCCCCGAACATCAAACAAACCTTTCATGTAAACTTGCTATAACAACCATCGCACTCGCGCGAACTCCTCCACTGTGTGTTGTACGTGTTATATTTCCTTATGTGTTGTGACTGCCACATCCATGTGGACTTCTCTCTCGGAAGTTGTGCATGTCTTGTTGTGTTTTGTGTTCCTAACAGAGTTGGGGCTTGCCCCCATCCGACTTGGGACTTACTCCCACCCTCTCCCTCTACGTCGAAAGAACCATTGATGCAAGTAACACCAACAATCACTAGGCACGCAAACCTCACTACTCAAAGACAAAGAAAACCACTCTCTTGTGCTAAAAATCAAGAGCTGAGGCAAATCTTTAAGATAATGGGAACCAGGCCATCATACCGGATGGGACTCCTACACCAAATGGTGTGGGGTCTAGTTGGGACTTCATACCGGGGTGATCGCCTAAATGTTGGCGGGTCCAGCACCGTCAACCAATTGTTATTGCTTGTGATTTACATATTCAATCAACATAATTCAATTACTACTAAGATGTTATTGTACTTGTTGAAGTCATGTTGTGTGTTGAATGAAACGCATTACTATAGTATATAGCTACAAAAATCAACCTTGTCTTATGACATAATAGCAAGATTTTATAAGAAGTTAGAAGCTTTATAAAAAGTTGATCTAGGCTAAAATTGAGATTTAAACCATCTTCTATTCATTTGTGTTTCATAGTAGAACTATGATTTTTTATCTAAGCAACAAACCTCTACTTTTTTGGTTGAGGAAAACTATGTTTAGGTTGACTTCATAGTAACTAGTTCTACACATTTTACTCATTACTTTAAAAGGAAAGAAACCTATGCATCATTCTATTTTCTTTCAGTTTTTGGTATCAAAACATAAATTCTAACAAAAACAAATGGAGAGTTATAACTATAAGAACACAAATAGTGATAGAAATGGATGTAAATAGGTCATATATAAACCAAATATATGGTGAAGCATATATGCATAGTAAAAATATTATGAAATCCTCCATGTTCACATAAGATCAATGTGAAAATCAAGAAAGTAGGAAATGAACATGTTCCAGAAGTCTAAGAAGCATTATTCATGCAAGGTAAATTATGTTCATGCAAAGAATATTGAAGATAACTAATATAGTTTATAATGCACCAATAAATCAATCTTGGTCCGACTTCAAGAAAATAACAAGTAGAACCAAAAAGTATGGCTAACATCATATCAAGGAAAATAGATAGATACCACATAAATAAATTCCAAGTCAATAAATTTCTTTAGCCTTTTACAATATAAAGTAAACTTCAAGAAAATTCAAATAAATGGATGTTAAAACTAAGGAGAACCATTTAAAATACAACTTACATTCACAACATTGGTTTTGTTGAAATGTGGCAACAAGAATATTCCAATTTTAATTTGTCCTTGAATTAAAATTGAGGATTAAAATTCGAATTTAGTCTCACCAACTACTTGGAAAATAATTAATTAATTCATCTTGAGTTAATTAGTTTGAGAAATTCAAGCTAGAAGTTTTTGTGAAGTCATGAAATAGGCATCCCTTAAACTAAGGAAGTTATCCCTTAATTAAGGAGATAAGGATGAGTTTTATTTGAGTTGTAATTAGTTAGCTCAGTTACCTGAGTAAGTCCAGTTAAATTAGTTCCAAACAGTTTGAGGAACTAATTGTGAGTTCAGTTAGTTAATGCATGCATGCATGAAACTAGTGTACTCTAGATAATTAAATATTCTCTCATAAATAACTCATGCATGTCAGTTCATACAAAGAGCTAGTTGAGATTAAAGGCAGGGACATTGTACTATCACTTGTAATAATTTTCCTATAATAAAATCTCTTGCATTCAAAAGGAATTCATTCCTTGAGATTTGCATAGTTTTACAGTGTGTTGGAGTAGTGTGTGAGATCAGTGTCACACAAGGTTACAACTAGAGCACCCAGGGAAAATTGCACTAGGAAATAGGAGGATTAGAGGATAGAGGAGAAGGCATATGAGTTGTCTATTTTGTCTATGAGCAGTGTGAGGGATTGTACTGATAGCTGGATAGCTGTGAGAGCTAAAGCTGTGTGTAATCCTAAGATATTTCCACTTGTATGATAATACAGATATTGGGGTTTTTAGTTGAGGATTTCCCCAAAGTATTCTTCTATGTTTCATGTGTATTGATTCTTCTCTGTTATATGTGTTATGATTGATCTTGCTCAAATTGATTCAGCTTCCGCAAGTTTGATTGTAGAAGTAGATTAAGTATTTTTCTTTAGTTATATTGCATAATCAGGTTAATCTACAGTGAGAATTTCTACATGGTATCAGAGCAAAGGTGATCAAAGCTATGAACGTTATACTAAGAAGGGAATTTCGAAGTTTGAAGTTCTTGGTTTCAGGTGCAAAATTGAATTCTTATCACACCTCAAAGTTCACCAATGGCATTAAATGGCTTGAGACTCGAGTATGCTTTGGATGGCAGCTCGAATTACATAGCATGGAAGGATCACATGGAAGCGGTATTAGAATACAATGGTTTGAAGGATTTCATTGGTCAAAAAATCCCCAAGCCAGCTACAGCTAATGCACAAGAATTAGCTAAATGGAATAAGTGTGTGGTGAAGGCGTGAAGGATTCTTCTGGAGGGAGTTTGAGACCATATTGTCTCGAGTCTCCATGGGAAGGAGACACCATTTTCAATGTGGAAGATAGTGAAGGACCTATATCAGAATAGTAGTGACTAGAGGAAATTGGCACTCAAGGGTAAGATTCGGAAAATCAAGATTGAGAAGGGCGACACTATTTCCACATACTTGAACAAGCTCACCACCTACAGAGATGAGCTTGGCAGTGTGGGAATAACAACAACCATTGATGATATGGTGAGCCTTGCTCTCCTCAGTCTTCCAAAGAGCTAGAATAGCTACCAGGACTTTGTGAATGGAAGAGAGAAACTGTCAGATTTGGATCGGCTGTGGTCGGATCTCATGAAGGAGGAGATTAGGAGGAGCACTCGGGATGGTTCTTCATCAAAGAATGATGATGAAGAAAATCTAGCCTTAGCAAGTAAGGCAAGGAAAGGGAAAAGGAAGGCTTCCCATTCCAAATTGAATTCTTCTCATGGAGGGAAGAAGATTGACAAATATAAAGTGATATGCTTTAATTGTCATGAAGTGGGCCATTATGCAACTAATTTCCCATTGAAGAAATCCAAGAAGGGATCCTCGAAAGGATCGAAAGGTGAGTCATTAGCCTCTCAGTTCAAATTGGATTTTACCCTCATCGCATGCATGGTTTCATCGATGGTGGGTTGTGTTTGGTATCTAGATAGTGGAGCCTCATTCCACATGATCGGTGATAAAATTTTATTTAGTACCTTGGAGGAGAAAGACCTCAATATGTGCATAGAGACGGGTGATGATGGAAAGTACTGTGTTTCTAGAGAAGGTAAAGTTGCTTTTCAGAGAGAGCATGGAGCTCCTTTCACCCTGGACTGAAGAATAACTTGGTATCAGTGACGATGTTGGAGGAAAAAGGCTATGATGTTGTCTTCAGTAAAGGAAAGGAATTCCTGAGACACATAGCCATGGGTCAGACCAAGAGGATTGGGATTCGAGTGAAGAATATCTATAAGTTAGAGGTAGATGATTGTGTTGCATTGAGTTCGAACGCAAAGTTGGTGCAAAGCCAAGACATTAGCGAGTTATGGCATAGGCGGTTGGGCCACTTGCATCATGGGGCCTTGAATATAATGCAGTAGATCTCTACTGCACTTCCCAAAGGTAAACTTGAGAAAGTGGACACATGCAAAGGTTGTACCTTGGGAAAGTACGCCAAGTCTTCCTTTCATGATCGAGACAGTCGAGTTGAAGAAATATTATAGCGAGTTCATATTGATGTGTGTGGACCATTCTCGATGGCATCCACCATGAAACAAAGGTATTATGTGATTTTTGTTGATGATTTTTTGCGTAAATGCTATATTTATTTCATGCAGAAGAAGGACCAAACCTTCTCAAATTTTTGTGAGTTCAAAGCTTTGGTTGAGAAAGAATCTTGGAAGAATATCAAGGCCTTGAGAAGCGACAATAGTGGAGAGTATGTCTCTCAAGAGTTTAAGGACTTCTATGCAAGGGAAGGAATTAAATGTGAGTTGACGACACCTCATAACCCACAACAGAATGGGGTGGCCGAGAGGAAGAACAGAATGATTTTGGGGGTAGCTCGGGTGATGCTGCATGACCAAGGCCTACCACTTCATTTGTGGGTTGAGGCATGTAACACAGCGGTCTATTTGCAGAATAGAAGCCCGCATCGCATTCTTGGGATGAAGACACCAAAGGAAGCTTTCTTAGGGAAGAGACCAAATGTGGGTCACTTTAGGATCTTTAGCTCATTGATATATTTCCATGTGACTAAGGATGCCCGGAAGAAACTTGAGCCAACAGCTGAATTGGGGATACTTGTGGGGTACACTGATACACCTCACAACTATCAAGTGTACTTTCCGACTAGTCGGAGGACAGTGGTTTGTAGAGATCTCAAGTTTGATGAGCAAAAGGCCATGCAAGTTTCCCTTGACAGGGAGCTCCAACTACAGGATGTGGAGGAACTTTTGGTTCCTAAGGAGGAGTAGCCTCAGACTGATGTGTAGCAGCCGCATGCAGAGGTTCCAGGAGTGGAGACGTCCACTCAAGTAGAGTCTTCCAGAGAGGGACAGAAGCACACAAGAGAATCTTACAGATTATTTTCAGATGTGAGAGAGAATGTGGGAGAACCATCTTCTCAGTGCAGATAGAGGAGGTCACTTGATAGGTACATTGGATACATGGCCCTTATTGGGGAATGTGTTGAGACAGATCCATATTCCTTTGAGCAAGTACTGCAGCAGCTGATTTGGGTTGATGGTATGGTGGAGGAGTATGACTCCATAGTTCGGAACAGTGTTTGGGATGTCGTTCGAAGACTGGAGAACAAGTCAGTTGTGATTTCCTGTTGGCTTTACACGGTAAATCAAGCTGCTGATGGTAGTGTGGAGAAACATAAGGCAATAATTGTTTCTCATGGTTTCTCACAGGTCGAGGGGATCGACTATGATGAGACTTTTTCTCCTGTAGCAAGGTACTCATCTATCAGATCGATGTTGGCACTATCAACATAGATGGGTTGGAGGATTCATCAGATGGATGTGAAGACTGCATTCCTCAATGGTAAGATTGAGGAAGAGGTGTACATAGAGTAGCCGGAAGGTTTTGATACCTTTGAACGTGAGTTGCATGTGTTCCAACTCAAGAGAGATTTGTATAGGCTGAAGCAAGCACCTCATGCTTGGTACACTAGGATTGACAACTACTTCACTGAGTTGGGCTTCACAAAGAGTGAAGCAGATGCGAACCTGTACCACACCATGGTGGAAGGTAAGAAGTTTATCATTTTTCTTTATGTTGATGATCTCATATTGACAGGTGATGGTTAGTTGATCATGTCTTGCAAGGAGGACCTTGCAAGATAATTCGAGATGAAAGACATGGGTCTCATGCACTACTTCCTTGGCATGGAAGTGTGGCAGAAGGATGTAGAGTTATTTGTGCCTTAGGGCAAGTATGCCAATGATACTCAGGAGATTCCACATGGAGAAGTGAAATCCCATGCAGACTCCTCTAGCAGGTAACTGGGGGAAGGAGGAATCTACTTCAAGAGAAGTAGTAGAAGCTATTGTGTATCGACAGCTTGTGGGTTCACTGATGTACTTAGTGAACACATGACTAGATTTGTGCTATGCGGTGAACCAGCTGAGTCAAGCTATGTTTCAGCCTACGAAGATGTTTTGGAAGGTAGCTAAGCATGTTTTGAGATACCTCGGAGGCACATCTCATTATGGATTATGGTACATATGGACAGAGGGTGTGAAGCTACAGGGCTTCACAGATGCAGATTGGGCAGGGAGTCCATCAGATCATAAGAACACACCAGGAGGAATTTTCAACCTTGGGTCAGCTGTAGTTTCTTGGTACAATAGGAAATAGAGGTCGGTTGAACCTAGCTCATCAAAGGCTGAATACATGGTTGCAAGTTAGGCAACATGTGAGGCCATTTGGATGAAAAAAATTCTAGTTGGTTTGATTGATCAAAGGATGGATCTAACTGTGATCTATTGTGATAATCAGAGTTGTATCAAACTCTCTGAGAATCCAATATTTCATGACAGGTCCAAGCACATCGACATTTGGTGTCATCATCTCAGAGACTGTGTGGCAAGGAGGATAATGTTGTTGCAGTATATTTCGACCGAGGAGCAAGATGTTGACATTTTGACTATGGCATTGTCAAAGTGTAAATTCGAGTTCCATAGAGACAGGAACGAGGTGGAAAATAATCCCTTTCTTGTTGAGAGGGAGTGTTGAAATGTGGCAACAAGATTATTCCAATTTTAATTTGTCCTTGAATTAAAATTGAGAATTAAAATTCGAATTTAGTCTCACCAGCTGCTTGGAAAATAATTAATTAATTCATCTTGAGTTAATTAGTTGGAGAAATTCAAGCTAGAAGTCTTTGCGAAGTCATGCAACAATTATCCCTTAAATTAAGGAAGTTATCCCTTAATTAAGGAGATAAGGATGAGTTGTATTTGAGTTGTAATTAGTTAGCTTAGTTAACTGAGTTAAGTCTAGTTAAATTAGTTCCAAACAGTTTGAGGAACTAATTGTGAGTTCAGTCAGTTAATGCATGCATACATGAAACTAGTGTACTCCAGATAACTGAATATTCTCTCATAAATAACTCATGCATGTTTGTTCAGATAAAGACCCAGTTGAGATTAAAGGCAAGGACAATGTACTATCAGTTGCAAGAATTTTCCTATAAGAAAATCTCTTGCATGAAGAAGGAATTCATTCCTTGAGATTTGAGTAGTTTTACAGTGTGTTGGAGAAATGTGTGAGATCAGTGTCACACAAGGTTACAACTGGAGCACCCAGGGAAAACTTCACAAGGAAATAGGAGGCTTGGAGGATAGAGGAGAAGGCATATGAGTTGTCTATTATGTCTAGAGTAGTGTGAGGGATTGTACTGAGAGCTGGATAACTGTGAGAGCTAAAGCTATGTGTAATCCTAAGATATTTCCACTTGTATGATAATACAGATAGTGGGGTTTTTAGCTGAGGCTTTCCCTAGAGTACTCTTCTGTGTTTCATGTGTATTTATTCTTCTTTGATATATGTGTTCTGCTTGATCTTGCTCAAATTGATTCAGCTTTCGCAAGTTTGTTTGTAGAAGTAGATTAAGTATTTTTCTTTAGTTATATTACATAATCAGGTTAATCTACAGTGAGAATTTCTACAGGTTCCCCTATCCCTTAGATATACCTTTGTCAAGACTAAAATTGTTCTCTCTCATACAAATAATGAATATCAGATCCAACCTTCTTATAATTCTAAAATTTCCGTAAAATTTTATTTGGCATACAATACAAGCATATATGCCCCCCAACTGATTCACTAGACTTAACCATAGTTTCACTATTATTTGGATGCCTCGCCACATTTTAACCATAGAAATTAAGTTTTTTTTTAATATTATTTGTTTTTAATATCATTTTGTTTTATCATTTTCAAAAATTAGTTTTCAAGCCCATACTTATTTATGGGTTTCTGATTATCATATTATGGTATTGACCAAGCATAAAAATTATACTAATTAATTTAACAGTGGAAACTTTATTCCTTGTACAACTTCAAAAACTAGGAAAATAAGTTCCTTCAACCCTTGTTTAATATTTGCAAAAACTTGCAATCATAAATGAAAATTAAACTTAGAAAAGTGAACTCACATTTTCTGGAGAAGGGGCCCAAATAACAGACCTACTAAAGAACAAATAGATGACTATTAATAAGGTCAAAATAGTCTAACCTAAGTAAGAACAAAAAGGAGGAACCTCACTCATGATTGTTCAAGCTTGGAGAAAAATCCAAAGGCATCGTAATGATGTAATTTACCTTCCAATGATCCTAGAGTTTTAGTGGCTTGAAGAACCACTGAAAGGATATAAAAACTCTGAGAATTTTCATTCCAATCATGGAGTGCAACAAGTGCTTTTTTTATGATGCTAAACCTCAAAGGAATATAATTAACCATACTTTGCCAAAATAAATCCACCATAAGTAGAATATTGTATTAGAGAAAATGAAGCCTTCAATTAGAAACATTTTTCTCAAAAATGTTCATCATGGGCTAATGAACCCAAAATTCTTCTATGGTCCAGTATACAAGTAGCTTGAAGAAGGGGTTCCACATAATTGTTTCAAATTTGAACAAATCACATGAAACTAGAAGCGATTGAATGGAACCAACATCAAACCCAAAATATGGTGATGAAAAGGAGAAAAGACACTAAAGAAGTGCATTAGATATATTCATAGGTATAATAGAGATAAAAACACCAAATACACCAAAGAGAGAAAAACCAACTATAGAACAAAAGAACATCAAAATAGATATGGTGCTTGTAGGTTTAAACACTTATATTAGAAAGTAATGGCTCCTTCCCATGGTCACCATTAAGGGTGAGATCTCCAATTCCCTCACTCATCCCTTGGATCCAGTAGTTGATTCCTTCAACAAACATGCAGACATTGCTACTAGAAAATAAGATCCAATAATGAATCATTTCAAAGCGATATTTGTGAAAAAATTAGAGGCTTTCCCTCCCCTACATGAGAAATTTAAATTACAATCATAAAAGCTTTGATGCTGATGAAAAAAGCCAATAGTGAATTTAGAGGACACTAGCCAACCTCAAAACCTATAAAATCATCATTCTTGCTCCAATGGACACCTCTCATGCAAGGGTTGTATAGACATTTTACTATGAGAAAGGGTTTATTCTTTTCTCTTTTAGAAAAAAGAATAGAGAGACAAAACCTTTGGGGTTGGAATGTAGTTCCTTGGAGTTAATGGTCTCCACCTCAACCACTTATCCCTCAATTTTGATCCGAAAGGAAAAGTCCCAATAATGACCTTTATATGGGTGTAAATTTCCCTCCTCTCACTGATATGATGGGGAAATGAAACATGGAAGAAATAGGAGAAATGTTACAATAGAAAGCGAAACAAGAAAAAATAATTTATGGCCTATCCACTCATACCCTATTAAGAACAAGATCAATAACACATGAAATTCTAAGAAAATATAAATTCCATAATAAAAAACCTATAGTGGTTGAAAATAAAACCTTATGTCTTTATTATCAATCTTGACAATGGAAGGGGTGGGGGTATAAATGAAAGGGTCCCTAGTGGTAATCTCAGACATTATAGAGTAAAATTGGCCCATGAGGGTCAAGCTAGGCTCACTAGCAATACAAATAAAATAAAGTTATAGACTCGAAGAAATTCATACTAAACATAAAGGCTTATACAACTAGTTTCAATGGTTCCATTATGTTCCAGTCAAGATAATTTAATTTTTTCATAGGGTTTCGAATTACCTCTAAATTCACTACATAGGGCATCCTCAAATTCACTTTGTTGTAGAGGGCCTCGTCGATTTCAAATTCATTGCAAACAGCTTATCAAACTATGAATTCCTTGCCCACCTTTTCAGAAGTCTCCAAGTCCTCTCCAAATAAGCTTGACCACCCATACATGCATGTAATTTCTATACTTATGTAAGATAACAAAAAAATGCATCATGACATAAAATTGATAAACAAACCCTCTCTGGTTGGCTCTGGCTCGAATCCATGCCATCAAATTGATAGACAAATCCTCTATGGTCGGCTCCAACTACAATTCATAACATAAAACCCCAATTAACAAACCCTCATTCTCTTTGTAGAGGTTCATTTCATAATTTATTCCTCCCCACTCCCTTGAATTATCTCCCAAAGTGAAATAACCCTAATCCTCACTCCCCACATGCCTAAATAATCTCGCAAAAACCAATGAAAGAGCCCCACTCCCTTGAATTATGTCTTAACCAGTGAATTAAAAACATCTTTGTCTTGGCTGGTGTACTTTACACTCTAAATTAAGCTACAAAAAACCACTGGCACTCCCCACTCCCCCATTGAATCACTTCTTCTAGGGAAAATTCTACATTATGTACCCCTCACTCCTACCAATAATTTCCCAATACGCCAACTATGCATGTAATACTTACTAAAAAATACATGTCAAATGGGAAATGTAATACATGGATATTTGTAATATCATTGGAAATAATATTACCCACTATAATATCATATTGTTTATGATATTATCATTGATCCAAGGGATCAAAAATATGCTTAGAAATAAAAGTGCTCAAAATCACTTAAAACTAGCACCAAATTGTAGATCTCATCATTTTGATTCCAACGATGCTTGAATTGCCTCAATCTTATATGGTATGTGACATTTATCACGTTCTAAAACTTTTGGTAAATAACTAAAAAGTCAACTTGCAGGGTTGACTGGGCATACCGTATAGTGATGTGGCATTGACATCAACAAGCTAACTGGGTAGTATGTATGTCAAAAGACTCAATCCTATGTTGAAACGTGGTATGAAACATAGGTTGAATTAGTGAAGTTACATTGGTTGGTGAGTTTTTGGTTGGACTAATTGGGAGGTTCCACATGGCCCAATGGGAGGGTGCCATGTGACCCTCTGATTTCTTGTAAAACTTTGTTTGGGGACCAACCGATCTCGATGAGGGTCAACCTTATGATCTTCGGCACAACGACCAACCACATTACCATTGGACCACACACATGTTCTTATTATAAAACATATAACATTTATAATTAAACTCTAACCATCCACATTGATGCCATGTGAAAATTAAAAGGGGCAGAATCTAGGCCACAGGAGTCTAACTAAGTCTTCAACATTTTGTAGTGATTCAGTGGAATTTACGCCATCTCCACACTCGATTGTCACCTAGTGGTTCTGCGAAAGAGGTAATTCGTTGCTTGTTTTGCCAGTTTTCTTATTTTTCAAGACAAATAATAGAGAAATGAACAAGGAGGCCTATCTTGGCCATTTTTCAACCTTTTGAGCCTAAGAAGAGCCTACACAAGGGTTTTTGGGTGTTTTTGACAAAATGGAAGCATTATTTTTGTGATTTGATCATTTTATGTTGATGTAATTTACATTTTGAGCATATAATATAAAGGAACAACATTGGAAGCTGGACTCAGAGACATAGCCCAGGAGGGGTGAACTCCGTCATAAAATTGTTTTTTTGTGATGCTGCATGTAGTCTATTTTTATCTAGTTATATCTTCAAAAAGTTAACTAAAATTATTAATTTTGTGTGCTTTTGCAATTTCGATCCATTTCCCACAAGACATAAACTAGCTTGCAAACTTTTTTAGGAAACCTTGAATTTTTAATGTCAAATTAGTTTGGTATCAGAGCATGGTTATTTTGAAGGTTTGACTATTTTTGCAAGTGTTTTTGAATGATTACAAGGTCTATGTTGAGAAGAGGAGAAGGAGAGCTTGAAGAACCAAACCCTCAAATTGGTTCAAGGAGGTCACAAAATCCAAAAACCCACCTGTCACAACACATGAAGAAGGACAAGAGCTAATGTCTAGGGATGAAAGATCTTTCAGAAAGGATTTCTATGATATATCTAATATGGTGAAAGTGTTTTACAATGAGAGGACAACAAGGTTGCAAGGAGAAAGTTCAAATCAACAAAAAGGTAATGGTTGTGATGGGAGCAAGCCTCCACCTCTACCATCTCATTCACATCCATATTTACCCCCTTCTTCACCTCCTTCTTCACCTTCTTCAACACCTAGGTATACTCCTCCTAGATCTCCAAAAGGACATGCTAAGTATCCTTTTCTTAAGCTTGATGTCAAGTTTGAATTTCCTATGTACACTAGGGAAGTAAATACTGAAAAGTTGGATAATTTGGTTCGTCAAATTGATGTCTATTGCAAGATTCAAAAGATTAAGGATGATGTTACAAAGATATATCTTGCTTCTCTTCATTTGCAAAGTGAAACCCTCATCTAGTGGGAGTTAAGAACTAAAGAATATTTGAAGAAAAGTGGTAAAATTATCTCTACTTGGAATGATTTTATAGTTGTGTTATGAAGGAAATTTTATCCATTAGCTTATATGAAAAAGTAATTATGGATTGGAAAATTTTTAGGCAAGCTAAAGGTGAGAGTGCCTAAAGTTACACATAAGAATTTAGAAGAAGTGATTTAATACCAGACATACTATACTATACTTATCTTTAATACCACCAATCTAGATGAATTATGTGTTTAGAAAACTCATTTAGAATCAAGAGGAAAGATTTTTCCTCAAGAGACTAGAAAGAAACCATCCAAATATGGAGACAAAGAAAAGGGGAAGTTTAAAGGCAAAGGAAAAAATAATGCTAAAGTCAAGAGAATGGGAGAGGAACTTACCTGTAAACATTGCTCAAAAGAAGGCCATGATGAAGACCATTTTTGGAAACTACATCCAGAAATGGGACCAAAGAAGTTCAATAACAAGGGGAAACAAAAGACTGTCGCAACAACTCAACAAGATATAAGATCTGATTTTGGTGATGAAACCAAAATCAAAACCATGGGAATGAAAGGTAAAACTTCTAGCAAGCACTAGTTCTTCAAGTAAGCATGTTGAGTCTCAAAATACTAACAAAAGAATTGAGCTTTTCCATATTAGGGTCATTACAAAACATACCAAAGTTGATACCTTGTTTGATAGTGGATCCCAATTCAATCTTATCTCTGAAGCTATTGTTAAGAAACTAGATCTAGAAACTACACCTCATAATAAACCCTACCCTTTGGGTTGGGTATGTGAAGATACCAAATTGCAAGTGACAAGAAAATGTAAACTCATATTCGCCATCACTCCAAACTTTATTGATGAGGTAGAGCTTAGTGTTCTACCACTTGACATATGTGGAACTATTTTAGAGAGTCCATACTTGTATGACTAGAAATCCATATTCTATCTTCATGAGAAAAAATATCACCTTTTCAAAGATGGAGTTAATTATATTGTTAGAGAACATCACAAGAAGATGAACTTATCTCTTGTAAGTGTTGGTTGGATGAAAAGGCTTGTAAATGCTAGTAATAATTTTGTGTTGTTGATGATTAAATCTAAAAATACTGTTGAATCTGGAGCTTTCACAAGGTGTGATTCTAAACTCAAGAATTATTTGTTTGAAGTTGTTAACACTTATGAAAAGATGTTTCAGGAACCTGAATGGTTGCCTCCTAAAATAGGAATCCAATATGATATTCACTTGTAGCTGGATGCATCACTTCCAAACATTGGCATGTTCAAAATGTCAGTTTTGGAGAATGAAAACATCAAGAAGAAAATTCAATATTTCCTTGGAAAAGGGGTCATTAGGCCTAGCACATTTCCTTATGGGTCTCCTATTGTCTTGGTTAAAAGAAAGATGGTACATCGCACATATGTGTGGATTTTAGAGCTTTGAACAAAATCACGCTAAAGAATTGTTATCCTCTTCCTCACATTGATGATTTGATCAATTAGTTAAAGGATTTTGTTTACTTCACTAAGTTATATTTGAGAAGTGATTATCATCAGATAAGGATTGTTGAAGATGAAATTTGGAAAATTTCTTTCAAGGAAAAACAAGGCTCGTTTGAATGGTTAGTTATGTTGTTTGGGCTTTGCAATACTCCTTCAACATTCATGAGAGTTATGAATGATGTGTTGAGACCACTCCTTGATGATTTTGTCTTAATCTACTTATATGATATTCTAATTTCTAGTAAGACTCGTGAAGAGAATGTCAAGAATGTGAAAGAAGTTTTAAATGTATTGAAAAAAGACAAGTTGTATTTGAAGATTTCTATGCGTGAATTTGAGAAAACCACTTTTGTTTATTTGGGTCATATTGTAGAAGGGGGTGAATTGAAGATTGATCCCTCAAAAGTTGAAGTCATTGTGAATTGGCCTAAAACCAACAATGTAACAAATGTTAGGAGCTTCTTGGGAGCATCCCATATTGGAGAAAATTTATAGCTAACTTCTCACTCATTGGAGCAACATTACATGCTTTAACAAGTGTGAAATAGGTCTTTTAGTGGGGCGGAAAGAAACAGAAAACCTTCGACAAATTGAAAGAGAAAATTAGTAAAACAATAGCTCTATCACTTCCAGATCTTAAGTATCCATATGAGATTCAAACTGATGCAAGCGATTATGCTATGGAGTAGTTTTGATGTAGCATGGTAAGCCTACTTGTTATCATTTTGAAGCCTTTACCAATGCAATAATTAACTATCCAACTTATGATAAAGAGTTGTATGCTTTGGTACAAAGTGTGAAGAAATGGAAGCACTATTTGATGGGTAAAGAAACTATTACTTATATTAATCATCAACCTTTGGAATATTTACAATCGCACACAAAGCTACAACAAGCTAGATATTTCAGGTGAATGGGATTCCTACAACAATTTTATTTCGTAATTAGGTACAAGAAAGGTATATAGAATAAAGTTGTTAATATGTTTTCAAGGCCTACGATTAATGCATCTGGCATTATTAGCATAACTCAATAATGCATGGAATCTATATTGACCAATATGATCAAGATGACAATTTTAAAAAAAATTATGCAACTTTGATTCAAGGCAATCATGTTGTTGGGTTAGATTATCATGTTCATAACAAGTTGTATCATCTGGGCAATTTATGTGTTCCATGGATTGAAAGTGTCAATGTCATCAGGGAAGCTCACACTTCTCTTATTGATGGTCACTTTGGTGTAGGAAAAACAATTGCACAAATTCAGAGGTATTGGTATTGGCCTCGCATGAATGAAATTGTTTCAAGATATGTAAAGCGATGTTCCATGTGTGCTACTAGCAATTCAGGAAATAGGAAATTTGGTTCATACACTCCACTTCCTATTCCTTCTAGTCCATGGGAAAGTATTTCTATGGATTTTGTAGGGGGACTACCAATTTCTAGGAAAGGTCGTGGTTATCTATATGTTGTTGTGGATCATTTTAGAAAAATGTGTGTGTTGATGACATGTAAGAAACATATTACAGCTGAAAAAACAAATATATTCTTCCAAAATGTATGGGTTCACTTTGGGTTGCCCACTTATATTATTTTTTATCAAGATTCTTGATTTGTTGAGAAGTTTTGGTCAAATTTATGGGAACTAATGGACATCAAGTTGAAGAAGAGCACCACATTTTATCCATAAACTGACGACTAGACAAAGTAGTAAACAAAATATTAGTGCATCTCCTTCATAAATATTGTGGTAATCATCCTAAACTTTGGGATGAGCATTTGCATTAAATCCGACATGCCTACAATCATGCCAAGCACTTATCTACACAAGTATCTCCATTTGAAGCTTGTTTGCATTATTTTCCAAAGTCTCCTATGTATTTCGTCTTTGGTTAAGATATTGCAGTATACAGACATAGTGACGTGGACAAAGCCAAGAATTTCATTGTACAAATTTAGCTAGTGCATCGAAGAGTACAAGAGCAACTAGAGCAAAATAAAGCCATGTATAAAGCAAGGCATGACAAGCATCTAGTTGATTATGATTTCCAAGTGGGATATCACATTTGGTTGTATATCAACAAGGAAATAATTGAAGGTGAAGGTAAAAAGCTCGAGAAAATCAGATACGGTCCTTTCAAAATCTTGGAGAAGATTGGTAACAATGCTTTCTGATTAGATTTTCCACCTTATATGCAAACTTATTATGTTTCAAATGTGGAAAACTTGAGATTGTATGAGACTCTAATGATTGATGATCACGAAGAGAATGCTCAGATTCCATCTATTGAATAATTTTCTCCTGAATATTTAGGTGAGTTGCAGGAAGACTCAATACTGACAGAGAATCTAGAGTTCATGTAGAGGTAATGTGGAGTATCTTCAAGTGGGACTCAAAGGTACCAATCCAAGTAAGACAAGCTAGATTGAGATAGGGAAAGTGAGGGATTTGTACCCTCACATGATGAGTTAAAATAGACTTTTGGTGGTCCAAAAACTTCCAGTGGGGAGGAATGATTTAGGGGACCAAAAATATGTTCAAAAATCAAAGTGCTCAAAATCGCTCAAAGCTAGCGCACAATCATAGATATTATTGTTTTTATTCCAACAATGCTTGAATTGCCTCAATCCAACACCGTATGTGAAATTTATCTCATTTTGAAGTTTCTGGAAAACAATTAAAAAGTCAACTTGCAGGGTTGAATGAGCCATTAACTAGGTATGTAGTATAGTGACGTGGTGCTAACATCAGTAGGCTAACTAGGTAGTATATATGTCAGGCGGGCCAATCTCATGCTCAAACTTGGAATGTTGTACATGTTGAATTGGCAAAGTTTCATTGGTTCGTGAGTTTTTCGTTGGACCAATCAAGAAGAGCCATGTGGCCTTCAATTTCATGTAATATTTTGTTTGGGGACCGACTGACCCCAATGGGGTTCTACCCTGTGATATTTTATACAAAAATTAATTGCGTTACCATTGGAACACACATATGTTCTTATTATATAACATATAATGTTTATATTTAAACTCTAACCATTGACGATTTTGGGGGAGTCGGAATAGTGAGCTTGCCTAACCGACCGTGGCCCCAAGTCTTATCACATTACATGAGACCACAATGCAGAGGTGGAGGCCTACCCCCGGTTCCATTTATTTCATACAACCGACGGTCGAGGCTTGCAGAAGAGGGTTGGTGCATGGCACCTAGCCCACAACCACATGGCCTCCACATGACCAAGAGCATGGAAGTTGGTATGTGCATGGCCTTTGGTCCATGCCCCTGGGCACATTGATGCCATGCGACTGTTAAATAGGGCAAAAGTTAGGTCACAGGAGTCTAACTAAGTGTTCGAAATTTTTCACCAATTTCAACAAAATTTCCAGTGTCCCCATGCAAAATTGTCACTTGGTGGTTCTACCAAAGAGGGAATTCATTGCTTGTTTTTCCATTTTTGTCATTTTGCAAGACCTATAGCAGAGAAAGGAACAAGGAGGCCTATCTTGGCCATTTTTCGGCTTTTTTGAGACAAAGAAGATCCTACAAAGGGGTTGTTGGGTGTTTTGGACACAATGGCAACATTATTTTTGTGATTTGAGCATTTCATGTTTATGTAATCTACATTTTGAGCATATAATATAAAGGGCCAACATTGGAAGTTGGACTCAAAGACGTAGCCTAGGAGGGGTGAACTCTGTCATCAAATTATTGTTTTGTGATGCTACATGTTGTCTATTTTTCTCTGGTTATATATGCAAAAATTTAACTAAAATTATTAAGTTTATGTTCTTTTGCAATTTCGATCCATTTCCCACAAGACATAAACTAACTTGCAAATTCTTCCAAGAAACCTTCAATTTTTAATTTCAGATCAATCATTTTTTCATATGATAATATTATATGATAAATGTAAATAAAGCATTTACAATCAATATATATATATATATATATATATATATATATATATATATATATATATATAATTAAATTAAGGTAAATGTGAAGGTATTAGGTTTCATTAGCTTAACAATGAAGACATCGGGTTTCATTAGCTGTGACAAAAGACTTTCATGAGTGAACAGATTCCATATCTAACAGTAAAGCTTCATAATGGATTAGCTCTAACCTGTAGATTTATTTTGGTTTAATTAGTATAATTTCATTGCTTAGAATTATGCCATGGATCATGCTCGATAGATGTTGTAGATTTCACTCTAACTTATATGTTATAGTCCCCTTCTTGTTTTTTGAAGAATATATTACCAAATGGTCTAATATAATGAGACCTTAATAGAAACCATAAGGTATATAAAAAGAAATAATATATATCAATGTCCAAATTACCAAATGTTAGATCATTTTTACTTGTGTAATTAACTATTTAGTTGTGTTTTTCCCCAATGATCAAATTAGTCATTTATAGTTGTGTTGCAAAAAAATAGTAGAATTTAATCATTTTTAGTTGTTGTAACTAAAATTTTTAGTCATGGAGTCATTTATTTGCCAAATTCTACTAGTGGAAATCTCAATCCTTCTTTAATAATCCTAAATTCTTCATTCCACCACCAGTATTAAGTGTTTCTAGAATCTTATTCCTAGAGTGATGGATTTCCTTTCATCTTTTTTCATGTTCCTTTTTGAAACTTTATGCTTCAAAACCCCTATGACATTTAGGTTCATCCACCTCATGCTCATCTTCAATATCATAGATAGGGTCTCCTTAAAAGTAAACACAACATATATCCCACTTGGACCTTATGACATGCAAAAGTTCACCAAATATTTTAGTATCCAATTCATCATCTTCATAAACAAAAAACAATCTTGACTATTATCGAATCATGTCTTCTCAATTCCATTCTCAAATTCCCTCTACTAGATTTTTTTGATGGAATCATGAGAAAATAAACCTTTCTCACTACCTCTAGAAGAAATGAGAATAAATAATTATTAAGTTAACAATGAACATCATCCAATGTACACATAGTTATTGATTGACTCATTAGGGCTCTCAAAATGGTACCTCTTGAACTTCTCCCTCTACAAAGTGACTACAGTTCCTTTAGCAATGGGAACGGTGGCATATGATATGTCCATCTACAAAGATTTTCCCAAATTATTTGAAAACATCCTATAAAACAACACACCCCATTATTTTGGTAAATCAATTGCAACTACATCCATTAGGATAGCAATGTTTGGATACATATGTATTCTACCAGCTAAATATTTAATTATCCCATACACTTTAACCTCTCTCTTGTCCATGGCACAAATGTTTTGTAAGGCTTATTTGTATTAAGGCCTATATTATGCATCATTATCAAAGGAACCACATTAGATAAGGCACCTAAGTCCAACATACAATTGTGTAGTAGTAAGTCGTTTATCCTCAAAGACATGTAGAAAGGGACATCTTGGGAGAGATGATCAATGGAAATATTCAAACCACAAATCCTTTTGACCTCTTCAAAAAATTTCATTAGCTCTAGGGGAGGGAAATATATATGAGAGTTAGCCAAATAAGTCCTCAAGTCTATGTTAATTTTTGGTTTTCCATTACTAGGGATACCTAGGCTTTGTCTTTTGAGGATCATAGTTGGCAACCTTAGTTGAGAAGTACCTTGTTGTTTCTCATCAATAACCTACCAAACTAATCCTTGAGAAGATGGTTGTTGATTGGTCCTTTGATCTATAGTTAGCTCCTTTGGAGCTTAGAGTTGTCTTTTCCTTCCTTGACATGTTAGCCACTCTTTCTTCTGTATCTTCCTATTGATTTATTCTCATGTGAGTCTAGTTGTTATAGATTTAGGATTGACAACAAGTTCAAGGGGCCTATGCTTCACCTAATCTTCCAAAACATGGTTCACCATGTTTTGTATGTCCAAAAAATTATATAGCATTCCCTAGTCCATTCTTAGATGTCTGAAGTGCTTTTTGAAGACCCTCCTTGGCCACCAAACACATGTCTTGGTTATGTGTAATGCTCTAAGGATTACAATAATGGGGGGTATCATAATCTATTACATTGTTTATTTCCAGGAGATTGGGAACCGTGTCTAGATCTTATTTTCATATGCTCTTGTTTGTCAACATGATCCATGGATTGTTCACTAATTACATAATAGATTGATTGGGTGGAGAATCTTGTCATCAGGGGAATTTTGAGGTCAAAAAAATGGGTTTCAAAATAATTTCTACTATCAGAACCAAATTTAAATAGAACCAATATGATTCAAGTTGATGATGTCAAACATAAGGGTAAATAAAGAAAAAAATATATCTTTTATCATCATATTTTTTAGATATTTCGATATATATTTACTTATATCTCAAGTATAGGTACTTGATGGATGCTTAATTAAATTTCACTTACAAGGGGTATGTGCTTTTGATATTTGAGTAAACACATAAGGAGATAATTGAAAAATACAATTAGAAAAATAGTTTCTTTATTTCCCTTGAAAATTCATAAGTCTAATTTTATTATTTTCCTTAAGAGGCTCATTTTAGACCTCTAATTTATCCTAATGTAAGGTAAAAATTATTTAGACTTTCTATTGGAGAGTGTTATTTACATTAAATTGACTAGTAAGGTAAGTGTTAACAAGTTGTTATTTACGGTTGGCACTATTTCTTTGTATTGTACATAGCTAGATCAATTTTCATTAGTTTTTAGCATTTGTAGTCCATATAAAGTTAAGGGAGGATTGATGTATGAATGTGTTATAATTTGATTTACCCTCTAACATGATTATAAGAGGGGATGTTGGAATCATAAGTTCTTGTTGTAAATTTGCCTTGTCAAAATGTGCAATCTCCGTGAAGAGAGATTTGACATTTAAGGGTTTTAAACAAGGAGCGGACCCCATGAACTACTACCTCGACACATGGAGTTGGCATTGTCCACTTTGATCTTATAGATCCACAATATATGGACAATGATGGGGTGTGTTCCCCATTGACTTAAACCTATATATGGATTATTTTAGATCTATCTACATCATCTACTAATGGTACTCATTGTGCATAATTTATAATAAAGTTCATTAACATCACCACTTCTAGAATAAATATATTTTTTCACTTTTAATGTTTTATGCCTTTTTCAACAATATTTATTTTATAAATATTTTCTCTTTCATAAATCTGTACTAATTCTATGCTTCTCATATTAAAAAAAAAAAAAAAACATTATCATTTGTTCGATGTCAACCTCGTTTAAAACCTATTGATAAAATATTTCAATATTAATCTATCAAAAAAAACAACATAGAATTGATATATAAACATTACAATGTCAATAAAAAAAAATTGTGCAAATGCCAATAAAACAACCTTGCAACACAACATGCTACTAATAACAATGGTAGTGAAAGAAATATGTCATTAATTCTTGTCAAAATTTTATGTCATAATAATAATTTAAGCTCCAGATATATTAATGATTATATTCAACACGTTCATATATAATACATTAAATAATGAATGTCCAAATAATCTACTAAGAAGGGAAAAGAAAAGAAAAACAATGACCTCATAACTAATTTATCTGTAATGGAAGTGATATGAAGGCCCTAACAATTCCTACTTTATTTGTCTCTAGTAAATTTGCACACATATTCTTGTTTGCAAATGAGACTTTATGGGTATTAGGTAAATTGGTCTAGTCATTCTCGTGAAGGGTTCACAAGAGGCTTCAAGTGCGCCATCCTCTTGACATTGATATAACAACCTCCAAAATATTAAATTTCAAAGCGTTGCAAAGGAGGATGGGTCAATTTTGTTTTTCAACCGTTCATCCTCTCGTTGTTACTATGGTAACTCGTGAAGGGTTCACAAGAAGCTTTTAAGTACCATGTATATATAATCTTGATATTTGAAATATAAACTTTCAAATCACCATCTTTACAAATGACAAAAATTCACTTTTGAAAAGAATGGAAAAAATGCATTTTTTAATGACACCTTTCTTGCATCGATAGAACATCATTAAGGTTGTCCAATGTCCAAATAAGTGGGTGTGAGTTTGAAAGCATTTTCAATGACACCTTTCTTGCATTGATAGAAGATCATCAAGGTCGTACAAAGTCCAAATAAGTGGGTGTGAACTTGAAAAGAAACTTGATAGAAGATCATTAAGGTTGTACAAAGTCCAAATAAGTGGGTGTGAATTTGAAAAGAAATTTGATAGAAGATTATCAAGGTTGTACAAAGTCCAAATAAGTGGGTGTAAAATGAAAAGAAATTAAGCTAACATTTAATAAGAATTTAAAAATACAAAGAGAATTTCATTTTAAGATAAGCAATATATTTCTATATGAAAAATGAATTCCATTATGTGACACATGTAGTTTTATGTGAATTTGAAAAAAAATTCAAGAGGCATCAATTAAAATTTGAGAAACATTATGGGGTATTGTGTTGCATTTGTTTTTACATCTTTAACTCTTTGTGCTCGATCAACAGTTTGAATTTAAATTCATTGATGGGTGGTAGAAGGTATGGAATCATAAAAAATGAAGTTATAATTTAATAGATACATCATATATAAAAGGAAGTGCATAATATTTTCTCTCTCTTACTTGACACTTTGATCTCCCTATGGGAGATTGAGCGATAAATTCCTCTTTCAATTGGTTCAAAATTAAAAATAAGTTGTAAAAGTAACATTTTAGCTAATAAAAAGAAGGGTGGTAAGAGTTAAATTATATTGCATTATGCACAATTTTGTATGGAAATGAATTTCATTATGTGACCAATGTAAATTTTCATTAATTTTATTTGTAATAATAATTTAATTAAAACTTAAAATTTTATTTGTAAAATAATATTACATATGTCACTCATAAAATGTAATATTGTATAATAGACATTGGTTCAAAACTTTGTGGGTGTCACACCTATCTAATCCTCAATAAGAGCTTATAGTAGTGGCAAATAGAATTAAACTCATGTCGCAAAAGTATGAGATTGGCTTAGCTGTTGATTCTTCTAATCACCAAAAAAGAAAGTAATATCATAGATGCCTAGCCACTTCATGAATGGCCTTATCAAGAAAGTGTCAAACTAGTATTTATGATTGTATCATTGTCGATATATTAGAAATTGACATATACTAATTGCAATTTCTTTGATTCGTTTTTCTTTGGTTGAACAATTATAGGGCATTCCCATTCATTCATGCATGTCAAATAAGGTATACTTGCTTTTGTGATCTTGTCCATCTCTTCCTTTACAATTTCGTAGTATTTATAATCTAATATATACAAACTTGTCTTTACATGTTTCATTTCAGTATTAAGTTTGATCCTAGTTGTACATGGAATAAAATGAAAGGTGGAAAAGGAAATGAAACAAAGACAAAGATAAATATAATAGAGAACATAGTAATATAGTGAAACTCCAACTTATATTAATAAATTAATTAATCGACATTGTAACAAACAAACCGGATAGAAAAATTTTAATTATCTCTAAAGAGAGAGATGGAAGTGACCCACATATGTAAAGAGAAATTACAAGAAGTTGAATGGATGGCATTTTAACATAAAGAAAGAATCCTAGAGGTCCAAAACCTTAACCCTAGAAGCTGGAGTGTCAAAAAGTTTGAGGGACCCTAGGTGGTTAGTTGTTACATCAACTTCCTAGGGGTGAAACTTTTGCATATAATCTTCATTTGGGGCAAACAATAGGTCATTGAAAATAACTATCAAAGGATCATAAGTTTTGACTAGGGTTAGGGTATATATTAGAAATTTGTGGCCTCTCAAATGGCCAAAAAACAACTTTTAGGGCCTCAAAATTGCCTTGTAATTTTGGGACTAAAAAATCATATAAAACTTCCAAGCAGATAGAGAACCATGTAACTAGTGGAAAAAGTGGATGACCAAAATATCCACCTGGATCAAAGTTTATCATTGATTCTCCCATTTATGTAATGAGTGATTTTAGTTCAATTTAAACACAAGAAAACACATCTTATCACTATGGTAGTTGAAACTACTTAAGAACAAGTGAATAACTACTTGAGCACTTACATAGAGTGAGTAAAGATACAACAAAAACATGTTTATATGGATTTGTACACTTTTATCTTAGGGACACATCACATTGAAACATTCTTAAATGTGCGAAATGGTTTCTAACCCAACTAATATTCTTTTGAGAGAAAATTTTTGGACTTATGTTAATGGCCAAATGTATGCCACAACCTTCATAACTTCAAACAAAATTGAATTTTTAAGGCCTATATATATGACATAATGCACTCATCCTTCTTCTTCAAAATTTTTTCTTCTTCTTTCTAATTATTTGTGGCCTAAAAATTCTTTCGTCGTCACAAAGTTACTCAACTCTTTGGGTCAGTATTATCCACCATTATCACTATTTAATGCCTTTAATGTCTTTCCTCACTATTTTTCAATGTATAATTCGAAGTCCTTTAATTTTTTAGAGGCATAAACATTCTCTTTAGTAAATAAACCAATGTTTTACTTGCAAATTCATTAATCAATGTCATAAAATACATTCTTTCTCATTTCAACACCACCTTTGTTAGTGCACAAGATATGCCAATTCCAACACTTCATCAATTCTTTATTTGATCAAACAAAATGTATTGTTTTATAAAGCTTGAAGAGTTGACTCAATCGATTGAACCATTCAACCAAAGTGTGTTGTTAATGGTGAGGCTATAGGTTCAAATCTAGTGTAGCTCATCAAGGTTACTAATAGTTATTGTCACTATTTGTTGAGCCATCCTCCATTTGCATATTTTAGGCAAGATTGCAGGGTCTGGTGGGGTGTTTCTCGAGCAAAAAAAATAATAATAATAAAAATAAAAATAAAAATAAAAATAAAAAATAAAAAATATTATGGGATGAGCTCAATCATTAAATACCAATACTATTGAATATTTAGTCACATGCTAACATGTAATAACTTCAAATTCCCCTAAACATGATACACTAATTTACATCACTAATTTTACTAAAAATGTTATCCATAAATATAAAAAAACATTCCTAAATTTCATCTTAAAATGTTCAAAAAAAAATGTATTCATTTATTAATTTTAATAAAATTTTATATTTAAATTATTTTTAAAATACTTTAATACTCTCTCATATCTTTTAAACTTAAATGATATAATAAATGAAAATACTTATATCCAAAGTATTCATATCCAAGAATGAAGCTATACATAACTTTCACAATTCATGAAGACACTCTTTTACCACAAACTTAGAGGTCATACAATATAATGGATATTTACCATAAAACCATTATTCATAATCTGGTTGATTAAAAGAAGAGAATATGTGTATTGAAACCTAGAAAATGGAATGCATGAGAGATGTCTTTGGTAACACTTCTGCAACTCATTTACCAACAACACTTCTGCAACTCATTTACCAACAATTTCATGACATGTATTAACACGTACATAGACCTTCCCTTCATCAATTTATTATTGACAAAGGATTGAACCACCTCCTTCGTCAGAGTCATGTGTGTCAATTCTGCTTATGCCATGAATAGTGTTACATTTTTTAATGTTGTATTCACCTAGAGAGTTGACTCTTGGGTCAATTTACTTTTGAACCACTCCCTCCGTGGAGTGATGTGTGGATTATGATTTCGCTAATGTCATGAATAATGTTCTATTTTCAAATGTTTTGTTCACCTAAAAGTTTGACTTTGGGTTTTACCTTTCTTTTTACACTGTATTGACTTTTACACCGGCTTTTTATGTATGTCAACACAAAACTGATGGTAAGGACTAAATTTAGTGTTTAGAAAATAAAGACATTCATTTAAATATTATATGTTTTAGAGTTTTTTTTTAAACTCGGTGATTTTTTTCGTTAAATTTTGATATTTATTATTTAAAATTGGTTTTTTAATTGCATATAGATTTAACATTTTGAAAAATTTATGAAGCGTTCAAATTATATATTCAAATTATGAAAAATTCACAATTCAAACTTGTAATTTCAACCAATCTCTATTATATTTTAGACAAATTAAACAAAAAAACATTAAAAAGCTTCCCAAACCAATAACAAATAAATTACAACACATAAACTACACTGAAAATACAAATTAAAGCCAAAAAAAAAAAACTTCCCACACCTATAACAAATAAATTACAACACATAAACTACACTGAAAATAAAACACTTTTACTTAATATAGCATGTGAATCAATTCAATCTAATCGAATATCTTCAGGAAAAAATTAACCTTTCATTGAATCTTACTTCTTTTATTACTAACAATTCCAAGTTTGTAGAAAGATAAAATTCTAAGGTCGCAAAATAAAAGCATAATTTAATCTTCTTTATAGATGTCAACCTTGGGAATTACATGTCGATGCCAACACTTCCATATTCTTTGGAAGAAAAGCGATTATGTCCCTCATCATATTTAAGGTTATGAACTTCTTTGACTAGTAGAGTATTAATAATACCTTTGGTATTATAAAGTCCACATGAAGTTGACTAAATATCCTTTGTATTTGTGTTTAGATTTTTGAGAGTTATATTGTGGTGAAGTTCAAAAACATTTAAAAATTTTAAATGGATAATAGACTATTAAAGAGAATTTTAATAAAAAAAATTGGCATTCTATTGAGGTTTAAAATTATTTCGAAGTTTTAAATGATTATTATAATTATTATAAAAGTATATGAACACAAATTTTTTGAAAGGATAAAGTTTTTTTATTTAATTAATTTAAAGGTGTTTTATTTGGGAATTTTTTTTACTGGTTTAGGTATAATGTAGTATTAAAAGAATTATAAAATTTAAAATGAGGTTGATAGAAAAAGAAAAGATACAAATTTTAAAATGAAAGGGGAAAAAATGAATTATATTTATGATTTATTTCCTTTTAAATTTACTTAGTATGATATTCATTAGATGTGGAATTAAAATTCACAACCAATAAATATCAATTTTATATGAATTTAATCGAAGGAAATAAAAATATATGTTTTTAAAATGTATTCTCATTTTTTCTCCGTGTAGGTTTTTCTAGAGTAAATTCACAACCAATAAGTACCAATTTTATATAAATCTAATCAAAAGAAATAAAAATATATGTTTTTAAAATGTATTTTCATTTTTTCTAGGTGTAGTTCTTATTAAGTATACAAAGTGTGCATTAATGGAGTGTCTGTATTTCAAATTTAACTAAATCTAAGAGAATGAACTAACTGTCACATTTGAACATGCTCTACATTGTAGATACTCTCCCTTAGTTTAAATATAGTTAAATTAGAGTAAAAAACACTAAGCAAAACTATTATTTGTATAGATTTGTATGGAAAATCTACCATTTTTTCAACAAAACTCATCTATGCATGTGAATGGAAGAATATGCATGGTGGAGAGGAAATTTTAGAACAATCAGGCTAGGCTATTGATGTTAAATGATGTCGTAAATAAAATCAAGCAAAAGATACATAACAAAATAAAAAACATATAACATTTACAAATATTTTTAAATCCAATAGTGTATATCCATTCTATAAGGCATTTATTATTGCAGTATTTTCACATGATATGTGATGCATATTAATATGTTCCAGTAATTAATTGATACATTGTTTTGTCAAATGTGTTTGCATTTATTCTAATAAATGTAAGAAATATTGTACATTTTATCATATTGATTCTAATACATTTATTTATTTTTACTTATATTTTATAAATATTAAAATATTTCATTATAAAACACACTTATCATAAATATTAATAAATTACATAATAAATTGTAATTTACTATTGTAAATCACAATTTAAAAAATTAAAATTTAAATAAAATATTTTCATTTGCACAATTTTGAAATTATGCATTATGATGAAGTATATCACCACACAATATACATTGAACTATAAAACAAATAAAAAAATGGAACTTTAGATGATCACTCCCATCTCAGACTTAGTGTTAGGATTTTTCTAGTAAATTTGACTCAGTCAAGTCACTGGTTGTTTTTAGCTCGAGGTATACGAGTATCCATGGTTTTTTCCCATGGTAATCGTCTCCAATGAAGTCTATTTAAAAGATGGACAAAATTAGTGGTAAATTGTCTCCATTGAAAACAAACAACTGGGTCTTTAGACACCACCATCTCTCTCGATTCTATGTGATCCCAACACTTAGAAGTCCATTAAACTATTAATGATGGTAATACAAAATATAGTTAGATATATAAAATTATAGATCTTTGGAAAAATATATAAAATTATTAATATTTGTAAAAATAACCAATAAAATAGATTAACATAAACACACGGTGCACTTTTTCCCATATCTTTGCTTTTGTGCAATTTTCTTTCCTAGATTTCCTCAGCATTGGCATAATTTAAGTATATTTTCACCATCCTTTTTACTTTTACATCTGCAGCAAAAGGTCCAGTCATGTCTCACATTGAATTGCATTAATGGAGGAATGTGGGTCATTCTACCCCAGCAAAATTGATTGTGAGTTAATAGTAATATCGTTGAGTGGCTCAGAATAAGTTAATGGTAGTAAAAAATGTCGTACCTTAGGTATGATTACAAAATAAAAACCAACACAAATTAACCAATAAAAATTTAAATATTAAAAAACTAAATTATTTTCATTTTATAATATTAACTTTAGGTATTGTAATTTGATTTTTGGTCCAATGGGAAATTAATTCAAGGTCAATGGAATATTGAATGTATTTTACTTGCCAAGGCCGTAAAGATAATAACTTAAAATTACAATCTAACTAAAATTTATATGATATAATTATATAATTAAATCGAAAAAACAAAAAACCAAAACATCTGATGTTCAAACTACATACTTTAAATGGGTTTAACGCTAAAAAAGTATGAACATAAAACAAAGTCACGATCCTTATTACACATTATCTATTTGATATAGGTTCATGGACAAGATCATAAAAATAATACCATGTGACCATCTTAATTATGGTAACAGTCAATTTCAATTGCTCAAATTCGCATTTAAAAATAATAGAATATGGCATAATTTTATAAATGCACGAGTTTTATGTACATACTTCAAGTAATAGAATACAATTAACATACATGTCGAAAACACCCTCGAAACTAAACACAGTTGTGTAAGTAAGATCCTACTACAATAATCATGATTGCGAAATAAGAGGCAAGCCCTCAACACCAATCATAACAAAAATAAATAGAATTAAAAAATAAATAAAAAGGCAAGCCCTCAACACCAATCATAACAAACACCAATTATAACAAAAATAAATAGAATTAAAAGAAAAAATTAGAAAAAAATTGTAATGTGAACTTTATATATTGCTGGTTTAATTTCTATTCAACCTTAAGTTAATTGCAAGATCAATGTATTATGGAATGTGTTATATGTGGCTGCAAAAAGATAATAAGTTGAACATATGATACAGAAAAATAGTTTTCTTTTTTTCCTCTAGAAATGTTTACTTATTAGATGACATTATCATTTTAATGTTTTTTTTTTTTTTTTAATATGATTATTGATAATTTATTCCTTTAAAGTTTTGATTTTTTTCCAAAATTCTCCCAATAATTTAAAATATTAAAATATTTTTAAATGCTAACACATATATATATATATAATATTATTATAAACTTTATTTATCTTTCTCTTTAAATATTTAAAAACAAAAAAAATCTAAAAAGAAAAACATAATAGAATCCCTTCGTCTCATTTAACATATCATTCAGTAATCATCATTTATATTATTTAATCGATTCTCATCCAAACCTCTTTCAGTTAGCTACATTTTAAGCTTTAAGAATTAAACCCTTCACCATGAGTTTCCTTACCACTTTCACATTTGATGTAAATCTTATATAGTGAATCATACATTTTTTAAAGTGGGATTTAACTATTTAAATCCTTACAAATTAGACTTAATATTTTTCTATCAACCAGTCATTTCCAATTAAAACTAGTGATTAAAATGATGAGAGAGAAAACATGTTTTAACATACCACTTGCTTCTTTTTGTGAATTAAAAACATTATATTACTCATAAAAAATATTTTACATGGATATCAATTTGAGAGAGAGGGTGTGAAACCTCTCAACATCTTCCACGGTCGCCTAGGAGAAACAAAGTTTCTTTAAAACAAATTACATATGGATCAAGGCCAAAGATGGCCTGCTTATCTGCCCATACATTCTATTCAATAGATAATATTCCCCATGGGGGGGGGTGACTTCTAGCACTAACAAACAAAGAACAACCCCCTAGAAAATCATAAAATATTTCGAAATTAAATCGCGCTTTGAGTGTTGACAAGCACTTGGAGACTACCAAGTTGCGCCCATCCCTAACACAACGTCGTTGATAGCTGATGGGCATGACGAGAACCTGGCGAAGCAGGGCCCAAAACCACCATCACTTTATGAAAAAAATATATATGTTGCGTACAAACATTCGTGCATAATAAAAGATATATACAAAATACCTAGAGCCTAAATAATACGTGCCTGAACCACCACATAGAAGACAGAGTCACAACCAACATAAGTCTCCTTTATTTGAAGACAAAGAGGCCAACAAGAAAATTATAGAAGACAAAAATAGAAGCATCAGTAAATCCCTAGACTGCATCACCCGTTGCCCATGCTCCCTGGTCATTATCGGAAAATGAAATGTTTGTTGGAACCCTTGCACCAGAGCCAGGAGGATCCATCAAGTTCCCACCATCTGAGTCACAAGTTATATGGCTCTCCACATGTGCCAAACGAGAGTCAATCCTATCTAGGAAGTACCTTTGATCCCTAAGCATCCTCTTGACATCCTCTAGAGAAACAAAGATATTTTATTTCTCTACTTCCTTGTCCCTCTGTACCAAGCCCAACAAAGTCTTCATTTTCCAATGAAGAGCCACTGAGTTTAAATAAGGTTTCCTCCTACCCTTAGTGTGCCCATGGTCTGGCACCTAAACTGACATAAAATATAATAGTTCAAAATCTGAAAGGGGTTTCCTTTCTTCTCCTACTTTGGACTCGAGCTTATGAATTTCCTTAAATGTTTTTGGTGGAACTGCATTAAAATATGAGGTCACCGAGTCATGGGAAAAGATCATTGCCCCTTGTTTCCCAGGTTGAGCCCTTTTGTCTCCTCCCCTCATACTCCTCATCCTTTGCCTAGGCGAAATCGTTGAGTCTTGGGGAGGAGACTTAATATCATTGAAAGTATTTCCTTTACTTGTAAAAGAGAAAAAAGACCAACACGACCTACCCTCTGCAATACTGGGGAACCAATAAGCCTACTCGTCACAATAACACCATACAAAAGACTTAGCCCTAGATGAAGACCCACCAGAGAGTTAGAGGATAAAGCTTCCTTAGCCAAAGTCCCTTCACCCTTAACCATTGAACAAGAAAGGAGTGATCTCGAGACTAGGAGATTTTGAAACCTAGGAGAATGCAACCAAACACCAAATTCCCACACCTAGCACTTGACTTGCCACACATATAAACTCACACAGGTAGATCCTTGCAAAAGCTTCCAACGACAACATGCAAAACCCACATCACATTGAGAAAAAAGGACCGAAGACAAGCCCCAACACTAAACCAAACCAGCATCCTCGACGATATCCCCAAATAAAAGGGGAATATTTTTGCATAGAGAATTGAACCTTCCATAACTTCTAAACATGAGAACCAAGAAAAACAGAGGTAAGACCTAAGTGGGTGTAATAAGCTTCTAATTTGATGACCCCAACAGGACCTCTGGATTGGAGAATTTCACCAGTCGATTACATCAGGTTCCACAGATGTATCAAACAACCACACCCCATATAAATTAAACATCATGCAATCCTTGTCGACCAACACAACTCACCGCTACCCACAACACCGAGACCATCACACATGCCAATTTCATAGAGAAATTACTAAGTGAAGCCAAGGACATGACCTTGAATCCTTTCCTCTCGCTACAAATGAATTCATTGGCCATCAAAACCCATAAATAAACCATCAACCAATTGTAACATGACATGCTCATGCATGTGGGGCGTAAGCTGCATCCTCCCAACATTAATGAGATACTACAAACTCGAAGGTGGTGGGCGCATCACCCAAGGCTCCATTCCATCTTCCATTATACCCCATAAAGGATTCACATACCACTTGTCAAACTCAATGATAGATAAATAAATTCATCAATATATTGGTTTGAAGAAAAAAAACAAAATAAATTTATGCAAAACAGATAAAGATTAAAGTATAAAATATAACATTTATAATATGAATATTTAGATTATAATTAAAGTTTATATATTATTATGTTTATAATTATAACTATGTTAAAAATGTTTTATGAATTTCAATATAAGAAAAATGTACAATTCTTTTATATTTAATATAAAATTGAAATATAATTTAAAAATATATATATATACCCCGGATGCGGGTGTCATCGAGCAAGGACTTGGAGAGCCACATGCCCAGCATGTGCTGCCACGTGAGGATCAAGGGACTTCAATGCTCCTCGCCACCGAGACGTTAAGACGGGAGAAGCATCATGATTCATGGAAGCCTTAATGAAGACACTGGAAACGATGGCGAGCCTGCAGCGAGCATTCAATGCGGGCAATTTTCAAGAGAATGTTAGCTGGTTTAAGAAGAATGGAACGAGGTTGTTCTGGGCACAGAATGTCGAGAGAGACACTCAGATATCTGCAAGAAAATGCTGCGCTGTTGATGCTGAGAGTGAAGACATTAATTCGGACGAGGTTTGCTCTCTGCTTGTTTATCCGGGCCTTTGTTTGTGCTCAGTTGAGCTCTGCCTCACGCCAAGCTGTGGACAACACTCAATTGGGAGTGAATGTCCCTCAAGCTCGGCTCTGGAACAAGCTAAGGGCGTCGTTAAATCCATGGTGCGACTGCGTGAAAGGATGCCGTGTAGAAGAGGCACTGGGCGTACTGGGCGTGGTGCGTCCTCACGTCCCCCTGCAGCAGATGTTCACCATCACTGCTGCTGCTGCTATTGTTACAGGAGGGCAGGAGCCACACCAATTCCAGCCAGTCAGTTTCTGGAGGCCGACAGCTCCAATGATGGTGCGCCCATGCTCCCAGCGTTCGGCTCAGTCATTTTTACCCTGGGCAGCTCGCGGGACAATGCTGGCCTTAATGCACATATCTCAGTTCTTTTCACCAAAGTTCCGGAGGAGAATGGAGAAGGAACGCATCCGGTCCCTGATGAGGTACTACCAGAGGGCAATAGGGAGAAACGCCCAATGGGGCAGCCATCTAATGCAGAGGGTAGTTCAGCAGGGGAGCTTCAGCAAGCCCCCACCTGATCCAGGTGGATGTTGGTGGCCACCCACCAACCCATTTGGACCCCCACAACTGTCTCTTTCAGTCTTTTCAATTTCCTAAATTGTAGCACAGTTTACTATTTTTAGCAGTTTTTCGGGTCCTGAACTTCCGGAGCTGTTTTGAGGCCCTAAACGACGTTTTTTTGGGATTCTGGGGCAACATGACCCACGTTGCCTCCCAAAGTGGTAGTACTCGGATAGATCTTTCTAACGAGCTATCGTACACGTCAAACGAAGATCGTATGCCAAAGTTACGACCCCGGGAAATTGATGTACCAATTTACCCAAACGGGGCCCACAATTTGGCGTTTCATCTTCTAGGGTTAGGTTTCGGGATGTGAAGGGTTTTCCATTGTTTCTCAACAATAAATAGGCCTTCGAGCCTCATTGTAACACAGTTTAGAACAGTTCAGAGGCATGTAGCCATCACATCTCTTCTCAGAGATAAGCTACCATCGCCCTAGCTGGTTTATTTCCATTTCTGGTTGTAAGCATATTTCAGTATTTTCCATTAATGAAATGAAGTATTATTTCCGCTGCATCTTTTTGTATATGGTTATCTCTGTAATTTGTTGCGTTCCTGTTTAAATCCGGATCAGTGGTATCAGAGCGGTCTGTTTTTTCTCTGTTTTTCTTTGCATGTCCCCAACAAGGTTGGGATATAAGGAGTTAGGGCTTGAACTGGTTGAACCTTTGCAAGACCAGCCTCGCAAATCCCGACGGCCTCCCATGGCGGACGAGAAGAAAGACGAGGGGGCAGGAGATCCCATCAAAATCTTGCTCGAAGAAGCCCTCGAGCGACAACGGAACGCGATGATGGACAGCTTTGCCCAGATCCTTCAGCGGCTACCCAGAGGCGACGCATCGGCTTCCAACAGCGACTCTGGAAATGCCACACCGTTTAAGGTACAAGTTAATTTTGAAATCCCCATCTTCGAGGGTCAAATAGACGCAGATGCTGTAGATAAATGGTTAAATCTGCTAGATGGGTATTTTTCTGTTCATGAATTTTCAAGTCAGGAAAAGATTGTTTTCGCTCTTCTCAAAGCAACCCCCCACGTCAAGGACTGGTGGGAAACCTACTGCGAGCAGAAGGATGAAAGTACACGCTCACTATTTTCAGCCGCACCCACTTGGAATGACTTCCGGGATGCCATCAAGGAGCAGTACTACCCTGTCGGAAGCTATGAGGACAAATACATCAAATGGACCACACTGCGGCAAGGACGAGACCAAGATGTGTCGGAGTTCACAAACATTTTTCATACCCTTCGCACACAGTTGGGTATCAAAGATTTTGAGCTACATCTGGTACTCAAATACCGCGGCTGCCTACACAGATACATCCAGGAAGAGATGGGATTCTTGAACATCTCCTCACTCGGCACAACATACCGATACGCTGTCAAAATCGAGCAAAAGTTCAAACAGAAGAAGCGAGACTTTGGATCTGCAAATCCGAAGCCCAAAGGACAAAGCCAAGGCGGGGTGACCCAAGACAACCCGTCGAAGCCGCAAGAAAAGAACAACACCACGAAGCCGAAGAAGGACACAGGAAAGTGGTGTGAGTTCCACAAGAGTCCCACTCATAACACAAGTGAGTGTCGGACCAAGCAGTCGCTGGTGGCTGAGTTGAAGGCTTCCGAATCAGATGCATGTTCCGATCCTGAGCGAGAACCCGACAAGGGGAATGGCAAAGGGAAGCAGATCATTGATGCAGATCCCAGTGCCA
This sequence comes from Pinus tabuliformis, assembly GCA_031772625.1. Classification (NCBI taxonomy): domain Eukaryota; kingdom Viridiplantae; phylum Streptophyta; class Pinopsida; order Pinales; family Pinaceae; genus Pinus; species Pinus tabuliformis. Next base: position 502,737,788 of record CM062804.1, on the reverse strand, counting down.
CTGTTGCCACCGCCAAGATCAAGAAAAATGAGCCCGAAGATCCAGAGGAGGGGGAGCGTCTTTTCCACTCACAGATGTGGGTGAAGGGTTCACCGCTGCGATTCATTGTCGACAGTGGTAGCCAAAAGAACCTGGTTTCAGCAGAGGTCGTGAAGTGGTTGGGCCTACCGACTACACCACACCCACAGCCGTACAGTATCGGGTGGCTTCACGAAGGACGAGATCTCAAAGTTCGCCAGCAGTGCCGCCTTCCCTACAGCATCAAGCCCTTCACAGATGAGGTATTGTGTGATGTTACACATCTGGATGTTTGCGATGTATTATTAGGCCAGCCATACTTGTGGAGGCGACATGCTGTTTATGAGTCAAGGCCTCGTGCTGTCATTATTTCTTTGAATAATTCATTATACAGGATACCGGAGGTAGCCCCACCTACTACCACATCCTTGATCACTACCAAGAAAGGCAACAAGCTCATATCACAGACTAGGAAATTCATCTGTCTGATTCACCCCCAAAGTAAGGGGAAGATCGTTGCTACATCCATGACTCCTGCAAAGGGTTCTTCCATGCAGCAGCAGCAGCAAAGGGATACGGTCATGAAAAAACACAAGAACAACTTCTCCTCACCCACATGGGTACCACACAAGTTTCAGGTGGGCAACAAAGTCTGGTTGCATCGACAGAAAGAACGCCTTACCAGAACCCATCAGAAGCTCAGACCACTCCGACATGGTCCTTACAGCAGTACCAAGGCTATGGGGAACAATGCTTTGGAGCACATCATTCCTCCATTCTTTCACTTGCACCGAATGTTCAATGTGGACCATCACCGACCATGCTTCCCACCATTTTTGGTCACAGCAGAGATTGTAGAACAGCTCACCAGAGAACCAACGCAGCAAAAGCTTCCTCATCTCAGGGAGGAACTCAACGCAATGGGGACCATTGCTTCCTAAGGGGGGAGGAATGATCCAGGTGGATGTTGGTGGCCACCCACCAACCCATTTGGACCCCCACAACTGTCTCTTTCAGTCTTTTCAATTTCCTAAATTGTAGCACAATTTACTATTTTTAGCAGTTTTTCGGGTCCTGAACTTCTGGAGCCGTTTTGAGGCCCTAAACGACGTTTTTTTGGGATTCTGGGGCAACATGGGTCCATGTTGTCTCCCAAAGTGGTAGTACTCGGATAGATCTTTCTAACGAGCTATCGTACGCGTCAAACGGAGATCGTATGCCAAAGTTACGACCCTGGGAAATTGATGTACCAATTTACCCAAATGGGGCCCACAATTTGGTGTTTCATCTTCTAGGGTTAGGTTTCGGGATGTGAAGGGTTTTCCTTTGTTTCTCAACAATAAATAGGCCTTCGAGCCTCATTGTAACACAGTTTAGAACAGTTCAGAGGCATGTAGCCATCACATCTCTTCTCAGAGATAAGCTACCATCGCCCTAGCTGGTTTATTTCCATTTCTGGTTGTAAGCATATTTCAGTATTTTCCATTAATGAAATGAAGTATTATTTCCGCTGCATCTTTTTGTATATGGTTATCTCTGTAATTTGTTGCGTTCCTGTTTAAATCCGGATCACCACCCGACCTCAAGAGCAAGAGCTGTCAGCCCCCGCGCAAGATCCTATGGCAATGTGGGACGGCATCCCAGAAGGCCAAGGCTGGTGCAGAATCCCTGAAGAAAAACCAGAAGACTAATTCTCAGAGGCGCTCTCCAGCATACACCTCTCTCTCTCAGGTCGGGTATAGGTTCGAGGTCTCAGTTGGTATCTGGATTATGCTTATTATCTTGGTTTGTTTCCCTTCAGTTCTTGGTCATGTTCACGGTTACTGTAGTATGGGAAGTAAGCCAGGCAAAGTCTGTTATGCGTCTTTTTGTTGGTTGCCCCTGCGTGGGCCGTTTTGTTACTATCTGGGAACATCTATGTGTCATGTGTTTGGGTTTAAAATGGAAATGTTGCCCTGCAAGGGAGAATTCTGAGTCTAGTAGAGCCACCCAAGGAGCCACAGTTGGCCCTGGGCAGCCAGTCTTTTTGAAAGTCTTTTTGAATGTACTGTTTACCTGTATATAATATAATAGATTAGTTAGCTTTGCCGAGAAAAAAAAAAAAAAAATATATATATATATATATATATATATATAGTAATAATAATAAAAAAAATCAATGTGAATAATAAGTTATATATGTAGATTTATAATTCTAAAAATAATTTCTACATATTATTGTTATGGTGATTTATAACTCTTTTAGTGCTCAACATTCTTGACACATGGCACTTAAAATATATGTATGTATGTATGTATATAAAATGGCATCTTATTTATAAATAAGATATTTCAATGTCTAGTTAATTAAAACATATTTCAATGTCTACTTAATTAAAATATCTCAAGATCAACTCTTTATATAATAAGAGAAAATAATTGACAATGAAAAAAATCGTATGCTTCATTAAAATGTCTCAATAGTGTGTTATCCAATATAAGGAGTCTATGCCTTAATTAAAAATACTCAAAGGTGTTGGATCCAATGATGTAAAGCAAAAAGTTTTTCATCATTGGGCAATGTTCAATTCCCATGATGGCTTAATATGAAGCCATAAGGATTGTGTGATTGCACCCATAAAGAGTATATTAACTAATCTTTATAAGTGGATCAAAACCCACTGTTATAGGCCATTTTGTCGCATCTAGTAAATAGGCCTACAAAATGGATCAATCAACATCTTTGAACACCTTGTCATCATCCATACACAAATCCATAAGCATGACTCTCCCAAATCCGTGATTTTTGGGTCTGACTACATTTCAATGCTTTTAAGACCCAATGCATCCTGGCATTTTAGGACCTACATTCCACAACAATTTTCTTAGTTCTCCACTAGTGCTGATCAACAACAGGTTGTCCCTTGTTGTGGGTGTGTTGATTCTAGAAATTCAGGAAAATTAAAAAGAACCTCAAAGCTTCCTCTTCCATAAGCTTCTAAGATTTGTTTCAACCATTTACCTTGGATAAGAACTTTGAATCCTATCTGATCCTACGTTGGAGATTTCACCTCTTATCCCTTGAGCTCATACTCCAATCAAGAGTGGATCTCAAGCCTACATTGGTAAATGGATAAGAATTCCTAAACTACCACATTCTCCTATCAATCTACAACCATCTACAATATTAGGGTTGGATTGTGGAGACTGATCATACCCTTATGTTGCTTCTTTGATCCTAAGAGAGATATCATCTTCATCCATTAAGGCGACATTGAGCTTTTCTTTGTGAGAAGGAAGGACGCATCAACTTGGGGAGATCTCTACAAGATTAACTTGTATTCTTGGTTATAAATTGTCTCCTATTCAAATTAATACAAAGAGTATATCATTTTCCTATATGTGTTATGTTATGTTTACATTCATATATTTCAATGTTTGGTTGATCCATTGAATAAAGTAACTAGATAACGCTACATAGATGTCATATATCTTTGACTTGTGTTGATTGTATGTGCAGGTTCTAACTATAGCAATTAGAGCTACGATTGGAGCTTACAAGCCAAGAGGAGAGAAGATTTTGTGACAGATTTTGAGTAAGCCTCTTTCCATTCTTCAAATTCTTTAAGGGAAACTTTATATTCTTTTATTTTTGTTGTTCTAGACCAATCCACTAGGTCTAGGGAAGATACTTCTATCTGCAGTTGTAAATTCCGCATAACACCCAGCACAATGGGGTGGGTAAAAATTCCACCGCCTCCCTCACGGAGTGGGGCGAACATGCTTCCCTCCTACACCATGCTCTATGACATATAAATTACATGCAAATTCCATTCTTCCCTCCTACACCATGCGTTATGACATACAAATTACATGTAGCATGGGAATTTATAAAAATATGTGGGTTTCCATGGTTGAAGGGTTGGATTCCCTATAATAGGATTTCATACCATCATGGCACTCAACCACTCTAGTACATTGAGACATGGTTCAATTATATTGGATGAATGTTGGGATTCATAGGTAGTCACTGTAGCACAAACATTCCTTTCTTTCTATTTCTTTTGGCTAATTGTGTTGTTATGTTTAGTGTTATGCAATCTTTGTTCATGAGTTCTTTTCCTTCTTCTTTGATTTTCATTACTAACTCCATTATTGGTTTTCTTGCATTCTCCTTTGCTTCTCCATTGTCTCTCTTATTCTCTTCTTCATTAATCTCTTTGATCCTCTCGTCTTGCTGCATTTTTCTACAAAACAATCATGGTTCATCAAGCAGCTTATTATCATCAAGGTGATGTTCATAGGTTTGCATACGAGTAAAGACCTTGGCTCACATTTTAAGGGAGAAAATCCTTAAAAGTGTTCATGAGTAGGTGGGTGAGGTGGAATCAGATTTTGATGGTGAGCATAATTTTATATCTAACCTTGAAGTTCTAGATATAGTTGCAACATGGATGTTAGATGCAGGGCACACCTTTGGCCAACATAATCAATATATGTGCATTATTGATTTCTATTAGCATATGAAGCCTTTGCTTAGACATTCCTTACTCAACAATAACAATGTCAAAGATGAAATACTCTTGTTTTTGGATGAAATCATATCACACTTGAAATAAATGTAGGCCCCATCCCTACAGATGATGCACCAATAGAGGTAAATACCTACAATTGCACTTAGTTTTCATCTGATTTAATATTTGATGTCATTTTTGTAGATTAGTTGTAGGCCTAACTAGGTTGGTAGGATATATGTAGATGGCTCTCATATATGTTCAGTAAGGAATGTCTTAGCAAAGCATTCATTTCAATGCTTTTAAGGCCCAGTGCATCCTGGAATTTTAGGACCTACGTTCACCAACAATTTTCTTAGTTCTCCACTAACATTGATCAACAACAGGTTGTCCCTTGTTGGGGGTGCATTGATTCTAGAAATTTAGGAAAATTAAAAAGAATCTCAAAGCTTCCTCTTCCAGAAGATTCTAAGAGTTGTTTCAACCATTTACCATGGATAAGAACTTTGAATCCTATTTGATCCTACCTTGGAGATTTCACCTCTTATCCCTTGAGATCATACTCCCATAAAGAGTGGATCTCAAGCATAGATTAGTAAATGGATAAGAATTCCTAAACTACCACATTCTACTATAAATCTACAATCATCTACAATATCAGGGTTGGATTTTGGAGACTGATCATACCCTTATGTTGCTCCTTTGAACCTAAGAGAGATATCATCTTCATCCATTAGGGTGACATTGAGGTTTTATTTGTGACAAGGAAGGACACATCAACTTGGGAAGATATCTATAAGATTAACTTGTATTCTTGGCTATAAATTGTCTCCTATTCATATTAATACAAAGAGTATATCATTTTCCTATATGTGTTATGTTATGTTTACATTCATATATTTCAATGCTTGGTTGATTCATTGAATAAAGTAACTAGATAATGCTACATAGATGTTGTATATTTTGGCTTGTGTTGATTGTATGTGCAAGTTATAATTATAGCAATCAGAGTGACGATTGGAGCTTACAAGCCAAGAGGAGAGAAGATTTTGCGACAGATTTTGAGTAAGCCTCTTTCCATTCTTCAAATTCTCTAAGGAAAACTTTATATTCTTTTATTTTTTTGTTCTAGACCAATCCATTAGGTCTAGGAAAGATACTTCTATCCACAATCATAAATTCTACATAACACCCACCACATTGGGGTGGGTAAAAATGCCACCACCTCCCTCACAGAGTGGGGCTAACATGCTTCCCTCCTACACCATGTACTATGTTCTATGACATAGAAATTACATGCAAATGACATGCTTCCCCCCTACACCATGCTTTATGATGTACGAATTCCATGTAGCATGGGAATTTATAAAAATATGTGGGTTTCCATGGTTGAAGGGTTGGTCTCCCTATAATAGGATTTCATACCATCATGGCAGTCAACCACTCTGGTACATTGAGACATGGTTCAATTATATTGGATGAATGTTAGGATTCATAGGCAGTCACTCCAGCACCAACATTCCTTTCTTTCTATTTCTTTTAGCTAATTGTTTGAGTGATATTTAGTGTTATGCAATCTTTGTTCATGAGTTCTTTTCCTTCTTCTTTTATTTTCATTACTGACTCTGTTATTGGTTTTCTTGCATTCTCTTTTGCTTCTCCATTGTCTCTCCTATTCTCTTCTTCATTAATATCTTTGATCCTCTAGTCTCGCTACATTTTTTCTACAAAACAATTATGGCTCAGCAAGCAGCTTATTATCATCAAGGTGATGTTCATAGATTTTCATACGAGTGAAGACCTTGGCTCACATTTTTAGGGAGAAAATCCTTAAAAGTGTTCATGAGTAGGTAGGTGAGGTCGAATTAGATTTTTATGGTGAGCGTAATTTTATATCTAACCTTGAAGTTCTAGATATAGTTGCAACATGGATGTTAGATGTAGGGCACACCTTTGGCCAACATAATCAATATATGTGTATTATTGATTTCTATTAGCTTATGAAGGATTTTCTTAGGCATTCCTTACTCAACAATAACAATGCCAAATGTGAAATACTCTTGGTTTTTGATGAAATCATGTCACACTTGAAAGAAATGTAGGCCCCATCCCTACAGATGATGCACCAATAGAGGTAAATACCTCCAACTACACTTAGATTTCATATGATTTAATCTTTGATCTCATTTTTGTAGATTAGTTGTAGGCCTAACGAGGTTGGTAGGATATATGTAGATGGCTCTCATACATCCCATAGGCATTTTCAATTTATTTTGTTTTGTATTGATAAACTTATGGAAAGTATCTATTTCCAAAATAATAGCCTTCTATTCTTTTAGTGGTCTAGTTTCCCAAGTGGAAAGTCATTGATAGACAACAACTACTGACACATGTAACTTTTTGTTACTGAAAGAAATACTTAATTTACGTACGAGGGAGATGTATACCTCTCTCTCTCTCTCTCTCTCTCTCTCTCTCTCTCTATATATATATATATATATATATATATATATATATATATATATATATATATATATCAAAACTTGGCACTAATTTTTGCATTCCAAAAAGATGTTTGCACCATGAGGGATATTTTCACCCTTCTAGATTCATAATAAATCTAGAGTTAAGATAAACTGAAACTGGTTATATGTCAATGTGTGTAAGTGATAGATATATTTTCAAATGCTAAAAAGTACCTATTAGTGGAAATATATCTATCTATCTATCTATCTATATATATATATATATATATATTACGTATCTATACGAAGTATTTTACTTTCAATTACTATAAAATAGATACTTAAGATATTTTATTTATGGTTGATGTTAAAATATTTTTTTATTATTGATATTTTTTTAATGCTATGTATCAATTTGGACTTGATTGAGCTTAGAAGCTCCATCGAGCTCCTATTTTGTACTAAGAGGCGTGACGGTAGTCTGTGCAAGTCATTTTTGCGCAAACCGCGGGTAAAAAGAGATCTCAATTGAGACTTCTAGGGCTCAACCGAGGATATTGAATCTCAATCGAGGGATTCAACCATGGAGAAACCCGACCAACATCCCCAACAACCCCACCAACTTCCCAAAGGCTCAAGCCAAGGTAGGTTTCTTATCCTTTTTGTCTTTTTTATTTATTTTTGTTGCAAAATAAAATAAATTAATTTGAAGAAAGAAAACTTACCATACAAAAACCATGAAAACCACAAAAACCACCAAAGAACCCTTCAAAACAATGAAAAACAACTTAGAAAACCACAAAAAAAACCTAGAAAACCACAAACAACAGCCTACAAAACCATAAAACCACCAAGAAAATGCTTCAACATCACCAAAAGAATTATAATTTAGGTTTTAAATGTTTTTCTTACTTGCATTGGTAGCATGTTTATTATGATTTTTTTTTCAGATTTTGAATAGTAAATTTTCTAATTATTTTAAGTTTTAATGTTTTGCATTAGAAATTTAGTGAACTAAATTCTCAAAAGATTATTTAAAAAAAATGATTTTTTGTTATTTAAAATGCATTTTAAATTTCAAACAAATTTGACAGAAAATATACTCAAAAGAACTCAAAAAAAAATAAATAACCAAACTATAACCAATAAATAAATAAATTGGAAGCTTGATATTGATATGATGAATATGGTTTCTCATAGTGAACCTCTATTTATCAAATACAATTTTTAATTTAATTTATATTTTAAATATTTTTTAATAATAAATATAGTAATTTGTTTTAAAAAATTAATTATATTTATATAAAATATTAACTAAATTAAAATTGAGAAATTTACGTTATTTAACTAAATTTTATGAACAATATTTAATTATATTATATATATAAATATATAAACTATATGATATATATGATATATAAAATATGAGTAAACTATATATAACATAACTAGATATAAAATGTAAGTATATAACAAACCAATATAACTTAGTTATATATAACTTAACACACATAACTAACATAACAAAATAATCGTGACATAACATAACTATATATTTATATCTATAAGTATATAGTTCACAACATATTATATATATATATATATATATATTTTCAGGTAACATGACTATAACATCACATAACTATATATTTAATTATAACTATATACGAGATATAATTATGTTATGTTATATAATAATTTAACATAACTATAAATATGTTAAATTATACAAGATATATATAACTATATACTAGTTAATTATGTTATGTTATAAACAATCTATACAACAACATACACCAGAAGCTAACTCTAGGAACACATTCAAGTGATCAATGGTTAAACTATCTAGGGAATTATGTATTGACATGCTACTAGAACTAATGCATTTAATAGATGGGACAAACATTAGAAGTAAATTAAATGCTCAATTCTAGTCCTTTATCTTCTATCTATCCATCCACTACGCTGGTGGCCTACACTCTTAAATCCTAAGTCAAGAAACATGGAATAAAGGAGGTGATTGTGAGTAATGTATGAGATGAAATAGATAGTGGACATAAGATCATTCAACTAATAAATACTCAAAAATGATTAATTTTAGATTCAAAGAATATACCTACCATGATGTTGAACACCATAAACATTTAAAATTGTAGGTGTTGTAATCAAGAAAATAAATTAAAGAATTGAAACAAAAAGGGACTTGCAAAACTAAATAGAGATTGTTGAAGTAACACTCATAACATAACTACAAGAAACTATAACCTAGTGTAGAACAAAACATATTGCGACTAAAGGGATTCCCTTGATTGGGCCCTACTCAAAGTTATCATAGGAACCCTTAAGGAAATCACCATGATACTCAAATGTGCAAAACAGAGAAAATTTTAAGAACCCCCCTAAATTTATATATATAATAAATGGGTGAATCTCCATGGTATATAGGAAAAATGGAAGGCGATTTTATCAATAATATAATATGTATATATAATTTTTTGGCGAATCTCTCACCAGACATGGCGAATATTTTACTCAATTATAAAATCTTGTAAGATCTTGGTATTACCATGGGTCAATACCATGGGTTATCATAAACTTGGAGCTTAAGAATTATTATTAGTAATTTATAAAAAATAGTAAAATTAATAGTTGATTTTTATTTTATTTTTTATTTTAACCAAGCTAAAATGTTTAACATACATTAAATTACAACATCCATTTTTACTCTTGATCCACTTCGAGAGGGATCAAATATTTTTTCACTCTATGCTAGTTTGCATATCACGATATTTGATACCTCTTGAGGGTTAGTAGATCTAGAGTAAAGATGGATCTATGCTGGTTTAATTCCCCCATTTAAATATGCTACATTCCATGTGAATACCATGGGTCAATACCATGTGCCATTTTGGTGAATACCATGGGTCAATACCATGTGCCATTTTTATTTTTATTAATACTAATATTACGGTTAATAATGTTTTTTTGCATGGTATTAATAACAATCTAGTCCATGGTATTTGTCCCATAGTATTTTGCCCATAGATTTCACCTAAATATAAAGCATTTTTTGAGTGTTCAAAAATATAAGGTGACTTATGGAGTAAATATAAAAAAATGTTGTATTTGTTTACCAAACCTCTCGTTTATTTATATTTTTATTAATTTACCATACCTCTTTTACAAATATGGTATTTGGCCCATATGATTCACTTAAATAAAACCTCTTTCTTGAGCCTTCATAAATAGAATGAGGGTTATGGACTAAATATAAAAAGAGCTTTTATTTATTTACCATACGTCTAGTTTATTTATATTTTTATTTATTTACCATACATTTTGAGTAGGTATAAAAAGACGTTTTATTTATTTACCATACCTCCACTTTACTTATATTTTTATTTGTTTACACCCTTGCATGTATATAAGATGACTTATGGAGTAAATATAAAAAATGTTTTATTTATTTACCATATCTCTCTTTTATTTATATTTTTATTAATTTACTATACCTCTTTTATAAATATGGTATTTGGCCCATAGGATTCACTTAAATAAAACTTATTCTTGAAAATGGGAATGGATTCACTTAAATAAAATCTATTCTTGAAAATGGGCGAATGGAAGGTTTTAACTCCTAGTTTCAAGGGCTAAATTTACCTTTTTTACCCTCTCCCTTAAAATAAGGTGGGCTATTTGAGGTGATTTGTAAAAATGTACTATGATACAATGTATTCGCCCACTAAAAATTTAAAACCCCTTAATTTCGCCAAAGGGCGAACATTCGCCCCTAAAATTTTCTATGGTGCAAAATAAACTATTATTTATGGAAAAAATCATATCATAATAGGATAATATACCAACAATTTGAATGTGCTATGGAAGTGTTACACCAAGTAAACCTTTCTTCATTGTATCCTTACTTATAATGAAAAATAATAATTAAATACCTTTAATCAATCCTTGATGAGAGGAGTATTATCTCCTTGATGCCTAAAACTAAGCAACATTGTTTTAAGGGACATATCTTTTTCCTCTTATACTTCAAATTTCTCTAACATAAAATTGAATGAAGATTATGGTTGATTGGTTTCTTTAAGTGCTTGGATTCCTTGGATATTTAAGAGGGAACATGATCTTATTTTTCTATTACATGAAGCTAATTTCTCATTGATGGAGATTAGCCCAAAAAGGTGCCAAAGATTCAAGTTTCTTGCTTCAACATTATTCCATAATCTCAAAAATGTATAAATTCATTCAAACAGTCATAATGCAAATCACTTAAACTATAAGAACTCAAGAATCCATAAAATCCAAATATGCATAACCTAAATGTTGAACATATTTATCATAATATTTAGAGTTCTATGTAGGCTTTAGTCTCTTAGGGCACAAAATAGAAAACACAAGATGTAATATGTGCATTGAAATATATACGTGTGTGTGTGTGTGTGTATGTGTGTTTTCAAGTTTCAACAATGTATTGATCATTGATACATGTACATTAAATCCATGATGGAAAGTACATTTAAAATGAATAAAACCATTTCAATGACTCTAATTTGTACCACATTTTTTCATTATGTAGTGTGTTGTACAAGAAACATTGTCTTTGTGTGCTTGCACCTAGTACATGTCATGTGTTAAAGTCAAACATTACAAGAACTTGTCTTATGGAGTATTTGGTTGGAATTAATTTTATTAGTTTTGTAAATTGGTTTATTTTATTTTTTCAAATATATTTACATATTTATGCTCTATGAATAAAATGCATTATTTAGAGATGGGAAAATGTGTGAAGTTAGATTTGATCACATCTTTCGATTGTGTAATGGTTTAGTCAACATTTTTTTTCTTATATTAGTTTATATGTATTATATGTAATATGCAGAGGCATCTCTGATACGGCCCCCAACCACAACCCATCAGAGTGTTGGGGGGTCTGCTATACATGGCCGGGCTCCTCATATATCACACAATGCACCCAAAGTGCTTGTTCCACTCATAGATTGTGCCTCATGCACCATTCAGAGTGTCATAGGTAGTACTTCTGTCTCTACTGATGATCATGCTACCGATAGTGGAACTTCTTCATATATTGCAAGTACACCTCCTACATTTTAAAATCCTCTTTCAACTTTATGTGTTTATGTATTGAAAATGTCTTTAATTTTTAAATTGTCTGAATCAATTGATGTGTTTGAATTTAATGTATATTTTATTATTCTTGTTTTGTTATATATGTTATTAAATAATGTTTATTGTTTGTAGACCCTTAACAAGGTGAAGATGAGGATCATCCAGTAGTGTCAATCCCTCCATGGAACGACATTACAACCACTATCACAATAAATGATGTTAGGTCACAACACACATGGATCACAAGAGAGCTACGTAATATCCCTACTATGTTGCTTACTAGGCATAGTTTGACTTTGATGTTGGAGAGCATTGAGAGGGTGATCGTTGCATATGAGAGAGCGGGCCAATAGAGAAACCTCCTAATTTCCATACAAAGGATGAGGATGATAATGGTCTACATAATTGGGAGGCGGTGAAAACCACTACCAAGGACATTGATGTTCATGAGGTGTTGTTTGACATCCCTCTAAACGACCGTGCTAGACACGATGGTTTGATTCCACTCAGATTCTTTAGCAATGTTGATGCACCCCCATTTGTTTATGATTGATTCATTGGAGCTTGGGGCCAGTTCCCACACCATGACCAAGTCCCCCTTTACTTTTCCCAACATTTATATGCAAAGTTTGTGCTTCATATGAGGCTAGATTACACTGATCCCGGATTTGAGTTTTATGGATTTGGCAAGGGGCGTAGCTATGATCATGATGGAGCTTGTAGGGACCTTGAACATGTACCACCACCTTCAAGATTGTTGCCACATCTGTATTGAAGAATTATCGACAAAGTTGGAGGAGTCATCTCAACTCGACCCCGAGACCAGGCATACTGTAGCAGCTAACATGCAGACGCCATTGACCAATGTGGAGTTCACATTGTGTGGAGAGATTAGTAGACCACCATTGTTGCCTCCTGATCTGTAATTTCCATTATATGATGATGCATATATTAAGAGCCGACCCGCCAACCAGATTTTGTCATATGTACATATGTGTCGGGATGCCATCCGTGACACTTGGAGGGTACATGACCTATGTGACTTTGGCCAGGTACATATATATGAAACATTTGACACTTATTGTCAAATTATAGATTATTTACATTAATTAATTATAAGCTCATATTAAATTGAATTTATATTAATAATTTTATGGTAAGATGTAGGCATGGACTAATGACATGGATGAGGTTACAAGGTTACCCAAGGGGGCATTTGATCATCTAGAGTGGCCTTCACTAGTCTGTGTTTCTATGGGTTCTCCTCCACATAAGTTTTTCTTGATTTTCCAAACATAGTGAATTCCTTTGATATATTTTCAATAACATTCATACGTTTCTTCCTATTTTTAGCATCTTGGATACTTAAAATCTTTGTGGCATGTTTTAGTTTCTTATGTTTGACCAACCCATGTAGTATTTGAGCTTATGCAACAACTAAATGTTACTCAAAATAATATTAAATGATATTACTAACATGCTCTCTAATAGTGCGAGTAGGTATAGGCTCCCCAAGGTCCTCTATCGTGCTTGTATCCAATTTTTCTACAAATATTCCACCCCTTTCCAAACCACTACAGCTCCTTGTTATCTTATCAACTTGAGAGGGCACAACCCTTTATTATGGTGGTTGATTAGCTTGATAGGTAACATCTTGTTTCTCCAATGGTTGATTAGATTGATAGGGCACATCTTGTTCCTTTAGTGGTTGATCAGATTGATAGGGCACATCCTATTCATCATGTGGTTGATCAACATGATAGGGCACATCTTGTTCATCATGTGGTTGATCATCTTGATAGGGAATGTATTGTTCCTCATGTGTTTGATCAATTTCCATCCCTACATAGTGGAATAAAAAATATACTTGTATGCCTTAGATCTTTAGTGAATCATAAGTATTTAATAGTAGATCTACACATGTGTTTATTTAAGAAATCACCATAGGTGGAAGGTTATGATATGATTGGCAGGGTATTCCCCCTATTTTCTTTTGAATTTAGGGATATCTGATGGCAACATGGTTGGCATGGGGGGCCATTGATGATTGTGTGTATATAAGCTCAAACTGTTGGGCCATTGTTGGAAAAAGAGATTTCAAAAATAAATCGAGGAAGAGGTCCTCTGTTACGTTCACTTTATAAAGGCTACGATGCTTTCACCACTCATGGACATGGTCTGAAATGTGTGTGGAGGTCGTTTGCCAAAAGTGTGTTAACAGTTCCATCCCAGTGTCATGATGAACTAGGAGATGGAGTAAAGTGAGGAAAGATCTGGAAGATTTAAGCAAGCTAAAAATGTGATTCAGTTGGTATTTTCCATTGTAAAATGACTTTTAAATGTAGTGTGCAATAACTACAAGGAAAGTACCTTCGAGTGGAAGTTTTTAGTATTATAAAATTGGCAAAAAATTTCAAAGAAACATTCGCTAAAACATCTGTTTGTGATAATGAATGTTTTAGAGGAGATTATAATGGAACTTCATCACAACTTAAAAAATATGTGAAACCAGAGGATGTAGCAGATGTTTTTTTTACGGTTTGTTTCATGGAAAAAGTAGCACTGGTGCACTACATATATCAAAAGCATCAAGGTTGCATACATAACTAAAAGCATTGAGGTTTTGAATGCAATGAAATTTGGTGCCAGAAATATATACTTCGTTAGTGCATATATATCAAAAAAAGGCCCAGGGCATTCTTTTAAGAAATGACACTGGGGCATGAAAAAAAATGTTGTAGACCCAGTGCTTTTATTTAAACTTGCAACGTCGATGCGTATTGTTTGTATAAACACACTGGTGCGCTAAGGATATAAAAGGATTGGTGTTGTTAATTTTAATAATGCATTGGGGCTAGAAACAATATTTTGTAGGACCGGGGCATTAGTTCTATGAAAGCACCGGTGTGTTAAGAATTATAATGCACCAGGGCATTAATTACAACTAATACCAGTGCTTGAAGAACTAAATTCCCTGGTACTATCGTTTTCCGAAAAGGCACAGGTCATGTAAAAAGATGTTGTCACGGTGATTTTATGTAACATAATGCACCAATGCATGTTTATGTTATGGACACACTAGTTTTTTGTATGAGATTTTCTCTTTTTTGGAAACATCGACCTGTGACAATGCAATTATTGTAATTTTTTAAATATGTTATTCATCAAAAAATCAACATATATATTATAACAATATTCATATAAATTAAAATTTGATTAGTGCATTTGTATATGATGTTTGGATTAATTTTTTATATTATCATATTTCACATCCCTTCATTATAATATTATTCATCCTTATATTTAATCAGTGGTGTAAAATTCATAGCGACATTGGATAACATAATAGAATAAATTAAAATTTGTTTTATTATATATCAATAAGAGGCTCTTTGTCATACAAAATGGGATTGTTATTGGTAACCCCTTGTCTTTCAATTGGGACACTATGTCCATTACATTAAACAAAATGTCTGATTTTCATAGACAATTATTTCAAAAAATACAATAGGTTGCATTGATATCCAAATAGATCATCATTCTTCATTGGAACTGTTGTTAGTGCTCGAGCTACTTCCATGACTTGGGTTATTTAGATGAATGTTTTGTTGATTACATTGATTTTTTTGTCTTTTTGATCTTGTTCTATCTGCAAACATAAAAATAAAGTGAATGAGTGTATCTATATTGGGGAGAATAATGAAAACTGAAATAAATAAGAATTTTGAGGTCTAAAATGGACCTCCTAAGAAAATGTACATCCAAAATAAATTTTATAAGAACCAATAGGATTCAAGGTGATGATGTCAACCATGGGGGATGATTCACCATTTTTGGAGTAAAATTGTAAAAAGTTTAAAAAATAATAAAATTATAAAACTACTTTTTCAACTATTTCGAGTTGGAGTAATGGTTGGATCCAAAATTTGATTCTTTATCAATGGAGTACCCATGTTGCATACTTTTGATGCACCCTGCTACACGAAAAGTGAGAAATACATGAAAAAACATTATTACAATCACATTTTTCATGTATTTCTCGTTTTTCATGCAGCAAGGTTCATCGTAAGTATGAAACAGGGGTACTCCTTGGATGAGGAATAAAATTTTGCATCCAATGGGTGTTGTTTCTTGAAATTTGAGTAAACCCATAGGGAAATAAGTTGAAAATATGAGTTGAAAAAATAGTTTTTTCTTTCTTCCCTTTAAAATTTGATGATGTAATCCAATCTTATTTTATTATTTACACTATTATTTTATAATTTCCTTAGGAGGTCCATTTTAGACCTTAAAATTCCCCTAATAATCACATCGAATAACAATGTACGATAGCAAGAAGTGGCTCATAAACTATACACATGGTTTCAAAACTAGGTCACATGCCTTGTTGCAACAAGTCTTCTGCTGGCGTAGTTTCATACTTTGTTTCTTGCATGTTTTAAACCGCATTATAAATCATAGATTTAATATAAAGGATTTTTTGGTTCTATTAATTATAAACTTAGAGAAGTAAAACAACATAGATACTTATAAATTTCACAATCAATTTTCGATATGCCAACAGATACTCACAACCCATATTTAACCCAATGTCAACCAATTCTTCTGATGGCTCTTCTTTGGATGTTAGCACCTATTTGAAGACATTCAAGGATGGTTGTTGTAAAATAACTTAAAATATACAAAAATGGAACATTGAGTTGTTATAAGGAAATATTAGCAATTACTCACAAATTTTGATATCAACCCTTTTCTTCCTTGTCATCCTATTTTATGTGTTGAATGAGTTCCATTTTGTTTTGTTTTGTTTTGTTTTTTTGCAAGAAAATACTTGAAAATTAGTATTTAATGGTAAATTATTTTTTTTATATGTACAAAGTAAATCATGATTACATACATTTGAAGCATGTTTTTATTGAGATGGCTCCTCATGTGATGCAATTATGTCCATTTCTTTGGCCATCTCCATGTACACTTTTTTGGACATTCCTACTGATATGTTTCACATATCAGCTCATTGATCATATCAGATTTTCATAATCTTCCTCAAAAAAGGTAATAAACTATTTTTATATTGATATATGAAAACTAAATATAACAAAATTGATATTAATAAATGAACTATTTGTAGTAATATATACATATAATTCTAGAAAATAATTTTAATTAGGAATATTACCTTTTCAATGATTCTTTTTATTCGTTGTATGTTTTTCTATTGTCATTCTGATATGTCTCATTGACTATTTCTCTAGAAACACTTCCTATAGTTTAGATATAATTTGGTTCTTGGAATCATTGGATTGATTTTTGTACTGTAAGTGGAAAGTATGTCTATACAGTCAATCTAGTAGATCCCTCATAGATTTGTAAAAAAAAAATCTTCCTTACATTAACCTTCAGCACTACTCCATATGAGCTAAAGACCAATTCATTGTCATTTACATGTTCTATAATTTTTCTTTTCTTAGAACAACATTGAGCTTTTCTTTCATTATTTCTCCCTGTAGAACATTAAACATATATGAATTAATGGATTGCTTGAAACATGTTATCTAATATTCTTAAGTATATTATTTATGAAAATTAAAAGAAAAACAAAAAAAACTCATATTAAATAGTCTTTTTTCATTCACCCGATTCATCCTTTCGCAATTTTTCTGTCAGGATTTTATGTTCTTTTGCACTTAGATTAGTAATAACCTTATCGAACTTCTTCATTTTATGGCTCTATGTGACACACACTAACCAATACATATTAGTTAAACTTACATATAGTTCAAACATATTAATTTTGTAAAGAATTTACAAAGAACTTGCCTTCTCTTCTTTTTTTGATGTGCTATCATTGTGTCGATAAAAAATTTTGTTACTTGACACATTCTCAGACATTTTTTTATCAATATACAAACTGTACCATTCAATACAAAATCCATTAAATATATTTTATATATAAATCAAATAATTTTGAGAAAAAATGAGCTCTCATAACCGGTGTGTTTATTTGAATAAACACATCGGTGCATTTACGCCATTAAACGCATTGGTCATGTAATTGTTCAACACCATCAACGTAAATTCCTGTTTTAAAATAATTTTAAACTATGAAGGTGTAAATTGTAATGATAATCACACTGCAATGAATTAATGATGCTATTTGGAATAGGCGCTTCGGTGTGTTATATTACATTGGGAGCACCGATGAACATACTAGACATAACCAATAGGGTTATACACCGATGCGTTATATTACACAGGGCACACCAGTGCTCTATATTAAATTAGCAGAACGTGGAAAATACGTCGTTTTCTTAAAAAATATACAAGACTGATAGGGTTTTCATCTATTTCAATAAGTGATCCCTCTACATTACATGTCAAACACCCTTTTATATAGTAAGTACATAAACCCATTAAACCTAAAATGTCTAAAATGAAAAACTGTAATTGTGAAGTGGTAGAGAAGTTCAACCCTAAGGTGAAATTTTGCAATCACATAAGCAAGAAGAAGAAAGGGTTTAAGGTAAGTATTGAATTTTATTTATTTTTTCTTCTCAAATTTAATTAAATTTAAATAGGAACAAAGATTGTAAAAAAAATTACTAGTAAAATCAAATAATACTTTTTTTTTGAATTGTGAATAAATCTAACATAAATGTAAAAAAATTTAAGAGTAAAATTTAAATTTTTTGCTATGCTTGGTTTGAGTAAATCACCATACCTTTCAAATTCTGATCTTTCTACGGTTCCAAAATATTTTTCTACTCCACAATGCTCCCAATTTGTCTCTCTTGCAAATGGTCTCTCTTTTAATTAAACCTTAACATAAACTGTAAAAGTAATTAGTAGTAAAATCGATAATAAAATTTAAAAATTTTACTATGCAATGTTTTGAGTGAATCAACATACCTTTTAGCATTTGATCTTCTAAATAGTTCTACTGCTTCAAAGTATTATGTTGTTGTACAATACTCCTGGTATGTCTCTCTTGCTAATCACTTCCTTGAAGTTTTGGGAAAAAATTATGAAATAATGAATAAATTTTTACTATTTAAAAGACTTTATGAAATTAGAATTTGAAATTTTCACTCATTTTTTAATTTAAAAAAAGAAAAGAAAAGAAAATGTTTTATTTTTTGTTTTTTTTCGATGTCCCAAAACAGTGCGATTAATATTTTAAAGCAATGGTGCGGTTTATATTTACATGCATCAGTGTTGTAATTGTTATAAGAGAACCAACGTGGTAGAATTCGTTTTTATTTTTAAAATCCCAGAAACAGGTGTGTACGGGTGTTGTTTTTATTTAAATGCATTGGTGCAGTTTTGTACAAGAGCACCAATATGATAACACATTTTATATTTTTCGGAATGACGGAAATCAATGTGAGTATTATTTGTACGTGTCGGTGTTGTTGTGATTTAAACACATCAGTTTAATTTGTACTGATAAGCGCACCGGTAGGGTTTAAAAGCTATACGAATTTTTATTTTCATATAAAATGGCATATCAATCTCAAATTATCCTTTAGGATGCATCCACATGAATTATAGTAGTTTATAGTATACATTTTTTTCTTAAAGTCGCCTTATTATTGAAAAATTGTTTAAAAACTATATTGAAAGTAGTATTATGGTTATATGGTTCTCAAATTTAATTTTAAATATGCACACAATTTTATTTCTAATTTTTCTCAAATGCAGGGACAAAATATCAATAATATCAAATGGTCAATTTTTCAAATTCCATTTCGTTCCATATCGTTGACCAAAGTCATACTTTTTTTATATTTCAATTATCTAATTGATTTTTTTATGTTTTTAATCCATGTCAATTTGAATAAAAATGTATCCAAATTTACAGGAACTTGATTCAAAATTGAGTTCAGATGCATAAAATATTCTTCCATTTCAAAAGTGTTGAAAGTTCTTATAAGGAGCAGCATATCGCTAGCAGTTGGTAGATGAAAATGGATAGCCTCTTCAACCTACCAATTGGAACATGGTATCTGCCAATTGCAATTTGGGATCAATGACGGTAATAATTGTTTGGTATAATGTAATTTGAACAAACCAATTGCATTGATGTGCTTACTAATATCAGTGATATTGTACTAATGACATCCAATATTTTTTGAAATTAGGATTCTAGTCATGATTAGCGACCCACCTACCATCTTTCGATGCACCCCACTACAACATCAAATCGAGAAAAGGTTGCATTAAGAGCAAGGCTTAGAGAGGAAGCATAAAAAGAATGGTTGAATCAACCACATATTCAATTCCCCTTATGTTCAATTCAACAATTAGGAATGACTATAAAAATAGTATTTCTTCATCACAAGTTGGCAATAGAGGCAGTCAAATAGAGGTTGGAACAGATGATTACTTACAGGATATGACTTGCATGGAGGAATTGTTGTTAGATGCATTCCAGAGTGATGAACGAGGGGATGATTCTCATATTTCTAATACCTTATCTAAAAACCTGAAATATACTTCCACCACCCATCTCTTTGGACCTTTGACAAGTCAAATTCTACTTAGCTAAGGACAACGATGTTGATGTACAACTTGAAAGCAATATTTAACGCATGTTTCTCGACAATATTGAGGTAATTCACCTGCATGATCGATCAATTCCCTTATATTTTGAGAAATCTTGTAAGATAATCAACATTAAAAATGGTCGATTTTACAAACATTAAATATTGACATTGTCACAATTATATTCCCCACCAACTTCAGGTTATTCAAAGATAAGATTTTTCTGAGTGATAATGTCTTGCTAGGTAGTTGTGAAGAGGCAAAGCGGTTGTTGAAAATATTGGGTGTTGAGTACATATCATATCATGCATGTTTGAATTATTGTATTCTATATAGAGGAAAATATGCAAACAAATAGATGTCTAAAATGTGGGCATGATAGGTACCGTAATTAAAAAATAGGTAAATCACATGGCCCTCCTCATAAGATATTGAGGCACATACCTATAATCCCAAGGATTCAAAGGCTCTTTCATTACAAATAATTAGCTATGTTGCAGGGATGGCATGCCACACACAATAATGAGTTAGAAGATATGCGAATCCCAATAGATTCAATAGCCATGAAGCATATAGAGGACACATGGCCTGAAAAATTCAAGGATGAAGTCTACGAATCAACATAGCCATGGATGGCATCAACCCAAATTCCCTACAAAACACTAACTATTCTATTTGGCCTATATTAGTGATCAATAACAATATGCCCCCCCATGGTTGTCCATGAAGAATGAACATCTTATGCTAGCTCTCATAATCTTCAGTAGAATACATGTGAAGAATATGGATTTCTACATACAACCATTGGTAGATGAATTAAAGGAATTATGGGAAGGGATACATGTGTACAATGTATAAATACCCATCACAAAAGAGAGGAGTTTTACGTTGTATGGAATATTTTCTTACACCATACATGATTATCCAGGCTTAGGAGTTTTCTCTAGTAAATTACATTTTTATTGATTTGTTTATATACATAACAATATTGTTTCACATATTAATTTAATTCGCTACAATTATTTTGATCTTCATGGTTGCTAACATGTCGACCTGTATACAATAATTTCATAGGTCTTGTAACAAAAGGGTATCATGGATGTAAATGTTGTGGACCTTCTCTGAAGGCTAGGTGGTCCGAACACCTATGAAATCTAGTGTATGACTACTCCATGGTATTCCTCCCAGAAGAACACCCTTACAGAATAGAAACATCCGCTTTCAATGGTAAACCAAAGAGAACCCAAAGGCAGGCAATAATGACACCAACTAAATGGATTAGATCATATGAGAGAGAGAAGGAGAAGGAAATTACAAAAATGTTTGATTCAAATGGGGAGCCTATGTTCGATGATCCAGAATCCTTCGACACCTATGTTGAAAAAATTTCCCATTTGGATGAAAAGGAAATTTGTCTTTTATGAAACCCCATATTGGGAGAATCTTAAGATTTCCCACTTACTAGATCCCATGTATATATTTAAAAATGTTTTGTCTTATTTATGGAGGCACATATCATCGAAATAAAATGACACATTAGGTGTTAGAAAAGATCTTATTTATTAAAAAAATAAAAAGAAACATTGGCCAAGACATGAAACTAGAGGAGAGTCTAGTCCCTCTTGGTCTTTCAAAGAAGGTGACGTCCCATGGATTTTAAAGAAATATGATCTTTATTTGGAAAAATAAGTTATAGTGATTGTGAGGGCCCCTTATTTATATGGGTCTTCACTATGGTATTGCTTCACTATGGAAGATTGTTTGTTAGGGTTGAAATCACATGACCATTTGGACCTTCTAAGAGTATGTATATCAAAAACATGATTTTTTTATTTTTATGCAATGGGATATTTTATAATTAATTTTTTTATAATGTACTATTTACTGTATAGTGTCATTATCCTCTACTCATGTGTGGGTGTGTGAACCATGACTTCCCCCAAGACCTACGACATGCCATATCTAAATTATCTGCATTTGTACATTGGATCACATCAAAGGAGATTCATATGGCTAGCATTCAAGGGTGGCGTTAAGAGATAAATGACATTGTTTGTAAGTTTGAGAAGGAACTACCAACAAGTTTCATGGAATTGCAAGTTCATATTCTAATTCACTTAGTAGATGAGGTTGAATTAGTTGGGGTGGTTTCTTATTGTTGGATGTTCTTCTTAGAGAGACACATGAAGAAATTGAAAGGTTTTGTTTGAAAATAAGAAAAACCTGAGGGGTCTATGGAAGAGGGGTATATATCATATGAGTCTTTCTATTATGCAAGTGAGTACATCAAGTAGTTCGACAACACACCAGGTGACACAATTTTGGATGATGAAAGGGATGAAAACAAAAGAAAATGGGAGCTTCTCAAAATTAATGGAAAGAGGCACATGATAAAGAGTAAATGGATTATCATTTGTCAAATTTATACCGAATGATTATTCACATTTAACTTCATATTAATGCATATTTTGATCTCATATGATGCTGCTTTGATTTCATCAACGAATTCTAAAATTGAAGTCATCAAAAAATTAATTCTTTACAATATGGAAGTGACACAACCATGAGTCGCATTGTACGAGTAAAACAGGAGGAAATGGGATAGTGGCAGGAACAAATTCAAACAGTTGAATGGTAGAAGTGTGCCTTATCCTAATCATTTAAAAGAAAATATGGCAATGTCATGCCCTAACAGTTAGGTTGTTAATAAAGTTAGAGAGAAATCTTATGCATATGGTCGTTATCCACATGCTAAACAGGATGAGATAAACATCAGGATTGGGTGTAATAACTCAGTAATTATAATCTCTTTCTGTACATTGTTAACTTCATACTGCACCTTTAAATTGTAAAATCTATATATATTTTATATATTTAATTATGTTTGAGTTATGAGACACATGACACTGTGATGAGACACATGACACTGTGATTTTTTCACTTTCTAATAAGTACATTTGTTCCCATCTATATGAGACTATGGACATCATTTTTGCACATAGGATGCCAGTGATGGATGCATGACACAATATTGTGGAGTGGAAGTTGAGTGTCACCAATCTAGTCATGCTAGCCACCACAATCAAAACATAATACAGAGGACATTAAGTTACAATGGAAATATACAAGAGATCATTCAAGTGGACTTCTCTTTGTTCTAATGTGTTATTTTTAGCTGCAAGTGGTGGGACACCATTGATAGGAATACTGTAAAGGAAGATCGTGATGGTGGGTTGATATCTATCAACTCTAGAAAGATGTGGCATGAAGCTAGGGAGCCTTATGTTTTCCCAAAACACTGCAAATAGGTGTTTTCTTACCCATATGTGTTGGATAGGGATTGGTGGTTTGTATTCAGACATGGCCCTAGATCAAAACATAATTTTGAGAACAAAAATGTTATCATTGTTATAGACATTTTTGGGCACTACAACCCCAATCATACACGTCCATAAACTAACGGATCGTAAGTCCCTAAAAGTGTTGCTTCATACCCTAAAGGAACAAGGTCAGCTTATCGTATCATCTCCCAGAAGTTCTCCATAGAAAACTGCTCAGAACTGGTCAAAGCTAGACCATACAGGCTGCCCAGTGCAGAGGGTGCGATGCATCTCACCTACTCAGTGAAAATGGTGTGATGCATACTGGAAAGCCCTTCTTTAGGGTGCGATGGGCGAGAGTAGACAGAGATAGTTTGCAAGGTGTATCGTCATGGAATCTTCGAGAAACTTCTCCTGTGACACTTGCCTGAGTAAGAGATCATCAATCTCCAAGTGGAATTAAGAACTATCAGAGAGAGGACACTAATCAAAATCCCAGAAGTTGACTCACCCCCCTGCAATCATCTATATATGGATCCCTCATCACAGAGATCCAGAGGCTGGAATTTTGTATCTTGTAAGGAAGTGCTATTGGCTTCTTGGTGGAATATCATAGTGTTGGGTGATCTAAGATTTTCATGAGGTGAAGAAGGGCTTTCATGCTGGGAGGATGACGCTGGGTCAGAAAAATTGGTTGTAATCCTCTTTGCGATTCTTGATATTAATAAAACTATTCAATTTTTCCTCCACATTCTTGTATGTTTGATGATATATGCATTTGTGTGGTCAATATATATCTGGTCCTATATTGTTTATTATTGTAGATCTCTGTTCTTCGATAGTATTATGTTGCTTTGATCCCACAGGTGCTCTTTGAAGCTGGGAAGATAAAGGAAAAGCGGCAAGGATCTGTCAGAAGGGAGAGGAACCAAGCAAGGAACGAAGTGCAAGACTAAGGTCGGTGTCCTTTGTTCCCCTCTTATCTACTTCTCATAAAGGAAAGCAAAAGTAGTTTTAGTTTATTTGTTTCTAAGATAGCTACCAGTCTTAGTGGGACTAGAAGCTTCGAGTGGACACTAGATTTCCCGATAACAAAATGGCGACTCCACTGGGGAGCGAATAGATTGTTTGCTTGTCTATATTTGTTTGTTTTATAAACTTACAGATGGAGCCTGAAGTTAAGCCAGCTAGCCTTCGAACTGCATTTTCTATGCAAGTACAAAGTAGATCAATGCTGCTTCAGTCTATCTCCAAGTTTTGCTTATAAACTGAACAATCGATTTGCAAACCTTCTAATTTCCCTAGTGGTGGCTCTAGTAACCTCATTAGATCAACCCCTATGATTTATATTTAATGAACATCACTTTCTCTGCCTAAATTCCTGAACTGAGCTGCAAATTGTGACCAAAGACCAAGTAAAAGTCTCGCACTGGTACCATCACACCCTCTCTTCAAGGAAGTCTATATGCATCGCATCTCCTGTGTGCAGTAGTTAGGATGCATACTGGATTCCCTGTGTAATAGGTGTGATGATCAGAAAAGGCTAATTTTGCCTTCAGACTTTGGCTTTTCTTCACTCTCATCAGCTCTATTCAGGAGTTTTGCTATCTGTGATCAATATACCACTGTGGAAACCCCCTTCCTTTACATGATTCTGCCTCCATAGTACAAATAATTTTGAATGTTTTTATGTATTGTGCACCATTTACAATTCTCTTTTACAAAAATTAACCTAACCAAACTGTCGTCTTTTGATTTGGAAGTGTCGCAAGTGTCGTTTTCAGTCAAAGAAAAGAATTCTATTGTTATTGATGGTGAATTATACAGTTACTCTTGTATTTGATTTGAATTGGTAGCTTTTCAAGTGTCGAAAGTAGTTTTCATTTCAAAATAGCAAAGTGTTGTCATTATCTTCCTTTCATTTTTGAAGAGAATTTTGTTAGTAGTGTCACTTTGAAAAGATAATTCAGATTTGTACTTAGCATTCTTCTTGTCATTCACACATTAAGAAAGCTGAAAACAAATATATGCATGTGCATTTGTATTTAGACTGCTTGTTGGTTTGATTTAGGACAGTGCATCTAGTGTGTGCTCTCTGCTCTATGTTGAAAGAATATCATCTCTCTTTCTTTAGTAGCTAGGATTTTCATTGCAAAAAGAAGATTAAACGATTGTTTATCATCTTAGATTGCATTTTAAGAATTGTATATCTACATCATGTGGTGAACCTGAAAGGCAAATTTCTTAAGAAAGATCAACTGTAAAATAAATTTAATGAACATAAAAATGCTTTGGAACCTAATGCACAACATCTAGAAGTCTAGGCTACAAATGTATTTCGGCATCATAAAGCCTGGTAACTGTCGCTTTCATTGTTGGTTGGGTGATTCCTCCTCTTTGAGACGACAAGTGCCAGTATGGACTTGTGCTCCCACGTACCGTCGAGTATATATTGGGAGACCATAATAGGATATATCCTTTATCCATAGGAAGTCATGTCTGCCACCATATCGATCGCAATGCACTGAACACAGCATTCGGGAAGATTGACTGTCGTACCATAAAAAGTATTCTACAGTTTTGCGATTGGTTTGGTAATCCCTCTGTCTGTATTTCTAGAGTAGTCTCTTTCGTTCCTTTTAAGACTTCTTAAAGGAAAAGATCCATCTGAGCATTTGTCACTTCAGGCTCATTAAAAATCGAAGGCGACTAGTGTCACCTTTTGTTTTTTCTAGACTCTTAAAAATTGAAAAAACAAGTTGTGTCAAAGCGTCTAAAATTTATTTTAATCGGAATAATATCACCATTCCTGTGTTGGTCTTAGGTTGAGAAAAATGGAATCCACCAATCAAGGATTTCCCCCTGGAGGAAATCCTAGTCCTTTCTCCTCTTGGGGAGATGTTGGTGCACCTCATATGGCCACATTGTCACTTCTAGGATTGACGATTGGCTTGCCAATATGGCTCTTCTCGACCTCCATCATTCAGATCACCATGATTCCTCAACAATCGAGTCAGAAATTGGATGATACTAAAGTTACCCCCCAACCTTCTACTTCGTCTGATTCTCCCTCTCCTCCTTCCTCTTCGCTTGATAAAGTTGGTAAAGCCAAAAGTCAAGTAACTAAGAAGGAGAAGAAGGGGAAGGAGAAGAAAGAGAAGAAGAAGAAGGAGCCAAAGGCAAAAAGGGGTAATCGGGCGTCGTCTAGTGAAAATATGCACTCTGCACTGTCCAAGCCTAAAACGCCATTTTTCATTCGCAAAGGAGACCACTATCACATAGATTGTCCTTGCATCGCTCGGATCTTAAGGGACTGGTCTCCTCGTTTGCACAATCTGGTGTCATCAACCTCTGAAGATCATGTTGAAAGTACACCATCTGTTGGAGAGGTAAATCCCCTCTACGGATAGAGGCGATCCCTACTAGCCCAGCAAGGGTCTAGCAACAAACACACAATGCTGCTATGCATGTTCCTAATTACAATTAAACAAGAGGTAAAGAGCACCTACTTGGATTCCCGCGCTGTCATTTGATGAAGAGATGTTGTCTTCGCTCCTTCGCTTCGACCGGTCACAATCCTCCGCGATCCCCGCGAATAGACACCTGCACACACGAAGAGGGAACAAACGCAAGCGTGCAATCTAGTAAAAGCAACCATACATCGGTCAGAAAAGATGTAATTCACATTCAACCATTGCATGTACAAATGAGAATGGAACAATAGTAGCAGTCATCTATTATTAATCAAGACAGAGAAGAGTACAACCAAATGTTCTGACGTCGGTATCCTTCTCAGGAGGGGCCAGTCAGCAAGCGTCTCAAGCATTCACCTTTGGAAATGATTCTCCCAAGACAAGAGACTCTCTCTCACACAAGCAACACAAAACAACCTTCCCTAAGCTATCAATCACTTCCACACCTATCACACGAAATACCTATAGTAGCATCAATCTGAGCACTATAAGCTCTATACAATCCAAGCTATTCCAAACTAGCTGCTCATGGTAATGGTGGGAGTTTATATAGGAGAAAGAGCCTCCTAAAAAGGTGGAAGGATGAGCTTATCCTTGAGGGAAGTGGTTGCAAAGAGTCGAACAGACATGCCATAGAAGGGAGTCGATACTCACAAAGCCAACAACCAAACCTGGAGTGATCTGGAAGGCTGGCTGTTGGAACGAATTCGCTCAAACAGGATCAGCGCGGATTATAAGGAAACTGACGCGCTGACGTCGCGCCTCGATAACTGGGAAAGTCACGTCAGCGCGACTCAATACAAAGGAGAGGTGCGCTGGCTCATAAAATGCGACCAACGCGGAAAAGTGATGTGCTTCCGCGCTGGCAGCGCACTGAAAACATTAAGAGCTGCCGGTCAGCGCGGATATTTTAGAAACAGACGCGCTGATGAGGAAAACTTTGGAAAAATGGGTTTTGGGCCAGTTCAGAAGGCATGGACTTGATTATTGTGAATTCTTGACACAGTAGGGTGACTGACAGGGAGACAGTGACAAATTACTGTGTAACAGATGCCCCCTAAAGCATGAAGACCGAGAGAGTGGGAGGGGTGAAATGCTTTACAACGCTGTGCTGAACTGGAACACCACCAGGAAGGACCAAAAATCTCTGATAATCAAGTACATGCAGTCTAGGCATGGGCGCAGCCATCTAAAAGACATGCTGAAAGGTCTGTGGAATGGACGCAGCCACCCAGTTAGTAGAGACCAAAATAAATGATAAGGTATGGTCGCAGCCATCCATCAAGACTCAGGTATGGGCGCAGCCATCCATCAATGAGTCATGTAATGATCATCCACAAAATCGCAACCTGGACCATAACAGACAGGGATCCAGGGTCTTGCGCTCCGTCCCGATCCGAACAAAGTACAAGTTCAAGCATGTGAATACATGGGTTGAAGTCGAACACGCATGAACATCGTCTGATTACCAGTCAATGACGAAAACTGTTAACAGACGCGAGAGGTACCACCAATAATGACAATGGCCCTCAAGGTACTATAGGTACAATCCACGGCATGTGAATCAATGAGCTGGTGTCGAACACCCATGGAATCATTCGATCGGAGGTCAATGATGTAAACCTCGCGTCAAACACGAAGAACCTGCCATTAGGGCATGCAGGCTCTAAGGCACCTGAAGGGGGTCTCTAAGTCACCTTCCTGGATAATGAGCTGAAGTCGACAGGAAGTGACCTTGATCGAAGGTGGGCCATAATGATTCCCACATCATCGACACGAGACAGAGGTCAAAATAATTTGTGTGAGACAGCAGATGAGGTTGTACTATTGCAGAGGTCAACTTCCCTTGAACATATCGGCGGCGCTATAACGGATTTGGTAGTATTTGACATCGAATGAGCGGAGGGTATGGTGATGATGGCAACGAGCAGATGAGAGGTCAAATAGTATAACCCAAACCCACGGGGGCTAGTGAAAAACAAGATGAGATGGGCCCACCCAGACACGAAGCAGAAGAGTGCCATGTTCGAGAGCGACATACTGCCGACACAACTATGATTACAGTTCCATTTTCCCCACCATTTCTGGCAGGTACCCCGGTTATTTTTGGATGACAAGCTTGACGGGGATAGCATATGCTTGAAGAATGTCATTTCGACAATGCCCGATGTCATCAAGTGTTTAACGAGCCTGACAAAGGAAAAACTCGGTGTCTTTTCTTTTTTAGAGAGTCTGAAAAGACAGTGGAAAAGGAGACTCCAAGGGGGTCCTTTTTCGTACAGTTGTGTCTCTCGAGCCCGAAAAAGTATAAAACAATGCCCGAAAGAACTGCCCGACCATTACGATCGAGGAGTACTTTTCGTAAATAGTGTTTTTGACCTGAAAAAGTAAAAAAGCGGTCGAAGACACGTCGTTTTAGAGCCAATAACGAGTGCGAAACGACAAACACCCGGCAATCTTTTTAAGTTATACGGTCGAAAAAAGGGCTTAAAATGACCGCCTCTCGTTCCCTTTAACGAGCTGAAAGGAGGCTCGGCCATCTTTTCTTGTTTTGTGTCGGAAAAGAGCTCAAAGACGACATTGTTTGCGACCAAGTGATTTTAGGATCATTATGATTTCCACCGTTTCGAAAGACCTGCACAATGAAAATACCCGCATAAATCCGTTCGACATGTTAAAAACATACTAGAACATGTATAAAATATTGACAAAAGTGCTAAATCCATGGTAAAAGTATGACCATAAACCCACATTCGTAAAAATTATGATTAATTAAGCCATTTTTACTATAAATAGAAAGGTAAATAGTCATTTTCACCATTGTTACCAAATTGAGCCATTGAGAACGTTGTGAAGCTGTGAAGTTGACGGAGCCAATTCTTCCTCGTGCGGACACCATTTGGCGAACGGCTTGCTCCAGGTAGGTTCCTCTTGCCACGCGCCCTTTTTTGAGTCTTTTTAGCAGTATTTTGACGGTGGGATTGGCCCAATCGGGCGATTTTTTGAGCCATTGGTGCGCTCTCGGTCAGCGCGGGTTTCCCGCTCGGGTCCGCGCTGACCGATAAAAATTGCACGTACCAGATTTCGGGTCAGCGCGGAAAACCCGTGTTCTTCCGCGCTGACCTGGAGAAAATACAAAGGGACCGCCATTTCCATCGCGGCTGTTTTAAAAACAGCCGCGCTGGCGCAGTCAAATTTTAATTTTTACAATTTGGACGTGAAATTTTTATTAGCCAGTATTCTAATTGGTTTTAATGTTCATGCAGGACGCAATGGCCTTCCAGTGGCAAGAGAGGGCTCACGATGTTGAGGATATAGCCGCTTTTGCAAGAGCGGATTGTCGAGATGCCATGCGGGCGTGTGGATTCTTAAAATTCTTCCTTACTCCACGCTTGAGAGCTCATCATGACTTACTGGAGTTCCTGATCCGGTCATGGAACCCAATAGACGGCAAATTTACCATCCGTGGTAAAGACATCGAGTTTGACTTCATGGACATCTATTTCTTGACCGGTTTGTCGCGCCGGGGGGCGAGGCCCATTCTGGAGGGGCAGCGGCCCAGCGGCGAGACTCTCGACCAACTCATGGCTCGAGTATGTCCAGAGGCAGAGAAAACGCGGAGTGGGAAGGTGTCAATTCCCACGGTGAGAGACATAGTTCTTCGCACCATCCTTTTTATGGTGACCCGGGCAGCGGGAAGCTTGGCCAACCATGAGGCCTCGAAGACCCACCTGCTGCTAGCTCTTGATTGTCTACAGCCTACAGTGTTTGATTGGGCCACTGCAGTGACCAACAGTATGAAGAGGCAACTCAACAACTGTCGACGCGGAGAGTCGAAACAGTTTGGCTATGGGTCACTCTTACTCCCACTCATTCTGGAGCGGGTACCGGTCATGCGGTTGCAGACTATAGCTGTGGATCCTCCCAGGAGTCCGCGGGAGACGAGGGCCACTCGATGGGCTCGCATCATGCCACGCGGGGGTGGTGGCCGGCCAGCTAATTGGGGAGTGGTTTTTCGAGAGTGGTTGGAGCAGCAGATCGTTTTCGTTGAGGATTGGCCGTACGCGGGTATGGATTTCCGCAACGATCCCGACATGCCATTGCCGCCGGGAGACCACTGGGATGATGGAGGTATGACACTTGGATTTTTCTGAGTTTTTTAATGTTTTTTGATTTAAATGTATATGTCTTAACAAATGTCGCCGTATGCAGATGTGGGACCTGTCAGACCTGTCGGCTTAGCCCCAGAGGCGCGGAGAGAGGGGCAGGGAGCTAATGTCCTTGCCTTGGTCCCTCCAGGAGTTGATACTTCAGAGACCATAGCTCGCAACCTTGAGGGGTTGCTGGAGGGTGTGCCGGACTATCAGGGAGTCGAGGAGGTTCCCATAGAGCACCAGATCCATACAGTGGGGGTGGTACCTAGGGTGCACCGCCTGTTGAGGCGGGTGGCACGAGCGGCTGTGTGCTACAGAGAGCACAACCCAGCACAGTAGTCGCCTAGGTTTCTTTTTGATGTTTGGAGAGACATATGTCTCGAATGTATGGAGAACAGTGACTCTCATTTTTGACACATACACTTATTTTTGAGCGCCTCAGTGCGCCACACGATATATATATATATACATACCGATTTTTGGATGGATCTTGTTACATATGATGATGTTTTTGCTTATGTTATGCAAATGTTCAATACAAATGTGATCTTACGTATGAATTGCACAACACATGACCCATGTATTTTAATGTTTTTAATGCAAGCTTAAAAGCACACACAGCACGCATGCAAACTATGCTTGAGAAAATATTTACATATGCTTTACTCTATTATGCTTCCTATGTCTTCTTGTATGATGTTATCTATTTCGCAAATGTCTGTCTAATACATGATTTGCCAATGCATCAGTCAACGTGTTTAATCGTCTCGGAATATGTTGATATGTAATATAGTCAAAATTCCTTTCCAACAATCTGACACGTAGATACAACCTTAGGATACGTTGGTCTCTGACGGAATATCGCCCGTTGAGTTGATGAACGACCAGTTGGGAGTCCAGGTTTACCATCATTGCTCGAATGCCGAGATCAACTGCTTCGGCTAGTAGCTCAATTACGGCACTGTATTCAGCAACATTATTAGTGGTGCGACCGAGACAGACTCCTTGAAGATCTAGCAACTCTCCGTGAGGATCATAGATCGCCCATGCCGCAGAGGACAAATTACAGGTACTACGGCAGGCGCCATCAGCGAAACCAACATAAGGTGCACTAGACATCTGCACGAGAAGAAGAAAACACAATAAGAGGCAAACACGCCTTCACACCAAAACAAAACATGAAATCATGCACACAAAACACACTAACACACGTATGTACAAAGTGAGTGCATGAAGTCATGCATAATATTTCTTCAGATACAGCCCGTTGCGGGGCTTGTCAAGAGGATTTCCTTCGTAATCAATCAACTCATATGCGCCCTTTTGTAAAACTCTTTTCACGATATAGGGACCTAGCCACTTGGACTCGAGTTTTCCTGCCCCCAGCTTATCTTTAGCTTGATCATAGAGCAGTACTAGATCTCCCTCAACGAAGGAACAAGGATGAATGTTCTAGTCAAAGTGAGCTTTGACTCTCTTCTTTTGCGCTTCGATAGCCAGAGAAGCTAAACGACGAGTCTCGTCTAACCGTTCTAGGTACAGAAGCCGTTCCTCCACCGAAGTGGTGTTGGGAAGCAACTCGACAGCTAATTTCAACGAAGGAATCTCGCATTCGACAGGAAGGGTAGCCTCCAGTCCATAAACCAATTGGAATGGAGTGAAACCGGTGGCATCCTTCACGGAAGTCCGGTAGGCCCACAAGGCTGGGAACAGCATCAGATGCCAATTAGACTTGTGCGTATTGACGGTGCGTTGAAGCATAGTGATCAAGACTTTGTTCACGGCTTCGACTTGACCATTAGATTGTGGATAGTACGGTGTCGAACTATCCTGACGCAAGCCTAGTTGGGTCGTTAGTTCTGTCATCATGTGATTACGGAAATGCTTTCCGTGATCTGTAACAATAGCCTGAGGGACTCCGAAACGAGTAATGACATGATTGAATAAAAATTGCGCCGCTGTGTAACCATCTTCGTTTAATGTAGGCATCGCTTCAGCCCACTTGGTGAAATAATCCACAGCAACGATGATGTACCCATGCCCCCCGGCCGAACGAGGGTTACAGGATGTATAATCGATGCCCCATTTGGCAAATGGACCTACGGTGACAACAGGGTGCAGTGGTGCAACAGGTGCACGCATCTTCCGGTGGTAAACCTGGCATTCATGACATGCGCGTACAGCAAGGATGCAATCCTTGAAGATGGAAGGCCAGAAATAACCAGCACGGAGGATCTTTTGGGCGGTAGCATATCCGGACATATGGCCGCCACAAGCGCCGGAGTGGCAGTCATTCAAAACCTGCTCAGCTTCTTCGAGAGTCAAGCAACGGCGGAGAACAGAATCAACGCCGAGGCGGTACAGGGTATCGCCCAAGATGCGATAGGGTTGGGCTTGGTGACGAATTCGCCGTCGAGCATCTTTCGATATATTCGGACGGAAGGAAGACGTCTGTAAATATACGATAATGTCCCCGTACCACGGGTCAAGGGTGCTGATGAGAAACAATGTTTCATCCAGAATATGCTCCTCTGAGCGAGATGGTGCAGAATGGGATGGTAAGGAACAGAGCAGTTCAGCAAAGACCAGAGATTTCTTAGACTTGGCGGCAGTGAATTCCAAGTCGAACTCTTGGAGGATTACAATCCACTTCGAGTATTTTCCCCCCAGCAGCTGACGTGACAAAATGTAGGTCATGGGGTTGCAATCAGAGATCACGGTCGTTGTGCGCAACAGGATATAATGCCAGAATCGTTGGATGGCACAGACAGCTGCCAATGCCAACTTCTCGACATATGCGTAGCGAGTTTCCGTATCCAGAAGGTTGCGGCTAAGATAGTAGATAACGTGCTCGGTGCCGGCATCATCATCCTGCACTAGGACCATGCCGATGGTGGTATCAGCGGCAACAAGATAGAGAGTGTAGTCGCGGTGGTAATTCGGAGGTCTTAAGAGCGGAGCTGAGACAAGAAGGTCTTTAAGACGCTCGAAATATTCCTGGGTGATAGCATCCCAGCGAAAGGGCGTGTCTCGCTTTAACAACCATGTGAAACCCTTAGCCACCTCGGCATAATTTGGAATAAATCGTCTGAGAAAATTAGCTTTGCCCTGCAAGCTCTGCAATTGTTGCAAAGAGGTAGGGGGAGGAAGATTCAAAATGGCCTCGACTTTAAGGGGATCCAGGCGGATGCCTTCCCGGGAGACGATGAACCCGAGTAGTCGGCCAGATTCTACGCAGAAGACACACTTATGCGGATTGATTCGAATACGGTAGTGTCGACAGCGGAGAAAGATTTCGCGTAAATGAGATGGATGGTCTCGACGTTTAGCTAAATGAGCTGGAAGGTCATCCAGGTAAGGCTGTACGATGTGTCGGATATCATGAAAAGCATACGACATCGCACGCTGGAAAGTGGCACTGGCATTTTTAAGACCGAAAGGTAGCTTCTTATAAGCGAAGGTGCCCCAAGGACAAATGAAAGCTGTCTTATGCTGGTTTGCGGGGGCTATGTTGATCTGGTTGTAACCAGAGAAGCCGTCCATAAACAAATAAATCTCGCTTCCTGCGCAGTCATCAATAAGCTAATCAATAAAAGGCGTAGGAAAGTTATCTTTTGGACAGGCGCGATTGATATCGCGGTAGTCAACACAGACCCGGATAGTACCCTGTTTTTTATTCACAGGGACTATGTTGGATACCCATTCCGTGAGGGGAATGGCATAGATGAAACCAGCTCGAAGGAGCTTTTTAACTTCGGCCTTGATGGCTGCAGCCTTTCGAGGGTGCACTGGACGTAAACGCTGACGAACAGGCTTAGCGCCTGGATAAGTAGGGATTTCGTGCACCACAATACTAGGGTCGATGCCGGGCATTTCCTCGTAAGACCATGCGAAGACATCGCGAAATTCACGAAATAAAGCGGTATAAAGTTGAACTTCCTCGGGAGTGCATGTGACTCCAATGAAAATATTTTCGACAATCCCTGGTTTGACCGAGATGTCGATGGCCTGGGTCTGCGTGATGTTACCCATATTGCCTTCCGAAGACACTTGATATAGCTGAACAGGCGTTTGGAGAGGCGGAGATGGGACACATGAAGCAAACCACTCGAGACATGCGACCATTTCCGGATGTGGAGGGAGGAACGAAGAGCGATGGTGGTGATCTGACCAAGGGAGCTCCTCGAGAGACATAGTCTCAATGATGGCCTCATCGGAGGGGAATGATTCCTTCAAGGGATCCGAAGTGGCCTCATCTCCCAACCAAGGGAAGTGATCATATGAATCGGGAACGCTGCTTGAAAAAGCAGGTTCAGGAGGGGGAGCCGATGCAGCGACAATCTCGATGTAGTTGAGCTCGGCAGGACTTAACGGCATCATCTCACCCCAAGAGTCTTCCTGATTCAAGGGTGGAAGAACCCATGGATCAGAACGCACTGAAATCATGTTAACAGGGGCGAGATTCGGAGGTGGGAGGGGAAAGACTCCCATCAAAGAGCGATCTTTGAATAACCCAGCGCCCACACTCACTAACGACTTGGAGGTATGCTCTACGAATGGCACATTCCCTTCAGAAGAGGAAGCAAAAAAGGACAGCTGGTCCACCGTGACGATTATTCCTTGATGGGAGAAGCGGACGACACGGAACAAGGAGGAAGCCACGGCTTGCATGGCGTATGTCCAGCTTCGTCCAAGGAGGAGGTTGTAAGTGAGATTCGCGTCAACAACTTCAACCTCTACCTCTACGGTTTTCCCTTCTAAAGAGATAGGTAATCGTGGGAGGATACCATATGGACGAGATTCTCTTCCATCGAAAGCCTCCAGGGTCGTAGGAGACTGGCTCAGAGCAGGAGAACCAATAGCCTTCCAGCAAGCAACTGACATGATGCAGGTTGAGGCACCTTCATCAATGACTGTACGATGGATCGTTTTGTCGTTGATGAGAACCTGTATAAGGAAGGCCACCTGATGAGGCAGTCTTTGTGTGAAACCCTCGAGATCAAAAGAAATTAAAT
This sequence comes from Pinus tabuliformis, assembly GCA_031772625.1. NCBI lineage: Eukaryota > Viridiplantae > Streptophyta > Pinopsida > Pinales > Pinaceae > Pinus > Pinus tabuliformis. The sequence continues at coordinate 502,701,167 of CM062804.1, read as the reverse complement.
CCGAATCTGCCGGGTCTATGCCACCAATCGCTGATAGCAGGGACTTCCTCTGGGAGGGGCAGCTCTGGAGGACTTCTAACGCGGACATAGCAGACGGAGCCTGAGCTAAGTCCTCGACAATGCTATAGTGCTGAGCAGCACGAGCATTGGGGTTATAAGATGACTTCCTGAGTACACCTTTGGGAGGGGGTCGGGGGATCGTCTCAGTGCTGGGCCGTTCAATGTGAAGGGGACCAGAACTGGACGGAGGAGCGCTGGAGGGAACCTCCGGCTCTTTCCCGGCTGGAGATGGGTAATCTTTCGCTCGAGTTGAAACATGGATGGGGATCGTTCCAGCCATGAACACTTGAGAACCGAACGAGGAAGAGGATTGAGAAGGATCTGCCACCTGATGCGTCTGCTGGGAAGGGAAAGGCTCTTTTAGCACAGCAGGAGGCCCCGGAGCACCTTTCAAAAGTCGACTAACCTCGGACCGCCTAGGGCAATCCTTGGTGTAGTGATCCTCCTCACAGATGAGACAAGGATACTTAGGCTTTCGTTTGGCTCCTTCCTCGGAGGGAGGTTTAGGAGGGTTCTGCTTGGGCTGTCCAGATTTATCTTTAGCCTTCCCTTTCTTTTTGCCTTTCGAGGATTTATCCGCCGCGGTGGACTGGACGGCGTTTACCTCGGAGGTAGTCCCAGAAATAGATTGGCCCTGAGGAGCATTTTCGTTAGAGGCATTCTGTTTCTGCTTCCCAGGGTTCGCGGCCGATTTCTTAGATGACGAGTTAACAGAGCCAATGACCCCATCAACAGAAGGCTTTGGCGGAGAGCGGAGTCGCCAAATTTTTGGAGAGGTAAATCCCCTCTACGGATAGAGGCGATCCCTACTAGCCCAGCAAGGGTCTAGCAACAATCACACAATGCTGCTATGCATGTTCCTAATTACAATTAAATAAGAGGTAAAGAGCACCTACTTGGATTCCCGCGCCGTCGTTTGACGAAGAGATGTTGTCTTCGCTCCTTCGCTTCGACCGGTCACAATCCTCCGCGATCCCCACGAATAGACACCTGCACACACGAAGAGGGAACAAACGCAAGCATGAAATCTAGTAAAAGCAACCATACATCGGTCAGAAAAGATGTAATTCACATTCAACCATTGCATGTACAAATGAGAACGGAACAATAGTAGCAGTCATCTATTATTAATCAAGACAGAGAAGAGTACAACCAAATGTTCTGACGTTGGTATCCTTCTCAGGAGGGGCCAGTCAGCAAGCGTCTCAAGCATTCACCTTTGGAAATGATTCTCCCAAGACAAGAGACTCTCTCTCACACAAGCAACACAAAACAACCTTCCCTAAGCTATCAATCACTTCCACACCTATCACACCAAATACCTATAGTAGCAGCAATCTGAGCACTATAAGCTCTATACAATCCAAGCTATTCCAAAACTAGCTGCTCATGGTAATGGTGGGAGTTTATATAGGAGAAAGAGCCTCCTAAAAAGGTGGAAGGATGAGCTTATCCTTGAGGGAAGTGGTTGCAAAGAGTCGAACAGACATGCCATAGAAGGGAGTCGATACTCACAAAGCCAACAACCAAACCTGGAGTGATCTGGAAGGCTGGCTGTTGGAACGAATTCGCTCAAACAGGATCAGCGCGGATTATAAGGAAACTGACGCGCTGACGTCGCGCCTCGATAACTGGGAAAGTCACGTCAGCGCGACTCAATACAAAGGAGAGGTGCGCTGGCTCATAAAATGCGACCAGCGCGGAAAAGTGATGTGCTTCCGCGCTGGCAGCGCACTGAAAACATTAAGAGCTGCCGGTCAGCGCGGATATTTTAGAAACAGACGCGCTGATGAGGAAAACTTTGGAAAAATGGGTTTTGGGCCAGTTCAGAAGGCATGGTCTTGATTATTGTGAATTCTTGACACAGTAGGGTGACTGACAGGGAGACAGTGACAAATTACTGTGTAACACCATCAACTAGTGAAAGTGAAGCATTTGGACAGAAAAAGAAATGTAAATTTCCATGTAAACTGTGTGAAGGTGATCACGTTATCCACCATTGTCCCTTCCTAGACGAAGCAAAAAGAGTCTTGGATGACCGTCCTGCTTCACCGCTACGGCTTCCTCCTGGATACAAGAAACTCTTGCTGAGTCCATCACTAGATGAAAATCTTACCGACACGCCATTATGGTCAGTTGAAGCATCTATCATTAAAGATAAACCCATTGAATCCATACGAGATGAAATTCAAAATGTTGAGGCGGCAGTCGACTCGGTCTTGTCTTCAGAAGGTCCATCTTCAGATGATACAATCACCAGAGAGAATGAGAACGACACCATTCAAATTATTTTCATAAACAAAGACTCTGATGAACATGGGGGCAATCTACCCATTCCTTTACCACAAGAAGGAAGTTCATCAGAGTCATATCCGGTTGTCTATTCAGTCCCACCTCCGATCAACCTAGTCATTTCCTTCGATTGGAATCTACTAAGCAGACCCCATTTACCAGCGATTGTACCATTCCGAATCATTGTACAAGCTTACAAGATGATCATGGTCAGTACGATCATAGATTAAGGGGCTTCTATGAGTATCCTTTCCTCAACTGCTTGGAAAGTGCTTGGTTTGCCATCGCTTCTACCTGAGATGAGATATCTGACAGGCTTCGACAAAGGAACCAATCGACCATTAGGGATCCTTCCCAATGTACCCATAACGTTGAGAAGGAAAACCGTTTATATGAACGTAATGGTAGTCCAAGGACCTCTGGATTATAACTACTCCTTGGGCATGACTATATTTATAGCATAGGAGCCATTGTCTCCTCACTCTTTAGAGTAATGTGTTTTCTGCATGAACGCCGAGTGGTCCAGCTCATAGACCAGCTTTCGTTCCCCAGCTCACACATAGCTAATAGTCAAATACCATCCCTAAATGGTCTTTCCATGCATGAATGTCTCATCAATCTCCAGTTTGTCCACCTGAAGAGCGCGAGTGATTCGGGAGGACATGACTGAAACCCAGGGAGCATGCACCCTGGTCTATTTCAGCAGGAAAACTTTGGGTATGGGGTAGGTTTCCGCGGGGGATATATGACTAGTCTAACACACCCGTCTGTTTAGGAAAATGGGATTAGACCATAATAAGATTCCCTCATCAAAGTTATGTGAGTGGAGGTGACCGCGCCACTCACCTTTGTCTATTTCGGTGGACATCACCACGGAAGTGTTTTTCCTACAACGCAGATGGAGCAATCTTGCAAATGTGAGAGCTTTCACATGGTAACCTTGAAACTCTACTTCGCTATGCCTGGGGGCATGCAAACCTTTTTGCCTGAAAGTAAAGAGCAACCATTTATTTTCTTAGTTTGTAGTTTCTCAACCCTTTAAACTCATAGGATTGGTCATTCCTAACTTGCATAATGAAAGGATCCAGAGCAAAGTTTTGAATGGTGCAAGCTCCCTAAAAATTGAACCTATCGATGAGACGTCCTTATTATACGACTGGCACGAGCAGTTTTTATGCGATGTTCATTCTCGTTAAAAATTAAACCTTAGCAATGAGCAAACATTCCCCCAGAGTTTAAGCTCATTAAAAAATGAACCAATCTCAGGTAAATAACCATTGTGAATGCATTATCATCAACTTTTGAGCCCTGGTCGTGTTCTTACCATCACCTCCACTCTATTTTAGCTGATCATTCACCTCCATTTGATTGTTTACCCCTTTTGAGGAACAGCTACGAAGAGTGATCCTATTAGCCATCCTTGTGACACTGTCGTGATTGGAAAATTCCAAACCTTACCTGGAATCAGCTGCTACCTGAAATTATCACTTGTTCCTCAAAAGTCGAGTCTCCTTTAAGCTCTTTTCATCTGACTCATTAGATATGAAAAGATTGTTGAGTAGTTGGCCTCTCCAACTCGTTAAAGCTACCGGGAGTGCCATCCCTCCTCTAGATTTTAATTTTTTTGGACTTGAGGGATTATTACACAAAAAGATCGAGCGCTTGTTTTGTTTGGCTCATTGAAATTACCGAAAATTCATCCCTTTTGTATTATTTTATACTTTTTTGGACTTAAGGGATTATATGATGAAAAAGGATTACTGGAGTTTCCTTTAGATCCCTTTCAGACTCTCTAAAATTGAAAAGGACCAAGTTATCTTTGTCGTTAAACTCGTTAAAACCAAATAGCAACAAACTTGTCGATATAGACAAGAACGATGTTCACATTCGCTAGGCTCGTTAAAAAATAGTGACGGGTTTTCCCAAAGGGAAAATTATAGAACAATAATATGTTATCATCCTCAAGCTTGAAAAAAATAAAGAGGTACTGGTCAGCAATGACTGGGGAAAAATTGGGAAGAAAACTTGAAGAAACTTTATTGGTAGCAAGTCACTCTTGAACATGACACTTTCACTCCGCATCCAAGTCGGGTTGGGTTATTCCATTCACCAGTCATATCACCATTGGTCCATCACACCATCCATATTTTGGGTTGACACTACCAATCCATGTCAGTGCTGCCAGTATGTTCAAGAGAAGTCGCTCAGAGAATTCACCTGTGTCTCATCCACTGCAATACATTCATGCTCCATTCTTTCATGACCGCCACCCTGAACCCTGTATCATCAGATCATTTTCACCTCCAAAATCATTTACTCCATTCTGTGTCATAGATATGGGATTCATTAAGGCCCTCCTACAACGGGTCTCTTCTTGTCGACATCAGCTCATTGTCCAAGAAGTCGACTTAGGAACAATGCTTTCAGTACTTTGAAGCTTGCATGCCTCAATGGCAAGTTTCTCACTTCTGGAAACAGGTTTACATCAATGGCCTTCAACCGAAAGATTTTGTATGGTGTTCAACGCCAAGTCCCTTTTCACACCATGCGAATTGTACTGTAGTACCTTGAGGGTCATCATCATTATCGGTGATTCCTCTCACGCTTGTTAACAACTTACATCATTGGCTCGTAATCAGGTGATGTCTTTCCATGTTCGACTCCAGAACATCTTTCACATGGATCGACTTGTACTTCGAGTGAATATTGGATGAGTTTGAAGACCTCGGATCTAGTTCAATCCATTTGGGTTGTGATATATTCAGGAAAATAAAGACATCAAATGTACATCATTGTTGCGTAGATGATCATTCAAATCAAAGGATGATGACTCTATCAGAGTCATCAGTCTTCCACACAGACGGTTTTCTATCTTATGTACATGAAAATGAATTTATAAAGTTGAGTATGGGAATGCAGGCCTTAGCTAGATCATGAAAAATACTGTGAAGATAATGTATTGTATTGTATCTTATTACAGGTCGCCTTTCAGCTCGAAAAAACTTTCGATCCTCATGATATAGCATTTCACTCGACATCAAAAGATTAATGACCTCATGCTTTAGGGGGCAACTGTTATAGACATTTTTGGGCACTGCAACCCCAATCACACATGTCCATAAAACAAGGGCTCCTAGGTCCCTAAAAGTGTTGCTTCACACCCTAAAGGAACAAGGTCAGCTGATTGCATCATCTCCCAGAATTTCTCCACAGAAATCTACTCAGAACTGGTCAAAGCTGGACCATACAGGCTACCCAGTGCAAAGGGTATGATGCATCTCACCTGCTCAGTGAAAAGGGCTCGATGCATACTGGAAAGCCCTTCTGTAGGGTGTGATGGGGAAGAGTAGACAAATGGCAGAGACAGTTTGCAAGGTGGATTGTCATGGAATCTTCCAGAAACTTCTCCTGTGACATTTGCCTCTCTGAATTCGCCCAGGGATGAGTAAGAGATCATCAATCTCCAAGTGGAATCAAGAACTATTAGAGAGAGGACACTAATCAAAATCCCAGAAGATGACTCACCCCCTACAATCATCTGTATATGGATCCCTCATCACAGAGATCTAGAGGCTGGAATTTTGTATCTTGTAAGGAAGTGCTATTGGTTTCTTGGTGGAATATCATAGTGTTGGGTGATCTAAGCTTTTCATGAGGTGAAGAAGGGCTTTCATGCTGGGAGGATGACACTGGGTTAGAACAATTGGTTTTAACGCTCTTTGCTATTCGTGATATTAATAAAATTATTCAAGTTTTCCTCCACATTCTTGTATGTTTGATGATATATGCATTTGTGTGGTCAATATATATCTTGTCCTATATTGTTTATGATTGTAGATCTCTGTTCTTCGATAGTATTATGCTACTTTGATCCCACAGGTTCTCTTTGAAGCTTGGTAGACAAAGGAAAAGTGGCAAGGATTTGTCAGAACCCAGAGGAACCAAGAAAGGAACCAAGCGCAAGACTGAGGTTGGTGTCCTTTATTCCCCTCTTATCTACTTCTCATAAAGGAAAGCAAAAGTAGTTTTAGTTTTTTTGTTTCTAAGATAGCTACCAGTCTTAGTGGGACTAGCAGCTCCAAGTGGACACTAGATTTCCCGATAACAAAATGGCGACTCCACTGGGGAGCGAATATATTATTTTCTTGTCTATATTTGCTTGTTTTATAAACTTATAGACGGATCTTGAAGTTAAGCTAGCTAGCCTTCGAACTACATTTGTTATGCAAGTGCAAAGTAGATCAATGCTGCTTCAATCTATCTCCGTGTTTTGTTTATAAACTGAACAATTGATTTGCAAACCTTCTATTTGCCCTAGTGGTGGCTCTAGTAACCTCACTAGATCAACCCCTGTGATTTATATTTACTGAACATCACTTGCTCGGCCTAAATCCCTAAACTGAGTTGTAAACTGTTACCAAAGACCAAGTAAAAGTCTCGCACTGGTACCATCGCACCCTCTCTTCAAGGAAGTCTGTATGCATCGCACCTCCCGTGTGTAGTAGATGGGATGTATACTGGATTCCTTGTGTAATAGGTGCGATGATCAGAAAAGGCTAATTTTGCCTTCAGACTTTGGTTTTTTTTCACTCCCTTCAGCTCTATTCAGGAGTTTTGTTGTCTGTGATCAGTATACCACTGTGGAAACTCCCTTCCTTTGCATGATTCCGCCTCCATAGTACAACAAATTGTGAATGTTTTTATGTATTGTGCGCCATTTACAATTCTCTTTTACAAAAAGTAACATAATCAAACTCTAGTATTTTGATTCGGAAGTGTCGCAAGTGTCGTTTTCAGTCAAATAAAAGAATTCTATTGTTCTTGATGGTCAACTATACAGTTACTCTTGTATTTGATATGAATTAGTAGTTTTTCAAGTGTCGAAAGCAATTTTCAATTCAAAATAGCAAAGTGTCGTCATTATCTTCCTTTTGTTTTGAAGAGAAATTTGTTAGTACTGTCACTTTGAAAACATAATTCAGATTTGTACTTAGCATTTTTCTTGTCATTCACACATTAAGAAAGTTGAAAACAAATACATGCATGTGCATTTGCATTTAGACTGCTTGTTGGTTTGATTTAGGACAGTGCATCTAGTGTGTGCTCTCCGCTCTATGTTGAAAGAATATCATCTCTCTTTCTTTAGTAGCTAGGGTTTTCATTGCAAAAAGAAGATTAAACGATTGTTTATCATCTTAGATTTCATTTTAGGAATTGTATATCTACATCATGCGGTGAACCTGAAAGGAAAATTTCTTAAGAAAGATCAACTGTAAAATAAATTTAATGAACGTAAAAACGCTTTGGAACCTAATGCACAACATTTAGAAGTATAGGCTAGAGATGTATTCTAGCGTCGTAAAGCCTGGTAACTGTCACTTTCATTGTTGGTTGGGTGATTCCTCCTCTTTGAGATGACAAGTCCCAGTATAGACTTATGCTCCCACGTACCGTCGAGTATATATTGGGAGACCACAATAGGATATATCCTTTATCCATAGGAAGCCATGTCTATCACCCTATCGATCGCAATGCACTGAACACAACATTCGGGAAGATTGACTGTCGTACCGTAAAAGTTATTCTGCAGTTTTGTGATTGGTTTGGTAATCCCTCTGTCTAGATTTCTAGAGTAGTCTCTTTCATTCCTTTTCAAACTCCTTAAAGGAAAAGGTCCATTTGAGCACTTGTCACTTCAGGCTCATTAAAAATTGAAGGCGACTAGAGACATCTTTTGTTTTTTCTAGACTCTTAAAAATTGAAAAAACAAGTTGTGTCAAAGCGTCTAAAATTTATTTTAATCAGAATAATATCACCATTCCTACGTTGGTCTTAGGTTGATAAAAATGGAGTCCACCAACCAAGGATTTCCCCTTGGAGGAAACCCTAGTCCTTTCTCCTCTTGGGGAGATGTTGGTGCACCTCATATGGCCACATTGGCACTTCCTGGATTGACGATTGGCTTGCCAATATGGCTCTTATCGACTTTCATTGTTCAGAACACCGTGATTCTTGAACAATCGAGTCAGCAACTGGATGATACTAAAGTTACCCCCAACCTTCTACTTCATCCGTTTCTCCCTCTCCTCCTTCCTCTTCGCTTGATAAAGCTGGTAAAGCCAAAAGTCAAGTAACTAAGAAGGAGAAGAAGGGGAAGGAGAAGAAAGAGAAGAAGAAGAAGGAACCAAAGGCGAAAAGGGGTAACCAGGCATCATCTAGTGAATATCTGCACTCTGCACAATCCAAGCCTAAATCTCCATGTGTCATTTTCAAAGGAGTCCACTATCACAGAGATTGTCCTTGCATCCCTCGGATCTTAAGGGACTGGTCTCCACATTTTCACAATCCGGTGTCATCAACCTTTGAAGATCATGTTGAAAGTACACCATCAACTAGTGAAAGAAAAGCATTTGGATAGAAAGAGAAACGTAAATTTCCTTGTAAACTGTGTGAAGGCGATCACGTCATCCACCGTTTTCCCTTCCTATATGAAGCTAAAAGAGTCTTGGATGACCGTCCTGCTTCACCGCTACGGCTTCCTCCTGGATACAAGAAACTCTTGCCGAGTCTATCACTAGTTGAAAATTTGACCGAAACGCCATTATGGTCAGTAGAAGCATCTTCCATTGAAGATAAACCTACTGAATCCATACCAGACGAAAGTCAAAAGGTTGAGGCAGTAGTGGACCCGGTCTTGTCTTCAGAAGATCCATCTTCAGATGATACAATCACCGAAGAGAATGAGAATGACATCGTTCAAATTCTTTTTGTAAACACAGACTCTGATGAACATGGGGGTAATCTACCTATTCCTTTACCGTAGGAAGGAAGTTTGTCAGAGTCATATCCAGCCATCTGTTCGGTCCCACCTCCGAGCAACCTAGTCATTTCCTTCGATTGGAATCTACTAAGCAGACCCCATTTACCGGCAAGTGTACCATTCCGAATCATTGTACAAGCTCACAAAATGATCATGGTCAGTACCATCATAGATGAAGGGGCTTCTGTGAGTATCCTTTCCTCAACTGCATAGAAAGCGCTTGGTTCACCATTGCTTCTACCTGAGATGAGAAATATGACAGGCTTCGACAAAGGAACCAATCGACCATTAGGGATCCTTCCCAATGTACCCATAATGTTGAGAAGGAAAACCATTTATATGAACATAATGGTAGTCCAAGGACCTCTGGATTATAATCTACTCCTTGGGCGTGACTATATTTATAGCATAGGAGCCATTGTCTTCCCTCTTTAGAGTAATGTGTTTTCCGCATGAAGGCCGAGTGGTCCAACTCATAGACCAGCTTTCGTTCCCCGGCTCACACATAGATAATAGTCAAATACCATCCCTAAATGGTCTTTTCACGCAAGGAATGTCTCATCAATCTCCAGTCCGTCCACCTGAAGAGCGCGAGTGATTCGGGAGGACATGACTGAAACCCAGGGGGCATGCACCCTGGTCTGTTTCGGTAGGAAAACCTTGGGTATAGGGTAGGTTTTCGTGGGGGATATATGACTAGTCTGACACACCCATCCATTTAGGAAAATGGGATTAGACCGGAATAAGATTCCCTCGTCAAAGTTATTTGAGTGGAGGTGACCGCGCCACTCACCTTTGTCTATTTCGATGGACATCACCAAGGAAGTGTTTTTTCTGCAACACGGATGGAGCAATCTTGCAAATGCGAGAGCTTTCATATGGTAACCTAGAAAATATACTTCACTATGCCTGGGGGCATGCAAACCTTTTTGCCTGAAAGTAAAGAGCGACCATTTATTTTCTTAGTTTTTAGTTTCTCAACCCTTTAAACTCGTAGGATTGGTCGTTCCTAACTTGCATAATGAAAGGATTCGGAGCAAAGTTTCGAATGGTGCAAGCTTCCTAAATACTAAACCTATCGATGAGACGTCCTTATTATACGACTATCACGAGCAGTTTTTATGCGAAGTTCAAGCTTGTTAAAAATTAAACCTTAGCAATGAGCAAACGTTTCCCCAGAGTTTAAGCTCATTAAAAAATGAACCAATCTTAGGTAAATAACCATTGTGAATGCATTATCATCAGCTTTTGAGCCCTGGTCATGTTCTTATCATCACCTCCACTCTGTTTTAGCCGATCATTCACCTCCATTTGATTGTTTACCCCTTTTGAGGAACAGCTGCGAAGAGTGATCGTATTAGCCATCCTTGTGACACTGCCATGATTGGAAAATTCCAAACCTTACCTGGAATCAGCTGCTACCTGAAATTATCACTTGTTCCTCAAAAGACGAGTCTCCTTTAAGCTCTTTTCATTTGACTCATAAAATATGAAAAGATTGCTGAGTAGTTCGCCTCTCCAGCTTGTTAAAGCTACCGGGAGTGCTATCCCTCCTCTAGATTTTAATCTTTTTGTACCTGAGGGATTATTACACAAAAAGATTGAGCGCTTGTTTTGTTCGGCTCGTTAAAATTACTGAATATTCATCCCTTTCATATTATTTTATACTTTTTCGAGCTTAATGGATTATATGACGAAAAAGGAATATTGGTAGTTTCCTTTACGTCCCTTTCAGACTCTCTAAAATTGAAAAGGACCGAGTTATCTTGGTCGTTAAACTCGTTAAAACCAAATAGCGACAAACTTGTCCATATAGACAAGAACGAGTTGCACTGTCGCTAGGCTCGTTAAAACATAGCGACGGGTTTTCCTGAAGGGAAAATTATAGAACAAGCATATGTTATCCTCCTCAAGCTTGACAAAAATAAAGAGGTACTGGTCAGCAATGAATAAGGAAAAATTGGGAAGAAAACTTTAAGAAACTTTATTGGTAGCAAGTCGCTCTTGAACATGACACTTTCACTCCACATCTGAGTCGGGTTGTGTTATTCCATTCATCGGTCATATCACCATTGGTCCATCACACCATCCATATTTGGGGTTAATGCTACCAATCCACGTCAGTGTCGCCGGTATGTTCAAGAGAAGTCGCTCAGAGAATTCACCTGTGTCTCATCCGCTGCAATACATTCACGCTCCATTCTTTCATGACCGCCACCCTAAACCCTGTTTCATCAGATCGCTTTCACCTCGAAAATCATTTACTCCATTCCGTGTCGTAGATGTGGGATTCATTAAGGCCCTCCTACGACGGGTTGCCTCTTGTTGACATCAGCTTATTATCCAAGAAGTCGACTTAGGAACAACCCTTTCAGTACTTTGAAGCTTGCATGCCTCAATGGCAAGTTTCTCACTTCTGGCAACAGGTTTACATCAATGGCCTTCAACCAAAATATTTTGCGTGGTGTTCGACGCCAAGTCCCTTTTCACACCACGCGAATTGTACTGTAGTACCTTGAGGGTCATCATCATTATCGGTGATTCCTCTAGCGCTTGTTAACATCTTACATCATTGGCTGGTAATCAGGTGATGTCTTTCCATGTTCGACTCTAGAACATCTTTCACATGGATCGGCTTGTACTTCGAGTGAAGATTGGACGAGTTTGAAGACCCCAGATCTAGTTTCATCCATCCGGGCTGCAATATATTCAGGAAAATAAAGACATCAAATGTACATCATTGTTGCGTAGATGATCATCCGAATGAAAGGATGATGACTTTATCAGAGTCATCAGTTTACCACAAACACAGTTGTTTGTCTTATGTACATGAAAATGAATTTATAAAGTTGAGCATGGGAATGCCCGCGTCAGCTAGATCGTGAAAAATACTATGAAGATAATGTATTGTATTGTATCTTATTACATGTCGCCTTCCAGCTTGAAAAAACGTTGGATCTTCATGATAAAGCATTTCACCCGACATCAAAAGATTAACGACCTAGGAGCCTAGGAGCCCTTCTGTAGTGTGCGATGGGCAAGAGTAGACAAATGGCAAAGATAGTTTGTAAGGTGGATCATCATGGAATCTTCGAGAAACTTCTTGTGTGACACTTGCCTCTCTGAATTCACCCAGGGATGAGTAAGAGATCATCAATCTCCAAGTGGAATCAAGAACTATCAAAGAGAGGACACTAATCAAAATCCCAGAAGCTAACTCACCCCCCTGCAATCATCTATATATGGATCCCTCATCACAGAGATTCAGAGGTTGGAATTTTGTATCTTGTAAGGAAGTGCTATTAGTTTCTTGGTGGAATATCATAGTGTTGGGTGATCTAAGCTTTTCATGAGGTGAAGAAGGGCTTTCATACTGGGAGCATGATGCTGGGTCAGAACAATTGGTTGTAATCCTCTTTGCTATTCTTGATATTAATAAAACTATTCAAGTTTTCCTCCACATTCTTGTATGTTTGATGATATATGCATTTGTGTGGTTAATATATATTTGGTCTTATATTGTTTATGATTGTAGATCTCTGTTCTTCGATAGTATTATGCTACTTTGATCCCACAGGTGCTCTTTAAAGCTTGGTAGGCAAAGGAAAAGCGGCAAGGATCTATCAGAAGGGAGAGGAACCAAGCAAGGAACCAAGAGCAAGACTGAGGTTGGTGTCCTTTTTCCCCTCTTATATACTTCTCATAAAGGAAAGAGAAAGTAGTTTTAGTTTGTATGTTTCTAAGATAGCTACCAGTCTTAGTGGGACTAGCAACTCCAAGTGGACACTAGATTTCCCGATAACAATCATGCCAAGCAAGGAAGATAATCAAGGTGATGCGAATGAAGAGTGATATGTATTTGTGTTATTTCAACATTTATATTATCATTGTATGTTTTTTTTTTCTTTATTTAACTAATTATATTATTTTTTATTCATTTTGTTTCCATTTTATATAATTGGTAAGATTCACAAACGTTTTACATGTTTTTTTGCAGTGGAAACATTTTTATACTTAAAACTAAATATTTCTAATTGTGTACAATATTTATGATAATATGATTCAAGGTCACAATCCTTCTCAAATAGTAAAATGAGAAGAATATAACCAAGATGAGAAAATAGTAATTTTAGAAACAACATTGAAGATTTATTCTTGATTTAGATACTTATTGCTTTATTAATCAGTTCACATGTTTTTTCTTCTTGTTTAGTACAAAATCAATACAAATCATGTAGTGATAACTCTATGAGGAATTTAACAATGAAACATTTATGTATTAATATATAAGATTAAATTCTTGACATGAGAGGTAAAGTCATGTTTACTATATTTAAATTATAGATCTTGCAACAATATGTAGGCTAAAAGGAGGTCTTATGCATGTATAAAATATTGATTGCATATTTTTATGGACCATAAGAGAAACAAATGGGCCTACATGGATGTATGCGAGGTTTTAATTTTTCCTTCATGGATAATGGAATAGTTTTGACTTTTGTTTTCACTAGTAATTATAAATAAAAGTTGAATTAATAAATATTTTATGGCTAAAAGTTAAATGATAAATAACATGATGGTGATTAAGAGGCACTTGTTTGAATTTCTGGTGGACTTGGTGATGCAATTTTCTTTCCTATTTAGATTATGTAAAATAAATACATATTTTTATGTATTTATAAGTAAATTATTTTAAGTAGACATGCCTTTTATCATTGTGAACATGATGTAATATTAACTAGGAGAAATGTGAAAACATAAATTTTAGTGACTATCTCGTGATAAGTATGTGGAAAAAAATATTTCTTGAGTTATTCATTAAGAAATAATCAAATATATTATTTGTCAAAAGTTTAAATATAATATAGTATGATTTTTGTATTATTTAACTCATATTTATTACTAAAAAGCGTAAAAATTAAACCAGTACAATAGTAAATAAAAAAACCAAAATAACACCAAAATGTTATATTTTTATTGCTAGAAAAAGTTCACTTGTCTCTTTAAGGGAGAACTTCCAATAGAGCAAATCCACAACTATAAGTAACTTCACAAGCCTTATTTTACATTTCTTGATCCTCATCTTTAGAGAGAGAAATTTCTAATTTAAATTGGTAAGAGTTGCTATAAATATTAAATTTAAATTGCTTTAAAATCTCATAACTTTACTGATAAATTAAAATTTAAAAAAAATATAAATTTTTAAGTTATATTAAATTTAATTCATTATAAAAAAAATTCAGACTTAAGTTTTCTAAATTTAACAATAGATTGAATTTTATAAACCAATATAGATCCACCTTAACAATGGATCTTCCAAGAGCTGAGAGGGATCAAACCTCATTATATGAAAATCTCTTTTTAGAATATAAAACTTGAAAAAAGATGTACTTGTCAAAAGATTTAATCTCTTTTAGTGATTGATAAATCTATGATTAAAATGGATCTATAATACTGGTTTTCTATTTTTATGCTCTTAATCCTGCAAGACGATACCAGAATACCAAATATGCGAAAAAATACACTCAGAACATAGAACAAGAGCAAAAACAACAAGTATTTATTATTCAAAAAGCAAAGTTCACTTGCCTCTTCGAGGGGGCAACCTCCAATAGAGTTGAGCTCGATTACAAAATAAGACACGATGCTCCTCGCAGGGAGTCTCTATCCTTTATATAGGATTCATACATGCAATACCATGGGGCAATATCATGCTTCTTATTAATACCATCTATCTAATACCATGGCCCATTTGCAACTAACTTTGGTCCCGTCATTAAATGCAGGTTAACCACTTACAATTATTAATATGGGCTTTATTGAATCTTTACTTAACTATAACTATGACTCGATCCTATTACATAAATAAGGGGGTTAGGGTGGAACCCTAACATGCCCTCCCCCATAAGAATAACCTTGTCCTCAAGGCTGAAGCTATGGAAACTGCTGAAGAATAGTGGTTGGTTCCCAGGTTGCATCTTCCGAGTGGTGTCTTTCCACTTGACAAGGACTTCCTTGATCAGGCGGCCACGCAGGTGCCATTCTCGTGTGTCCAAGACCTATTTAGGTTGGAGCCAGATTGACCCTTCTTCATCCAATTCAAGTAGATTGGTTTGAATTTTGCAATTATTCCCAATCACTTTCTTGAGGCATGAGACTTGGAAAACTGGATGGATTTTTGCAGTGGGTCGCAAAGCTAGCTTGTAGGCCACTTCTCCAATGTGTTGAAGTACTTGATATGGTCAGTAGAATTTTGGAGATAGTTTCTGACAACCCTTGTCTTTGAGTGATGTTTTCTTATATGGTTGCAGCCTCAAAAATATCTGATCCCCTTCTCGAAATTGGTGTTCTGAGCGATGATGATCTACTTGTTGCTTCATGTGATTTTGAGCTTGATGAAGATTCTCTCTAAGATGGACGAGCATGGTTGTGTGGTTCTGTAGGAGCTGATCCACTGCTTGTACCTTCGAGCACCCCTTGATATAAGAAGTAGGGGAAGGAGGGAGTTGACCATAAACTGCTTCATATGGAGTCATTTTGGTGGTGGCATGATAGTTGGTGTTATACCACCATTCAGCTATAGGTAACCACTCTACCTAGAGATGTTGCTTTTCTGAAGTGAAACACCTAAGGTAGGTTTCCAGAGATTTGTTGACATTCAATTTGACCATCATTTTGTGGATGATCAGAAGTACTGAGTTTTATTTGGGCACCTTGCAGCCAGAAGAGTTTCTACCAAAAATTACTAGTGAAGACCGGATCATGATCAGACACAATGGAAGTGGGCATGCCATGCAATTTGAAGATCTAATCCATGAAATATTGAGTGACCAAAGTCGGTGTAAAAGAGTGGGGTAGGGTGCAAAAATGAGCATACTTAAAAAGTCTGTCCACAACAACCATGATGACTGACTTGTTTCCTGACTTTGGAAGACCTGTAATGAAATCCATAAAAACCTCTGTCCATATTGATGCCGGGATGGGCAATGGTTGTAATGTGCCTGGTGCTTTTATTGTCTCTCATTTTTTGCACTGACAGACATCGCACTCAGCTACAAAAGTAAGAATGTCCTTTTTCATGCCTGTCCAAAAAAATTATCTTCGAGTGTGAGCATATTTCTTTTGAAAGCTTGAATGTCTTGTAGTGAGAGATGAGTGCAACTCCACCAAAATGCGGCTTTTGAGGGTGGATGTTGGTGATATTACTACTCTATCCTTGTAGCAAAGAATCTCATCTTGCCACGAGCAGCCCTCGGTGGAATTTGGATCCGCTTGTAATTGAGTAATGAGTTGGGAGAGCCAGGGATGTGAAACCACTCCTTGCAAGCCTCTTCAATCAATTCTGGAATGGGAAGGGAAATTGCGAGCAAGGTACTTTCCTCCTCAAATTGGCGAGATAATGCATCTACTACAATATTTTCGCGCCATTTCTTGTAAATTATCTCATAATCATATCCCAGCATTTTGGTGAGCCATTTATTTTGTTGTGGTGAGGATAGGAGTTGCTCCAAAAAATATTTAAGTCTTTGATGGTCTATGCAGTTTTGGAAGCGTCTCCCCAATAAGTAAGGTCAACAGGTATCTACTGCATGTAAGATGGCCATCATCTTCTTCTCATAGGTAGATTGTCCCAGATTAGGGTCAACCTTCCTACATTAAGACCACCCCAATACCTGTACCTGAAGCATCACATTCAATGGCAAAAGATTTTGTGAAGTCGGGTAGTGCTAAGACTGGAGTGGAACACATGGAATTTTTTAGAGATGTAAAGGCCTGTTGTGCTTCGTCATTCTAGAGGAATGAATTTTTCTTGAGGAGTTGAGTGAGGGACCTCGCAATGCGACCATAATTACAGACAAATTTGCGATAGTAGCCCGTGAGACCCAAAAATCCTCTCAGGCTCTTCAAGGTCTTAGGTTGAGGCCAATCTTGCATTGCCTGGATCTTTTTGGGGTCCACCCTGACACCTTCATGCCCCACAATGTGGCCCAAATACTCAACTTCTTCCATGCCAAAAGAACACTTGGACATCTTAACAAATAATTTATGCTCGCGGAGCAGTTGCAAGAGGAGATTTACATGCTGAAAATGTGTAGCCCAAGTGCGATTGTAGATGAGGATGTCATCGAATAAAACAAGGAAAATTTTTCTGAGATATGGTTTGAGTAGGTGGTTCATAAGGCTCTGAAAAGTGGATGGGGCATTACAAAGACCAAATGGCATGACCAGGAACTCATAATGGCCTTCATGATTTGTGAAAGCAGTCTTTGGAATGTCGACTTCTTTCATGCGAATTTGGTGGTAGCCTGAGCGAAGATCAAGCTTAGTGAAGAATTAAGCCCGATTTAGTTCATCTAGCAAATCATCAACAACTGGAATGGGAAATTTATCTTTGACTGTCAAATTATTGAGGGCCCTAAATTCTAGACACATACACCATTCCCCATATTTCTTGAGCACCATGACCACCGGTGATGAATAAGGACTAATACTAGGATGAATGACGCCTGCTTCCAAAATTTCCTTGATTATTTTTTCTATTTCATTCTTTTGGGTGAACAGATATCTATATGGGCACACATTTGTTGGTTGTGCCCCTGGGACCAAAGTGACGCTATGATCATGTTCCCGTCTCAAGGGTGGAAGCTCATGAGTCTTATTAAAGACTGGCTGATGGGTATTTAAGATTTGTTGCATCTTAGGATGAATCGGAAGAGAATTGGGTTTGAAAGCCTGGATGGCATTAAATTGAGCTATAACTCCATGATGGCCCTTTTTTAACAATTTTTCCATTCGATGTGAGCTGATGATAGAGGGAGCTCCCGCCTGGAGTCCGCGGAGGGTATGTGTGTGGTTGTTCTGATTAAAGCTCATATATAACTCCTGGATATCCATTGTGATTGGGCCAAGTGTGCGAAGCCATTCAGCACCTAGGACAATGTCGCACCCTCCATGTGTATGGCAGACATGTGGGTCTTTAACTGATAATCCCTCATTTGAAGTTTGACCTTTTCACAGCGGCCTTCACATTTCATTGTGCCCCCATCAGTAATTTGGACTTGGAAGTTAGAAACTGCTCATACAAAACAATGCACTACTTCCATGACTCTTTTATGGATAAAATTATGTGTACTTCCACTATCAGTTAAGACTACTATTGGGCGATGCTTAATAAAACCTGTGATTTTGATAGTTTGAGGTGAAGAAATCCATGCCAAAGCATGCAGCGAAATAACTGGCTCTTCAGATACATTGTCCTTCTAGTTGTCCTCTTCTTCCTCCTCTGGTTCCTCAAGTGGTGGGGCGTCTTCCAATGAGTTGTGATCAGTAGCATCAATTTGAAAAAATTGGGCTCCTTGCATTTATGCCCGGGGGAGTATTTTTCATCACAGTAGTAACATAATCCTTGCTTTCTTCAATCTGCCATTTCTACAGGTGACACCTTTTGAACCTTGAGTGTTTGGGTAGTGTTGTGAGCCTGTGGGGGGTGACCCTTGGCTGTGAAATTTGGGCGATTGGATTGGGCCGCTAACGCACGTTCTACTGCACGAGCTATCTTTCAAGCCTCCAGCCATGAGGGAGGGTGGTGCAGACGAACGTGGGCTTGTATGGCCTCTTTAATACCATTGATAAAACATTCTGTGTAGAACTGATCTTGTAGACCTAAAGTGCGGAAAGCTAAGGCTTCAAAGGCTGTAATATATTCATCCACTATTCCAGTCTAACGGAGCTTATTGAGATGACCCAAAAAAGCAGAGTCAAGCTCAAAGCAATCCATAAGAGTTTGTTTGAATGTGTCCCAAGTCAAGGGCCTTCCATAGCAACGTTGATGCCATTGCCACCATTGCCATCTTTCATTGTCCAAGTACATGATCCCCACACTAAGCTGAGTGTCATTATCCAGGATGTAATTCAGATTGAAATATTGCTCCATTTATGCTATCCATGCTGCCGGGTGAGAGCCATCAAAGTTATGCATGTCTAGCTTGGGATTTCATGGACGGGATTGTTGGTGGGTGCCCCAGAGGTGAAGAGAGTGGCTAGACTCACCCTTACTATGTTCATTGCCAATATATGGCTCCTTAAGGGCTTCCACCTTGCCCATAGAGAGTGTTGTAGTTAATCTTGTCAGCTGATCTTGGATTTCTTTCAAGGATGCTTCAAGTTTGTCCATCCTTTCATTCGCCATAGCTTGATTTCTAGTTTCTACCATGCACCGAGCCGATTTACTTGAAATTTGGGACTGCCCAATTTTTTTTTTGGCACTAACAATTGAATGGTACCACCTTGCTCAGCTCGTTGTCCTGATTCTTATGGGCTAAGTCACCAATAAGCATGCGGGGGGGTCTCAGACTTTTTTGTTTTAATTTAATTGAATTTTATTTTATTTTATTAACTCCTAATGGAGTTTTACTCCTTGCTTAGGAATACTGTAGTTGCCAAATCCCTAAAATGTCAATGCTGCCAAAAGTCTTGCGAAAATCATGCCTAGGTATAGGAACCCACACAACTACTCAGATCTGGATGGTGGATCTAATGGATCTGAACTGTGGAACTGATTGTTGTTATGGATCTGATGGATCTGAATGGTGGAACTGATTTTTGTTATGGATTTGATGGATCTGAGAGATCTGGATGGATGATTTGATAGATCTGAACTGCGACACTGATTGTTGTTGCGGCGGTAAAAACCCCACTTGCGAGATCTGATCTGGCAAAGATTATGTATGATCCAGAGAGAGATCATGAAACTATGGTCTCTAGGAGTGTCAGATGCTATAGATCGCAATATACATAAGGGTCTGACAGTAGTACTCGACCCAATTTTCTAGGGCACTAACCAAGGAGGATCAACCGTACCCTTAGTTGTACAACCTGACTACCCTATCGTACGAGCGAGTAATCTCTCCAAGTGCTATTCTCGGTGTATTGTAGCAGCAAGACGGCTGACAGTTTATCTATGGTGAGGTTTCAATGGAGCTAGGGGGCTTCCAATATACCTAAAAGGTACTTGGAAGACAGTCCGTGTGCAGTTTTGTCTAATGCGCTACTACTCGAAGGGGTACCCACAGGGGTTACAAGGGAAACCAATAAGCATGACCACCTCTTGTATTTCCTGTGTGCATGCCTCCACAAATCTATAGGTTTATGCACTCAACGACAGATCCCATGGTTTAAAGACGTCGGAACACGTCTCTAGCCAAAAAACAAAAATCTAAAAAATGGAGATCCCACCAACCTTGGAAAGCGCTCTGATACCACTTGTTATGCTCTTAATCCTGTAAGACAATACCAGAATACCAAATATATGAAAAAAAAACACCTAGAACATAGAACAAGAGCAAAAATAGCAAGTATTTTATTATTCAGAAAGCAAAGTTCACTTGCCTCTTCAAGGGGGCAACCTCCAATAGAGCTGAGCCTGATTACAAAATAAGACACAATGCTCCTTACAGGGAGTCTCTATCCTTTATATAGGATTCATACATGCAATACCATGGGGCAATATTATGCTTCTTATTAATACCATCTATCTAATACCATGGCCCATTTGCAACTAACTGTGGTCCCGTCATTAAATGCGGGTTAACCATTTACAATTATTAATATGGGCTTTATTGACTCTTTACTTAACTATAACTATGACTTGATCCTATTGCATAAATAAGGGGATTAGGGTGGGACCCTAACATCTATCTTTATGTATAGATCAACCATAGTGTAACTTTTCATTGGTTAAATTGTATTTTTGAACGATTTATTATTATTAAAATTTTATATTGAAAATTGAATGAATTACACATTTTCACCTTATTAAGAACTAACTAAATTATTTTTTCCTTGTGAGTATTGAAATATTTTACTAATTAAGTTAGAATGTATGTGAATGAAGTGTCTAAGCAATAGAAAAATATTTTTCATAATTTTACAATCATAGTTTCAACCATACTAAACTTTGTAATTTATAAAAATATCTTTGCATTTTTTCTAAAGCAAGTCGTTTTTCATGCAATTTCATGTATAAAATTTTGATATAAGTTCACCAATACATAATCTATAATAAATATTATTTCATAAAAATAAACATCATGATGATAGCAATCTATAAAACATAAACATAATCTAAGATATACATTCAAATTCACTACCATCATCTAATTATATACACCTCTAACACATATAAACGTCATTAGCTAGCACACAAATCTAATAATCTAACAAGGCATCATCACATTTAACAAAACACAAACATTGTCATCTAACATAATCACTACAAACATCCTCAAATTAATATATATCTCATGTCAAATAACTGTTATCACATACATATCTATCTACAAGCACATTAAATGAACATATCTAACATGACCTAACAATATACACGTCAACACAAACATATAAATTAAGTACATAAACATGAACCAAAAAATTGCACCATATATATATATATATATATATATATATATATATATATATATATATATAATTCAAATAAATACATAAAGTAAAATAACTACAATCAAATATCTGATACAATAGATGTAGTAGTGGCAGCTTGGTTTGTAGCAAAAGATAATGGATGGTCAACTATTGCCTGAATGTCTATTGAACTCTCAGGTGGAGGAGGAGGTGGTTGGTTTGTAGTAGAAGACAGTGGATGGTCAACTACTGTCTCAATGTTTGTTGAACTTTGAGGTGGAAGAGGAGGTGGTTGGTCTACTCTCTTAAGAGAAACATGACACACATCCTCTAGCTCTAACATCTAATCATCAGGCGAATTGTAACAACCTTGGTTAAAAAATAATGTAAAAATATATAATACCATGGTGATGTGGAATGTATTCCAAGTTGAATGGTGTGAAAAACATCCTAGTGGGTGTTCATTTGGTATATTATGGCTAAGGAAATTGGCAAAGGAAATGGCAAAGGCTTTGGAAAGGCATGAGGCATTTATTGACAATTTACTTATGAAAATAATGGAAATTAGGAGAAAAGGAAGGTGAAAGGTCACAAGTTGCAAGTGAGGAGGAAAATGAAGGAAAATAATGGAAATTGAAGAAAATAGAGGCCTCATTGATAAAAGGACTTATGAGGATCATGGGCAAGCTTGGTCAGTGTAAGTTTCATCTGTTCATTTTTGGAGCTCTCTCTTTATTCTCTCTCTCTCTCTCTCTCATTCTTGGACACTTAAAGTTTTCTTGGAGAACTCTTGGAGGGTGTGGCATACTTCGATTTTGGATCAAGAAGGCAAAGGAAGAGTAGAAAAGTGTGAGAGGACATTGGGATCAATAGCTACAGTGGCTTTTTCTTACGGGTACCGAGTTGAATGTATGTTTTCCTAACTAGTTTCAAGCTGCATGACACATGCATGTGGTTTCTTGGTTATGATTTGTCATTGGCATGGAGGATTGCCTGGATTGATAGTGGATTTGTCTAGCCTTTCCACTTCCTAGATAGCGATCGAGATTGTTGGTTTATTACCTTGTTTTTTTAATTCGGTTCTCATGTTTCCTTAGCTTGGGTTGAGTTATTAGTTACTAGAAGCTCTAGTTGGACAAATGCTCTAGAAGCCCTGTAACAGCTTGGGTTGAGTTACTAGTCCTGGAAGCCTTGGTTGGAAAAATGCTCTGGAAGCCCTTGGTAGGTTGAGTTACTTGTCTTGGAGCCTTGTTTGGACAAATGCTCTAGAAGACTGACGACAGCTGTGGGTTGAGTTACTAGTCCTGGAAGCCTTGGTTGGAACGAACACTCTGGAAGCCCTGAAAGGCTTGTTTGGAGACCAATCTGATCATGGTTTTTGTGATGTCTGACCATGAGGTGGAATCAATGTTTGATGGGTTTAGGTGGATGGCCTCTGGAAGCCATGGATGGTTTTGGATTGATGTTTTCTATGAAATCCCACATTCATGCTTGGAATATGGCACATGGGTGAATGGATAAAGAGAGATTTGGCTTAGCCATTCTATGGTCGAGTGGAACATAGAAGTCCCATCACAGGTTTGGATTTTGCATCATTAAAATGAGTTTATTTCTCCTTGTTGTCTCATGAGTATTATACTAGTTTATATGTGGATTATATGGGTGTTGTTTCCTTGGTATCTACGTTGCTATTATGATGGCTATGAATATGTATTATGACATTGGCTGTGTATGGCTCCAATCATGTTTTTACTTGTATATGAATGAAAAATGTATCTATGGCCTAATGGATGAAACTACAACTAAATTGATAAGGAAACAATGCCTCATAGTGAATCTCAGATAAGTATGAGACCCCTATGCTGAAATATGTTATTTACACCTGTATATTACATATTCATGATATGTTTGAGGAAATGTCTTTCATGGCTATTAGGGGTCTAGTCAAGGTCTTATTCAAGTAATTGTATTAGTACTGTTGTTTCCATGTTATTTTATTATTCTGAAGATATCATTCAATTATGGGTAGTGGCTTGGGCTCTAGGCCTGAAAAAGTGGCTCAAATCCTAGGGATGCTGGCACAACACTCTGAAAAAGAGTCCCTAACGTTGGCTTGGAGGCCACTAAGAGAATCTAGAGTCCCTAGACACTGGCATGCCCATAGAATGAGAGCATCCAGAATTCAAGTGGTCCAAAATATAAGTGGGATCTAGGGGTTGGTTGGTAGAAAGGTTGGATTGGTTCTTGAGGGTCCCAATGCTAATGTTGAATCTATGTATGGTGTGTTTCTATCTGTTCCACTTCCTTAATGTGACTAAGGAGGTTGAATCATATCATAGTGGCCTCTCGTCGCATGTTTACCCTTGTTGGTTTATTTCTTGGGTAGACGTGGGAGGAGGGTGTTACAGAGTGGTATGAGAGCATGGTTCGCCCCTAAAACTGGATGGGCGGTGTGTTGGTCATGCTTTCATGCTGGTTGCATATGTGTTCCTTATGCTTGTAGTCCATGTGCTTGTTGCATTTGCATGGTGTTGATCATGGTTGTAGTGACATCACCATGGGAATGTTGATGGTGTTGTTGTGGAATGTGTCATCATGAGTGTATGGTTGTATATGCATTTGTTATGCATGTCGGTGTCTATATGTTGTTATGCATGAATTTTCATGGTTATGGTTATGCATGTATGGTAGGTCAGACATGCATTGTGAGGTCATTGTATGCATTTTAGCTCATCATGATGATATTGGTTTGTTATGATGCTGATATGTTGGCTAAGATAGAGCAAGAGATGCATATCATTAAACTGAAGTTGCACCATTGGACCTCGAGGCAAGAACATGTTGTCATACAGGTTTGTATGTTTTACATGCAGGTATGTAGGTTAAGAATTGTTATGTGCATTATGGTTAAGTGTATGTATTTCATTCTATTGATGTTATGGTTACATACATGATAGATGCTAGTTGATTAGTGTAGACATATGCATGTTGGGCATCGGATCCCCCCACAACATGTCTTGGGGCTTAAAGCCTAGGTTTTGGTCATATGTAATGTAAAACTTCGCGAATTGGGGGCGTGGAGTGCGGAGTATAGGTTGAGTCATACGGTTGTCCACCCTAAGTTTTGTAATGCAATGTAATGTCATGTTGGCCTACCCATGGTCCGCAGACCATGGGATTGTATAAATAGAGCGAGGCTCTAAGTTGTAAAGATAGCGAATGAGGGAATGAGTGAATTAGAGACAGATATAGAGTAAGAGCTAAGTGTATTGGGTCGTAGTAGTAGGAAGAGGCTCTACAGCTGAGTGCGGAGAGGCCTAGTAGAGTCCACAGCTGAGTGCGTGGACCCTGTAGTTGAGTGCATAGGGCGGTGTCAAGTCTGTAACCTTGAATGAAGAATAATAAAGAGAAGTTGATTCCAAATTCTATGCATTTGTTTGTGTATTGCATTCTATACATTTATACTATTTTTTTTATCGCACGCGCTTATATGATTGCTGGATATATTGTTAGTTATCACTAGTCTTACACAGAAAAGTTAAGTAATCAGGTAATAATAGGTTAAATAGTGAGTAACTTGGGTATAATACAGATTGTGCCCCAAGTAGGGCTACGCGAAGGCAACATCACAGGTTGTGAGGGACTAGTAGATGCGCATAGCGACGTGCATGCAAGGTCAAACTGTGGACCACCAGAAGCTCATCAGACATCTCCAGGGTGCAGAAACCTAGTTCTAGTACCCTCCCATACTACTTCGGGTGAGGCCTCAATCCACGCTCCACGGACTATTGCCGAAAGAGCTAGTAGTACCAGGATTTGTTTAGCTAAATCACCTCTGAACCTGGGTCAGGCCCATACAAGCCAAAAAATGGTTCTATTTCCAGGATCGACATCTTCATAAAAGATGTCTGATGTCATGCCACTCGAATCCAACAGAGAAAGAAATTGAAGGGTGGTTGGACAAGAAGATTCACAAGTTCGCGGCACACGAAAATAGAAATCCGCGAGTATCTAAGGAATAGTGGTTGAGAGTGCTACTTGTATACGGAAATCCACAAAATTTTCTTTGCATCCTTTCCTTCTGAGCTGTATGAGTGGATCGTGAAGCTCGCAGACAGTTAGGGAAGGTTTAGGCTTGAAAAACCAATTGTGTGGACTACAGAATTAGTGCGTAGACTAGAAGCATCAGGAGAGAAGATCACACGAGCTGTGGACCATTGGCTCGATCGAATTATAGGAGGATTTATCACCGAGTTCACGGTAGATACAACCGTCAGCTACAGTGAGGCGGAGTGATGCTTCCTAAAGGGACAGTGAGGTAAGTATATTAAATATTTAAACACTTAGATTAAGATGTTATTGTGTGAAAAATGGGTTATGCGAATAAATTAATGTTTTGGACTACACGAAGTGGGAAGATCTACAAAAGTTGAAGTAGTGAAGAATTAGAAACTATTCCATTGATTTCCCCCTCGCGAGAAAGTGAGGAAGAGCTTGCGAAATTTTCTCCGAGAAGCGCAGTCAGTCTGATAAGGCAGCAGAATCCACACTTACCACCTCCACCCACACTGCAACTCATCTCACCCTCCTCACCTCCATCTCCACCCACCCCACCTATGCCACCACCATAATTTAGTATGGCAAGTGCGATCAAACTATCGGTATTCAGAGGAGTGGGGAATGAAGATCCAGACCAATTCTTGTTGTGGTAAAGGCAGTATGGGAAGCACAAGGAGTCGTGGATGATAATATCAAGAAGGCTATGTTGGTGAGCACATTACAGGATCGTGCATTAACATGGTACATCAAGCATTCTAATGACCATCCAAACGTAGGAATCACAGAGATCCAAACCGCGCTGAATAGGAAATTTAGCAGGCCAAAGTTAGAAGCACAATCAATCATCGGGTTTAAGGAGATCACGATGCTCCCGAGTGAGACCCCCTAGGATTTGGACCAAAGACTGAAGGGTATGATTCACGAAGCCAACATGACATTGACAAATCGATAGCACTGAGCATGGTTTGTAGCATCACTAACACCGCACTTAAGCACGACATTGTCACAGCAAAAACTTTTCACCCAGGTCAAAGCTTTGGAGATGGCGATGAGATTACATGAGACCCCTATATAAGGCTCTGGTTTGGGAGTCCAACAAATCCATGTGCAACTGAAAAATCTATGTCTGTAGATGCAGAGTTTGAAACAGGACAGGATACCTTGGCTAGAGGTGTGCGAGGAGGTATGGTGCATAAAATGCAAAGGCCAGGGGCATGACAAGGATCATTGTCTAGTGTTCGTGAATTACTTGGTAGGAGGAGGGCTGATGCCATTAAGACCTGAGGAATAGGTAGGAGCAAGCGCGCCACCTGCATTATGGTGCACGATCTATCATATAGGAGGAAATCACACTACAGATAATTGTCATCTATTGCAGAAGTATATGCAGACGTCCCAACAATTGTTTTGTAATTTCTGCAGGTCGGTAGGCCATGATCAGCGCACCTGCAAAAGATATGAACTAATGATGGATCATACTCCTACCTATAGGGTGCAGGAAGAAATGTGAGCCCTCGACCCAAATGCAGTAATGGCGTGCACTGGATTTCAGGGGTGTGGTCGAGGTTGAGGTGGAATGCGACCAGGAAGGGGTCGCGGACAATTAATTTGTTACGATTGCGGAGGGCCAGGACACTATGCCCGCGATTGTACAAACTCGACAAGGAAATCATGATTGTACTGTACTCATTTTGATCATGAGGCAGAAGACTGCCCTACATTGATAGCGAGACTGCGCAAAAAAGGGGTACTTTAGCCCCCTCCAACCCAGAATCTACAGATGATGAGGTCTGAGCCGCACGAAGAAGACCCGAATGTAAACATGATGCTCAGGAGTGATATGACCACTGGTGATGATAAAGGGAAGCAGTCCGAAGAAATTGTGTGGGTTCATAAGGCTCCTACAAAGGAACTTGAATTTGATTTAGAACGCGCGAAGGAAACACTCATGGAAGCTAAGAAGAGCTTCACATAGGCCTCTACTTCAAGTAGTAAGGATCAACTAGAACCAGGGATGGATCCTTCAATGCTCACTACCTTTCTAGAGACATGCATGAAACTGCTACGTTACAGCAAGGCAGTAAAAGGACTAGAGGAACTTATCACTAGGTGTGTGGGGTCAGGAGAATCACGCGTGGTCTGGAAAATGGGAAAGCATGCATTGTACATAAGAAGGGAAACGAGGTTGACTGCGCAAATTGGCAAGTATGAAATGAATCAGGTATTCCTGGATCTCGGATCGGACATGAATGTACTACCAAAACAAACATGGGCATGTGTGGGCAGACCCGCGCTACAGTGGTCTCTTATTTAGTTATGAACAAAGAACCAATAGAAAATCTTGCCCATGGGAAGATTGCAAGGGGTAACAATAAACATTGAAAGTGCGAGCGTGTAGGCAGATTTGGAAGTGATAGAGATTGTCGATGACAGTAATCCCTATCCTTCACTACTAGGAATAGACTGGGCCACCGATATGAATGGAGTCATAAATCTAAATAAGCGCAAAATGATCTTTGAGAAAAAGTCACTACGCGTAGTAGTACCACTAGATCTAGCCGAAGGAGTGCGATACACTGAACTGGTGCGCGATGATGATAGTGATGACTATCTCAATTGTATTTACAAGATAACTATGCAAGAAGAGGATTGGGTGAATTTGAATGCAGATGGAAGGATTTCATGGGAGCGTGAAAGATCTTGCACTTCGGATTCAGACTAAGAGATAGAGTGATGGTAGAATTGGCTGCACGAAGTAAAAATGCTTAATTACAATACGATGGTTAGGTCATTGCACTACATGACAATAGAGGCAAGGGATCTACCTACATATGATGGGTTGACAATAGTGGATGAATTCTTGAACAAATTTGAAATCACAATACCAAAACAACAGCATTTCGATGCTCTGAAGTGGGCACTACGCGCAACGTCGCATGATGGTGGGGTGTGCATCAAGAAATTTCTGAGGACTGGTGTGGATGCAGAAGGATGATGAGCCTATTCTTTCGAAAACCCTAGCTCAGAAACAAGAGCAAGTCAGCAGGGGCGGAACAACTTGCACGCCCACCTTCCCTGATGGGTATGAACATATGTTGTCACAAGCACACACCACTCCCAGAATAGAGAATCGGAACAAGACACAACAACAAGAAAGGCGATGTGCACTATTATCCATGGGGAAGAATTTGATAGGGTATGTGAAGTACTGAACAAGGTTCAGCAGGCAAGATGCACTGATTGGGACCTATGCGTACCAGCGGTGCAATGGGCCTATAGGACCTTGTGCAAAACCTTGATCGTAGAAGCGATTCCAAAGGTGCAGAATAGAGTAGCAACCATAATTTCTGAAGAGAATGCAAAGAGGAATCTGCCTATAAGAGCTCTTGCAGTTGTGACAATGCGCAAAGAATAGGATGGAGAAATGACACAGCTACATGAGGTCGAGCACATAAGGATTCAGGAGGCCATTCGGTGAGGGAACCTTAGACTTTGTGAACTCGAAAAAGATCAGGTATGACTGAGGAAGAAAATCATTTTGATGGACATTGAGAACAAGAGGCTAGAAAACAAGATCAAGCAAGCATGTCTCGTCGATAAAACAAGGATGACAATACAAGGTGCGGATGATCATACCACTAGATTAGAAGAGTGTCGTCGATAATTTATGACTCTGCTACCATGGCTATGACTGCATCTCACCAAACGTAGTAACCAAGGGAGCTCACTACATACGATAGAACGCGCGATGTCAGTTTTTGTGAGGGAAATTGAGGATTTCCATGGACTATACTGGAAGGCAAGTTGAAGCCTCACACAGGTGGTACAACCACCTGACTAGCCGTAGGAAGCATAGTCTCAGCACTCCAAGCAGTTGAAAGAGAGCATGGGACTATAAAAGAGTCTGTTTGGGAGTTGTGCGATAAGGGAGGTGTGCACAAAATCAACATGTCACAAGGAGCGTGCCCATGCATAGGAGGGTGTGCTATCACGTGGGTAGGCTAGAAAGTGACTGTTGGTGTCACTGTTCATGGCAGGATGTTTGATTTAAGACAAAAGGGAGCGGGCGGGGGGGAATTTAAGACACGATTAAGGGCAAGATTTGGGACAATCTGCCGCCAAGAAAGCATTTATGGCATAGAATTGGGGGGAATAGTCTAATTTGAATTCAAAAGATGTTATAAAACTCCAAAGGCTAGCCACGAGACAAAACTTGTTCACTTGAGATTTGCGCAGTTGATTAGAGCTAGAGTGTTGAGTGTCAAGCGATATTCGAGCCCCAAAGTTTGTGAATGACCACAAATAGTTCAAACAAGATAATGGCTACTAGGAGAGGTTTGGGCTATGTAGAAGGAACCGCCGACGAGGCCGCATAGAACCCCACGGTACACTATTTTCCCGAAGATACTGAGGTCACGCTGAAAATCCTGAAATCACCTCAGACGTCGAGACCCAAGAAAGATAAGCAGGTAGCAGGACCAGTCCCCATGTCCCCAACGAATCTTTGATTCGGTAAGCTCTCAATGGAAGAAAAGGATAAGGTTGTCACCTTTGAGACAGATGATGAGGAGGAGGACCTATAGGATATCGTCGATGAGATAGAGGAAGAAGAGGACATGGAAGAGGATATCTAGCTAGTGCGCTCTGTAGCGAAATTTCCCGAGTATGTCCCTCCGTGAAAAGGGAAAACCAAGATACCAAAGGATCTAGATGCCACAAAGAGCGCACTCCAGACCTTGCTCCTCCCTGATGGAATTGTGTTTGAGGGCTCACACCTGGGCTGCGTGCCCACAATGAATTTTGAAGATTGGGACCTCGCGGATAGTGAGAAGTTCCCACAATTAGAGACGGAGAGCCTCATGAAGCAGAGCATAGAGGGGCCAGTCACAACATTAGAATTGTGAAATGGTTGCGCGGTGTGGAGAAGGGCGGATTTCTTCATCTGCTATGGATACCACACTTTCACCATGCACCCATCACTATTTTCATCATCAGGCAGCTGCTTTTCCTGGTGCATGATGGGTACTTATGGCTGGAGGAGCCTATTCCCATCATGGTGGATCTCATCCACAGAATTTCTCGGCTTCCCTGTAAGGGAAAGGACCCCACGACCATAGTAGTAAAAAGCAATGATTTGGCTCTCGCGGAAGCCATGAAGAAAAAATATAAGCTTGAGAAGCAAAAGAGCAGTTACGTAATCAGCAACATCAAAGATAAAGGGGTGCGCGTAGCCACCCAACTCCTGGTTGGGAAGGTAATGAGAAAATGTCGCGGTGGTGAAGTACCAGCATCGGTAGTTGTGTTGGTCGAATAATGCACAGAGGGGGTCCAATTCAACTGGGTTGAGTTCCTCTGCAAGGAATTCTTGATCAACTGCAAGGAAGCCCAGTGTTATAGACATTTTTGTGCCTTACAGCATAGAGCATGAAATGTCAATAATCTAAGGGATCCAAAGTCCCTAAACAAGTTGTTCTTAGCCTTAGAGGAACAAGGTCAGCAAACCACAGCACTGCAAATCAGTTCTCCACTGAAAAACACTCAAAAACAGGTCAGTTTTGGGTCATTGCAGCTGCTCCACTAGGCATCTGCGCTGCATAGCAGGTACAACAAAGGCTACCTGCGTTGCATAGCAAGTAGAACAAAGGCTACCTGCGTTGGGCGTACTTGGACATGTGGAGGAATCTTTTTCTCAAAGTGCCAGTGCCCAGGAAGCTTCTAAAAAGACACTTGATGATAAGATTCACCTAATGATGAGTTAAGAGCTTCTAAGACTCCAAGTGGAAGACAGAAACTCCGAGTGAAGAACTGAAGAACAACTGGAGTTGAAGAGGACAACAAGTCACACATCAAGCTGACTTATCTTCACTCCAAAACTCTATATAAGGATCTCATCCCATGAGATCTAGGAGGGCGGAATTTTGTGCAAAGAATTGCTGTTGGTTTACAGTTGTGAGTATTGGGTGATTGCTTGAGGGAGGTGAAGAAGAGATTTCTCTCCGTTGGGAAGGTGATGCTGGATTGGACCTCTCATGGTTGTATCACCGCCTGAACCTTACTTCCATATATTAATAAAGCATTTGAGGTTCTTCTATTCGCATGTGTTTCAATGGTGTATTGTCTTACTTGTGTCTTTGATTTATGCTAATCCTTGAATCGATTATGAATGCATGCCTCTTGTAGTTTCCTTTTCTTGTCTTATTTGCAGGATCTCGTGTAGCTGGGCCCGTGAAAAGACTTGGATCTGGAAGCAAGCGGCAAACAAAGGAGATTGGATCGACCATTTGCGCAAGACATCGGTAAGTGGATCTCTTCCTTATCTCTTGCATGTCATAAAGAAGAAACTTTAGATAGCTTTGCTTTCAGCTGTTGCTAAGGAACTGTCACCCTTAGAGTGGGTTAGGGTCATTTCGAGTTGGATACTTTCCCCCACAACAGACTGGCGACTCCGCTGGGGAGCGTGTCTTGTTGGTAGCTTGTGTTTCTTGCTATTGATTTCTTGAACAAAGAGAGTACCGAATCGAATTGCATTCGAGTCTTTCGAATGCAAAGTAGAGGGCAGCTACTCTAGCCCAGTGCTGGGCCTGTTTATGATTTAAAGAGCAGATCCACAAGGACTCTTTTTAGCTCTTTGTGATAGTGTTCATCTTCCTTTAATCATCCTCTAGTGTATACTTGACTGACAGCCTCTGATTTGGCCAAAAACCGCTCATTTTTTAGCAAACTGTGACCCGAAATCTGAGAGAGATGTGACTTGTCTCATCAGTGCAGCTGCCACAAAGGCTACCTGCACTGCAACGCAGGTCCCGAAGGGGCTACCTGCGCTGCATCTCAGATTGACAGTGCAGCACCTGCGCTGATCCAGTTTTGCCTTGTGCAACTGGGATTCCCCACTGTCTGTTGCCCAGTTTTCAGTATTGTTTTTGCAGCCTGTTGTCAACCTGTATACCCAGCTGAAACCACTTCTCTTTGCCTTCATTTCGCCTCAGTTGTATGAAGAAACCGTGATTGTTCTTATTGTATTTCTTGCTGTCATTCACAGTTTCCCATAGCGAAAGTGAATTAGTCTTGCTATGACCTCTTGAATCTAGACCTGTGAGAAAGTGTCGTTGTGATTCTAAGAGTTAGTTTATTGATGTTCATAGCTGCTTGAGCATTTGCTTTCGTTATATGGTTCGAATTTTAGTATTTCTTGTGTTGAAACGAGTGAATCTTAAGGTGTTCTTTTGATTATTGGACAAAAACTTGTTTTCTTTCACTTGAAATTGAATTCGAAATTATACAATAGCTTTCTTTTTGTAATACATCAACATTAAGGAAGAAGAAAAGAAATACTTGCATTGTGCATGTGCATTTTGACAGTTTGCATGTCGATTTAGGAAAAGTGCATCAGTGTGCACTCTATGATCTGTTTGAAAAGATGATGTCTTTCTTTTCCTTCAGTAGTTAAGGTTTTCATAAGTTGAAAGAATTGAAAAAGCTTGCTTATCATTCTTAGACTGCATTTAGGAGTTGTATCATACATCACGTGGTGATCCATAAAGGCAAACTGCTAAGCAAGATCAACCTAAAAAGAACTGAATTTATCTAACAACGCTTTGAAACATAACGAAACACAGTAGAGGTCTAAGTAGAGACGTGAACCGGCGTCGTTAAACATAGTGACTGTTGATCTCTACGAAGGTGGGTGATTCCTCCTGAGGGACGATAGCACTAATACGGACCTGTTCCCCCGTGTACCGTCGCGTATATTGGGGGACCCCTATAGGAACAAAGCCTTTATCCATAGGAAGCCGTGTCGGCCGCCCTACTGATCGCGATGCAGTGAACACAGCATTCACGAAGATCGACCACTCGTACCGTAAAACGTATTCTGTGGTTTTGCGAAAGGTTTGGCACACCCTTGCCTAGAACTCCAGAGTAGTTTCTTTTGGCCTTTTTCAAACTCTATAACTGAAAAAGTCCATCCGAGCATTTGTCACTTCGGGCTCGTTAATACATCGAAGGAGACTAGAGTCATCTTTAGCTTTCTCTCGACTCTTAAAAAGTGAAAAAGCAAGTTGTGTCTAAAAGCGTCATCATATAAAATTCA
Source organism: Pinus tabuliformis (assembly GCA_031772625.1). NCBI lineage: Eukaryota > Viridiplantae > Streptophyta > Pinopsida > Pinales > Pinaceae > Pinus > Pinus tabuliformis. Next base: position 502,667,427 of record CM062804.1, on the reverse strand, counting down.
TCTTAAACGGAACATAATCACCCCTAATTCCTACGTTGATCTTAAGGTTGAGAACATGGAACACACCAATCAAGGGATTCCACAGCATGGGACCCCTATCCCTTTCTCCTCTTGGGGAGAAGTTGGTGCGCCCCACATGGCCACATTGTCGCTTCCAGGACTGAAAATTGGCCTGCCAATTTGGCTATTCTCAACCGTTGTAGTTCAGACCACCACGGTTCCTGAGCAGTCGAGTCAACAGTTAGACCAGTCTAGAGCTACCCTCCAGCCTTCCACTTCTTATGAGCCTTCCTCCGATCCTTCTTCTTCGAAAGGTCAAGCCGCCAAAAGCGGAGCTCCCATAGAAAAGAAGAGGGAAAAGAAGAAGAAAGAAAAGAAGCAAAAGGAGCCAAAGGCGCCTGGGGGCAAGCAAAAGGCATCTAACGAAAACCCACACACAGCACGGACCGGGCCCAAATCGCCATGTGTCATATGTAGAGGAGACCACTTCCACAGTGATTGTCCCAGTATTTCCCGGATACTAAGGGACTGGTCCCCTCGTTTGCACGATTCGGAAGCGTCAACCTCTGACAACCAGGTTGAATGCTTACCGTCGACCAATGAAAGTGAAGGTCGCAGACGACGAAGAGGGATGAGATTCCCTTGCGAACTGTGTGAAGGCGATCACACCCTTCGCCGTTGTCCCTTTTTAGATGAGGCAAAGAGAGTTTTGGAAGATCAACCGGTGGCACCGGTGCTACTTCCTCCTGGATATCAAAAACTCGCGCCAGGTCGTTCGTTGGTCGAAAATACAGCTGTCTTGCTCAGAGGGCCAGCTGAAGTGTCAGTCACTGAAAGTGAACCTACTGAATCCGGACCAGATGAAAGTCCAAAGGTCGAAACGGCAGTTGACCCGGTTCTCCCTTCAGAAGTTTCATCTTCAAACACCACAGTCACTGAGGATTCATCTTCAGTTGACACCCCCGCCGAAGAGAATAAGGATGACACCGTCCATATTCTTTTCGTCAACTCCGATTCTGATGAACATCAGGGCAATGTGCCCACTCCTTTATCGCAGGAAGGAGCATCGTCAGGATCATATCCGGCCGTATATTCGGTCCCACCACCAAGCAACCTAGTTGTGTCCTTTGATTGGAACCAACTAGGCAGACCTCGGTTACCAGCCAGCATACCATTTAGAATTATAGTCCAAATATACAAAATGGTGATGGCTGGAACTATCATTGATGAAGGGGCATCTGTGAGTATCCTGTCCTCTATTGCTTGGAAAGCACTGGGTTGCCCGGCGCTTTTGCCCGAGACAAGGCATCTCTCGGGTTTTGACAAAGGAACCAGTCGACCATTAGGGATTCTACCTAATGTGCCTATTACACTGAAAGGGAAGGCTGTCAAGATGAATTTGATGGTCGTCCAAGGACCCTTGGATTATAACCTACTCCTTGGACGAGACTACATATATTGCATGGAAGCAATAGTCTCCTCACTCTTTCGAATAATGTGTTTTCCATACGAAGGAAGGATGGTCAAGCTCGTAGACCAACTTTCACTTCCGGGATCACGCATCGCAAATAGTCACATACCTATCCTCAATGGTCTTTTCGATCAAGAAAGGTCTCTTCCCCCGGTTCTTCTTCCTGATGAATGCGAGTGATTCGGGAAAGGAACGTAGGAGCCCAGGGGGCATGCATCCTGGTCTGCTCTGGAGGCAGAAAAAACCTTGGGTGTAAAGTAGAATTTCCGCGGGAGAATATGACTAGTCCGTACCCCGTCCCCTCCTTCATCTTTGTGAATATTCCTCTGAGCCATCTTCGTGAGAAGAAGGACAAGAAGACAAGAGAGACTGGAATCTCAGAAGGGGCTGTTAGGAATGGGGTTGTTCTAGAAAAAGATTCTTTTGTTAAAGTTAAGTGTGTGGCGGAAGCGCCGTCATTCACCTTTGTCTAAATAAGTAGGCTCTGCCAAAGAAGGGGATCCGTTTGCGGCAGCAAGTAGTAACCATCTTTGGGTAAAAGGCAAGCCTCACCCATTAAAACAAATGTTTTAAAGGATAAGTAGGGGCAGCCTCCAAAGAAAGAGATTCTATTGCTGCAACAAATTGTAACCATCTTTGGATAACCTAATGATAGACATCGCCGAAGAAAGTTTCTGTTTAAAAAGAATTAGCAGAACGATCTTCGGATAACCTGAAAGAGGTAAGCCTCACCCGTTGAAAACAAGGGTTTTTGACGGATGAGTAGGGGCGACCTTGAAATTAGACTTACACCTGGGGGCATGCAAACCTCTTGGAATGCAAGCGTGGTCGGCTTTTTAGTTTTAGGTAGGACTAACCCCTCTAACCCGTAGGATAGGCCGATATCCAGCTTGCATAAAGAGAGGATATGGAGCAAAGCGTGAGGAGATGAAGCTCTTTAAAAAATAGTAATCTTCCAGGAGACCTTCCTACTTTATGACTGGTAAAAATGAGCAGTTTTGGCAAAGTTCATGCTCGTTAAAAAATAAACGCAAACATGAGCAGTTTTGGCAAAGTTCATGCTCGTTAAAAAATAAACGCAAACATGAGCAGTTTTGGCAAAGTTCATGCTCGTTAAAAAATAAACGCAAAACCGAGCAGTTTTAATGCGGAAATTCATGCTCGTTAAAAAATAAAAATAAGCATGTGAGCAAGCTTCCCCCAGAGTTCAAGCTCATCCAGAAAAAATGAACCGGTAAATGACCATTTGAGACCGTAAATTCATCAGCCATAAAAGCCTTGGTCGTGTTTGTGTACCGTCACCTCCACTTTTCATTTGGCCGATCATTCACATCCACTTGATTGTTTACCTATTTTGAGGAACAGCTGCGAAGAGTGATTTCACCTAGCCATCCTTGTAATACTGCCGTGATTGGAAAATTCCAACCTGTACCTGGAATCTGCTGCTATCCCTGTTTATCACTCGTTCCTCAAAAGACGAGTCTTCTTTGAGCTCTTTTCACTGACTCGTAAAAAATGAAAAGTTTGCCGAGTTTTGGCCTTCCAGCTCGTTAAAAGGACCGGAAGAGCTATCCCTCCTCTAGATTTTAATCTTTTTGGACCTGAGGGATTAGTGCACAAAAAGATCGAGCGCTTGTCTGGTTCGGCTCGATAAAGATATCGAACATTCATCCCTTCTGTATTGTTTTATACTTTTTCAGACTTAAGGGATTAGATGACGAAAAAGGACCCTTGTAGTCTACTTTATGTACCCTTTTCAGACTCTCTAAAAATGAAAAGGACCGAGTTGTCTTTGTCGCTGGGCTCGTTAAAAATATTAGATAGCGACAAACTTGTCTTTAGACAAGAACGAGTTTCCCTATCGCTAGGCTCGTTAAAACATAGCGATGGGCTTGCCCGAAGGGCAGGTTATAGATCAAGCATATGTTATCCTCCTCAAGCTTGACAAAAATAAAGAGGTACTGGTCAGAAATGACTGGGGAAAAATTGGGAAGAACCTCAAAGCTTAATGGTAGCAAGTCGCTCTTGAACATGACACTTTTGGCCTCCGTAAATATCGGTTTGGGTTATTATCATTCACCGGTCCCTTCACCATGGTCTCACCATACCATCCATACATGGGGTAATGCTACCGATCCATCACATCAGTGTCATTATATGTTCAAGAGATGTCATTCAGAAAGTGTCAACCGGGTCCCATCCACTACCATACATCATATTTCATCCTTCCATGACCGCACACCCTGAATCATATTTCACAGATCGTTTTCACCATCATCACTAGCTCCGTTCCGTGTCACTGATGTGGGATTCATTAAGGCCCTCCTTTGACGGATCACTTCTTGTCGACATCAGCTCATTATCCAAGAAGTTGATCTAGGAACACCCCCTCAGTACTTTGAAGCTTGCATGCCTCAATGGCAAGTTTCTCACTTCCGACGATAGGTATACATTAATGACCTTCGACCGGGAGACTTTGCGTTGTGTTCGACGTCAGATCCTATATTCACACCACGTGAATTGTGTTGCAGTACCTTGAGGGTCATCATCATTATCGGTGATTCCTCTCGCGCTTGTTAACAGTTTACATTATTGACTGGTAATCAAGCGATGTCTTTCCATGTTCGACTTCAAGAAATTCTCACATGGGTCGACTTGTACTAGAGTGAAGATCGAACAAGTTTGAAGACCCCGGATCTAGTTTCATCCATCCGGACTGCGATATATATTCAGGAGATAAAAACATAGACATGTGCAGCAGATGAGCATCCTACTAAAAGGATGATAATTAAAAGTAGAGAATTATCCATCTCTTATCAGACGATCGTCTGTTTATGTACGCAAATGTATTTATAAGATGATCATGGGAAATGCCCGCATCAGCTAGATCATGAAAAGAAAGTATGAAAAGATAATGTATTGTATTGTATTTTGTTACAGGTCACCTCCCGCGATTGAATGAACTTCGGATCCTCCTAATAAAGCATTTCACCCGATAAACGACCTCATACTTTAGGGGGCAACTGTTATAGACATTTTTGTGCCTTACAGCATAGAGCATGAAATGTCAATAATCTAAGGGATCCAAAGTCCCTAAACAAGTTGTTCTTACCCTTAGAGGAACAAGGTCAGCAAACCACAGCACTGCAAATCAGTTCTCCACTGAAAAAACACTAAAAAACAGGTCAGTTTGGGTCATTGCAGCTGCTCCACTAGGCATCTGCGCTGCATAGCAGGTACAACAAAGGCTACCTGCATTGCATAGCAAGTAGAACAAAGGCTACCTGCGTTGGGCGTACTTGGACATGTGGAGGAATCTTTTTCTCAAAGTGCCAGTGCCCAGGAAGCTTCTAAAATGACACTTGATGATAAGATTCGCCTAATGATGAGTTAAGAGCTTCTAAGACTCCAAGTGGAAACAGAAACTCCGAGTGAAGAACTGAAGAACAACTGGAGTTGAAGAGGACAACAAGTCACACATCAAGCTGACTTATCTTCACTCCAAAACTCTATATAAGGATCTCATCCCATGAGATCTAGGAGGGCGGAATTTTGTGCAAAGAATTGTTGTTGGTTTACAGTTTTGAGTATTGGGTGATTGCTTGAGGGAGGTGAAGAAGAGATTTCTCTCCATCGGGAAGGTGATGCTGGATTGGACCTCTCATGGTTGTATCACCGCCTGAACCTTACTTCCATATATTAATAAAGCATTTGAGGTTCTTCTATTCGCATGTGTTTCAATGGTGTATTGTCTTACTTGCGTCTTTGATTTATGCTAATCCTTGAATCGATTATGAATGCATGCCTCTTGTAGTTTCCTTTTCTTGTCTTATTTGCAGGATCTCGTGTAGCTGGGCCCGTGAAAAGACTTGGATCTGGAAGCAAGCGGCAAACAAAGGAGATTGGATCGACCATTTGCGCAAGACATCGGTAAGTGGATCTCTTCCTTCTATCTCTTGCATGTCATAAAGAAGAAACTTTAGATAGCTTTGCTTTCAGCTGTTGCTAAGGAACTGTCACCCTTAGAGTGGGTTAGGGTCATTCCGAGTTGGATACTTTCCCCCACAACACCCAGGAGTAGGGTAATACCTTCCACTATGCGTGGTTTCTCTTGTCCATTTTGTTGGTAGCAAGAGAACTACAAGAGGACAGTCAGTTCCCAAGCATTGAGTGTGACTTACCAGAGGCCACAAAGTACATGTCGCTCTGAGCTACCAAGGACGCAAAGCAGATTCGTGATACAAAGATCTTTTGGGTGCTCATGGAGGTGAGCATCCGAATGTGGATTAATAGAAGGTTGCACATGTCCCCCACAGTGCACAACAATCTGTGGAGCTTTGCAGACTTCAAGGCAAACATGCATAATATTTACATCAAGGAGTGAAAGGATCCAGTGTAGTAGTGGACCAAGATCCCCTTCAATGTTCATTGCCACTAATGATGCAATTTTACAGTGTTAGAATCATGGCCTCTCGAGTGGTGCATCCCGGATTTGGCGGAGTTGGATAGGACAGTAGCACAGAAAAGAAAGGATGAAGCCAAGCTACGCATCACACAGTTGACCAAGAAGAGGCACAATGAAAAAGCGGTAGTGAAGGTAAGGGCAGTTCGCGAGGTAGCAAAGGTAGCCGTGGAGTAGGCAAAGGCTGTCGAAGTAGTGGCAGTAGTGCAGAAAATAGGGGCCACAACAACGCAAGAAGAGGAGGGCTAGGAATTGTCAACAAGATAGGAGGCAGAGGACATAGACCTTGTAGAAGAAGACATGGACCCGGGCACAACTTCCACCCAACTCAAAAGGCCACGCATCATAGAGAGATCGGGTCCACGGAAAAAGGTCAAGGCCTCCAAATTGGCCATCAACCTGATCATGTTAATGGAATTTGACCTCTATGACATCGGTGACACAGTTCACAAGGTCACCAAGGAAGCACTCCAAGAAGCCATGATGGAGCAGTAGACTGTGTTGGGGGCCTTAAGGGTACAACTGCAAGAACTACAGGTGTGGCCCCCATAGGAAGGAATCGTAGCCACCTATGGCGCAGCAGGCACATCAGCAGCAGAGAAGGTGCTACGCACAAAGATGGCCAACACCATAGTGCTACCGGAAGGGGCACTAATAGTAGAGAATAAGATCGACAGAGCCGCAATTGGCAAGATCAAGGGACTTGGCCTTAAGTTGGCTACCCTTCTGCGAGACACACTATACCAACTACAGGATGGAGTAATAGTAGAGCTCCGCGCCAGGGAGGGTCGCACGATTCAGGTGATGAGTGAGAAAAAGATCAACATCAAATAGCTCAGCCTGCAGCGTGACGAACTGGTGTCACAAAACCAGCAGTTAGCACAGAAAGTGGATGAAGCGTGCTGGCGTGTCCTAGAGTTGTCCATCACCATAGACCTATCAATAGAAATGCAGATCCATTGTTTGGAAAGTGGAGTCCGAAATGCGCATGAGAAAACAACGTGAGTGTAGTTGGAGCTAAATCTCCAGATTTCTGAGTTGCGGCTGAAGGTGTAGCCTTCCACTCCCCCAGAAGTTAGAGAGCAACACGTTAGCGCTATCCAAATAGGGTTGGAAGAAATTGGACGGGCAGTGTAGGATTGTACCAGTATGTTGGACCAAGCCTTTGTAGTCCTCACATCCTTACAAGAGGACCCCAATATACAACACCTAGAAATAAAGGCGCGCGAGCTTCAGGAGTAGTATGACAATGTAAGGGGAACTACACAGATAGTCGTCCTCACTCCATGGCTCGCAAAGATGCAGCAAGCAAGGTCACTGAAAGAGCAGCTAGATGCCACAAGACAGAAAGAGGCACTTCTCAAAGCACACGTCCAGCCATGGATCGATGAGGCCTTCACCATTACGGTAGATATCGAGGGCAAGCTCGCACAGATGTAGGGGCTCTATGGGCTAAGGCAGGGATGTGATCCTCACAAAGAAGCATCGGAAGAGAGAATGCAGCAGGTCTAGCAAACTGCAGAACAGTGCAGTGCGGACCTCCGAGTAGTGTGGGACCAATTGGAGGGGCTCCCCGCCAAGATCACCGTGCCAACAGAGTGACTCGAGGGCAAGTCACAATGTTTGTGTTGGGGACCTGTTGGGCATTGGATCCCCTAGATCATGTTTTGGGGCTTAAAGCCCAGGTTTTGGTCAGATGTATTGTAAAACTATGAATTACAGGTGTGGAGAGCGAAGTATAGGTTGAGTCATAGGGTTGTCTGCCCTAAGTTTTGTAATGTAATGTAATGTCATGTCGGCCTACCCATGGTCTGCGGACCATGGGATTGTATAAATAGAGCAAGGCTCTAATTTGTAAAGATAGCGAAGGAAGGAATGAGAAAATTAGAGATAGAGATAGAGTAAGAGTCTAAGTGTATTGGGTCGTAGTAGTAGCCTAGTAGGAAGAGGCTCTGTAGCTGAGTGTGCAGAGGTTTAGTAGAGTCTGCAGCTGAGTGCGTCGACCCCTGTAGCTAAGTGCGTAGGGCAGTGTCGAATCTGTAACCTTGAATGAAGAATAATAAAGAGAAGTTGATTCCAAATTGTGTGCATCTACTTGTGTATTGAATTCTATACATTTATGCTTTTTTGTCTATCGCATGCACTTATATGATTGTTGGATATATTGTTAGTTGTCACTAGTCTTACACAGATAAGTTAAGTAATTGGGTAATAACAGGTTAAATAGTGAGGAACTTGGGTATAATACGGATCGCACCCTAAGTAGGGTTACGCGAAGGCAACATCACAGGTTGCGAGGGACTAGTAGACGTGCATAGCGACGTGCACGTAGGATCAAACTGTGGACCACCAAAAGCTCATCAGTCATCCCCAGGGTGCGGAAACCTAGTTCTAGCACCCTCCCATACTACTTCGGGTGCGACCTCAGTCTGCGCTCTGTGGACTGTTGCTGAAAGGGATAGTAGTACCAGGATTTTTTTGGCTAAATCACCTATGAACTTGGGTCAGGCCCATACAAGCCAACAATGCACATGTGTCAAATAGTCATGAATGATAGTATCTTGTGGTTGTATGCATTACTATTTTTGTTTTATGTTATAGGTTAACTTGTTCTTGTTATATGATAGTTAGCTTGATGATTAGGTTATATGTTGTTGATGAACGTGATATATAACATGTTGTTATATGATAGTTAGCTTGATGATTATGTTATATGTTGTTGATGAGTATGTTATAGGTTAACTTTTTGTTGTTATATGATAGCTAGCTTGATGATTAGGTTATATGTTGTTGATGAGCATGATATATACCTTGTTGTTTTTATATGCTAGTTAACTTGATGATTAGTGTTATAGCATTAATATATTGATGTTATATGTATCATGCTAAATTGGATTGGCCTATAGAGATGGTTAGGATTATGACATTGATGTATGAGTCGACTTATTTGTGACATTGTGTTGTACTAATCTAGAATTATCGTACATATGTTATTGATATGCATAATTTATAATTGTTTATGAGCTTATGATGTGAACGTGTTAGTTAGTTATTGCTATGGATATCATTATCTTATTTGTGCTTGAGCCAATGTGTTGTAAATTTATATTGTGCTAACTAGATTGATTGTGTAGACAAGATAGTCTCCCCAGAGATACATTAAAGTATGATTTTGCTTATGTCATATTCTTGGTGGTTAATTGTTTTATTATGTCGTCTATTTGGTGTTTGAGTGTTTGGTGTCTATTATGTCATCTATTTGTTGTTGAATGTTTGAAGAATTGCATAATACGAGTACACATTCAAATGATATTATTTTAAGATGATTGTACTAACACATATGTGTTGAGACAATTAATATGTACTTGAGTGTAAGTAGGGGATAGTTGTAGCATTATGTCTAATGAATATGAGTTGACTATGAAATATGACATGATTGCTAGTCTTGGTAAAGGGTGATTTCAAGTCAATAGATATGATTGTATTGATATTTGGAACATGTGGTTGAGATATGTGAGTAGTTTCAGGGTAACATGCTTGGTATTAGTATGACAAGGTAATAGTTGAATTGTTTATATAATTATCTAGTGGATGATGTGACCATACATCATAAGACTCAGTTGCAACAAGGTAAAGGTAAAAGAAAGGAATTGGGAAATAATTCCTTTGTCTATGCTTGAAAACCCCAATTCCAAACAAATGAGTGCTTTGTATACTAGAAGTCTTCTTAACTTTTATTTGTCTAAAATTATGTGGATATGTTCTATGTTCATGGACATGTATTTGACAGATATAATAGTTGGTGTCTATTTATAGCTAGACCTTCCAAGGGAATTGGAGTCCCTTGAGACATGGCACAAATGTGCTTGGCTACAAGGAAACGTGCTTGGCATAACAAGGTAATCTAACTCGTACATTTTATATTTATTTATACATTGACAACTATGTGTTTATGGTAGTGTGATGTAGGGAGTTGCATGGAAAGAGAGGTTGCCATGAAATATTGAAGAAGGCTTGGGTTGATATTTCCTTGGGAACCATGGGATTGAGTCATGGTGTCTATTGTTAGTCTTGTGCTTTCAATCTTTTACAATTTGTTTGCACTTGATTTGCGGCTTTGTTTACATTTGGTGCATGGCCATACCACTTTGTTTGTGGTGTTGTACTCTTGTTGGTTTTCCATAGTTTTCTTCTTGTTTGCTTCTCGGACTTGCCTTTATTGTTTTTAGAGTATTGGGAATTTGTTTGGAAAGAGGAACGTTAATGGAGCTCGGGGAGAGCTGAATGAAACCTCGCAGGTAATGTAAGACCTAGATGAAGCTCGGTAGATGAGTAAGAGAAGTTGAACGTAAGAATATGACAATTTGTTTGATTGGTTTGGTGAATTGGTATAAATGGACAATGGCAGTGAAGTCATGAGAAAGGTAACAGAAAAGTTAAAGTGAATGGCTTTGAGGCATCCAATTCCTTAGCTATGATGGGATGGTTGTTCTAAATGTTGTGCATGTTGTGCATAAATAAGGAAGTTACCTTAACCTAGACCTTATGATGTCTAGTAATTATGTTGTGATCATGATTATGTTGATGTGTATATGTGTATACATGTATGTATGTATGTATGTATGTCATGTATGACAGGGTCATCATATATCATGATTATTTTATGCTATTTTTTATATGTACATATGTATGTATGTCGTTCGCTGAGTAGATCATTATTATTTTATGTTGATGTTTATATGTATGTATGTTTATGTATGCACATCGTTGTTTGGCAGGATCATGATTGTTTTATGCTAATGTTTATGTATATGTATGTATGTATCCATGTATCTATGTCACTATTCGACAAGGTCATCAGGGATCATTCTTGTGGAAGAATGATCGCTTATCGAAGTGAATGGCATGAAGAGGTTCCTGGTCTTATGAAGAATCAATTGGGAGGAGTAGCCCTGACAAATCTATGAAGTCAGTATATTATGCTTATGAGTTGATATTATGTGATTATATTATGTCTATGTTATGGGTAGGATATACTGAGGGATACATCAGCGGAATCAAAGCAGTGTGGTTTGCAGCATGATGGGACAAGCATGGATAAGACATTGGAGAAAGGCTTCTTGGTAGAGACAATGTCGTTTTGGTTGTGTGGTACTATTGTTGTGTATATGTTGTATATGTTGTACATGTTTCATATGTGATATTGTGAGCATGCGGTGTTGTGTATATATATTTTGTGCACAAGTTGTTTATGCAATTTTATGTACATGGTAGTACAGATAGTTTTGTACGAATATTTCATATGCAGTGTTTGGTATAGGTGGTTCTATGTACATATGGTGTTGTGTGCATGATTGTAAAAGTGGTGCTGCGTGCATGTGGTGTTGTGTACATGTTGTATAAGTTGTGTTGTATGCAAGTGATGTTTTGTACATGTTGTGCATGTGGCATTGTGTACATGTGGTATCAAGTACATGCCTTGCATGTGGTGCTATGTACGTCTAGCGTTGTGTACACATTGTACAGGTGGTATGATGTAAATATGGCATTGTGTATGCATTGTACAGGTGGTGTTGTGTACATTTGATGTTGTGTACACATCGTATAGGTGGTGTGGTGTATAGGTGATACTATGTACATGTTGTACATGTGGTACTAGTGTACATGTGGTATTATGTGCATGTCATACATGATGTGTTGTATGCATGCGATGCTATGTGTGTGCATTATGTAGTCATGGTATCATGACATGTGTACTCATTGTGCTGCACTCTATGTAATACATGTATTTTGTTGTGTTGAACACCATGTGTAGGTAAATGTATCATGTGGTGTTGTACATAAGGTAATGATGTATGTGTTGTGTTGTATATTAGGTGTCAGTACATGTATCCTGTGGCATTGTACACCGAGTAATGATGTATGTGTTGTGTTGTATACCAGGTGTATGTGTATGCATTATGTGGTGTTGTGTGTTGTTTTTAGTTGTATGTGTGTGATTCACACTATGTGTATGTGCACATGGTTGAGTAGAAAGCATTGGGTGTTTTCCGCATGTGACAACTGATCTGGAGTGCGTACAGAATAAAGACAAAGGTAGAAGCTAAGGATTGATTAAATGATAAGTATCAATATTTTATTGTAGTTTTATTATGCATGTTATTTATGATTCTAGTATATGATGATTACATGTGATCTATGATCCTGACATGTGATTTATGATTCTGGTATATGATGATTACATGTGATCTATGATTCTGACATGTGATGGTTACATGCGATCTATGATTATGGTTTATGAGGATTTCATGTGATTCATGATTTTAAGTTATGATGGTTGATTTTGAGCTAAATGAAGTGATATGTTTATTCATGATGATTTGATCAAGCCATTAGTTTGACTTGTTGTGAGAGGAAGTAAACATGATTGCAAGTGTACCTTATTGATGACATAACAATGAGGTATGATTTGAAGTTATTCCAATTTATTTTTAATCTAATGGAAATTATGTGCTTGGTATATGAAATAATGAAATGCCCAGTTCGGTGGTTGAAGTCAATTACAAGAATTAGAAGTAGCAGCAAAAGGAATTGGAACAAGAAATAATATGTTGGTAAAGCACTTCAAGAGTAGGCCCATTATGGGACACTCATACCAAATAGTGTCCATAGATTTCCATGAGCATGCTATGATCAATATGTTGTTTGAGGTAGTGATATGCGTTGGTTTTTATATCTTTCAATGTGAGGAAGCCTTGCCAAAGGATGGAATGCTCGATATGGGGGTGCTAGCGGAACTTGGAAGGTGTGTGACTGCATGGAAGGGGGTGACCAAATTTCCCGAAGGACTATGTAGTTGAGAAGGGAAGGTCGAGGATGGATTTTTTTTTTGTTATTAGCATTTCCAAATGGAATCAAATGCACATTGGGAGTGTGCCTGGAACAATGAGTAGGTAACTGTTCACTGAGAGGATAGGTGGTGTTGGATTGTAGCATTGGATATTTGATGTAGTTTTGACTTTGGAAGTGGATTTTGGACTTCCAAGGTGTTATAGACATTTTTGTGCCTTACAGAATTGAGGATGAAATGTCCATAATCTAAGGGATCCAAAGTCCCTAAACATGTTGTTCCTACCCCTAGAGGAACAAGGCTAACTAACCACAACAATTCACAGAAGTTCTCCACCTGAAACCACTCAAAAACAAGTCAATTCAGGATCATGTCAACTGCTCCACTGAGCATCTGCGCTGAATGTCAATTGCTACACTGGCTACCTGCATTGAATGTCAACTCCAACACTAGCTACATACGCTGAGCGAGTTTGGACAAGTGGCAGGCTCATTCCTCAATGTGTCAATGCTCAGGAAGCTTCCAAAATGACACTTGCCTCAGGGAATTCGACTGGTGATGAGTAAGAGGTTCCAAATCTCCAAGTGGAAGCAAGAACCTCCAAGTGGACTCAAGAACTGAGAGAGGGAGAGGACACTAGTCAGATCTCAAGCTAACTCATCCCCTCTCCAAAATAACTATATATAGATCTCTCCTCCATGAGATCTAGGGGCTGGAATTTTGTTATTGCAAAGAATTGCTGTTGGTTTGAGACTGGAAACATTGGGTGCTTAATGCTTTGAAGGGAGCTGAAGAAGGAATTCCATTCTGTTGGGAAGGAGATGCTGGATTGGAGCCCTCTGGGTTGTATCTCTTCCTGAACCTTGTTATCAATCAATAAAGCTATCTTGGTTTTCTCCTATATACTGGTATATTTGTATGATTGCATTAGTGTATTTGATTTACTTCTAATCCTGAATCATTTGTGAATATGAATATCTGCCTTTGTGTTGTGTTCTTCTCTTGTCGCAAGTAGTTGTTCTCTTGTCGCAGGTAGTTGTTCTCTTGTGATCTCGTGGGAATCAAGTAGTTGTTCTCTTGAGCAAGCGAGGAGGCAAGTAGCTGTGAACACCCAAAGAGAAGAGGATCTAGATCGAGGGACAAATGGAAGACAACGGTAAGTCTATCGATCTCCCCTCTTTCACATTTCATAAAGGAAGAAACCAGAATAGCTGTATCTGTTTGTTGCTAAGGCACTGTCACACCTTAGGTGGATAGGATCGTCCTGCATAGGCATTTTTCCCCACAACACAAGGAAGGAGGTGAATCCTAGCATTCCTTTGAGGATGGAGGTGTGAGCCTTTGGATTCCCTTTTTGTGGATGCAGGCATCATATCCTTTTATTTTCCGATTGATAAAATATGCATATGTGTATATGTGTCTATTATTGTAAATATTGTATCGAGCTGGATTTATAAAGCTCCATAGAAAATATGGTTATTTGTTGGGTGAAGCAAATTTGTATGTGTATATGTGGTTATGTAAAAATATATAAGACCACGGTGATGGGACATGTATTCCAAGCTGAATGGTGGTAAAAAAATCCTAGTGGGTGTTCATTTGGTTTATTATGGCTAAGGAATTGGAAAAGGAAATGGAAAAGTCTTTGGAAAGGCATAAGTTATTTATTGGCATTTTATTTATGAAAATAATGGAAATTAGGAGAAAAGGAAGGTGAAAGGTCACAGTTGCATGTGAGGAGGAAAATGAAGGAAAATAATGGAAATTAGGAGAAAAGGAAGGTGAAAGGTCATAGGTTGCATGTGAGGAGGAAAATGAAGAAAAATAATGGAAATTGAAGAAAATAGAGGCCTCATTGATAAAAAAAAATTAATAAATAAAGTTGAGGATCAGTGGATAGCCTTGGTTAGTGTAAGCTTGGTCAGTTCAGTTTTGGAGCTCTCTCTCTATTCTTTCTCTTTCATTCTTGGACGCTTATATTTTTCTTGGAGCACTCTTGGGGGGTGTGGCATACTTGGATTTTGGAGCAAGAAGGAAAAGGAAGAGTAGGAAAGTGTAAGAGGACATCGCGATCAATAACTACAATGGGTTTTGCTAGCAAGTACTAAGTTGCATGTATGTTTTCCTCACTATTTTCAACATGCATGTGGTTTCTTGGTTATGATCTATCATTGGCATGGAGGATTGCCTATATTAATAGTGCATTTGTCTAGCCTTTCCATTTCCTAGATAGTCATGGAGATTGTGGGTTTATTTCCTTGTTTTTTTGTTGGTTCTCATGTTTCTTTAGCTTGCATTGAGTTATGAGTTCCTAGAAGAGCTGGTTGGAAAACCACTCTGGAAACCCTGTAACAGCTTGGGTTGAGTTGTTAGTCCTCAAATCCTTGGTTGGAAAAATGCTATGGAAGCCCTTGGTGGGTTGAGTTAGTAGTACTGGAAGCCTTGGTTGGAAAATGCTTTGGAAGCCTGACGACAGTTATGGGTTTAGTTACTAGTCTTGGAAGCCTTGGTTGGAAAAATTTCTCTAGAAACCATGAAAGGATTGGATGGAGACCAATATGATGATGGTTTTTGTGATTTCTGACCGTGAGGTGGAATCCCTATTTGATGGGTTGAGGTGGATGGCCTCTGGAATCCTTGGATGATTTCGGATTGATGTGTTCTATGAGATCCCAAATTCATGCTTGGAATATGACGCTAGGGTGAATGGCTGAAGAGATATTTTGCTCAGCCACTCTACAGTCAGGTGGAGAGTGGAATTCCCATCCTAGTTTTGGATTTTTCATCATTAATATGAGGTTATTTCTCCTTGTTATATCATTAGTATTATACTAGTTTATATGTGGATTATATGGTTGTTGTTTCCTTGATATTTTTGTTGTTATTATGCTAGTTACGAGTATGTATTATGACAATGGGTATGTGTGGCCCCCATCATGTTTTTAATTATATATGAATGAACAATGTATCTATTGACAAATGGATGAAACTACAACTAAAGTGATAAGGAAACAATGCCTCATAGCGAATCTCAGATAAGTATGAGACCCCTATGCTCAGATCGGTTATTTACACCTATAGATTACATATTCTTGATATGTTTGATGAAATTCCTTTCATGTCTAGTAGGGCCCCATTCAAGGTGTTATTCAAGTAATTTAATTAGTACTTTTGTTTCCATGTTTTTTATTGTTCTAAAGATGTCATTCAATTATAAGCAGTGACTTGAGCTCTAGGCCTAAAAAAGTGGCTCAAATCCTAAGGAAGTTATCATAGCATTGTGAAAAGAGTCCTTGGATGCTGGATTGTAGGCCTATGAGAGCATCCAAAGTCCATAGATGTTGGCATGCCCATAGCATGAGAGCGTCCAAAGGTCAAGTGGTCGAAAAGCTCAGTGGGACCCAAGGGCTAGTTGAAAGAAAGATTGAATTCCTTCCTGAGGATCCTAATGTTGATGTTGAATGTCTGTATTTTGTGTTTCTACTGGTTCCAATTCCTTAATGTGACTTAGGAGGTCAAATCATATCATACTAGCCTCTTGTCGCATGTTTACCCCAGCTAGTCAGTTGCTTGGGTAGACGTGGGAGGGGGGTGTTACATGAATGATGGT
This sequence comes from Pinus tabuliformis, assembly GCA_031772625.1. Lineage (NCBI taxonomy): Eukaryota > Viridiplantae > Streptophyta > Pinopsida > Pinales > Pinaceae > Pinus > Pinus tabuliformis. The sequence goes on along the minus strand of CM062804.1, from coordinate 502,651,034 downwards.
GAGGTGTACTACCTGAAGGATCACTGACACCCTGACCATGATTTGATTGGGTAGTACTACCAAAATCATGATCACCACCCTCATCATCGTGATCCGGCAGGGTAGCACTACGTGAAGGCTCATTTAATGTATCTTGCGTTTCATGCCCTACATCCCTCATCGTTGCTAGTAACCTACTAGCTCCAGTGATATGATGCATAAGAGTCATAATCTCACACGGGCAGTCCCTTAAGAGATCCATAAAACTAGGATCTGCATTGATATCTCGATCCCTCACAAGGCAGATTCCCTCCTCAACCAAAACTCTAGACAGTCTATCGCAGTAGTCCATCATAAATATCATACCATCCCTATGGGACCGGATGCCCACACCCCTTGAGGATGTACCTCACCCTCTTGGGCCTCGCTTATCTCCTCATTTTCTCCCTCCAAGGGGGGAGGAGGCATGTCCCCAAGGATTGTGTTGATGTCTACAAAATATATAGTGCACAACAATAATTAGAGAATTTTGTTAAAAAATTTAATAAAAAAAGTTAAAGAACGTGCTAGAATAAATTTTATTCTAATTAATTAAGATAATAAAATGAAACTAGATTAATTTAAAGAAAACACTAATATTACCTCTATAATCTACAAACTCATCTGGTATGAAGAGGATGTTGGGACATTGTCTCCAATCAATACCTGCATACAGAAACAACAACAAGATAAACACATGGTCATCCTCACTAGCCAATAGTTCCATTGCTTGGGTGAAAATCATGGTCAAATACTCTAGAAGGCCCCTCTTGGGCATCATCTGGCTACACATGCGCATTCTCACCTCAGTCATCAACTAAGGAGGGCAACGGTCAAATATAGGTCTCGTCTCTTAAAACCTCTAAAAAAATAAACAAAAAATCTCTAAAGTGAAAGGGAAAATCGTCCTCCCATGTATCATTGTACGACATCTATCTAAAGCCATACAAAACTACCTCAAAAAATGATAGACCATGTGATACATCATGGTTCCTAAATGAAAGAATCAACATAACATAAAAGAGGGAAACTAATGCACTTCCCATCACTAGTAAAGTGTGCAATGGTGGTCACTAATAATGAGAGGCACCTACCCTCTTGTGCAACAAAACAAGAAATTCATAGTTGTCCACCACAGACTTGAAAATATGTTGGACAAACTGCATGAGGCCCAACATATCTTTGAGATTAGGCAAGTTGAGTCTCTATTGCAACCCTGTAGAGGCCATCAAGGAATTGAGGAAAATCCTCCCCTCTCTTGGATAAGCCAGTGATAAAATATATTTCCTACTCAAAGGGCTTATACCATTCCTTAGGACTGACACAGAAACCCTGCTCCTGGATACTCCATTGGTGAATTAGATGTGCCAACAAGATATAGTGCATATTTATGGATGTAGCCTCCTCATAGTAATTGAGGAGGCCTACATTCCTTAAGATGGCTTGAGTTGCTGCACTAATAGGGCGAGGGTGTAAATCCCTCTCCCTCTCTCAGGCCTCCCATGGTCGGACCACATTGTATTGGTTTTCCATTTCTCTTTCTCTTGCTCATGCTCCATCTGTTGATGTCTTTGCTACATGATTGACATATAAAATACATCAGCCTTATACATAAAACAATTTTCTCTTTTATTAAATGAAAAATGTATTTATAAACATTAGAGAAATTCTGAGGCAAGAAATGGGCCTCAAAATACAAATGTACAACAAAAATCAGCTTTATAAGAACCAATAGGATTTACGATGATGATTTCAACCATGGGGGAGTGATTGACCATTTTTGGAGTAAGAAAATAAAAAAATAAAAAAATTACTTTTTCAACTCGTATTTTCAACTTATCTCCATATGGTTTCACTCAAATTTTGAGTGGGATCACTCATTGGAGGCAAAATTTTATTCCACATCTAAGAAGTATACATATTGCATACTTTCAATGGACCTTGCTACACTAAAAATGAGAAATACATGAAAAAATTGATTGCAGTCACACTTTTTCATGTATTTCTCATTTTTCATGTAGCAAGCTCCATCAAAAGTATGCAACATGGGTAATCCTTGGATCAGGAATTAAATTATTCATCAAACGAGCACTTCTTCTTGAAATTTGAGCAAAACTATAGGTAAATAAGTTGAAAATACAAGTTGAAAATGTAGTTTTTTCTTTTTTCCCTCTAAAATTTGATGATGTAATCTAATCTTATTTTATTATTTCAACTATTATTTTATAATATTCCTTAGGAGGCCCATTTTAGACCTCAAATTTTCTTTAATGTATGGAAACACAACTTCCAATAAAAAATAAAAAAATCCCTTGTGGGCCCAAAAAACAATCATGCACCAGCTCTAGTGTGCTATTAAACACAATCACTCTAGATACAGTGCACACATATGTATGACACACCACTTTTGGTTCACATATTTAAGTTATCGTCATGGTCCATCTCAAACTTATGCACTTGTGCGCACATATAACATTTTCATACCGACATGGAACATTCAGGTTATCTAATGCACCAAGCTATATTTTTTTAACATTATTTTTGTAGTGCGTTTGGTAAATATAAATGCACTGGGCGTAACCTAAAAATGTATGCACTAATGTACAATTTATATCTTTTCCCAATGCATTTTCATTTATGAAACACACTGCAAAATTGGCGGTGTGTTAGGTTCATGCACCGAACGGTGGTAGAATTCGAAGCTTTCGAGCACACCGCACAAGATTTTTTTTCTTTTCAAAAAAAAAATGGTTTTGTGAGGTTTTGTGCATGATGAAAAATAACCTATAAAGACCTAAACATCGTTTCCATTCAAATAGTAACTGGGCCTTGAGAAGATTCCTTAGTAGGACGTTGGGGCCACACCTCGAAAGTACTAACGACATTTCCAACAACCAAGGTAAAAGAGGGTTATAATGGGGGGTATTGGGGCTACATCCTAAAAGAAATGGCAATGCTTCCAATAGCTTTACCAAGATCACCTCAGGCCTCTATGCCCCTGTACCTCAAACTATAAGGAAGGATGCTCTAAGATTTGGCCACTAAGTTACCTACATCTAGTGGGAATGGATGAATCTCAACTTCTGGTTGTTAGTTTTGGATCCATAACTTGTACCACATGTCAGGAGACAACATGAAGGTTTTTGATAATCCACCACCTAAGCATTACACCCTTCACGGGTTTCTTTCCATGTATCAATTTTTTCACTAGATGATGCAAGATTTAAGCTCCCTAGAAGACAACTTTCTATGTTTCAATATGAAAAACAACTACGACATCTTATGTGTTGCCTACCCCCATGGTCCTAACCTAAAATATAAATGATATGGCGGCCCCTGTGGGGAATTTAGTGTGTTCATGTTAAGGTTGTTTTTAGAGAGTCTTTACTTCACTTAGGGTGTGAAAAAAATATATAAGCTCAAAGAAACTAAGTACAAAGATTCCGGAAAGAGGATACCCTTTATACAAAGTTTAAGTGAGCTTAGTGTGTGGGGTGAATGTGTGTGCAAGTGAAATTGTGAGCATACAAAGTGTGAATTGATGTGGATATGTGGTGATCCTTTACAATTCTGCTAATTAAACTCTATGTTATGCTTGTTCCTTGCAAGAAAAGAAATGATGTGTGGATGATGGGTCACTTACTTCTTTCTTAGTTATACTATGTGAGCTAAATCTTCCAAAAGATTATAATATGAGTGAATTGTGTAACTTGATCTTACGAAATATTCCAAAAGAACCATTCAAATTATATATGTACACATAATTACAGTAGCTAAATTATATGAATTTTATTAAAACATAATTATTGGGAACAATAAATAACCTATATAACATATATTTACATAAATCATTTCTTCAAAAAGTTAATTTCTTAATTTTCAAAAAATGTTATTTGAATTCTAGTGTTTATAATTTTTAGAAATTTAATTGATTTATATGATTATTTATTTACTATTATATTAAATATATAATTTTTTTTGTAACCTTGGTGGGACTATATCTTCATCATGTCCAATATATCACCTCGGTCAAGTGGGGAATTGAACTAGCGCCTTCACATGAAGGAGTGCCTTAATAGAGCATCTAATAACCATCTATCCAAATCCACGTGGACTATATTAAATATATAAATATGTATTATTTAATGGTGAATTTTATTATTTATTATTAAATAAAATAATGTAATAATAATGATATATTATTTTGACTTAAATTATATTGAATAAATTGATCATCGTGAATAGCAATTTAAATATGTGTTAATTATTCTCTCCTACTAATAATAACAAGATACAAGTATTGGTGACTAAATCAATGACAATCCTATCAAGTAAACGAAAAACATAATTATGGGTGAAGATGATGGGAAACATGATCATTCTCATAAGATTATGATTATAAGAAGCGATTAAGAAATAATTATGATGATTTATTAAACTTAAAATAATGAAATAATGTATTTATTCGTTAAGATTATTTTTTATCTTTAAGGAAAATGTATTTCTTTCATTATAATGTACATGAGATGTGATGCTTTATATATATATATATATATATATATATATATATATGTATGTATGTATGTATGTATGTATGTATGTATGTATGTATGCTATGAAACTAGCTCACAAAAGATAGAAAAGATAGATCAACGCCTTAGAATTCAGCCTCTTCGAGGGGGAAAACTCCTTTACGTTACACAAATTAATGATTCCTTGATGATTCAAATGAAAAACCTCCTTTCTATATATAGGTATCTAAGGAGTCACAATATAACCCAGCTAACCTAACAATAATAATATAAAGGCACAAAAATAACAATAGAGGGATTCTATGGGGCACAATAATAATAATATGGGGACAATAGGGGCAAAACAATATTAATAAGGGATACAACTACAATAGTAATGGGGTAATCACTAGTATTGTAGGGAACTAACATGCCCCTCTCCTTCAAAAAAGTTTTGTCCTCAACGCTTGAGTAGTTTTGGATGCTTCTGTATAAAATTCTCATCCTCCCATGTGGAATCTTTAGTGGATAAGTTCTTCCACTTGATGAGATACTCTGAAATTGATCAATTTCGTAGTTGTCGAGTTCTTGTTTTTGTGACTGCTTCTGATTCCAATATAATTTTTCCTTCCTCATCAAGTTCTGGCAATATTGTTTAAACTGGGAGCTTGTCACCTATAACCTTCTTTAAACATGAAACATGGAAAACTGGGTGCACTCGAGAAGCTGCAGGAAGCTCCAATTTCTATGCCATAGTACCAATCTTTTGCAACACCTTGTATGGACCATAATACTTTGGTGATAATTTATTATCCTTCATAGCTTTCTTGAGGGACATTTGTTTATATGGTTGTAGCCGTAGGAATACCCAATCACCTACATCAAAACTTCTTTCGCTGTGATGTTGATCTGCCTGTTGTTTCATTCCATTCTGTGCCAACACGAGGTTATCCTTTAAGAGTTGGATGACTTGTTGTTGATGCTTGATGTGATGTTCCATTGCTTGAACCTTAGAATTTTCTCTTAAATATGATGTGATGGATGGTGGCTGATATCCATAAAGTGCCATAAATGGGGTCATTTTTGTTGTTGTATGGAAGGAAGTGTTGTACCACCATTCAACTAGAGGCAACCATTTGACCCATTGTGTTTGTTTATTAGATATAAAGCAACAAAGATATCCTTCCAAACATTTGTTTACTATCTCAGTTTCCCATCAGATTAAGGATGATAAGATGAGCTATGAGCTAACTGAGTACCGAGATAAGAAAATAATTCTGTCCAAAAATTTCCAGTGAAAATGGGGTCTCTGTCACTTACAATAATCTTTGGTTTTCCATGTAGCTTTTGAATTGTTTCCATAAATGCAGTAGAAACTGTACTGGCTTTAAATGGATGTGATAATGCACAAAAGTGTGCATACTTGGTAAGCCTGTCAACTATCACCATGATGACACTCTTTCCCTCAGACTTTGGTAAACCTATGATAAAATCCATTGAAACCTCCTCCCAATGTTGGCTTGGAATGGATAAAGGTTGTAATAGACCCAAGGTCTTAATTGTTTCAACTTTATTTTGGTGGCAAACCAAACATTCTGCTACAAACTTTTGAATATCCAATTTAAGGCCATCCCAAAAAAATCCCTTCTTAACCCTGTGGCAAGTTTTTAAAAATCCTGAGTTCCCTCCTAAGGGAGAAGTGTGCAATTCCATAAGAATATTTTGTTTGAGTTGGGAATTCTTACAGAGGTATAAGTGATGTTTGTACCATAATGAATCATTTTTCCAGCTAAATGTATCAGATGTACTGGAATCTTGTTGTAACTTTCGAATAAGTGCCCACACTTCTTCATTATTTTTCCATTCCTCCCTTGCTTCATTTATCCAATCTGGTTGGATAATAGAAATGGCACACAACAATGCTTCCACATCCTCATCCTTTCTTGAGAGTGCATCTGCCACCACATTTTACTTCCCTTTTTTGTAGAAGATTTCAAAGTCATAACCCAACATCTTTGTGACCCACTTTTGTTGCTCTTTAGAGGATAGTCTTTGTTCTAAAAAGTATTTAAGCCTATCATGATTTGTTTTTACCTTGAAGTGTCTTCCCATTAGGTAGGGTCACCATTTCGTAAGTGCATGTAGTATTGCCAACATTTCCTTCTCATAAATAGCTTTGTGTAAAAACTTTTCCTTTATTGGATGACTTTCAAAAGCAATGGGTCTTTCATCTTGCATTAAAACAGCACCAATTTCATTTCCTAAAGCATCACATTTCACAATAAAGGTTTTTGTGAATTCCAGTGTAGCTAAGACCGGTCCTTGGCACATTGCCTCTTTAAGATGTTCGAAGGCCTTTGTTGCTTTTGGAGTCCATGAAAATGCATCTTTCTTCAATAATGTTGTTAGAGGTGCTACTATTCTTCCATAATTCTTAACAAACTTGCGATAATACCCTGTCAACCCGAGAAATCCTCGCAGATGCTTTATGGATGTGGGATTTTCCATTTCTTAATGGCTTTAATTTTTCTAGGGTCTACCTTAACTCCTTCATGAGATACAATATGACCCAGATATTCCACCTCTTGTACTCCAAAGAAAAATTTGGATCTTTTTGCATATAATTGTTTCTCCTCTAATAGTTGTAGCACCCTGTCAACATGTCCAACATGATCCTTCCAAGACTTGTTGTATATTAGTATATCATCAAAAAATACTAACACAAATTTTCTAAGGAAGGGTTTGAAAATGGAATTCATCAAACCTTGAAATGTAGAAGGTGCATTGGTAAGGCCAGAAGGCATGACCAAAAATTCATAATGACCCTCATGAGTTCTAAATGCTGTTTTCGGAATGTCTTCAGTCTTCATTATGATTTGATGATATCGTAAATGAAGATCCAACTTGGTGAAGTAAATTGATCCATGCAATTCATCCAGTAATTCATCAATGACAGGAATGGGAAACTTATCTTTAATAGTGAGCTTGTTGAGCTCCCTATAATCGGGACACATGTGCCATGATCCATCCTTCTTATGCACCAATACTACTGGAGCAGAGAAAGAACTTTGACTAGGTTGAATTAACCATCCTTTAGCATTTCTGCCACCATACATTCGATTTCACTCTTTTGGGCATAGGGATATCTGTACGGCCTGATGTTTGGAGAAACACTTCCTGGAATTAGATGAATAACATGATCATGATCATGAATAGGTGGGATACCTTTGGGAGTCTCAAATACCTTGGAATGATTGTCCAAGACTTTTTGGAGATCTAGAGAAATAGATTATTTCGATGTGGAAACATCTAGTGAACATAATTGTGCAATTACACCTCTTTGTTCCTTTTCTAGAAGTTTTGTCATACCGTTAGAGCTGATTATCTTTCCTGGTTTCCCTGTAATACCCCTTAATTCAACTTCCTTTCCTTCTGCAGAAAATTTCATGAAGAGTTCTTGAAAATTAAAAGCTATTGTACCCAAGGATTGTAGCCATTGGACTCCTAGTACAACATCAGCACCTCCTATTGGAATAGAAAGCATTGGGCTAGTCAATACATATTCTCCCATGGATAGCTTGATATTATGGCACTTTCCAGAGCAATTTATTGTTCCTCCATTTGCAACAATCACTTGACATTCTGGTGCTGGATATAGGAAGCAATTCATTTCTTTTGCTACCTTACAATGAATAAAATTGTGGGTACTTTGTGAATCAATCAACACTATTACCTTTTTCTTCTTGATTTGTCCTTCTATCTTGATGGCTTGAGGAGTGGTAATTCCCACCAATGCATTACAAGATATGGTCAGATTCATTTCTTCTTTATCTAGGCTTTGTTCCTGGAGTATATCCTCTTCTTTTGACCTTTCTTGCTCCTTTTCTTCTTCCTCTTCACAATCTATGTAGAATAATTTCTTCTCAACACACTTATGACCTTTAGTGTATTTGCTATCACAACTGTAACAAAGCAAGTTTGCTCTTTTTTCTTCCAATTGTTGTGGTGTCAACCTTATAGGTTGTGGAAGACTAGGGGCAACAACACTTCCATCTTTATAGTTGTTAGTGTTATGCTTCCTGGTTGCATAATTTTGCTTTCCATTTTTCTTGCTAACCTGAATGCCTTCTCTAATGAATCAGTTTCCCAAAGGTGAACATCATGTTGGATATTATCCTTTAAATTCCTTATGAACACATCAATCCTATGCTCCTTTGGAATATTTTTTACTCTTATGTTCAGTTTTTGGAACTCCTCAATGAGCTCCATTATTGAACCCTTTTGTTTGAGACTTATCAATTGGCTAAAAAAAGTGTTGCTTTTTTGTATCCTCATAATGTGTTGTCAATTCTTTCATAAAAACTGCCCAAGTGATAATTTGTTTATGAGAGCAAAGCCATTGATACCATACAAACTGATTTGGTTCCAAATATAAAGTTGCAATACGTACCTTTTGTGTGTTTTTCAGATTATTGAGATCGAAAAATTGCTCCATCTGTAATATCCATGTTGCGAGATCCTTGTCATCAAAATTCCTCATATCTATTTTTGGAATATGGTGGGTCTTTGATCCAACATCAGAGTCTACGAAATCATGATTAACATTTCTTTTGTTTGCATCATGAGTTCACCATTAGTAAGTACTTCTTCTAGAAAAATTTTCAAATCTGTCTTCAAATCTGCCATGTCTGTCTTCAAATATTTCTTCAAATCTATCTTCAAATCATCCATCTTAGCTTCCATGCCATTCATCTTAGCTTCCACGCCATTTATCTTAAATTCCACGCCATTTATCGTAGCTTCTATTAGCTTTTGTGAGAGTGACATTCGTTGCACTTGGTCTTGTAATTTTGATATACCATGTTGTATTTCTTCCTCTTCTTCATGAGTCATGCTAGAGCTTTCAAGTTGCTTACTAGGTGTTTGCATTTTCTTTCCTCGAGGTATCAGTTACCGATAATAATGCTCTACTATGCCCTTTGAATTCCTTCAAAATAATTTTTCAAACCAAGCTTAAGCAAAAATTTAAAAAAAATATACACACTTTTTTTCTCTTTGTAGGAGCTCGATATTGCCTCTGATATATCTCAGTAATATCGGATCATCTAGTTTTGAAATTGTGACCTACAATAGCCCTCTGTTTCCTCTTTCCAATGCCACTAGTTTGATCCAAATTGGATTCTCCAAGGAAGATTTATACTAAATCTCCCACCATGACCTGATTATAGACTAGTTCAGTAGAACGAAGTTGTACGACATGCCACATGTCCCTATTTCAACCTTTGACTCTAAAAAATATACACAAGAAACTAAAGTCTGTCCTCTTTCTGTACCTTCTTATGAAATTTCAATCCGATGCTCAGAGAGAAAGTTATGACGATTTTCCCCAGGACACATGTTTGGAATGTAATTTAGGAGTCTGCAAAAAGACCAACTTCCTCAGATCATATCTCCGCAAATATAGTGCGAAAAGATTTGAAATTCAGATCCAAGGTTCTGTGTGATTTTTCTCAAATGGGTTTTATTTTCCACTTTTGAAACGTTGTAGAAAAAAGTTATAGCGAAAATGCCACGATGACCTATTTGGAGCAGCGAAACCCTAGAATCCAAAGCTTTGATACCAAATGTTATGAAACCAGCTCACACAAAGATAGAATAGATAGATCAAAGCCTTAGAATTCATCCTCTTTGAGGGGGCAACCTCCTTTACATTACACAAATGAATGATTCCTTGATGATTCAAATGACAAAACCTCATTTCTATATATAGGAGTCTAAGGAATCACAATATAACCCAGCTGACCTAACAATAATAATATAAAGGCACAAAAATAACAATAGAGGGATTCTATGGGGCACAATAATAACAATATGGGGAAAATAGGGGCACAACAATATTAATAAGGGATACAACTACAATAGTAATGGGGTAATCACTAGTATTGTAGGGACCTAACAATATATATATATATATATATATATATATATATATGCCTTAATGGTTAGCAATGTATTAATGGGATATAAATTAAATATTAATAATTTAATGGATAATAGAACTACATTAAGTTAAGAGTTAAGTTAAATTATATAAAATACTAAAATAATAAAGAGATTTTTTGAAATTTTATATTTAAAGGAAACAAGGCTAGTGAATTATATGTCAAAAATATATTTTATTAATTGTGTGAAACATTTTAAGTGGGTTAGGGTTTAAGCTATTATGAAATATTAGAGGGTTAGAGCTAAATTTAAATGTTATGACTTATGATATTTGGAGCAAATGGAGAGTATTTATATGTTGTGAATTGGTTGTTAGTGGAATGCAAGTTACATATATTAATTGGTCACTACGTAAGTGTTTGACTATACTAAAGTTTATAGATTATGGATCAATAGTTATTGCGGAATGATTAGATATGGGTTATACATTATGCCTAGTAAATATGAAATTCTTTTCAAGAGTTTTTAAAGCAAAGATGTTACAAAAACAAAGGATTTTTTTATTTATGAGCTTTTTATTGAGATAAACCTCTCTCATTTTTAAAAAAATCTTCTCCAGATCCTCCGAATCTTCACCCAAAAATCATGACTAAAACAGGAAATGACAAAATATGAAAAATAGGTTGTAAAGATTCATTGAATATTCCAATATATAACCCATGTTACAAAAATGAAGGAGTTTATTGTAATTTATCTATTATTTGACAAAATCCTCTCTCACATTTTCAAACCTCATCTCCATTAGGTCAGAAATCGATTTTGAAGTGAAACTGTCTAGAAGCGCAACAACTCCCTTGTAACAAAAGTGCAATGACTGATATTTTTCAAATATCTCCTAAATGATGAACTGTATTGAGTTATTTTTTTATCAGAAGGTTAATATCATCATCATTCATCTCCACAAAAAATTTGGGTTGAATCTAATTCATGTATTTCGAGAAAATGTAAAAATGGTTGTAGATGAAAATGTCTCGTTTCTCGATAACCGTGAAGCATTTTGATCTAAAATTGAGTGATTTTATTCATCTCCTCCTCATTCATATCATGTAAATAGTTCATGGAAAACAGGTACATTTTTTAAGAGATATAGTGAAAATACGTTTGTAGCATTAACACAGCACGAAAGAAAAATGACTCCAAAGTTCTTATGATTCTGGTCATCCTATGAGCTTATGAAAGGAATAGGAAGGTAGAAAATGAATCACACAACATTGTCAACCTATCAGAAGACTTCTACTCCAACCACAAATCTCCATACTTCAAAATTACTCCTCACAACAAAAGCACAATGAATCTTCATCTAAATGATTTGATCGGATATTAAACCTCTAACTGAGAAAAATGGTTTATGGGTGGTGTTGACAACCTCCAAAACTTTATTTGAACCTCCATGCATGAAATAGTGCCAAAAAATTGATCTGCTACCACATTTTAATGCTTTTGATAGTAGTGCAAGAACGAAACACAACGACTTAGAGGTTATGAGGGTTGGAAGCTCTTTATGGAAGAAGGAATGGCTCTATGGTATTTTTGAATGTTAAAGAAAGCCTTTGAACTCACAAGGTGATAAAACCTGACTTTCAAGGGAAGTGACTGTGATTTTGAACCTTAATTATGAAAGCACTACAGTTGTTAGAAGTGCAGTGCATACCTCATAATCGTTGTACTGATGATGATGTCATGGAACAATGTGAATTAATACTCTAACTAACCATAATGACCCTACAAATCTATGCCAATAATGATAGTACAAGACACTATGACCATACTCATGAATTTTAGTGAGACATGACCCTACACTTAACTCAACTTCTTAGGGAATTAGAAACTATTTACATGATATTTCACACACTTTGACATGACTATATCAATAACGAAACCTTTATTCTACACTAAGACCAATAACTTTATCTTTACAAGATCATAGCCTAAACTTTACAAATTTTCCAAATAAATTGAAAAGAACAAAACTTATCTTTTGACTACTATAATATAGCATACTAACAAGGAGAAAAAGAAAGTCAAATTTCAGAAGTTCAGGCAAGTCGAGAAGTGTAGACAGACCAAGAAGTGCATGCAGGTTGAGAAGTGTAGGTAGGCCAAGAAGTGTAGAAAGATGAAAAAGTGCAGGCGGGACGAGAAATGCAAGCAAACGGAAAAGTACATGCATGCTAAAAATTTCAGAAGTGTTGGCATGTCTAAAATTATGGTAAAGTTGGGGCTGAAATTTTAGGGTTGTTGTTGGGCTAAAGTTGTTGGATAATAAGAAACAACTAAATAATCTTGGAAGGCTAAATTGGTGGAGGAGGAAGGTCTTTGGTCTAAGGCCTTGGTCTATCTCATTTTGAATTACTGAAGTAAGAGTTCTTGATTGGGTTTTCCCCTATATAGGGGTTTTAGCCCTAGATTAGTGCCTACATCTGGTGCACTTGATCTTTATGTTTTGTTCTTGGTAATTTTTTTATGAAACTAAGATAAAATAAGAACATAATAAAGATAATAAGAACTCAAATAAACCACAACTATTATCATCAAGAGAAAATCTTTCTGCCTTTCCAATTTTGTAACATGGTATCAAAGCTAAGGTGAAAGCAGGAAGAAAAAGGCATCCTGAAGATCTACTGAAAGGAGAATAAGGAGTTTCAAGGTTGGGTCAGAAGGAGTAAAGGATATCAATATGAAAATTTCAATGAAGAGAGAAAACAAACTAGAAGGAGCCTCCAACTATAGGGCATGGAAAAAGAGGATAGATCTTATCCTTGAAAAGCACAAAGTATTGAATCTTGTTAAAGGGAAAGTTAAGAAACCAACAGATGTGGTAGAGAAAGAGAACTTTAGAGAATTAGAAACTGTAGCCATGAACCTAAAAGTGGATGGAGTAAAGGAAAACTTAATTCCATACATTTCCAACATAGGTTCCACTCAAGAAATGTATGAGGCTCTCTCCAAATTATTCATCATCAAGAACATTGGTCAAATAATAAGCCTCAAGAATAAACTAAGAACTATTAAGATGACGAAATATGATACTGTTTCATCATATTTTGTAACAATATCCATAATAAGAGATGAACTCCATGAAATAGATGAAATCATACTAGAAAAATAGCTTTCAATCACTGCTCTTCTAGGACTACCAAAATCTTGGAGTGCTTTTGCATCAAGAACCAACAACTGGAAGGATAATCCAACATTTGAACAAATGTGGAATGCATGCAGTAAAGAAGAAGCCAACATATCATTAGTAAACAACAAAGAGAAGGAAGAATAATAAAATATCTCTAATGCCTATTCTTCTCATCACAAGAAAAAGGGATCCTTCTAGAAGTTCAAGGAACCAAAGAAGAAATTTGAACTATCAAATATTGCATGTTACAATTCTCATAAGGTGGGTCATTACAAGAATAAATGTCCTGAGAATCCAAGGAATAAGAAGAGAGATAGGTATCAAGCAAATGTTGTCAATGAAGATCCACCAAAGAATAACAATATTGAGGAATCGAAAGTGAAGGACTTATACTGCTAAGTCCTCTTCTACACATCCTTCTTAGTCTCATATTTTTTCCTTTATGTTTTGATTTCTAGGGTTTTTGGGTCTAACATGTCTTGTTAGAACATTTTTGAATTATTTAGATAGGTTGTAGGTATCCCTCAAAAGGATTGGACTAAGAGAGAGCCTCCACCATTTCTACCAAAAAGATAAGTATTTTGTTCTTTGTTTCATCTTTTCACGTTTGGTTTCCTCCTCATATGAAGATTTGTTTATATTATATGCTAATAACCCTTTTCTTTATATTTTCCTTTGTTAGGAAAGCTTGTTGAATTCTCAGAGGTTATGGAGGAAGCTTCAAAGAATAGACTTGAAGCATGGTAGAAGTTCTATTGCAAAATAAGCCCTTCAAGAATTGATGTCCTACAATGTTTGTTAAGGAACAACTCAAGGTATGTCTTAGACTATAATCATTATTATAAAGTTCTCTTCATGTAAAATGTATGATCATTCTTCTTTTGAAATTTGCTTTACATTACTGACATTGTTATGTCTAGGCTTTTGAATCTTAAATATTCTTGTTAGGGTGATGAATCATTAGATTGAATCTACCCTCATGATATTATTTAATCATCCTTTTATAACCATAACCTTTAAGGTTCACTTTAAAACCCTAGCCTATTTTTGCTAAGGGTATATCAATATTGATTATGAAACCCTAATCTACATAGGGTTGTTGATGAAATATAGAATTCCTATTCTTTTGATATTTAGGTTTTGATATTGTTATGATAGAAACCCTAGCCATTTAGGGTTTTCTATTAATGTCTAAGTTATGAAACTCTGGATTTTAATGGTTTTGTGATTAAGAGTTTGGGAACATATCCTTTATAGTAAGATCATAGGAATGAAACCCTAGATATATATTCGTCTGATTGAAACCCTAGTCTGAATGAAATTTTTGTATTTCTAACTTTGATGTTTTGATGTTTATGTCTTGGATATTGATGTGAAATGCATCCTAGATATTTATATGCGAGTATGTTGGCCTAATTGTTGATGCTCATAGCTTGTGAATTCTAGGGTTTGTAACAAAGCCCTTGTAGGAGATTGATATTCTAGCACATAATGATATTTTTTTCAAATTTTTGATGTGATTTAGCTTTGACGATGAAAATGTAGGGTTTGCAATAGATCCTAATCGAGTCTTCCATTCTAATAGTAATATTAAAGCCCTAGATGCATAGTATTGTGATTGAATTATTATTTGATTGAATTGTTGATATTTAAGGCTTTATTTCTAGAAGATGGAGTCTAGGGTTTATGACCAAACCCTAACAAAAAGTTAAAGTATAGAATACAAAAGATATGTCTCTTGTTGTTTATGAACCTAACTAGGTTTAGGAGTTGATGTCTAAAGTCTAAATGCTTCCATTATAGTAACATGATTTTGATATAGCTGACTTCATGCTTCTATATATTTTCTTTTTGTTGTACTTGCTATTAAATTTTTGCAGGTCATATTCTTCAAATGATGAATATTTTCATACGATAATGATAAAGCATGATGAAGGAAGTTATATAAGATGACCTTGATGTTGTAATAAATAATGAAGCCATGATAGGTTCTACGATGTTATAGAAGAAGGAAGTGTTTGGTCTCCCCACATTAAGAAGGATCATGGTTAGAAGAAAAGAATACATCCCTAATTTAAGAGGAAGGGAATATTATGTGAGTCTTGATACCTTGAAGAAGAAATCAAAGAATGAATGAAAGTACTACAATGTACTAAGGATGTCTTGATGTTGCTAAAGAAATTAAAGAAGAAAATGTTATGAAACCAGCTCACAAAAAGATAGAAAAGATAGATGAACACCTTAGAAATAAGCCTCTTCGAGGGGGAAACCTCCTTTACATTATACAAATGAACAATTATTGGATGATTCAAATGACGAAACCTCCTTTCTATATATATGAGTCTATGGGGTCACAATATAACCAAGCCGACCTAACAATAATAATATAAAGGCACAAAAATAATAATAGAGGGATTATATGGGGCACAATAATAACAATATGGGGAAAATAGGGGCACAGTAATAACAATAAGGGATACAACGACAATAGTAATGGGGGGAATAACTAATATTATGTGGACCTAACATGCCCCTCTCCTTCAAAAAAGTGTTGTCCTCAATGCTTGAGTAGTTCTGGATGCTTCTATATAAAATTCTCATCCTCCCATGTGGAATCTTCAATGGGTAAGTTCCTCCACTTGATGAGATACTCTGAAGTTGATCGATTTCGTAGTTGTCGAGTTCTTGTTTCTTTGACTGCTTCAGGTTCCAATATGATTTTTCCTTCATCATCAAGTTCTGGCAATATTGTCTAAACTGGAAGCTTGTCACCTATAACCTTCTTTAAGCATGAAACATGGAAAACTGGGTGCACTCGAGAAGCTGCAGGAAGCTCCAGTTTGTATGCCATAAAACCTATCTTTTGCAACACCTTGTACGAACCATAATACTTTGGTGATAATTTGTTATCCTTCTTAGCTTGCTTGAGGGACATTTGTTTATATGATTGTATCAAGAGGAATATCCAATCACCTACACCAAAACTTCTTTCGTTGCGATGTTGATATGCCTACTGTTTCATTCTATTTTGTGCCAAGGTGAGGTTATCCTTTAAGAGTTGGAAAACTTTTTGTTCATGCTCGATGTGATATTCCACTGCTTGAACCTTAGAATTTTCTCTTAAATTTGATGTGATGGATGGTGGATGCTATCCATAAAGTGCCATAAATGGGGTCATTTTTGTTGCAGTATGGAAGGAAGTGTTATACCACCATTCAGCCAGAGCCAACCATTTAACCCATTATGTTTGTTTATCAGATACAAAGAAACGAAGATATCCTTCCAAACATTTGTTTACTATCTCAGTTTTCCCATCAAATTGAGGATGATAAGATGAGCTATGACCTAACTAAGTACCAAGACAAGAAAATAATTCTGTCCAAAAATTTCCAGTGAAAATCGGATCTCTGTCACGTACAATAATCTTTGGGTTTCCATATAGCTTTTGAATTGTTTCCATAAATGCAGTAGAAACTGTACTCACTTTAAATGGATGAGATAATGCAAAAAAGTGTGCATACTTGGTAAGTCTATCCACTACCACCATGATAACACTCTTTCCTTAAGACTTGGGTAAACCTGTGATAAAATCCATTGAAACCTCCTCCCAACTTTGGCTTGGAATGGATAAAGGTTGTAATAGTCCTGGAGTCTTAATTGTTTCAAATTTATTTTTGTTGGCAAACCAAACATTCAACCACAAAATTTTGAATATCCGATTTAAGGCCATCCGAAAAAAAGTCCTTCTTAACCCTGTGGTAGGTTTTTAGAAATCCTAAGTGCCCTCCTAAGGGAGAGGTGTGCAGTTCCCTAAGAATATTCTGTTTGAGTTGGGAATTCTTACATAGGTATAACCAATCCTTGTACCATAATGAATCATTTTTCCATATAAATGTATCAGATGTACTAGGTTCTTGTTGTATATTTTGAATGAGTTCCCACACTTACTCGTCATTCTTCCATTCATCCCTTGCCTTTTTTATCCAATTTGGTTGGATAATAGAAATGACACAAAGAAATGCTTCCACATCCTCATCCTTTCTTGAGAGTGCATTTGCCACAACATTTTGCTTCCCTTTTTTGTAGGTGATTTCAAAGTCATAACCCAACATATTTTTGACCCATTTTTGTTGCTCTTCTACAAATAATCTTTGTTCTAAAAAGTATTTAAGACTATTATGATTTGTTTTTACCTTGAAGTGTCTTCCCATTAGGTAGGGTCGCCATTTCTTAAGTGCATGTAGTATTGCCAACATTTCCTTTTCATAAATAGCTTTGTGTAAATACTTTCCTTTGATTGGACAACTTTTGAAAGCAATGGGTCTTTCTTCTTGCATTAAAACAACACCAATTCCATTTCGTGAGGCATCACATTCCACAATAAAGGTTTTTGTGAAGTCTGGTGTAGCTAAGGCTGGTGCTTGGCACATTGCCTCTTTAAGATGTTCAAAGGCCTTCATTGCTTCTGAAGTCCATGAAAATGCATCTTTCTTCAATAATGTTGTTATAGGTGCTAATATTCTCTCATAACTCTTAACAAACTTGCGATAATACCTTGTCAACCCGAGAAATCCTCGTAGATGCTTTATGGATGTGGGGATTTTCCATTCCTTAATGGTTTTAATTTTTCTAGGGTCTACCTTAACACCTTCATGAGATACAACATGACCCAGATATTCCACCTCTTGTACTCCAAAGAAACATTTGGAGATTTTTGCATATAATTGTTTCTCCTCCAATAGTTTGAGCACCATTTCAACATGTTGGACATGATCCTTCCAAGACTTGCTGTAGATTAGTATATCATCAAAAAATACTAACACAAATTTTCTAAGGAAGGGTTTGAAATTGGAATTCGTCAAACCTTGAAATGTAGAAGGTGAATTAGTAAGGCCAAAAGGCATGACCAAAAATTCATAATGACCCTCATGAGTTCTAAATGTTGTTTTTGGAATGTCTTCAGTCTTCATTCTGATTTGATGATATCCTGAACGAGATCCAACTTGGTGAAGTAAATTGATACATGCAATTCATCCAATAATTTATCAATAACAGGAATGGGAAATTTATCTTTAATAGTGAGCTTGTTGAGCTCCCTATAATCTAGACACATGCACCATGATCCATCCTTCTTGTGAACTAATACTACTGGAGCAGAGAAAGAACTTTAACTAGGTTGAATTGTACTAGCCTCTAGCATTTCTGCAACCATACGTTCAATTTCACTCTTTTGGACATAGGGATATCTGTAAGGCCTGATCTTTGGAGGAACACTTCTTGGAATCAAATTAATAGCATGATCATGATCACGAATAGGTGGAAGGCCCTTGGGAGTCTCAAATACCTTGGAATGATTGTCCAAGACTTTTTGGAGATCTGGAGAAATGGATGATTTCGATGTGGGAACCTCTAGTGAACATAATTGTGCAATTATGCCTCATTTTTCTTGCTTTAGAAGCTTTGTCATTCCGTTAGAACTGATTATCTTTCTCGGTTTCCCTACGATACCCCTTAATTCAATGTCCTTTCCTTCTGAAGAGAATTTCATGAAAATTTCTTGAAAATTAAAAGCTATTGTACCCAAGGATTGTAGCCATTGGACTCCTAGTACAACATCAACACCACCCATTGGAATGGAAAGCATTGGGCTATTCAATACATATTCTCCCATGGATAGCTCTATATTATGGCACTTTCCTGACCAATTTATTATTCCTCCACTTGCAAACATCACTTGACACTCTGGTGTTGGATATAGGAAGCAATTTAATTCCTTGGCTATCTTACACTGAATAAAATTATGGGTACTTCCCGAATCAATCAACACTATTACCTTTTTCTTCTTGATATGCCCTTCTATCTTGATAGTTTAAGGAGTGGTAATTCTAGTCAACACATTACAAGATATGGTCGGATTCGTTTCTTCTTTTCTAGGGTTTGTTACTGGTGTATATCCTCTTCTTTTGAAGTTTCTTGTTCCTTTTCTTCCTCCTCTTCATAATCTATGTAAAATAATTTATTCTCAGCACATTTATGACCTTTAGTGTATTTGTTATCACAACTGTAACAAAGCCTTTTTTCTCTTTTTTCTTCCAATTGTTGTGGTGTCAACCTTGTAGGTTATGGATGGCTAGCGGTAGTAACACTTCCATCTTTATGATTGTGAGTGGTAGGCTTACTTGTTGCCATAATTTTGCTTTCCATTTTTCTTGCCAACCTGAATGCCTTCTCCAATGAATCTAGTTCCCAAAGTCGAACCTCATGTTGGATGTTATCTTTTAAATTCCCTATGAACACATCAATTGTATGCTCCTCTGGAATATTTTTTACCCTTATATTCAATTTTTGGAAGTCTTCAATGTGCTCCATCATTGAACCCTTTTGTTTGAGATTTACCAATTGGCTAAAAAAAGTGTTGCTTTTTGTATCCTCATAATGTGCTATCATTTCATCGATAAAAATAGCCCAAGTGGCAATTTTTTTACGAGAGCAAAGCCATCGATACCATACAAATTGATTTGGTTCCAAATACAAAGTTGTAATGCGTACCTTTTATGTGTTTTGCACATTATGGAGATCAAAAAATTGCTCCATCTATAGTATCCATGTTCCAAGATCTTTGCCATCAAACTTCCTCATATCGATCTTTGGAACATGGTGGTTCTTAGATCCAACATTAGAGTCTATAAAATCATGATTAACATTTATTTAGTTCTCATCATGAGTTTCCTTTACTACCCTTTCGCCATTAGTAAGCATTCCTCATAGAAACTTTGTCAAATCTGTCTTCAAATTTGTCTGCAAATCTTCCATGCCTTTCTTTAAATCAGCCATCTTAGCTTCTACATCTTTCTTTAAACCATCCATCCTATTTTCTGTTACCTTTTGTGTGAGTGAAATTTGTTGCACTTGGTTTCGTAATATTGGTATATCATGTTGCATTTCTTCCTCTTCTTCATGAGTCAAGCTAGAGATTTCAGGTTGCTTACTAGGTGTTTCCATTTCCTTTCTTTGGGGCATCAATTACTGATAATAATGCTTCACTATTCCCTTTGAATTCCTTCAAACTAATTTTTCAAACCAAGCTTATGCAAAAATTTAAAAAAAATACACACCTTTTTTCACTTTGTAGGAGCTCGATATTGAATCTGATGTACCTCTGTAATTTTGGATCTCCCAGTTCTAAAATCATGACTTGCAGTAGCCCTTTGCATCCTCTTTCCAATGCTACTAGTCTAATCGAAATTGGATTCTCCAAGGAAGATTTATGCCAAATCTCCCACGGTGACCTGATTATAGACTAGTTCAGTAGAGTGAAGTTGTACGATGTGCCACGTGTCACTGTTTTGACCTTAGCATCTAAAACTGATATACAAAAAACTAGAGGTCATCCTATTTTTGAAAATTCTTACGAGATTTCAATCTGATGCTCAAAACAAAAGTTATGATGATTTTCCCCGGGTCACCTATTTGGAATGTAATTCGGGAGTCTACAAAAACTCCAACTTCCCCAAATAATATCTCCGCAAATATAGCACGAAAAGCTTTGAAATTTGGACCCAAAGTTCAAAACTATTTCAGCCCAAATGGGTTTCTTTTTAGCTTCTGAAACATCTTAGAAAAAATTTATAGCGAAAATGGCACGATGACTTGTTTGGAGCAGCGAAACCCTAGAATCCAAAGCTCTGATACCAAATGTTATGAAACCAGCTCACAAAAAGATAGAAAATATAGATGAACACCTTAGAAATAAGCCTCTTTGAGGGGGAAAACTCCTTTACATTACACAAATGAACAATTTTTGGATGATTCAAATGACAAAACCTCCTTTCTATATATAGGAGTCTACGTGGTCACAATATAATGAAGTCAACCTAACAATAATAATATAAAGGCACAAAAATAACAATAGAGGGATTCTATGGGGCACAATAGGGGCATAATAATAATAATAAGGGATACAATGACAACAGTAATGGGGGGATCATTAATATTATAGGGACCTAACAGAAAATATTTTGAATAGTTGCATACAAATAACTTGATATACATGGCACCAGATGATTGAGGACCCTGAAGATGTTTTTTTACTTGTATATTTAAAAATTTATCATTAATTGGGGTTGTGTTTGTACAGGAAAATATCTCCATAATAAGATTGAACACTTTGGAAGCATACTTGGACAAATGGATATATCTAGCTTAATAGGGATAGTTGAAGATCCTAATGGTTGATGCTGGGGAGGACATCTGGTTGGCCTATCTGTTGATGCCAAGATCTCGAAGAGGGAGGGTGGTGTTGTTCATGGAGTTCTAGTCTTTGATACACGCCTAGATCCCTGGGTTGATGGTTAGAAAGTAAGCCTGATGGTACCTAGAGTGGCTGAAAGCTTGAGTCCATATTAGTCCTACCCAAATAGATTACCCTAGTCAAGTATATAGTCCATAACGTTGAGTCTGCTAGAACTCTTTGTAGTTCATTTTGGAGATATATATGTGTGTGTGTGTATGTGTAAATTGTGAATACCTCCCTAGTTAAGAGGTGTTGTGGAGGTAAATCCCCTCTGCGGACAGAGGCGATCCCTACTAGCCCAGACCGGGTCTAGCAATAATCAAACAATGCTATCATGCAAGTTCCTAATTGCAAATTAAATGTGGATGATGAGAACCTACTTGGATTCCAACGCTAATATTCGTAGAAGAGACTTCGCTCTTGTTCCTTTGCTTCGGCCGGTCACGATCCCCACGATCTTCGTGATTGGACACCTGCACATGCAAAGAACAACGCAAATACAAGCATAAAATCCAATAGATGCAATTACATATTAGTCAGAAAAGATATAACTCAACATCAATCATTACAAAGGACAATGAGAGTGGAACCATAATGATAGTCATCTATTATTGATAAACAACAAAGAAGAATACAACCATAGTTCTGACGTCAAATCCTCCTTTGGCTGGGTGATCAGCTACACAAGTCTTGCAAAGCTTGTTGGGATGGGAAACAAGCCTCTCTCTCCTTGGTGACAAGAATCTCCTCACTTAGATTTGGCCTTATGGATGCAAAGAAGGCTCTTGCAACTCCAATCTCTTGAACTCCTGGAATTCTTACTAACACTAGCACTCTGCTGGAACTAGCTTGCTCAAGGCATAGAGACAAGCTTTTATAGATAGAGAGGAAAGAGATAGGATCAACCACATTATTCATGGGATTGGCTTTATCACTTGGAAACATCCATGAAAGGTGGCAAACCACTTCCCTTCTATGGAGATTCGAAGCCAAACCATCCTAGCTCAACATAGATTGAGTTGGTGAATGGGTTAAGGAGAACCTTCGAAAGCTTGTTTGTTAAAAAATTTACTCAATTCGGTTGGCGCGAGTGCGACTCTGAGACAGAGCGCCAATGGCATGCCCTCTTTAGAGGATTTCCCCCATTGGCGCGGGCAGTACAATGTGGACCCGCGCTAATGCAAAAAGAGTTGTTTTCATGGGTATTCTGCAGGAGATGTCTTCAGGGCACATGAAGCTCATACTTAGAGGAATATGATGCAAGTGGTTTCAGGTCATGTCACTTCTCACAGGTCCTGGAATGAGTCCTCCAGTGTGCGGGAGAGGGGTAACAGGGACGGTGACAAACGGTGACAAATTGCTGTGTAACAAGAGGGAGTGATGAAGAATGTAACTAGTGTCTGTATTCATAATTATATTTGAGCCATGATGTAATGTATTTAAGAAAAGAAAGAAAAATAAATTTTATTATTAAATAAATTGACTTATTAAAGCATGGGTTTCATGCTTGGGTGAGTTGTTTATAGGTAAAATCCTTCATTATAGGCTTCTAGGGTTTATGTCAAGTGTCCTTTTCCATGTCATAATGTAAAGAAACCTTCTTGGGATTTATTTGTCAAGAAATCAAATTATTTGAATGTAAATTAGGTCTTCTAGGCCTCCTCCACCAAGTCGGCCTCAAACTGAACAAGTTGGCCTAACTAAGGGGCATAAACACCTATATAAAGGCAAGTCAAAATTTAAAAAGAACAAGAAAGTTGAATTTCAGAAGTGTAGGCAAGTCGAGAAGTGTAGGTAGACCAAGAAGTGTAGGTAAGCCGATAAGTGCAGGAAGACTGAAAAGTGCAGGAAAAATGAGAAGTGCAGGCATACCGAAAAGTACAGGCAGGTTGAAAATTTCAAAGGTGCAAGTTGGTCCAAAGTTTTTGTAAAGTTGGGGCCAAAATTTTTGGGTTGTTGCTAGGTTAAAGATGGTGGATAAGAAGAAACTACTAAATCATCGTGGAAGGTTGACTTGGTGAAGGAGGATGGTCTTTGGTCTAGGGTCTTGTTTCATCTCATTTTGAATTACTAAAGGAAGAGTTATTACTGGATTTTCCCCTAAATAAGGGTTTTAGCCCTGGTTGAGTACCTACATCTAGTGTACTTGATATTCGTGTCTTGATCTTGGTAATTTATTGATGAGACTAAGATCAAATAAGAACATAAGAAAGATAATAAGAACTCAAATAAATCACAAGTAATTATCATCAAGAGAAAATCTTTCCGCCTTTCTGATTTTCTAACAAATATTGTACAAATAACCATTAATATTACATAAATAATGAATATTGCAAATAATATTCATTGTAAATAATATATTGTTTTGAAGGTGGTATATTGTAAACAATAATAATAATATTCATGTAAATAATATATGGAATATTTCCATGAATTGTAACAGTTTTCTTTGGTTAAATCAAATCCTTAGTTTTTGTGGGTTATCCTAAACCATTACAATAAGAAGGTGGTTCATAATTTGCATGAATTCAAGTGGTTTGAGAAAATTCCAATGAACCATTAATCACACCAAGTGAATTTTCTCCATTATTTTCTTGTTTTGAATCATATTTTCTAATGCATGCTAATATGGAGCAGGTAATATGAGAAGTGAGACAACTTGAATTACATGTATTTGCATGAATTTGTTGAATTGCATAATGTTGTTGTTCTCTCAACATTTGTCATCTTTTTCTCATACTTTCTTTAGTTATTTCTCGCACTTCCTCTGTTATTTGCACTTGTTGATGGTGCTGGACATGCCAACATGTAAGGGGATCTCCATGGTAAGAAGTCCCAATTAGACCTCAGACTGTTTGGTGTAGGAGTCCTAGTAGTGGGTTGTACGGTAATGCCTTGACCGCGATTTCACATAGAGGCAAGTAAGATAACTCTGTTGCTAGCAAGGATAGCTGTAGTGAGCCAAGGAAGGTGCATGAGAGGTTTTAACACATGGGGGCTGAGATGAGTGCGCCCCTTGGAAACCTGTGATAGCACGCAGTTAAGAAGGGAACACACAAGTGAAGATGCATCACAACATGGAAGGAAAGTTAGCAAGCAATCCAAAGTGATGGTTAACCAACATCACATTTTAGAAAGATTCATATATACATACACAGATAGCTATAAATGCATGCATAAGCAAACCAATAAAAATATCACTTAGAGTAAACCAGATAGCATAGAATACAATACAACATATGAATGAAATGTGTTGGCTCTTGTTATATTAAGAAGTGTGAGTTCGAGTCATACAATACATCCATGTCCAACCACTAGTTTTGATAGCGGAACATTACATCCACAACTACCTGCACCTCCAAAGAGATGTACTAGCTCTGCGCAGAGAAAAGCTAAGGCACGTTACAATACTATCCAAGCTTTCTCTAATATAGTCTTATCGGAAGCTTGGCTGACCAAAATCCTTTACAATGAGTTATGAGGTTTCATTTATAGAAAAGGGTGGGGTGACCCTTAACATTCCCCTATGTGATAGTTCATCTACCCTCATGACTCTTCGTCTACTCTATGATTGTTACATCCAGCTATCGACACTTGAACTTCCACTTTACATGATGTTACATTACAATGCACATGTGCTCATGTGAGACAAAATGGCTTGAGCAAGACATGCAAGACATCACTGACACTCGGTTTGTTGTGGTGAGACCAACTCGTTGACATGCTTGTGATGGTGAAGGTGGTAAGTTGATGCCAAGCTTGGTTGTTCGTGATGGTTTTGATGCACCCCATGGTGACATCTTGGTGAAGCGAACTCTTGCCTCTATTGTATCCGGGTGAATTGGTATGGCTTCTCTATCCAACTCATCTGCTAGCATGCGCATGGTCTTCTTGGGTGCGAACAAACCGGCAACACACTGATGCATAGTTTCCGTGTTGATCTCCCAGTGTGTGTTGGTGGTCATGCACATCAACTGTCAACTACATGTTCAGCTCCAATCAGACTAGCTTCTTGTCTTCGCCTCGATGAGTGTGCTGAATGGGTGGGATCGCATGCATGCGCACAATGACATGCATGCTACTTCATTCTCTTGCATGTGATCAACAACACTTCTCACCTTTTCTGCTCCATGCCAGCTACTAGGATGGATCTATAACTTGTATGGGTGCAGTTTCATCCATGAGTGCATGTTTCACCCCGTGTTGTTCTTGTTCCTGCTGCAACTCATTCGCGTGTCTGTGCAGCTCATGTTCTTCCTTGAGTTGCTACTTTAACATATGCAACTCCCTCTTTGTTCCATTCTATGTCTTCGTGCGATCTTCATGTCACGTCGTCACCTCATAGCCTGAGTCTCCAAAGTGCTTTCATCACCAGTGGCTGCTTGAGCTTGCAACTTTGTTTCACCTCTGTGTTGTCAACAACCTTCCTCTTGCATTCGTTGCATCCGGTATGCTACCTTCAACTGTTGTTGACGATATTGTTCGTTGTGATGTTGTTTCCATCATATATTGACATCCTTGTCTACAAACAACTTGATGTCTTCATGGGTAGGCAAGTCCATAGAAACTTGATCGACTGCATCCCAAAGTGTGCTCTGAATAGTGTCTTTGACTTTGCTCTCTTGGAAAGCATTGTACATGTACTGCTAAGAGGCAGATGAACACCTATGATACCTAGAGACATGGAAACACTCGTGGCAAGCAATTTGTCAGTCGGAAACCAAAATGAAGTTGAGAACTGCCTTGCAACATACCTCTATGACTGATCATTAAGGTTGTGCACTTTTCACCGGGAGGTCGGAACACTGATTTCCAAGACTATAAAAGGCATAGCTTGGGCTACTGGGAGGTTGACTGAATGCTGGAACTTCACAATGCACAGTCCAGTGTGCTAGAATTGCACAATGCGCAATCTCAGTTGGTAATGGTTGTAGGCTCAGTGACTGCATTGCGCAATTTTCTAGGCTAGCAATCATTGTGCCTCAAAATTGTGTAATGCAAGACTAGAGGACAGTCACTGGGCAGAAATGTGCATTTCCTAAGAGGAAGATAAATCCTTCTCAAGATTGCACAATGTTGTCTTCGTGAGGTAGAGTCCGTGCCATGGCTACCTAGACACACCGACAAGCAACTGAAAGTGAGTGTGAATGTGAATCCATGGCGATACTTAGTGTAAGAATAAGTGAATGATCATGCATGCAAACAATGAATGACAGATTTAGAAAACAGAACATCATGCATGTGGGTGAGGCGAGTCACTGAATCGGCTGTCGTTCGTGAAAAACAATTTCATGCATGTGACAACAGTGAGATGTTAATGAAAAATGAAATGGTGCTAGTACAAGCTAGTATGTATCAAAATGACAGTAAGAACTCACTGAAATAAAGAAGACAACATTCATACGAAGCGAAACAAAAAAAGTGCCAGAAATGCAACACATGACATGGGAAGCGGGCTTACCCCAAAAAAGTTGAGCTGAATGTGTCAACGGCTCCTAGATGCAATGTGGGATGTCAAAGTTGTAAGGTTGATGTTAGGAATGAGCTCTGCAGTGTCCAGTTCATGAGTTTTGATAAAATCGAAGATGTGATGCGCATGCCACAAATCTAGGAAGAGTGACACTTGGTGGGAGGTTTCCAAAATGATCCTTTCATGCAACCTCTAGCTGCTAAAAGTAGATCCCTAAATCAAGGGATGCCTTTGCATGTTGCCTTGGGAGAAGCAGCCCATGCATGCAAATTGGTTTTTCTCAGCCCCAGAGGGAACTGGTCAACTCAACTGCCCATGCAAGAGGCTACTCAACTGCTAGGAGAAAATGCGCATTTTTAGAAGGGAGTTGGGTTGGCTTCCAAGGAAATTTGTGTAATTTCTGGGTAGAGCAGCTGACTGCTGCCTAGGATTGCACAATTCTTGGATGAGCAGCCCTGCTAGGAGGAATTGCACAATTTTATGGATGAAGCGTGACTCGTAGAATTGCACAATTCTGGAGCCCAGCAGGCTGCCAGACAGAATTGCGTAATTTCTGGAGGGAAGGTTGGCTACCAGACAGAATTGCATAATTTCTGGAGGGAAGGTTGGCTACCAGATAGAATTGCATAATTTCTTAAGGGAGCTTCTTAGCTTGCAACTAGACCAAGTCCAAATAAACAACCTATGAGGGGGATGCATCAATCTCTGATAGATAGACTGCCTTTCTGCAAGAAAAACACTGAAGCTTGTGTACTTGACGAAGCAAGACATGTTGTTGTGAAAGGTTGGTAGGGAGGCTCCAAAATGAAGCCAAGGAAAAATTTTGGAGGGTGGTTGTAGTCGCTACAACACTTGGCGACACACTCGTAGAACTCCAACTCTATGAATGGACCTTGTTTGTGAAAAGAAAGTCTAACACCTCCAGAAGTATTGTACAGTTCTAAGTTCGTCTTGGTTTCCACACTTGCTTGATTGTAATATGTAGCATCTGCTGAGATCTTGGTCGATTGACACATGTTCCAAGCCAAGTCAACACAGTTCTTTGGATTGGGGTTGAGGGGTATATTGGTGCATAAGCAGTATATTCATCAAAGTCTTAGTTTCATCTCTGGTGTTGCTCCGTTGCTAGCAGGCCTAGACAGTACCCTAGCGGATTCACATAGGAACATGAGCATGGCTCCACTACCAGTGAGCTTGGTCAATACCCCTGCAATGTTACTTGCATAACCTCTCTGCATAACAAGCCTTTCTCTTCTTTCGCCTTATTCATTTTCATTTTTTTTCAAACTTTTTTCACTTTTTCATTTTTTCATTTTTCATCTTCGTAACTGTGCATAGCACTTATTCATTTCAGAGGTGGAACAGGGATCATGACTTATTGAGAGCAGAAGAGGATGTTCCTATAGAGTAGTATTTTATTATACCTTTGACGTTCCTGTTAAGGTTTTCCCCCTCACCTTACTCTACTTGACTGAGATGACAAGGATTAACCCAAAAACAATCGACTAGAGTAGGTGACACTATTTAGTGTGCAAGCATTGTGTTTTCACCAAGGTTCACTTCGAACAGTACATATTTTCCCTCGACAGATCATGGACTAAAAGTAATAAGTTCTTCATACGGAGGCAGGATGACAAATAACCAAGTAGTGATAGCTGCACAAGGCCTCTTGTACTTTACCCAGATTGTTTCAAGAGTCATACATGGTTTCATGGAAAACTAATCCTACGAACAAAACAAGAAAAAAAAAAATCAAAGTAGAAGCAGAAGAAAAGGCAAAAGCAAAGTGAGTAAGAAAACAAGCAAGAAAACAAACAAACAAACAAAGCAAGTAAGAAAACAAGCATGCAAGAAAACTGACTGAAAGCAAACACTACTTCTACTCCTAAGCTAACGATGCATGGGCTTGATCATGCGAAGTGATACTTCCAATGCAGCCACCAGTGCATTGGTTGATCCATGTTGGAGAAGGCATGGATCGCAAACAAGACAGTTGTGTGAACCAGCAAACAAGAAATATGTAATAGTGAAGACAAACACACTCCGAGTTTAAAAGTGTCCACAGAACAAAAACAAGTGAAAGTGCATGACATACACTCTGTGGACTTTCCATGGTGTTGTGCTACACTACATGCAGATGTCGAGTGTATGCATTCTCTTGACTTTGACAAGCAAGAAAACGTGAGAAAGGTAGACCACTTACGTTGTGCATGTTTGCTTGTTATGTAAGATTCCTCCAATGCATGAGTGATGGGATCATGCAGTTCGAGTGGAGGAAGCAAAATATGGGTGTTTGGTTGATCTTCAATGAAAAGTAGAGAGTGATGAGGAGTCTTGAGTGTTTCAACAATTTCCTGACTGGAAGTGAAACCAACCTTGGGACAACGAGGGCCTAACATAACCATCAGCTCAAGATGAAGTGGCTCGATAGTCTGTGGGGTTTCGACTTCATTGACAAATATATCGTTGTAGACTAGTGTCTTAGACAAATTAACAACGATTGAATCAACATCGTGATAGAATGAGGAAGTGTATAGATCACGAAAAGAAATATTAGAAAATTCAGGATGTTTGTCGGCATCCTCATAATTTGATGAATTAGGCAAAGAGGTAGATGGGAAGCAAATATGTTCACCCTCTATTTTTTCAGGAAAGATAGATGATAGATTGGATGGATTTTCCGAGGAAGATGTGTCCTTTTCGCACTATAATGACAGACTGACATCCGATGTGTCCTATGAATGATTGGAAGTAGAAACATCTGGAAATGAGTTTTCATAGGGGAAATCAGCAGTGAAAGAATCACAAGGGATGTCAGGATAAAGCGGATGAGGTGCAGCTAGAAGGGAGTCATCCTTCACCGCGGGTTCTTCTTTAGATTCCCACACACACTCATCATGAATGATGGTGTAGTTTATCTGCACAACAGCAACTCCATCTACATATTGATCCTCGTTCACAGCAAGTGAGGAGTCTAGAATAGAAGAGAACAAGACAGTATAATCCGGAGGATCAACAAAACATGGGGATGGAGGTTGAGGGAATGAATCCATGTGACAAACAACAATCTTTCAAGCCAAATCTGCACATATATCAAGAACAGGTTGGGTGGGAGGATGTGACAGTTCAATAGATGTGTGTGCATGATCTCCCACACCACTCCATAGTGGTGGAGTTGTTTGATGAGGTGAAGGCAGATAGTCGCTTGTGACAGCAACTGTGCCTACTTGTGATTCCACAACTCCATCACCGGAGTGTGCTAAGAGGGTTCAGATATGTGAAGAAGATACTCAAATATTCCATAATGAAATTCCCAGTCAATATCATCTTCTGGGAATCAGTATGCAGGATTACAAAAGCATGTGTAAAACTGTTCAACAGATTCATCGGGTGGTTTTCGTAATTCCAGAATTTCTTTTTTTGAGTGCTTTGTAGTTAATGTGATTGAAAGCACGGTCTATCTTTGCGACCAAATGAGCAAGAGAATGAATAGATTTTTTGGGAAGCGTGGCACACTAGTGCATTGGGTGCCCTTGAAGCGTGTAGATGAACAATGTGCTAGTCATGTATTCTTCAAAGATTCCATGCCTTTCACGTGAGCCTACAATGCTGATCACATGCCTAACCAAGGCTACATGGCCTCCAACATCATATGTTTTATGAGACAAGTTATCTAAGAGATTTTCAGAGATAATGAAATCATTTCCATCAAACATACATTCTGTAAGAGCAAATCGGTAGTTAGTCATGATAGATATGTAGAGATTCAAAACAAATATGAGGACTCATCTTGTCATCTGGCCCTCCTTCTAGCACCAAAATGTTGACGGTGATGGACCCACCAACATGTAAGAGGATCTCCCCGGTAAGAAGTCCCAATTAGACCTCAGACCGTTTGGTGTAGGAGTCCCAGCAATGGGTCGTGCGGTAATGCCTTGACCACGATTTCACACAGAGGAAAGTAAGATAACTTTATTGGTAGTAAGGGTGTGATAGTTGTAGTGAGCCAAGGAAGGTGCATGAGAGGTTCTAACACATGGGGGTTGAGATGAGTGTGCCCCTTGAAAACCTGTGATAACACGCAGTTAAGAAGGGAACACACGAGCAAAGATGCATCACAAGATGGAAGGAAAGTTAACAAGAAATCCAAAGTGATGGTTAAACCAATAACACATTTTAGAAAGATTCATATATACATACATATATAGCTATACATGCACGCGTAAGAAAACTAATACATATGTCATTTAGAGTAAACTAGAAATCATAGAATACAATACAACATATACATGAAACGTGATGGCTCTTGTTATATTAAGAAGTGTGAGTTCCAGTCATACAATACATCCATGTCCAACCACTAGTTTTGATAATGGAATGTTATAGCCACAACCACCTGCTCCTCCAAAGAAAAGTACTAGCTCTACGCCATGGAGTAGCGAAGGCTCATTACAACATTGTCCAAGCTTTCTCCAAGATAGTCTTATCGGAAGCTTGGCTGACCAAAATCATTTACAATGAGTTATGAGGTTCTATTTATAGCAAAGGGTGGGGTGACTCTTGACATTCCCCTTTGTGATAGTTCATCTACCCTCATGACTCTTCATCTACGCTATGATTGTTATATCCAACTATCGACACTTGAATTTCCACTTGACACGACATTACATTATAATGAAAATGTGCTCATCTGAGACAAAATGCCTTGAGAAAGCCATGCAAGACATCATTGACACTCTGTTCGTTGTGGTGAGACCAACTCTTTGACATGCTTGTGATGGTGAAGGTGGTGAGTTGATGCCAAGCTTGGTCGTTCGTGATGGTGTGCATGCACCCCATGGTGACATCTTGTTGAAGCGAACTCTTGAAGCCGTTGTATCTGCATGCATTGGTATGGATCCTCCATCCAACTTGTCTTCTAGCATGCTTATGGTCTTCTTGGGTGTGGATGAACTGGAAACACACTAATGCATAGTTTCCGTGTTGATCTCTTAGTGTGTGCTGGTGGTCATGCACATCAACTGTTAACTACATGTTCAGTTCCAGTCGGACTAGCTTCTTGTCTTCACCTCAGTGAGTGTGCTGAATGGGTGGGATTACATGCGTGTGCACAATGACATGCATGTTGCTTCATTCCCTTGCATGTGATCGACAACACTACTCACCTTGTCTGCTCCGTGCCAGTTGCTGGGATGGATCTATAACTTGTACGGGCGCAGTTTCATACATGAGTGCATGTTACGCACCCAGTTGTTCTTGTTCCTGCTGCAACTCATTCGCTTGTCTATGCAGCTCATGTTCTTCGTTGAGTTGTTTCTTAGCACATGCAACTCCTTCTTTGTTCCATTCTCTGTTTTCGGCAATCTTCATGTCGCATTGTCACCTCATAGCCTGAGTCACCAAAGTTGCTTTCATCACCAGTGGATGTGTTTGAGCTTGCAACTTTGCTCTGCCTCTGCACTGTCAAAAACCTTCCTCTTACATTCGTTGCATCCGTATGCTGCCTTCAGCCGCTGTTCATGATGGTGCTCACTGTGATTTTTTTCGTCATATCCTGATGTCCTTGTCTACAAACAACTTGATGTCTTCGTGGGTAGGGAAGTCCATAGACACTTGATCGACTGCATCCCAAAGTGTGCTATGAATGGTGTCTTCGACTCTGCTCTCTTTGAAACAACTATACATGTACTGTTGAGAGGCAGATGAACACCTGCGATACATGGAGACATGGAAACACTCATGGCAAGCAATCTGTTAGTTGAAAACCAAAATGAACTTGAGAACTGACTTCCAACATACCTGTGCGATTGATCAGGAAAGTTGTGCAATTTCCTCTAGGAGGTTGGAAGATCGATTGCCAAGATTGTGCAAGGCACAATCTAGGTTGTTGGGAGGCTGACTGACTATTGGAATTACATAATGCACAGTCCAGTCTAGTTGCTGACTACTAGAATTGCAAAATGCACAATCTCAGCTGGCAATGGTTGCAGGCTCAGTGACTGCATTGCGCAATTTTCTGGGCCAGCAGTCACTGCCCCTTAGAATTGCACAATGCAAGACTGGAGGATAGTCATTGGGTAGAAATGCACGTTTCCCAATAGGAAGACAGAGCCTTCCTTCTCAGGATTGTACAATGTTGTCTTGGTGAGGCAGAGTCCAGGCCAAGGCTGCCCAGACTCACCGATGTTCAACTAAAAGAAAGTGTGAATGTGAATGCATGGCGATACTGAGCATAAGCATAAGTGAATGATTATGCATGCAAACGGTGAATGTCAGATTCAGAAAAATGGAACATCATGCATGTGGGTGAGGTGAGTTGTCGAATCAGCGACCGTTCGTAAATTTTTTTCATGCATGCGATAGTAGTGAGATGTTAATGAAAACTGAAACGGTGCTAGTGAAAGCTAGTATGTATCAAAATGACAGCAAACATTCACTAAAATCAAGAATACAACATTCATACGAAGCGAAACACAAAAATCACCAGAAATGCAACACAAGACATGGGAAGTGGGCTTACTCCAAAACAACTGAGCTGAATGTGCCGATGGCTCCTAGATGCGATGTGGGATGTCAGAGCTGTAAGGTTGATGTTAGGAATGAGCTTTACAACATCTGGTTCATGAGTTTTGATAAAATCGAAGATGTGACGTGCATGCCAAAAATCTAGGAAGATCGACACTTGGTGGGAGGTTTCTGAGATGATCCTTGCATGCAACTTCCAGCTACTAAAAGTAAATCCCTTAATCAAGGGATGCCTTTGCATGCTATCTTGGGACAAGTAGCCCATGCATGCAAATCGGTTTTGCTCGGCCCGCAGGGAATCAGTCAACTCAACTGCACATGCAAGAGGCTGCTCAACTGCTGGTAGAAAATGCGCATTTCTTGAAGGGAGATGGGCTAGTTTCCTAGGAGATTTGCACAATTTATGGGTAGAGCAGTTGACTGCTGCCTAGGATTGCGTAATTCCTGGGCTGAGTAGCCTTGCTGGGAGGAATTGCGCAATTCTGGAGCCCAAAAATCTGCTAGACAAAATTACGCAATTTCTGGAGGGAAGTTTGGTTGCCCTCTAGAATTGTACAATTTCTTGACGGAGATGCTAAGCCTGCAGCTAGACCAATTCCAAACAAATACCCTATGAGGGGGATGCATCAAGCTTTGATAAACAGGCTGCCTTTCTGCAAGAAAAATAGTGAAGCTTGTGTACTTGACAAACCAAGACATGCTGCTATGAAAGGTTGGTAGGAAGGCTCCAAAATGAAGCTAAGGAAAAATTTTGGAGGGTGGTTGTAGCCACTACAACAACACTCTATCTCCTTTTCAAGATCAAAATTTCCAATTCCCCATGTTGGTTGTGAATTCTTGAATAATTTACACATTCTATTATTTTCTTACGAATTATGTTTGTTGTTATTTTTTGATCCATGCAGAATTCAAATTTGTATTTTTTTTGGGTGACAATAGGAGCTCGATCAAGCTATTTGCTCGATTGAGCTCCTAAGCCTATCATTTCACATAAATACCATAAATAATAATTGGTGGTTGGTAGGTGGGAGTTATGTTTCCAGGAGCTTGATCGAGGGTTTCTTAAGCCCTCGATCGAGATATTAGAATTATGTATTTTAAGCGCTCGATCAAGCTCCTGAGGTCCTTAAAAAAATAGATTTAGCACATTTTTTGTAGATTTCTCTACAACACCATTTTGTACCCTAGAAAATTTAATGTAGAATTTGTCCTTAAGTAGTAGAGTTGACCATGTTGGATTCATAAAATAATCCTCTATCCAATGGCATATGAGTTTGACATTTTCAAATTCATATGATATTTTTTTATCTATTTTTTTAATCATAATGCCTCAAAGTTTTTTGGACATTTTCAAAGGGGCTGAATAAAAAATCAATAACATAAAATATACAAAACAAAAACAAAAAAATCTAAAAATACTAGCCTCTTCATTTATTTAAAACGGTTGTTGAAAAATGCAATTGAAATATTAATTTGTCAACTTTGAAAAATAATAAAAAAATATAATTTTGCATAGAAAAATAAAGTTTTAATATGCATACCCTATTTCTCTTTGTGTAGATCATGCTTATATATATATATATATATATATATATATACACACACACACACACACACACAATTATGCTACGTGAACACACACATACCTGTTAAGATGTGTTAAAATTTGCAAGGAAAAGCATTTCATTTAATGGAAAATTGACTAATTATAAGATACTAATTTTTTTTGCAAAAGGTATCATTAGGACAACAACATAATTCTCAAAAAATTATCTTTTTACTCGGAATC
The DNA here is from genome assembly GCA_031772625.1 of Pinus tabuliformis. Taxonomy (NCBI): domain Eukaryota; kingdom Viridiplantae; phylum Streptophyta; class Pinopsida; order Pinales; family Pinaceae; genus Pinus; species Pinus tabuliformis. The sequence continues at coordinate 502,615,298 of CM062804.1, read as the reverse complement.
AAAATTCACAACACTTATATGAATTTTGAAGGCTTCAATTCCATAAAAGAGTAGAATTTTGAAATTTCATCACCACATTTGGCCCAAAAGTGTAACTCATCTTTATATATTCACCCTGTAATGGAGCATTTTCATGAAACCTCTTAATTAAGATGATGCATTGAAATTTGAGAATGAGGACATTTTTAAAAAATGAGAAATATTCTTTTTATTTTAGAAACTCTAGGCATATAATGTTAATATAGTAATATAAATTAAATGGTTGATAATTGTTAATAGAAATGAATTCATGATAACCATCAAAATATTTACTTCATAATTCATCACACATCATTAACATTAAAAGAAAATCATAAAAATTAAGTTATATTATTATTATTATTATTATTATTATTAAAAGAAATGATATATGTGGAAAAAATTGTAATGGGAATATTAACCATAGTGAGTCACCTCTATTTAATCATAGGGATTCTTAACTTGTAAGCAAATTTTGTAACAATAATACGGGCCAATAACATGGACCATCAATACCACATGCCTAAAAAATCATAACTCACTTCAAATGAGACTTCTTCGAATCACATTTTTATTTGATTAATCAAATTAATTAAAAATATAAAAATGACATAACTAATTTTGAAATAAGTCTCTCTTTGATTTGTGACTACCAATAAAAATATGACATAATATTTCATGGAGTTTTTGGAAGCCCTATTCCAAAATATACATGACTATGAGAATAATTAAATTAGGAATTTTTATTTTTTAATATAATTGTCCATATCATATAAATGTATTATAAATAAAAATACTATTTAAAATTCTATGTTAAATCATTGTTATATGAATTTTCTACAACAAGCACACTATGATTGATAAAAATAAAAATCAATACATTAAATAATATAAATTGTATTATATTTTGATATTATTTTTTTGTTAGATTGTTATATGAGTTTTCTACAATTAAAGTATGATTGATAAAAATAAAAGTCAATATATTAAATATTAGTAGAACCACATTAAAAATATTAATGTGGTTGATATAGCCAAAAACTTTATAAATATAACCCAAAAAGCTATTGCAACACAAAAATGTCTTACCAATGAACACATTTACGTGATTAACCATGCATAAAAAAGGTTATGGGTCAACTTTAACTTGAGAAAAAAAAAATTACACGTCTTATTGTAAAATGGACCATTTCTCTAAATAAAATTTGTTTATATAAATGAATGTTATAAATAATAATGAGGGACTTATCAGGGAGGAACTTATTAGAATTGGAATATTCTCAAATCCCTAGGAAATTGGTGGGTAAGGAGCCACTTGACAGTAATCTAATTTTTTAAATTTATTAAAAGTAATGGACCATTTTACTAAATAAAATTTGTTTATATATAAATGGATGTTATAAATGATAATTAGGAACTTATCATGGAGGAACTTATTAGAATTGGAATAATCTCAAATCCCTAGGAAATTGGTGGGCGGTGAACCACTTGGCATGAATCTAATTTTTTAAATTTATTAAAAATCAATGTAAGCATATTCCCTTCGGAATCAATATAAATCCTCAATTAAAAAAAAAAAAAAAAGTCAAGAGATCTTCATCCACATTAAGTTGAAATAAAAAAAGTTATTGAAATATATAAACTATATTATATTTTGATATTAATTTTTTTTGTTACACTACCTTATAGAAATTTCAACCATGCAAAATTGTTACACAATATGGTCAATTCAATTGTCCCTAAACTCTTCGAATATTAAATATTATTAAAATAAACTATTCATATATTTTCAATAAAATAAATAAATCAAATTAAATGTTATTTAAAAATATTATAATTTAAAATTTATAATAATAAAGTAACATTTTTTTAAATGTTATTTGGACTAAAATTACCTTCTCATCATAATTAAACTATTTTTAATCTGGAAATTGAATACTTCTTATTGATCAAAATTGTTTTAAATAATAACTAAATTTTATTTATACTAATTTATAAACTAACATGATTTTAAATAAAGAATAGTATTATTATATATTTTAATTATTGAAGTGGTTTATATTAAAATTTAATTAATAAAATTTAGTAGTTTGAGAATATTTCTTATAGTTATACACAATCCAATAGATGATATAAAAAATTTCTCAATAAATTTTCAGTTTGAAAATAAGTGAGATAACAAGTTTCCAATTGCAAAATATAAGTCATTGTTAAAAAATTACAGCAATCAATCTTTTTTAGTTACCATCTTTTTGAGGTACCATCGTCCTTTGTTTGTGCGAGTAAGGAATCCATGTTGTTTCATTAACCTCTTTAAATATGCCTCACCTTGTGCTCACTCTATTACTATTCTGGGAAACTATAGAATGTTGATTATTTCTCTATAAATATGCCTCACCTTGTGCTCACTCTATTACTGTTCTGGGAAACTATGGAATGTTGATTATTTTCAATATCGGCATTGCTTCAGAGCTTTTGTTTTCCATTTGTTTCCCTTTAGGGCTTTTGAATGTGATCTCAATGATTGGTTTGCACATGCACAACCAGGTTGCGTTGCAATGAGTTCCAGAGTCAGCTATTATGTATGTCTTGTGCTGAGAAATTTGTCTTTTCTATGAGCATTTTGACTTTTCACTGTTCTTTATTTTGAACTGAAAAATAATGTCATCTATTCTATATTGGGCTAAGGGAATTGAAGTATTCGGTTAAACTTTTGGTCTTTATTTGAATTGAAGTACAATGTTGAGTTGAGCTGAGAAATTTGAGAAATTTGTTGAGTTGCAATGAGTTCCACAGTTAGCTATTATGTATTTGGTTGAGAAGAAAACATTTTGAACCGAAAAATAATGTCATCTATTCTATATTGGGTTAAGGGAATTCAATTATTCTGTTAAGCTTTTTTTTCTTTGTTTGAGTTGAAGTATGGTGAGTTGAGTTGAATTATAATTTATGAATATTTTGGATTTATTATATTTTTATATTTATTTATATTTAAATTTTTAGAAATAATTTAATATAGTATTATAATTTTAATTTTTTTTTAAAGTATGTAGATAAAGTTATTAATATTAATATTAGTATTAAAAATTAATATTAATATTAAAATTAAAAACTAAGATTCATATACTTTATATACTTTATTAATATATTAACTATTTTTAGTAATAGGATTGTACTATATTTTTTTGGGTAAATAAATAACATAGATTTCTATTAAAAAAACGATACATTAATGATTATATTAGAGAAGCTTGGAGTTTGTCATTCTCAAAGGGAAAGACATTGTCTAAAAAACTACCCACCACTATGAACAACACATAGAAGTAACTCACAAATACATACAAAGCATACCAAAAAAATCATGAGCCACAAGACATATCCAAAGTAACCATTCATATCCAAAGTAACCATAATGTACAAAACCAAAGGAGCATCAGAGAGGAAAGGAAGTATTAACATGTAATATGCACAACAACAACATCACCCCGATGTCGCTAGAAAAAAGGTCTGCATGACCTAGACTTCATTTATCCCAAAACTGGTCCAAAAAACATGAAATCAGAAGCCCACTGAGATCTTCATTTTCCCACTTCTGAAGAGAAGAGAACACCAGAGTGCCCACTATGAGCAGGGGATATAAGAAATGGCTCACCAAACAACGATCGCTCACCAATTCAATTCCTCCACGAACCAGGGCAACTACACTGCTAGAGACAGCCCACCATGTCTGTCGAAAAGAGCTTACAGAACCACGAGACGAAGTGGACGAGGTGGAAAACAGGGCCTTGAACCCCAGATGCCACCAACAAACATTCCTCTAGCTGAAATAAATCTTAATACATAGAACGGCACACAGTCCAAATACAACTACATTAACTACCAGCATCTACCCCATTATGACAATCATCGAGGTGGTACACCCGCGCTTATCCCAATAATATCGTTTGATCCACTTCTACACCTCGTCAAGGAGTGGTTGTGTTAGTTTTAAAATTATATTAATATTAATTATATTTTGAAATGGAATAGTACATTTATATTTTTAATTTTCTGTATTAGTCCTCAATAACCACAATAAATTTAACAATCTGACATTAATAATAAGATCAATATTATAACTTTGATGAAGGAATTCCCTATTAATTAATGTATACATTACGTTAAATTTTCATCAATACTATTAATGCATTAATGCAGGGAACTTAAAACTTAAAAACTTTTATGTTGATTGCAGATTTCAAAAATATCTTTGAATTTGACAATATAAAAGAATGTAGAATTCTTCAAATGTACAATGTGTAGAAATTTCTTCTCCAACCCATAGAATAAACATTCCACCCATCATCAAAAACCATCCAAAAAATTCTCAATCTAGAAAAATTCAATTGTTTGACCCTTTCGTAACAAACAAATTCTACTTATTTCCACAAAGAATAAGGAGTCCTCTAACGAGGTGGAGGAATTGCCCGGACGGCTAAAATGACCCGAATATGGGCAAAAACAAAAAACCTTGTAGAGACGGTTTGAATCGTGTTTTTTATGGTGGAAATAGATTCAGCGCAATCAAAAACGTCTAAGACACCTAAAATTTTGAAGTTTAACAACTATAACTTGGATTTACAAAAATCCTTGCTAGATTTTCTCTAAATATAATAAAAATTTCCATAACTTTCCAAACAACTCCTCCTTGCAGAATTACATCATCACCGAAACACATAACAAAAAATCTTGTAGAGGCAGTGTTTGCAGCCCAATCAAAAACGTCTAAGACACCTAAAATTTTGAAGTTTAACAACTATAACTTGGATTTACAACAATCCTTGCTGGATTTTCTCTAAATATAATAAAAATTTCCATAACTTTCCAAACAACTCCTCCTTACACATTATCACCGAAGTGAACAGAATTACATCATCACCAAAACAAATGTGCTGCAGCATCGTGCCGCTCCGGCAGGAATCGAAAGTGACTGGGGTGCGAAAGCCAACCGCCCCAACCAACACATCATGCACTCACCTGCAATCGAAACCATATATATATAAGAGTTGCATCTTCCCGTTAACACGAGACTTTATGCCCTTCAGCCTCGTTGACTTTATGCAGAATCCCTGGTTTCATTTGGCGGTGCCATATGTAGATTGCAACATTCAAATCAGTTTTAATAATCTTTTAGCCTGTAGACACGCCGCCTCACATTTCTCCATCTCCTTACACCTGCCGGTGAAATTTGAATGTGAGATTACTTTTCTGAACACTGCTGCATATAATCGTTTCGACATCAATGCTATGCTGGAGAACTTTCAGTCTAGCACATTTAAGATAAGCAGGTGTTGTGGTTTTATCTTCTCGATGCTAATTTTATGGAACTTCTGACACTTGTCAGCGTTCAGCCTACTATATCAGTCGGTCTCTATAGAAAAATAAATTGGGAATGGGTTTCTTAATCGGACCATGATCCCATGTCTCACCCCGTAGTGTAAGATAAGATTTTTTTATGAAATTATTGAAATTTTAGAAATTATTATTTTTTTTGTTTTGGAAGTTTTTGATGGTGCTGAATTTATTTTTATTATTATTAAAAACAATTCAAATACTTATATCATTAAATTATAGATTTTTGATGATGTTGAATTCATTTTTATTATTATTAAAAAACTATTCAAACATTAGAATATTTTTTTGAAAAAAAAAAACTAAATTTCAACCCAAAAAATGATTGTCTAGCTAAAATTATAAACTCGATAGTCAATGCATTTCTCACCGCCTCTCTCAAAGTATGGTAGAATTCTATGAAACTCTACTCTATTGATAAACCTATGAATAATTATTATCCCTAAATTTTTGAGTTTAGGTTGATTGTGCTAAACAAAGTTTATTTTTTTTTACATGTTGAATGGAAGGAATCTACAACCAAGACAAAAAAAATTGGGACAATATTTTAAGCTAGTATATTGGAGAGCATATTAGTCTCTATAATGCTTGAAAACTACATTCATGTTAAGAAATCAATCTTTAATGTCAATACTTGTGTAGAATAATAATGCAAATCAAGGAATTCATGTTAAGAAATCAATCTTTAATGTCAATACTTGTGTAGAATAATAATGCAAATCAAGGAATTCATGTTAAGAAATAAAGCTTTAAGGTTAATGCTTGTGTAGAATAATAATGCAAATCGAGGAATCATTTCCATCATGTTACATATTTATAGTAAGCATTAATGTTTTATATGTAATTTGCATCATGTTAAGTGGGTTTTTATGGGTATCCAAGTGGTTTGTTGCTCAGCCTATACTGAAGTACATTGGAAAACTCCATTGTTTGGTTTGTTAAGTTATTTTTTAATTAATTATTATAGTGTCAATTTGTTTTCTCATTGTATTATTATTTTCCAAATACAAAGTAATAAATTTATATAAACATACATTAAAATAAATATTTACACTAAAAATCCAAATAAAAATCAATATGAAATCTCATGTGGTAGTGGATTACAAATTTGGCTCATTAAGTTTTATTATTTCTATGCTAATGAATTAAGGAAAAGGGAAAGGGTGATATTCTTAATTTATCTTGATATACTCCACTATGCAAAACTATTGTTTAATAGATATTATTGTTCATTGTGGATTATGATCAAGTAATATCAACAATAGCTTCCTCTTATTTGGATAAAATACTCACCAACCAATTTGCAAGTTACCTTTTTTTGTAGACATGACATCAACTTTGTCCTTCTTCTACTATGAAATCTTAGTTTTGGCAATGACTTGAAAGGTTGGGATGAATTCTTTCTCTCTAAATGAATACTAGATTTCCTTTAAATTCAATTAGAATGTTGTCTTCTTCCTTGTTGTAGTGTCAACAACCTCCAAAAATGGCTTTCACTACCTTAGTGAACCAACTATATGCAATTATAGAACTCAAGCTCTATGATAACTTTAATTGAATATCTTTGCTAAGGACATGCACGTTTATCTCTTCTTCCTCTCATTAGAAGGTGACCTTCTCTTTGTTCTTCTCTCCCTAGGATTGCATGAACCTTGCTCACTCTCTTAGTGAAACCCTTTTATTTATTTGTTCTCCTCCCTTTTATCTTCTTCATGGTACATCTAAAGGAAAAATGATTCTAGGGAACCCAATTATTTTCCTGTGACTTGTACCCTTGTTGATTAACTCTTCAATGGTCAACAATATTTAGAAGACTGTTATCATTTTTTTCATAGGTGTCAAGCTCTTTCTATGTAGGAGAGGACCATTTATGCGTCTTTCATTTTTTCCATGTGAGGGCCCTTTAGCTAGAAATCGACCTTGTATGGTCATGGTCCTTCGTTATTCTATGTGGAGGTCAAGTTGCTAGTACTTTTACCCATAGTTGAAGTGTGGAGTTTGGAGTGCAACGACATGCCTCCTTCTACTCCCCTTCTTTCATGTGTCCATTGGATGCTATGTGCGTTAACCCTTATTCTTTTTCTATTTTATGGTGTGCAACATTTGGCTTCCACTCTATCTTGTCCACACCTCTACGTGCCATAATGCTTCACCATAACCTCTATCATATGATGTATTAAAGGATCCAATTTGAATCACCCGAAGGCTCATCTTTGCATCATATTGTTGATTTTGATATTGACATGATGCATCCACACACATCCCTATTGGATTCTCTAGATCATTTGAATAGAGAGATAGACTAGGGAATTTGATTTGGAATCTACAAAGACTACCTTTTATGTGCATGGTCAAAGCCTAAATAACCACTTTCCCTAAAGCTCCATCACTAATCTAGTTTATATATTCACTTAAAGCACTGATTTTTTAAACATTTTGGGTACCCTAGATATCAATGGCGTATGGAGAGTTCATCTTGCACAACTTAGACTTTTCTTTGATTGACTTTATATTGAGACAAAGACCATAATCCTCCCTAGGAGCATTGTCCCTATTAGAGTTTTTCTTTGGGTCCAACACTAATCCTAACACTAATAAGAACTTTGTATTCAAATACTTCCTCTACTAAGAGATTAAAGAGTTGTTCCACTATCTTTTTAAGTAGTCATGGATTATTAGGATCAAAGTTGCTTGCGCTGTTTTTCTCCAAAAAGTGTTTACCTCATGCCCACCACCTTCTAGGAATAAATCATATATAATGTGATCCACCTCTATACCATCATGCACTTTTTCATAACTTTAAACATTAAAAGTGTTCCTTTAATACAACATGATTCCACTCTTTTTTACAAAAATTCTTATAAATTAAAAATATTGTAGTAAGCATATCCTATTTCCAATAACTCTATACCATGATCCACTTTTTCATAACTTTAAACATTAAAATTGTTAGTTTAATACAACATGATTCCACTCTTTTTTACAAAAATTATTATTAATTAACCTGGTAAGAAAGATATCCTCTTTCCAACTATAACTTTTATAAGATTTTAGCAAAATTTTATTTATAAACATAATTAGGCAATCATCCAAGCTATATACATAATGGATTATCCCAAAAATTATGTCGTTACCTAAATTTAATTAAAATTCCAAATCAACAAAAACTTTAACTTCTTTTATAATTAAATCTAAAAAAAATTGCTTTACAATTAATTAATAATTTGATTAATGGCTATCATAAAATTGAATATACACCATCATTCTTATCATAACTTAAACTAAGACTCTTGTGTCTATATTTTTTTTTCGGTATCTTAAACTAAAATTACTTGCAACGCTATAATTTGTTAGGCGGGATTAATTATTTTAAACTTCTCTATGATCCAATGGTTGCATTTTTTGTGCCATGTAGTGTTGGAATTTGATATGTTATATCGGAATCTGAAATCATATTACCATTCGATTTGACCATCGAGTCAGTCCAATAAAACATATCCACACCGTAATATAATTCTTGTCAATGGGCCCAGCCAAAACACCACATGAGAGGCAATTTCGATGGTAAATGTTGACTTCTCATGTAAATGAATTAACTTAAAATTAACTCAGATTGCACTGTACGTGCATTGAATTATGGGAAGGCAAATACTGTATTTAGGAACAAATCTTAGAGGTCGTATCATGTCGTATAGAGCAGGAATATCGGACAGCTACTTTACAGGCCTGCTTCAAGGCACAAATTTTTGCTCCAAACTTGGGTAGACTTAACAGTTCTTCCCGTGCTTACATCTACAGTCTGGTAAAGAATGACAAAGGATTTCTAGCCTCTGCAAACTCGAGAGTCTCAGAAAGGCACCTTCCATTTTATCTCCGAGTTGCAGTAATAATGTCTGGTTGAACATGCCTCGAATACAGCCTCTAAAAAGATATTGGAAAAGTGACTGAATATTTTTTATTTTTGAAGATTGGTGAAATGCTAACTCAAAAAGTTCGACATTTCAATGAAAACACATGATTATCCAGAAATCTTCACCATCAAATTATGTTATGTGAAAATCTACATGCTATGAGAAAAGATTATTTTTGTTCGACATTTCAATGAAAACACATCATTATCCAGAAATCTTCGCCATCAAATTATGTTATGTGAAAATCTACATGCTATGAAAGAAATTATTTTGTAAAAATAATTGCAGACTTTTACTGCTAAAATCTAAATTTTTCATCATAGTTATCAAACCATACATAGTTAAAAAACTATTTGCTGCATCAATATACTGCTCCAAATAACTATAGCGAAACTATTGCTTCATGAATTTTGAAGCCCATAAAACACTAACCTATTTCAGGAATTGCAGCATGCTCCATAAAACATGAGTTTGGACAAATCCATGTCAATCCCAAGTACAATGATTAATTAATTGGTCATGACATTGAGGAGCTTTTTCGCCTCGGGAACTATTCCTTCGTTGCCTGCGAGCATCATGTACTTGTCCCTCCTCTTCAAATTTGTACACCGGAATCCCAATGCATCAGCCAATAACTGCTGCACATGATTAGCCACTTCGACACTGGACTTCCCCCCTGAACATGTCACCTCCCTAGGCAATCTCTCCAAGAACACAATATCATACCTAGGAAATGGATTCATTAAGAAAAAAATAGGGTCCAGAGCCTTCAATCCTCGAGCACTAGTCCCATGGAACATGTTCACAGCTACATTCATGGCAACAGGAACGATATTTTCAGCAATTTCTGCAAAAAGAGGACTGAACCGAAGCAAATAAGGCTCTCTGCATGTAGTTCCTTCTGGGCAAACAGCCAAGTCACCTTGGCTTAAAAGCTTTTTCATGATCTCCCCATCTTTGATTCTGTTTCTGGTAAGCCTTACAGTCTTGATGGGTGACACTGCCTCGGTCATACAGCTGATACTGTATGTAACTGCTGTTACAGGCCTTCCTAGTGAAACAGTAAGAAAAACAGGATCAAGAACTGTTCTATGTGAACAAACATATAATGTACTGGTTTTCTCATCTGTGATCTGCACTGGTGGAGGAATTCCTCGAACTCTGATTCTTACCCCCAGGAAAGATCCAACTGGTAGAGCCAACCAGTAAGGCAGGCATAAACCAACCAAATTCCTCGTTACAGCCAATGCCAAACCGATGGGGAACCATAGAAAGATCCCCAGGGAGACGAGGGGTGTGGGCCGGATTGCTAATCTACCATCATGGAAAATCAAGGGCTTCATGTATTCTTCTCTCGGTACAGTTCCAATATTTTTCTCGTAAGGAACTACGTATGCTTCCTGTTCATTCCCAACAGTTGAATAATCAGATTATTATACTCTATCCTATTTTGCAATCAATCAATTAATAGGAGGAAACATTTTCAAGGAATTTCCACCAATCATTATATTGATATAGAAAAAGAAAACACTGTCTGTGACTGTATCTATTGATATAAAAAAAATAAAAAAATCATGATATATATGACTCTATCACTTTAACAGAAAATTCAAACAGAATACTAAAACAGCACAGACATGCCATCTCTCTCACACACCACAAATACATGATCAGTATCATTTTATAGTAATGGTATCCATAGACTGATAAGTCTCATTTTATAGTAATGGTCTCGATAGACTTCATAAGGATAACAACTTGGAAAGATAATGAGTCTTACTCAGTTCCAATTCACTTTTATATAGGTAAATTGGGGTTATCTCTAGTGGCTGGTCTGGTGCTGGGCGGAATGATTATTATCTCTCTCACCCAAACTGAATTCTTTGCGAGTAACATAATAATGAGAAATATTGCAGCAATTCCTAAGTGTCTATAGATATTATTACATTGACCCTGGTTCTCACCTTCAATCTTCAATGAAAAAAATCACTCCTACATTGAAAAACTACACATTCAGTTGAAACTAACACTCTAGAATTTTCATTTGTCTATTATTTCTAACAAATTCATGATATGTACCAGTACTCACATGATCATACGTATATGTAAAAATACATACAGGAAGAGGAGAGTAAGACTAATATGCAGTGGAAGACCAGTAAAATAATATAGAAATAAAAGAGCAGATTTTATTTTAAGACTTACCTCGCATATAGACATGAAGGGAAAATCGGTGGGACGATCTCCCAAACCAAGACCAGGTTTTTTCTCTTTGAAAAACTCTTTGACAGCCTTCAGTTTCCTAAATCCAACAAGAACGCCGGCCTCAGTCACAAGTCCTGTGCAGTAGCCCTTGAAGACCTGCAACTCAGTGCCAAGCACATGGTCGACAGCCAAATACTCTTTCAGAAATGGTTCAACCATGATCCTTGGATTGGCAGTAACAATATATCTCTTTCCACAAGAAACAAAAATTTTGTAGGAAATTGGATGCAAATCCTCAAGGTAAAATTTGGGAAGGACTGCCCTTCCCACAGTGGTGACATCCTCAGCCTTTAATCCAGCCACTGCAATGAAAATCATCAGCTGAATTCCAGCTGCCTCAGAAATGAAATAATACAGCAAACCCACGATGGGACACATGAGGAGAAGCAGCAGAGCTCTGAGTGGGCTTCCTGCTTCAAAGGCCAAAAGCATGAAGTAAGGAAAGGAGCTGCTTGATCTGAGAAGTGTCCCATCCAGATCAGACACCACAGTCTGGTTCTCCCTCCCCTTGAAATTACAACATTTAGAAACTGGAGGAAACATCTCAGCTGGACTGAAACCTGAACCAGAGAATTCTTGGGCAATAACAAAAGTACTGTTGCCAGGCATGGGCTTACCCCTTTCTAGTGGAGGTTGAAAGAAGCATGGCCTAAAGAAGTGACATAGGGATTCAAATACTCTCAAGTTGTCTGCCTTCATGAAGTCCATGTGAGCAGAAGCGTGTGAAGCCAACGGTAAGCAACAAAAATGACCACGCTTTCTCTCAGCGTCGGCCTTCCAAAGCACGAACAAAATGCCTTTCTCTTTCACTGTACTAATCTGATGTCCCCACGCAGATGACACCTTCCCTGCTTGTTAAACACAATACAAGTAACTTCTTCCTCTGGGAAGAGTCAATCCCATCACCATGGATGGATAGGTGCCTTCCAGTTCTAGGTGTATGATGATCAATATGGGTCACAAGAAAAAAAACTAAAACCCCATGCACACACAAAATCACACACCCCACTGTCAGTGGTACGGGCGGTGCTATATAGGGGCATGGACCAGGGCGGGAAGGCACCTATATTGGCCTTGGAAGAAGCCTTTCTCAATGGTTTCTTGAGGGGTTTGGAATTTTGTATTAAGGAATTTTAATATTTTGGTAGGTTATTGTTGAAGTAGAATTTTGTTTAAAATGATTAGTAATAAAATTCCATGTTATCTTAGATTTCAAAATGATTAAATTCCATTACATGTTACCTTAGATTTCGTGCAATGATTGATTTTATGTAAAATTTTCTTGTTTGAAGTTATAGTTCGACGTTTTATAAATCATTGTTAAATATCATTTTTATTTAAAATATTTTCAAGTAAAATGACAAAAATTATTAAATTAATCAACAATAAATTTCTAAAACACACACTTCATTATAAATTATAAATAATTAAAATTAAAAAAATCATAAAAATTAATTAAATTATAACTTATTTAAAATTATTATTATTATTATTGACTTACACATAATTAGTATACAAGTTAAACACATTTACATTTTATTATGGATATTTTTAATATATAAATAGGCTTGTTATAATATTATTAGCTAATACATGACTTATCAATATCACATGTTCAAAAACTCATAATCATTTGACATTTTATTAATTAATGAATTTAAATAAAAGAGAAAAAATGCATAAATACTTTGGAAATAGATTCTTTGATTTGTGTATACTACTAAAAATATTTTAGATTATTCTACGGAAGCTAAATCTCTACATCCACCTAACAATTTTTGATAATTAAATTAAAATTTTAGAAGCCCAATTCCAAAATAACATGCCTATCAACATTATTTTTGAGTGAAATTTAGTTTAAAATTGTACAAATTATTTTTAAACAATTTTTTTATTTTTTTATAAAATTTCTTCACCTTACTTATTATAATTTATTTCTAGTTGAAATTTTTATTAAAATTATAATTAACACACCTATATAAATTAAATAATATACAAATTTCAATAGGTATCAATTTTTAATGAGTATCAAAAAACTTACTTAGTAATACATCTCACATAGCTAATAATAAAGATTGGCTAACTTATAACTTAATATTAAATTATTATTGTTATAATTATTATCAATTATAAAAAGAAATAACATATTATTTTGATACATTTAAAAAATCAGGTAACAAGATTCTTAACTATGGAGATATATCTTCACTTTAGAAAAGAAATTCTTAATCTGTAAATAGGATTTGTTACAATATTATGGACCAATACCATGCCTTATCAATACCATATGCCCATCAAACAATAACTCATTTGTTACCACACTTGTTCATATGCCATTTTTTTATTAATCAATTTAATTAAAAAGGCGGAAATGTCATAATTTCTTTGGAGATAAATATCAACCTTTGATGCTTGACTACTATTTTAAAATATTCTAGAATATTCTATAAAGGCTAAATTTTTATACTTAATAATTATTAATAATTAAATTAAAATTTTGTAAACCGTATTTAAAATAAACATATCTATCAACCTATTTAAATATTTTATAAATCATAATTAAATATTTATAAATCAAAATTATTTTATTAAATAAAAAATTCTTTCCAATTTATATTACTATAAAAAATAATTAATCTATATAACAAATAACTTGTCCTCTCCAAATATCTTTCATTTCATTTAAATAACTATAAAGAAATATATTTTATATAACAAATAAGTTGTCCTCTCCAAATACCTTTCATTCCATTTAAATAACTATGAAGAAATATATTTTTTCTACCCATTAGTCAACTACAATATCACTATACCAAAATGGCATTGCATCACATCCAACTGCTTCAAACCTATGTGGTGGTTGCTTATTCAAATTTTTATTCTCCCTCCTTTAAATTTGATATCCCTAACCTTTCATGCTATTTGGCTATTATATTTACTAAACATTGTATTTTGGGAATCCATTTCAACCCAACAAAACCATTGTATTTTGGGAATTGATTTTGTAAACTAAATGAGAAGACATTTTTCACAAATTTGAAAAAATAGTTTATCTCATTTCATAAAAAAGAAAAAAAATGTAACTAAAAGATGGAAAATGGGTAAACAAATCAAAATAAGTAAAATTAGTAACCAACTCCTTTAACATCAAAAAGTGAGGAAAGATAACCAAGCAATACTACTTATGCACTGAAAATGACAGCAAAAGGGGAGGAAGGATGACCCAGCAATACTACTTATCCACTCAAAATGATAGTATCAATTTGGAAAATTTCCTAATACTTACTCTTTGTAATAGTAAACTTGTACACTTCAACTAATTTCTAAACCAAAATCTAACAATCTTTCTTGTTTTTCCTTCCTGTTGTTTAGCGATTAGACCCAATTCTAGCGACCCATACAGAAATGTTATTGTATAGATCCACCCAAAAATGTTCACTTTTCTTCAATCTCTTTTGTTGTGCCCATAATCATGGAATTGAAATGCATTCAAGGCGTTGTAATAAATGTACTCAGTTAAGCTGCGCTTATCATGATCGTTTATATCGAAAATCGTTGGACGTTCCTTCTCCCGTTTGGATTGCGTGCATGCATTGTCTTCTGTTGGGGTTTCGTTCGTTTTTTCTATCGGTGGTTAAGTTTCGTTAGGCTCGAGGGTTTACTGATCTGGTTGCTTTTTTGTTCATGTAGTATGGGTATTTTACTGCAAATCTATTTTTAACACTGAAATTTTAGAAACTAGAGTCGGTGATGAGAGTAGCAAAACATCATAATCTTAAAAATGATTTTTGACTTTAGTTATATTTAATAATAAAAATTTAAATTTTTATTATATTTTATATAGTAAATATTTTTATGTCATTGCTTTTGCTTGTATTTAGTAAAATGTTATAATTTTGATTTTTTTAAATTGAAAGTTTGTTTTATATTTAGTTAACTCTTAAAAGGGTTTATGTTAAAAATTTTGTGACCAATATTAATGGATAAGGACTTTTTCTTTCGTGATTTAAGTTTTATTTAAAAATAGAGTTTTATGTAAATTTTGGATATTTCTCAGAATTTATATATAAAATAATAGGGAATTTTGTATTTAAATTTTATATAGGGTAGAATTTTGTTTTTATTTTTTTCCAATTTAATAAAATTTAGAATTTAGAATTTTTTGAATAATAATTGATAATTTTTTAAATAATAATTAATAAGGAAAAAATATTTTTGACTTTAGTTAAATTTAATAATAAAAATTAAAAATTTTATTATATTTTATATATTAAATTTTTTTATGTTATTGATTTTGCTTGTATTTAATAAAATGTTATAATTTTGATTTTTTAAAATTGAAAGTTTGTTGTATATTTAGTTAACTCTTAAAGGGTTTATGTTAAAATTTTTGTGACAAATAGTAATGGATAAGGATTTTTCCTTTCATAATGGATAAGGATTTTTCCTTTCATGATTTAACTTTATTATAAGTAATTGGAAAATTGTTTTAGAAATAACCTAAGCTATTTTTTTAAGTTTTAGGAAGAAATTAAATAAATATAGGATACAAAATCATTCTCTAAAGTTGATAGGAATTTTACCTAGAGTGAGAGTTGCACATAGCAAATGGTGACTTAGACAACTAAATTTTCCCCTTAGAGGTTTTATTCCATTTTGAGAAGATCTCACAAAATCATTCTCCAAAATTGATAGGAATTTTACCTAAAGTGAGAGTTGCACATAGCAAATGGTGACTTAGACCACTAAATTTTTCCCTAGAGGTTTTAGTGCATTTTGAGAAGATCTACATGGTTGAAATTTCTTAAAAAAAGTGTGTATGAGAAGAAACTTTTAAAGTCACTCAAATGAGAAGTACTAGTCATCTTAATTTTATTGACCCCATTTAACCAAGCAAATGGAACCACATTCGATGGGTATTTGATCACTCGTCTCTATAAATATGTAAATTAATATTCATTATAATAGGATAGAATAGATAGAACAACATATAGAATTGACTAGTTATCTTAGTTTTATTAATTTTTCCTAGTATGTTAAATTCCTCTTGGTGTGCCTTTAGCTTGTAATAACAATTCATTTGTTGCACAACCATCTCCTTCATGTTATTAGAGTGAAAAAGGTTACTTTAAATGTACCCGTAGTTTATAGGATTAACATTTGTGCAATCCTTTATATATAGATCCACTGATATAGCACAATTGCAAATGATAAGGCCTCCTCCTTTGAGTGCTCCTTTTATAAGGCTAAATAGATGATTTTGGGTCTTCATCCTTGTCTCGATGTAATATTTAATTAATCAAAAGTCAATAGATAGGGATTTTTTTGTCTCGCCCTAGATTGTTGCCTTGATTCTCTCAATTGATTAGCTTCTAATCACATATTCCCGATTTGGATCCTCCTCTTGCCAATTTTGTCATTTTTGGGTAGTCTTACATTCATTATGACCTAATTTATTGTCATGTGTAATTAGAATCTCCATCTGTAGCCATAAATTCCCCCTATATTTGACAATTACTCCATTTATTGGTTAAATTGGTAAACTTGATGTCTTTTTATTGTTCTTTTGTTACCGTACTTATTGTGATAGTTGATGTCATTTTATTGTTCTTTTGCACCCTACATATTGTGAGAGTTAGTGTTTTTTTATTGTTCTTTTGTCATCCTACTTATTGTGAGAGTTTCTATCCTTATTATGCATTGGTTGTATTAATTTTTCTCCCTAACACATTCCTTATGGAATAAATCCCCCTTTGTCTACTTACTATATGGATTTATCCTCTAGCACTTGCAATTTAAAGGCCAAACCTCATAATAGTTTAATAGTAGGAGGAAATTCATACCCTTGAGTTATGGACCAATGGGCAATGCTCCTAGAGGACTAGTTATGTATAAGCTGACCACTCCTCTCAACCAAAGGAGTTCAAGACACTTTCTTTCTCTATGTAAGAAACTTATTGTACAATAGTGTTTGGGGTTTAAAAATGTGCTCTTGGATCTTGTTTGGCTTCATGGATTTATGACCGTCCTCTCTTCATAAACTGTTGTTGTTGTACATTCCTCTTGCTTGTTGATTTGGATCTTTTATTTTAGATTTTGAGCTTTTATATTGCATTTGGTAGTGGTTTTCAACCTCTCCCTCCTCTTCTCAACAATCCATTTTCTTGCCAAATTTCCACCACAAAGGGAGCATTTGAAGTAGCTTGTGAGGTGAGAGGGACACTCCTTCCACTCTAGAAAAACGGACACATTTCATGTCATGGATTTATTTCCTTGATTTGTTTTTATTGTTTCCTTTCATTATGTGTAATGGTGGAGATTAAGAAAACTTGTGTTTGCAAGGTCATACCAACAACACATGTATGCAAACTATCTTAACTACCCTTTATTTATCCATTATTTGGTTTCTGAATGTTTTCTCTCTTTTAATAGCTACAAATTCCATAGTTAAATTAGAGATCATGTAGTGTAAGTCTTTATGCCTTCCTTTATTAAAGATAATGCACTTATTTCTCTCTCTCTCTATCTCTGTTTTCCTACACACCAAAGAAAATTGGGAATATACCTTTTTTTCTCACTATTTGTTGTTGTAGATTCGTGGAAAGGGAGAGGAAATAGTTTGGATCCTACCATTTAAATTTCATTTCCAAATTTCACATATAATTAGGCTAATCAGGAATAAAATATAAATAGAAACAAACCATTTTTTGTTTACTTTCCTTCCATATATTTTCAATTATTAATAATCTTATTAAGCATGTATTAGGTAATAAAAATAAATAAAATTAGTTAATTACAATGATGTGAGCTTTATGTTAATTGAGAAACCTAATTAACTTAGTGTGATTTCCCTTCTTTCCCTTTTAATTTACTAGTTTCGCCCAAACATTAGGTGGCAACTCCACCTTATAGAGTCTAGTTATGCTAGCTTTCATATCACTAATTTGGTAGAGAGTTGACTAGATAATATAGGGATTGTATTTTAGAATCTTTTCTATAATTTTCATAGGGTTAGCATGACTTATACATGTAATATAGTTATGGTATATCTTCCTATTAGACTATGACTCCCTAGACAATAGCAAAGTCTAACACCACATAGATATGACTTTTGAACCTTATCTTCGATGATGATCCAAACTTAAGTAGGAACACAAAAAATTACAGATATAACCATAAATATAGAGATTCAGCAGAAATAATACTTCATTTCGTTAATATCAAATACTGAAATATACTTACAAACAGAATGGAAATAAGACTAACTCGGGCGATGGTAGCTTATCTCTGAGAAGATATGTGGCGGCTACATGCCTCTGAATTGTGTTACATTGAGGCTCAAAGGCCTATTTATTATTGAGAAACCATGGAAAATCCCTAAACATCCAAAAACATAACCCTAGGAGATGATGCGCCAAAACTATGGGCCCCGTTTGGGTAAATTGGTACATCAACTTCCCGGGGTCAGAACATTGGCATATGATCTCTATTTGACATGCACAATACCTCGTTAGAAAGATCTGTCTGACTAAAACTTTTGAGTGGTGAATATGGGCTCTAGTTTTCCTGAAAAATGTCATTTAGGGCCTCAAAACGGCTTCAAAAGTTCAAGACTTGAAAAACTGCCAAAAATAGTAAATTGTGCTACAATTAAGGAAACCAAAAAAGAGACAGTCATGGAGTGTTACAGGGAAAAGTGTCTATGCAGAACTGCTAATCCCACTAAGGCGGGTAGCTACCTTAGAAACAAACAAAGTAAAACTACTTTCGTTTTCCTTTATGAAAGATAGATGAGAGAAGAATAAAGGAGACCAACCTCTGTCTTGCGCTTGGTTCCTTGTTCGATTCCTCTCTCTTCTGATAGTCCTTTTCTACTTGCTTTCTTGTATACCCAGCTTCACAGAGTACCTGTAGAATCAAAGCAGCATAGCACTGTACGAGAACATGGATCTATTATCATAAACAATCTAGGATTAGATGTAAATTGACCATACAAATGCACAAAACATAAATTACACAAGAGTATGGAGGAAAACTTGAATAGATTTATTGATAATCAAGAAAGAGCCAAGAGAGTTGCAACCAGTTGTTCTGACCCAGCATCATCCTCTCAGCAAGTAAGCCCTTCTTCACCTCATGCAAAGCTTAGATCACCCAACACTATGATGTTGCCTCAAGAAACCAATAGCAATTCCTTACAAGATGCAAAATTCCAGCCTCTGGATCTCTGGGATGAGGGATCCATATATAGATGTCTGCAAGGGAGATGAGTCAGCTTGTGATTTGATTAGTGTCTTCCCTCTGATAGTTCTTGCTTCCACTTGGAGATTGATGATCTCTTACTCATCCCTGGTCGAATTCAGAGAGGCAAGTGTCACAGGAGAAGTTTCTGGAAGATTCCATGCTTCTCCACCTCGCTGATTGACACTGCCATTTGTCTCTTCTCACCCATCACACCCCATAGAAGGGATTTTGAAATGCAACGCACCCACTGTGTGTATTTAGGTGAGATGCAACGCACTTTGCCTATGGAGCAGGTGAAATGATCCAGTTTTGACCAGTTCTGAGTAGTTTTTCATGGAGAACTTCTGGGAGAGGTTGTAATCAGTTGACCTTGTTCCTTTAGGGGTTGGAACAACACTTTTAGGGACTTAGGAGCCCTTTGTTTATGGACATTTTATGCTTGGGGTTGTAGTGCCCAAAAATGTTTATAACAGTTGCCCCCTAAAGTATGAGGTCGTTAATCTTTTTTGATGTCGGGTGAAATGCTTTATCATGAGGATCCGAAGTTCTTTCAAGCTAGAAGGAGACTTGTAATAAGATACAATACAATACATTATCTTCATAATATTTTCATGATTTAGCTGAGGCGGGCATTCCCATGCTCAGCTTTATAAATTCATTTTCATGTACATAGGACAAACAATATTCTGAGTGTAGATTGATGATCCTGGAGGAGCCATCATCCCATAAATTGGATGATTATCTGTGCAGCTATGATGTACATTTGATGTCTTTATTTTCCTGAATATATATCGCAGCCCGGATGGATGAAACTAGATCCGGGGTCTTCAATCTCGTTCGATCTTCACTCAAAGTACAAGTCGATCCATGTGAGAGATTTTCTGGAGTCGAAAATATTAAGACATCGCCTGATTACTAGCCAATGATGTAAGTTGTTAACATGCGCGAGAGGAATCACCGATAATGATAATGATCCTCAAGGTACTACAGTACAATTCACGTGGTGTGAATAAGGGACTTGGCGTCGAACACCACGCAAAATCTTTCAGTCGAAGGCCATTGGTGTAAGCCTATCACTGGAAGTGAGAAACTTGCCATTGAGGCATGCAAACTTCAAAGTACTGAAATGGGTGTTCCTAGATCGACTTCTTGGATAATGAGCTGATGTCGACAAGAAGCGATCCGTCATAGGAGGGCCTTAATGAATCCCACATCAATGACATGGAATGAAGCAAATGATTTTAATGGAGGTGAAAACGATCTGGTGATATAAGGTTCAGGGTGGCGGTCATGAAAGAATGGAGCGTAAATGTATTGCAGTGGGCGAGACACAGGTGAATTCTCTGAGTGACTTCTCTTGAACATACCGGCAACACTGACATGATGGATTGGTAGCATTAACCCCAAATGTGGATGGTGTGATGTGACCATGGTGATGTGACCGGTGAATGAAACAACCCAACCCGACTTGGATGCAGAGTGAAAGTGTCATGTTCAAGAGAGACTTGCTACCAACAAAGTTTCTTCAAGTTTTCTTCCCAATTTTTCCCCAGTCATTGCTGACCGGTACCTTTGTATTTTTGTCAAGCTTGAGGAGGATAACATATGCTTGTTCTATAATTTGCCCTTCGGGCAAACCCATCGCTATGTTTTAACGAGCCTAGCGATAGTGAAACTCGTTCTTGTCTGCTATGGACAAGCTTGTCGCTATTAAGTTTTAACGAGTTTAACGACAAAGATAACTTGGTCCTTTTCAATTTTAGAGAGTCTGAAAAGGGACGTAAAGGAAACTCCAAAAATCCTTTTTCATCATCTAATCCCTTAAGTTCGAAAAAGTATAAAACAATACAGAAGGATGAATTTTCGATAATTTTAATGAGCCGAACAAAACAAGCACTCGATCTTTTTGTGTAATAATCCCTCAGGTCCAAAAAGATTAAAATCTAAAGGAGGGATAGCACTTCCAGTCCCTTTAACAAGCTAGAGAGGCCGATGGCTCGAAACTCTTTTCATATTTTACGAGTCAGTTGAAAGAGCTTAAAGGAGACTCATCTTTGAGGAACGAGTGATAAATTTGGGTAGCAGCTGATTCCAGGTAAGGTTTGGAATTTCCCAATCATGGCAGTGTTACAAGGATGGCTAACAGGATCACTCTTCGCAGCTGTTCCTCAAAAGGGGTAAACAATCAAATGGAGGTGAATGAGCGGCCAATACAAAGTGGAGGTGATGATGAGAACACGACCAAGGCTTCAAAGGCTGAAGTACTACATTCACGATGGTTATTTACTGGAAATTGGTTCATTTTTTAATGAGCTTAAATGTTGAGGGAAAAATTTGCTCATTGCTTATGTTTATTTTTTAACGAGCATGAAGTCCGCATTAAATTGCTCGATATAATGGTCATTTCTTGACTTTACCATTAATAGCTTCGTTCTTTCAAAGATTGTACTGCATGCTCAATTGCTTCATCAAACTAGTTAGAAATGAACAATATATGTTTGAAAAATGAGTTAGGACACTAATATTTTACTCGAATTACGTAAAAGTAATTTAAAAGTGCTTTTACCTCTCATTTTACCATTTCATTTGAACTTTGGCTTGTTGGAGCTTTGGAGGTGCTTTCCCCCTTTGATTTTTCACCAACTGATTCCCGGAGATTTTGTGGAAGATTTTCGGCGCTGTCTAGACTAGGTAGGAGCTAAACCTAAGCTCTTTCATTTCATCCTTTCCATTTTGCATTCTGAGCCTGATTTTTGGTTTTTCTGAGCCTCTGAGGTTTGAAAAGCTCACCCTGGCTCCATCGCACCCTTTATGCATCGAAAGGTGCATTGGATGTTAGCCTGTCCACTGGCCAATTGACATGCAACACACCCAGAACACTACTGTAGGTGCGATGAGCGCAAGGAAGGAAATTTATGCACAATTTTCAATGGAAATTCTTGCTTGTTTCTCACCAAATGAGGACCTAACTCTTCTCTTGTTCGTTTTCAGAGATTTATTGGACCAAAATGACCATTACATGGCGAGAACGTGAGCATGAAGAAGATGACATGCTTGCTTTACATGATCCGGTTACAGTAAATGCATTACGGAACTGTGGCCTGTTGAAGTTTTTCCGCATTTCTAGCATGAGACAACAAATCAACTTGCTGTAGTATTTGCTTGATGGTTGGGATCCTACCAGCCAGGTGTTCCAGATTAGGGTCAAATCCATCCCCTTGACCATGGTGGACATCTTTTTTTTGACCGGCTTATCGAGGCGGGGTGCCCCCATCTCTTTATCAGGTTCAGCCCGTGGAGGTGAATCTGTGAGAGATTATGTTCGCAGGTATTGCAGAGAGGGATCTCAGCCGAGTAAAGACGGCAAGATCATCATCCGAGATGTCACTGACAGGTCTTTGAGGACCATTCTGTTCACTTTTGGTAGGATGGCCGGTGGTGCGGCTCTTCATGTGGCCAACCGATCTTATATGCAGTACGCCTTGGAATGTCTCGAACCGAAGGTGTTCAACTGGTGTGATGCAGTACTCCTTGTGATGAAAGAACAGTTGACCAAGGTGAAAAGCGGGAGATTGAAGAACTTTGGATACAGTTCTATTTTGACTGCCTTCGCCTTGGAAAAGATACCACTGATGCAGCTGCAGTATATTGCACTTGGTTTACCTCCACCGACTGAACCATGTATGCAGAGATGGGTCGACCATATGTCTAGGCATGCTGGTCAGTCTCATATTTCCTTTTCTGATAACTTTTTCGGGTGTTTTGATCATCAGGAGATGGTTTATTCCAAGTATCCATATGTTGGTATGGACTTCCGGGGTGACCCAGATTTGGTACTGCCGGCTGGCGAATAGTGGGGTGCCATTGGTAAATTCTTGACCATATTTTTGTTTATCTTTTTTCCTTTTATAATGTCCTTGTGCTTTATTCTATCAAGACTTAATCAGAACTCATGTGCTCATGCAGATGTTGGTCCCATTCGGCTAGTAGTACGCCTGAGAGTGCCAGCTGCCGCTCCAGCAGGAGAGGCCGTGAGAAGGGCCATCCTTCGCGACCTTGATGTGGCCAAAACTCTTTCAGCATTACAGGATCAGGTCGAGGGCCTCACTCTCAGTATTCCAGATGTGAGGACTGACGAGCTTCCTTTGAGGTTGCAGCGACATACTACTGGCGTGCCAAGTCGATGGACTAGGCTTTTGCACATGATTGCACAGGCGGTGACTTGTTATCACCAGCATCATTAGACTAGGGTGCCCCCTAGCGTTTTGAGTTTTGGGTCATTTGACCAATTTTGTCTTGGTTACAGAACATTATGTGTAAACCATAAACAGTTATATATATATTTTTTATTTTTGGAGTTTTATTTTGGTTAAGTTACATGATCCTAATGCAAATATTGATGAGTTGCTTCTTTTTATAAATGTTGCAAATGTCTATCTAACACATAATTTGCCAATGAGTCAGTTAATGTGTTTAAGTTTTTGGAAATATACTGATATTGAATAAAATCAAATTGCCTTTCCAAAATCTTGACCCTTAGGAACATGCGATAGATAGCTAGATTTCGGATGGAGTAGATACCATTGAGCTGTAGTATGACGAGCTGTGAGTCTAGCCTGACGACCAGTCGGCGTATGCCACGTGTGATGGCATCAGAGAGAAGTTCTATCAACGCATTATATTCAGCGATGTTATTCGTTGATCGACCAATACATACCCCTCTGAAACTTACTAACTCACCGCTTGGATCGAAAATGGCCCAGGTCGCAGAAGATAGGTTCCGCGAACTACGACTTGCTCCATCGACATATCCAAAAAAAGATTCCAGTAGGTTTGACATCTGCGACAAATGTAAAAAGCGGACTTACTTGACCAAAACAAATACTTTAGCGAAAACAAAAATGTAACAAAAGCATATAGGTTACCACACTGAATCATGCATAGTAATGCTTAAGGTACAACCCATTACGAGGTTGTGCCAGTGGAATCCCATCATAATCCATTAACTCATAGGCTCCTTTTGCTAACACTTGCTTAACAATATAGGGGCCCATCCATAAAGACTTGAATTTACCTGCTCCCAATTTATCGGATTCTTGGTCATAAAGCAAGACCAAGTCACCTTCTGAGAAGACACGGGGTTTTACATTCTTGTCGAACTGCGCCTTGACTCGTTTCTTATGGGCTTCATTAGCAAAATCGGCATCACGATGGGTTTCATCCAATTGTATTAGTTCCAAGAAACGAGCCTCTTCTTCTGAATTTCCGGGGAGAAGGTCGATTGCGAGTTTGAGGGATGAGATTTCACACTGAACTGGTAAGATCGCTTCTAGGCCATACACTAATTAGAAAGGTGTAAACCTAGTCACATTCCTTACCGATGTTCGGTATGCCCACAAGGCTGAGTACAGGATCAGGTGCCAACTCCTTTTGTGAACTCAAATCATCCTTTGTAGCATGCGCTTCAGGACCTTGTTGATTGCTTCAACTTGTCCGTTGGCTTGTGGGTAATATGGAGTAGAGATGTCATGTGACAACTCTAATTTGGCAGCTAATTCGACCATCATGTGATTGCAAAAATGCGATCCATGATCTGTGACTATAGCCTGTGGGACGTTGAATCTAGCAACTACATGATTGAAAAAGAAGAGGGCAGCTGTTTCACCAGTGTTATCTAATGTAGGCGTCGCCTCGGCCCATTTGGTAAAATAGTCAACTGCGACTATGATATACCCATGCCCCTCAGTCGAGGTGGGGTTACATGTCATGAAATCGATGCCCCATTTGGCGAATGGCCCAACAACAACTATTGGATGCAGAGGTGCGGGTGGTCTTCTGGTTTTGCTATCGAAAATTTGATAGGCATGGCAACTTCTGACTGCGGTTATGCAATCCTTGAACATTGTTGGCCAGAAGTATCCTGCTCGTAAAAAATTTTGCGCCATAGCGTAACCGGATTGATGCCCCCCACACGCGCCTGAATGGCAATCATTCAAGACTTTTTCGGCCTCCTCATGGGTGAGGCACCTCCTCATAACTGTACCGACACCACGATAATAAAGTGTATCACCGACGATCATGTAGTCTTTTGATTGGTATCGAATACGTTTTTGTTCAGAGCAGGAGGTATTAGGCCTATATTTTTGGGTTTGGAGATAGATGATTATATCTCCATACCACGGATTGCTTGAAGATATCAGAAAAAAGATTCATCCATGATAGTTTCTTTGGATGTTTCATCATTGGATGACGATGGGAGATCGCATAATAATTCTGCGAAAACTAGGGCTTTCTTTGACTTGGATTTTACAAATTCCAGATCAAACTCTTGTAGAATTGCTATCAATTTTGAATATTTTCCCCCCAGCAACTGTCGCAACAATATATAAGTCATGGGGTTGCAATCTGACAGAATGGTAGTTTTTTGAAAGAGGACATAGTGTCAAAATCTCTGTATTGCTTGAACAGCTGCGAGCGCTAGCTTTTCAACATAACAATATTTTCTTTCTGTATCATTTAAGTTCTTACTAAAATAATATATAGGATGTTCAATTCCGTTGTCTTCTTGAACTAAAACCATTGCAATGGTTGTACCCGCTGCAGCCAGATACAGGTTAAAGTCTTTTTGATAATCAAGAGCGTACATTAATGATGCTTTCATTAGGGATTCTTTTAAAGCATCAAAGGAAGCTTGCGCAACCTGATCCCAGACGAAGGGCACTTCCTTTTTCAATAGACATGTATAGCCTTTAGCAAGTTCGGCGTAATTTGGAATGAACCTCCTTAGAAATTTTGCTTTCCCTTGGAGTTTGTGAATCTGAAGCAAATTAGAAGGTGGAGGAAAATTTATGATTGCCTGAACCTTACATGGGTCAAGACGAATCCCGTCATTTGAGACTACAAAGCCAAGTAAACAACCAGAACTGACACAGAACACACATTTGTGTGGATTGAGTCATATCTTGTAGTGTCGGCAACGTAGAAATATCGCTCTTAAATGCTGCGGATGATCAGTCCGCTTTCGCGAATGAGCCGGAAGGTCGTCGAGATATGGTTGAACGATGTTTTTGATTTCATGGAAGGCATAATTCATTGCCCTCTGAAATGTTGCCCTTGCATTCTTTAAACCAAAGGGTAATTTTCGATATGCGAATGTGCCCCACAGAGAAATAAATTCAGTCTTTGATTGGTCCTGTGGGCAGATATTTATTTGATTATACCCAGAGAATCCATCCATAAATGAAAAGATTTCGCATCTGGCGCACTCATCAATTATCTGGTCAATTAAGGGTGTAGGGTAGTTGTCTTTTGGACAAGCTTGGTTTACATCCCTATAATCGACGCACACTCTAATCGTTCCTTGTTTTTCATAACAGGAACAATGTTTGATACCCAATCGGTTAGAGGAACCGGGTAAATGAAACCAACATGGAGAAGTTTTTCAACTTCTGCCTTGATGGCAGCGGCTTTCTTGGGGTGCACCTACCTTAGCCGTTGTCATACTGGTTTGAAATCTAGATACATCTTAATTTTGTGTTCAACGATACTCGAGTCAATGCCTGGCATTTCATTATATGACCAAGAAAAGACATCTCTAAATTCGCGAAAAAGAGAGTTATATATTTCCAATTCTGAAGGAGAACAACATTTGCCAACATAAATATTCTCTACAACATATATTTTGTTCGAGATATTTATGGCGATAGTCTCTTCAATGTTGGACAAGTTTCACTCGGAATCCACCGTGTTTACAGTATTTGATAGGAAATAAAAAACTGAGGGATGATAAAGGTCATCAGGAGTATCTTCTTCACAATCCGGAAGAAGGGAACGATGGTGGTAATCTTCCCATGGTGCCCCTTCAATTACCATTGATTGAACAATTCCTTCGTCGGTGCATTTATCTATCCAAACTCTTGGTGAGCGTTGATTTAGGTTTGCCTCCCATGCTAGGAACATTGATTGCTACAATATTTCCATTGGGCTTGGAGGCAATACCTGCGTATGATCCATGTTTATATCGTTTTCTGAGATCTTTTTAATCGAAGATATCATATTGCAGGTTCCTACTGATGCTACTTCCGCCAGATTTATTGGAGGTGGAAGGGCAAAAGTTCCCATTAATGTAGGGTCTTTTAGTAGGCCTACTCCAATATTTTGAAGTGAATGGGGGCTTCCATGGATCATTGGAATGCTTCCCGTAACTTGAGAACCATTGGGGAGGAAAGTTTGTTGATCGACGATTGTAATTCCTCCTTGAAAGGGAAATGCAATCTTCCTAAAATAGGTCAACACAACGGCAGCCATAGCATATATCCATGGTCTTCCTAGTAGGATGTTGTAATCGAGGTTTCCGTCGATTACTTCAACATCTATTTCTACTGTTTCCCCCCCCCAGTTCAACTTGCAAGTTACTTAGAATACCATATGGGGTATATGTTCATCTGTCGAATGCTTTTAATGTCGTCGAAGATCGCGACAAGGTTGGAGATCCTAAAGTTTTCTAGCAACTCATCGACATAATACATGTAGATTCCCCCTCATCAATAATTGTTCGATGAATAGTTTTTTTTAGGGCTTTCACTTGAATGAGAAAAGCTAGTTGAGCTGGTAACTGACGATCATATCCTTTATGATTAAAGGACACAAGATTGGAATCCTTTGGGTCTATCCCTCCGATGGCTAATAATAAAGCTTGCTTTTGGGATGGGCAATTTTGCAGTACCTCAAGTGTCGACATAGCGGATGGCGATTGGGCCAGATCTTCCACTATATTATAATGCTGTGCCGCTCTAGCACGAGGATTAAATGTCGACTTGTGTACTACTCCCTTTGGCGGTTTTATTGTCAGCTCAGGAATGATGGGCGACGCAACTTTTGTCGAAGTTGTTGTCGAACTACTAGGTTGATCTTTATCCTTGTTGTTCGACAGCTGTGGATTCCCGTAATCTTTGTTCCTTGTCGATATCAAAGCATCATTTTGCTATTTGGAAATTGACAACATCACCACTTGAGATGGGGAAGCATTTCCACTGTCAACCAAATTTGTCCCTGTGTTCGGAAATGAATCAGTTAATACTGCCGAGGTTTTTGAATTCTTGACGAATTTTTTAAGCTCAGCTTTGTGGGGAAAATCTGATGTCCAATGATCCTCATCGCATATAAAGCATGGATTTTTTGGTTTTTCTATTTCCAGGAGGGTTTGTAGAAAAATTTTCAGGTGATTATTCCTCCTGTTTCTTCTTCTTCCCTTTGGTTTTCTTCTTGCCTCTTGGTTGCTTGGTTTCTTTGCCTTTATCTATCGAGACGACATTTACTTCCGAGGCAATAAGTTATTCTTTTTCATTTTAACTGGAAATCTTACGGGCCTTTTTAGATGTAGCCTTTTTCAATCTTGTGTCTGTTGCGCCAATCACGCCATCGCCAGCATGAGAGTCATTGTTTGATTTAGGGGGAGGAGGGACCGAGAATTCTAGTCTAGGAGCGTCAGGTATTTTATCATAGAGCGTGCCAGACTGAGTGTAAATCAAGTCTAAATATTGTTCATGAGCGATAACTTGCTCTTCGGTGATGACTCCCCCTTTTGCCACATCTTCCGTGATGGAAGGAAATAATGACTTAATAAACCATTCAGCTAAAAGCTGATCAGGAACATACGTTTTTACCATTCTACGACGACGTCGCCACTCATGTATATGATCGGATATGTGAGTGGCCATTGTTTGTTTGAAATTGGTAAGAAGTTCTGTTCCCGTTTCGTACCTTATTGGTAACTGAAAATGGGTTAAAAAGGTTGTGGCTAGGGTACTGAAGTTGTCAAACGAAGCTCTGGGCAACTCGATATACCATTTTGCTGCCGGACCAGTTAACGTCATCTGAAAAAGGCGAAGCCTAATCGAATGATCGTTTAGGGTGTTTGATGAACACCACAGATGAAAGGTCATCACATGATTCGACGGATCTTCACCCGGATTTCCATTAAATTTAGGAATATCTGATGGAAGTTTATGCGGAATCGCTGGCCACCAAGGGGTGTAAGCGATTGGATCGTTTGTTAACCGATTTAAATCCGGTAACTCTAAAGTTGCCACGAAGGGTAACTGTTGGTTCAGGTTAGGTGAAGCATATCTAGGATAAGATGGAATCACCTGAGCAGTGGGTCTTTGCATACCAGCATAATGCATTTGATGTTGGTAACTTTGGTAAGGTTGGTGGGCATAACCATTGTAGAATGGTTGATTTTGACCGTTTTGAATATACGGTTGTCCACTATTTGCAAATATTTGTTGCTCAGATCCTTGGTATACTTGTTGGAATTGCGGTTGTTGGTATTGTACCAGCCATGGTTGTGAAGCCATGTGCTATTGCCCGATACTAACTGTTTGACCAAGATGAGGGGTAATTGTACCCGTTTGGGCCTGTGTCATTCCACCAGTCAGCGATTGTGGTTGAGTCGCAGGGTCAAGAGGCTGTTGCATTACAACCTGAGAAACCTAAGGTTGGCATACAACAGGCAGCGCTTGTACTTGCGACACCGTCACAATAGCTGGCGTAGTTGGTATATTTGACATAGGTAAACATTGTTGCATTGAATATACAACTCTTGGTTGTTGAGGTAGTATCAGTACCCAACTGCTAGATGTAATTCCAGCATAACCTGAATTTTGTTGTGAACTCCTGTATGGCTGTCCTCCTGGAGGTGAAAATGAAAGGGTATACTGCCCCCCATACGATGGTAATCTAGTACTTAAAGGAATGGTTTTCCCTTGAGGACCGGACTGCCCAAATTGACATCCTGAAGGATCAATTTGTTGAGACTCAACAAAAGAGTTTCTGGATACTATTCCGGATGAACAAACAGGAATGGACCATACTGTCGAAATAGCCCCTGAGTGGGCCCCTTCTAGAGATTGAGAGCTAGTTGGGATAGATGGTATACCGACGAACATTGTTGGAGTGATAGCAGGAAGTTCTGTGTCAGTTTGTCAGACGACACAGTCCTAGATGTCGACGGTTGTTCAGACATTTCTAGTCTATCCAAAAGATTACCTAGCGATTCTACAGGAGCTTTCACTGGCGGTAGACTAATTTATGATGAAGAAGGATACAGAGTTATCCCGACTCCAAATTGTGATGGAGTACTAGATGGAGGATCCTCCACAATCTCTTCTATAGCAATCAGACTAGGTGGAAGAGGTAGACCGCCAGGTCCGTAAAATATTTTTGGTGCCGAAGAAGGTATGGAATCTGCAGCAACAAATGTTTGGGGAATAACACTCTCTAAACCGGTTGTAGATGAAACTGGTTCAGTAACACAAGTGTTTACTTTCAAACTAGGATCAGAGCTACTGTCCCTCGGTGGCTGCTGAACTTCTTCTATAAAGGCAGGGATACTAGAAATGTTTGGAGTAACCGGAGTCTCCGATGTTGTTGGAACACTTGTTCTAACTTTACCAGGAGATTTGGAACCGGTTAAATGAGTTCGCTTTGTCCGTAATAGTTTTGATTCCGGAGACAAAGAAGGTTGACTCATAAGCCTCCGCGAACGATGGGGTTTCAATTGACTTTCTTCCATGATTGCGGATTACTCGATCAACCAAAAATAAAGGGGAAGTATGTTTATGAATTAGATGAATTTTAGACGCTTTGACACAACTTGTTTTTTGCAATTTTTAAGAGTTGAGAAAAAACAAAAGATGACTCTAGTTGCCTTCGATTTTTAATGAGGCTGAAGTAACAAGTTCTCAGATGGACCTTTTCCGTTAAGGAGTCTAAAAAGGAATGAAAGGGACTGCTCTGGAAATCTAGACAGAGGGATTACCAAACCAATCACAAAACTGCAAAATACTTTTTACGATACGACAGTCAATCTTCCCGAATGCTGTGTTCAGTGCATTGCGATCGATAGGGCGATAGACACAGCTTCCTATGGATAAAGGATTAAGCCTATTGTGGTCTCCCAAAATATACTCGACGGTACGTGGGAGCACAAGTCTGTACTGGCACTTATCGTCTCAAAGTGGAGGAATCACCCAACCAACAGTGAGAACAACAGTTACCAGGCTTTACGATGCCAGAATACGTCTCTATCCTAGACTTCTAGATGTTGTGCGTTAGGTTCCAAAGTGTTGTTAGATTCATTGAATTTATTTTATAGTTGATCTTGCTTAAGAAATTTTCCTTTCACGTTCACCATGTGATGTAGATGTACAATTCCTAAAATGCAACCTAAGATGATAAACAGTGGTTTTATCTTCTTTGTGCAATGAAAATCCTAGCTACTAAGGAAAGAGAGACATTATTCTTTCAGCAAAGAGCATAGAGCACACACTATATGCACTGTCGTAAATCAAACCAATCAAACAGTCTAAATGCAAATGCACATGCATGTATTTGTTTTCAGCCTTCTTAATATGTGAATGATAAAAAGAAAGATAATGCGCAAATCTGAATTATTTTTCAAAGCAACAATTACTAACAAGTTTCTTTTCAAAATCAAAATGAAGAAAATGACAACACTTTGCGATTTGGAAATGAAATCTTGCTTTCGACACTAGAAAAACTACTAATTCAGATCAAATACAATAGTAACAGGGTAATCGACTATCAAGAACAATCAAATTCTCTTCTATGACTGAAAACGACACTTGTGACACTTTCAAATCAAGAAACGACAGTACAATTACATTACTTCTTTGTAAAGGAGAACTGAAAATGACTCAACAAATACATAAAAACATTTACAGTTCTTTGCACAATGGAGGCGGAATAACAGCAAGGAAAGGGGTTTCAAATAGAGGTGTACTGACTACAGGCAGCAAAACTCCTGAATAGATCTCAAAAGAGTGAACACAGAAACCAAAATTTAGGAACAATGCCTAGTCTGATCAGCGCACCTGTAACATAGTGAATTTGAAATGTAGCGCACCTACTACACTCGGGAAGTGTGCTGAATTTGAGATTCACAGAACAGACAGTGCGCTGGGCCAGGGACGAGACTTTGATTGGGTTCTGGGTCACAGTTTGCAGTTCAGTTCAGGGATTTTGGCCGAGCAAGTGGTAATCAGTAAATCAATCACAGGGGTAGATCCAAGGAGGTTACTAGAGCCACCACAAGGGCAATTAGAGAGTTTGTAAATCAGTTGTTTAATTCATAAACAAAACTCGAAGATTGATTGAAGCGACATTTATTTACTTTGCATTTGCATAGTAAATGCAGTTCGAAGGCTACCTGGTTGAACTTTAGGCTCTGTCTGTAAGTTTATAAAGTAAACCAATGTAGATAAACAAACAACCTAGTCGCTCCCCAGCGGAGTCGCCATTTTGTTACAGGGAAAAGTGTCTATGCAGAGCTGCTAATCCCACTAAGGCAGGTAGCTACCTTAGAAACAAACAAAGTAAAACTACTTTCGTTTTCCTTTATGAAAGATAGACGAGAGAAGAATAAAGGAGACTAACCTCTGTCTTGCACTTGGTTCCTTGTTCGATTCCTCCCTCTTCTGATAGTCCTTTGCTACTTGCTTTCTTGTATACCCAGCTTCACAGAGTACCTGTAGAATCAAAGCATCATAACACTATACGAGAACATGGATCTATTATCATAAACAATCTAGGATCAGATGTAAATTGACCATACAAATGCACAAAACATAAATTACACAAGAGTATGGAGGAAAACTTGAATAGCTTTATTGATAATCAAGAAAGAGCCAAGAGAATTACAACTAGTTGTTCTGACCCAGCATCATCCTCTCAGCAAGTAAGCCCTTCTTCACCTCATGCAAAGCTTAGATCACCCAACACTATGATGTTGCCTCAAGAAACCAACAACAATTTCTTACAAGATGCAAAATTCCAGCCTCTGGATCTCTGGTATGAGGGATCCATATATAGATGTCTGCAAGGGAGATGAGTCAGCTTGTGATTTTATTAGTGTCTTCCCTCTGATAGTTCTTGCTTCCACTTGGAGATTGATGATCTCTTACTCATCCCTGGTCGAATTCAGAGAGGCAAGTGTCACAGGAGAAGTTTCTGGAAGATTCCATGCTTCTCCACCTCATGGATTGACACTGCCATTTGTCTCTTCTCACCCATCGCACCCCATAGAAGGGCTTTTTGAAATGCAACGCACCCATTGTGTGTATTTAGGTGAGATGCAACACACTTTGCCTATGGAGCAGGTGAAATGATCCAGTTTTGACCAGTTCTGAGTAGTTTTTCATGGAGAACTTCTGGGAGAAGCTGTAATCAGTTGACCTTGTTCCTTTAGGGGTTGGAACAACACTTTTAGGTACTTAGGAGCCCTTGTTTTATGGACATTTTATGCTTGGGGTTGCAGTGCCCAAAAATGTCTATAACATGGAGGTCCAAGTGGAATAGGCGGGTGGCCAGCAACATCCACTTGGATCAATCCTCCCCCCTTAGGAATCAATGGTCCCCATTGTCTTGAGTGCCTCCATGAGATGGGGAAACTTCTACTAAACTTAGTTCCTTGTGCGCCACTTGCCTTGGTGTAGGAGTTGGCCATCTTTGATAACTCGATATAGTTTGATCTTCTGTTGGCGAGTGTTCTTGACCTGTGTGTCCATAATCCGATCAGTTGTGGCCTGTTCCATGTAGTCTAGGTTTAACTTTGTTGGTGTGAGTTTTTCTAAACGGAACAGGCCATAATTGTTGCCCTAAGCGGTGTTTTACTAAAAAACATTGTTTAGGGCCTCAAAATGGCTTCAGAAGTTCAAGACTCGAAAAACTGCCAAAAATAGTAAATTGTGCTACAATTAAGGAAACTGAAAGAGACAATGGTGGGGGTCCAAGTGGAATAGGTGGCTAGCCACCAACATCCACCTTGATAAGATGAGGTGTTGTCATGATCCATTGATGGGTTGTTAGTGAGATCTATATATAGAATGGTCCAATTGGTGTATTATGAACTAAAATCTTGAGATCAATATGAAGAGTAAGAGAATGGTGTAAGAAAATTTTCAACAATTTTCTTGTCTTTTCTTGCTTGGCTAAATCTTGACGTAGTATTAGAGCCATGGTTAAGGAAGGTTGATGGAAAGTTTAATTTCATAGCCATGTTGTTCTTAGGGTATGAAAAAGCCATTGAACTACCCATGATGATGGTGCTAATGAGGTTAACTACACCAAAAAGGTAGATATATAACAATTTGGATGTAGAATTGAAAAAATAAGATCATACATCTCTCTTAATTAAAGCTACAAAGCTATTTTTTGTGATTGGTAGATTATAATCTATGTTTTCTCTTATTGAATATTCATAATATTTCTCACCTTGATTGCGAGATTTCCAGATATTAGGATTTTCTTTTGTTTTAATCCATTTAAAGACATCCTTCAACATTATATTTTCTAGATCTAAACAACCAATAAGCTATCACCTCAGTTCATGAGTCTTGATCTGCATATTGACTTCAATTGATCCTATGATTGTTCCTCAATAATTTTCTACTCTTGTATGTTTAAATTACTTTTAATTTCTACCTGGAAGTCTTAATATTTAGATCTTTCTTGACAACGCCTTCTCGATGGATTCCTTCTTAAAGATATTTTATAGCGGTGGATGGTGGGGGGTTTCACACATCATATAACAATACAAATACTACAATGTAAGTACAAGAGCAGAATAAATAGAGGACGAAAATCTTAATTTCTTGCAGTATTCTATAAATAAAAGAAACCATAAGCACATCTTTAGAAGGATGGCAACTACTCCTTTTATACAAGTCCTTGTGGAAGTTCACTATATTGAATACTAGTTGAATGTCAGTCTTTTTGCTTCCCTACAATTAGGATGACCTTTGCTGTAATAATGATGAAGTATCATTTATTTGAAAAGACAACCATCAAAGGAAACCCAATTTATTCTTTAAATATTAAGGAGTAATTAACTTAATTGTAAAGGATCCTCACTTTTTGGAAAAACAATAAGAAGCTAGTAGATTTCAAATATTATAGAACCTTACATTGGCTATGTATAATCTGGAATAGCATACCAAAAAGCGCCTAAAAGATATCAAGATCCCAATCTCACATTAATAAGATCATACTTATTCTATAGCTATTGTAGACATGCATGTGAATAAACTCCATGAAAGAAAATTGATCTATTGAGATTGAAACCATTCATTTATACAAATGAAAAGTAGGTACAAGACAATTTTTTTTTCGTTAACTTATTTAGCAAAAAAAAGAACTATCATCTTACTAATATTTTACAAAGTAATACCAAAGGATTAGTTAACATTCCCCCCTTAATCTGAAGGGACATCTGACATGCCAAGTAACATTCTAATTTTTTTAAAACTTTTCACATCCCAATACTTTGGTGAAGATGTCTGCAATTTGTTCTGATGTAGGACAATGTGTCAGATGAATGATTTTGGACTCTACATAATGTAAAATCAAGTGATATCTAGTGTTGATATGTTTCCTTCAATCATGAAATTTATGATTCTTCAACAATAGAATTGCGGAAGAGTTGTTAAAGAATAGAGGAGTTGAAGTCTTTTGTTTCTCCTACAAATCTTCAAGTATTTTGTGAAGCCAAATTATTTATGTTGTAGCTTGATTTGTTGCAAGATATTTAACTTCAGTGGTAAAATTAATAGGAATAGATTTATTTCATGATCTCTAGGTGATAGATGCTCATCCAGATTAATCAAATAACCAAAAGTAGACACTCCATGCTCTTTATCTCCATCAAAATTAGAATCTAAATAACTAGTGAGATGGAAGTCTCAAACTTTGAAATATTTGATGCCATATGACTCAGTGCCTTTAAAATATTTGAGTACTCATTTTTATGTTATCCAATGACCTTCACAAGGCTAATACATAAACTTGGAAATAATTCCTACAACAAAATTTATGTCACGATGAGTAGTAGTCAAGAAATTTAAACTCCCAACAAGTTTCATGTACTTTGTTGGATCTTCAAATGTACTTCCCTTATTTGAAGTGAGCTTTAGGTTCTTCTCCATTGGAGTAGATATAATAATGAATTCCAAATTTACACGAAAATTGTCCAATATACATTTTCTGAGAAATAAAAATATGCTTAGGTCTTTTATCGTGTAAACATCCCTCCCATATTTATCTAATTTCACTGGCTTGTTAGGGTAAACAAGAGATGAAGAGTTACTATGACATGACCCTACCTCTAATATCCAATTACAGAAGGGGGGCCTACAAACTGACCATAAACTAACAACTCACAACCTCATGGCTATAGGATACTCAGGGGCCAAAGGATCACCCCAGGTAAACAAACCTTGAGCTAGGGCTGATTTTCCCACAACTTAACCCTTGACCACATGCATGACAAGGTCTACATGCAGTTGAAGGCCTCCAACCACACACACAACATTTCTAGAGTGTAGTTGTGACCCAAATTTCCTAGTTCAAAGGGTGTGGTCCTAAGATGTGAACCATAATTTTAGGTTAGTCTCTAGAACACTGCCCAGAACTGCCTCAGACTTCTCAGAATCATTATTGACATGAAAGAAAAGATAATCATTCAAAATTAGAGGCATAAATATACCTAGATTACCTATAACATAACAAAAACTTCATCAAACACATAGAAAACATGTACGTTATAGGTCATGAATGCATATTTGATAATAGGAGTATAAAAATTATCTGAGAATCGCCAAGAAGGTAAAATGCCCTATGATAATAGTTGCAATAACATTTGTTAGTCCATGCATTCATTAATCCTTCATACATTCATCAAAACATGTCAAGAACCATAAGAAATATACATCACATAACCAACATATAACTAACAAATAACCAACATAGAAACCATGGAAACTAAACCATAATATCACAACCATAATCGCTACAAATTCTCATAGATCATAACAAGGAAATGTCTCATATTAACATATGAAATTGTCAACCCAGTCAAAGACTTCAATGTGCCACTCAACCATAGATTTGGCTGAACTAAATCTATCTTTCAACCAATCACCCTTGCACCATATTCCAAGCATGAATGTGGTATCTCATGGAATAAACCATACAAAACCAAACCATTGCTTCTAGAGGTAAAACCACCTCAACCCTCAACCAGTGATTCCACCTTATGGTCAAACATCACTAACACCAACCAGACCAGTCTCTACTCAAACTATCGAGGGCTCTAGGAACTAGTAACTCAATCCACAACTCTCTAGGGCTCCAGAGCATTTATCCTATCTGACTCCAGGGACCATTAACTCAACACACCAACGGCTCCAGAGAGTTTGTCCCAACCTAGGCTCTACGACTAGTAACTTAACCCATGTTGTTCTGGGGATTCCAAAGCATTTTTTCCAACCTTCAACCATAAGGAATTATGAGCACCGATTAAAAAAAAATCAAGTGGAATAATCCAAAACACCATGGCTATCCAGGAAATGGCAAGGAAAGGCTAAAACCACTGTTAATCTAGGCAATCCTCCATGCCATGAAAAAACATAACCAGAAAATCACATGCATATGCAATGCATTCATAAATCATTAAGGAAACCACACATACAACTCGTTACCTACAAAGCAATCCAAATGTAGTTTTTGATCCAACTGTTCCCTTGTCCTTCCCTTCTTTCCTTTTCCTTCTTTCTCCAATCCAAGTGAAACTAGAATGATCCAAGCATGCTCCAGGAATGCTCTAAGTGTGAGAGAATATGAGAGAATGAGAGAATATAAGAGAGCTAGAAAATTGAATTGACAAAATGTTAACCAACAAAACATGTGAACTGATCCTCATAACCCTTTTTATCATTAAGGCCTCTATTTTCTTCATTTTCCTTCATTTTTCCTTCAAATTCCCTCTCATGAAAATATGTGACCTTTCATCTCCCTTTTCTCTTATTTTCCTATATTTTCATAAATAAATGTCAATCAATGGCACTTTTTCTTTGCCAACTTCTATAGCCATTAATTAATCACCAGTAATACCCATCACTATGTTTTTCCCAAAATTCAACTTACAATACACGTCCCATGACCTTGGTATTATATTTTATTTACATATAAAATCAATCAGGGGCTGTTAGAAACCCCTCCCCATTGGGGAAACATAGTCCTCAGTGTTCAATGACACTTATAACCAAAAAAACACATGCTACCCATGGAGCTTTATAACACAACTCGATGAAGCATTTACATCATATCATATTGCTAAGACCATGACCATCACACCATAAACACCATACCGCTTATTGGAGATTTATAACACAACTCGATGCGATATTTACAACATACATATGTTGAAAATAGCAACAAGAAATGCTAAATATAGAAGTACTAAATTTAGCACTGCAATAAATAGCATTTTGGGATACCTTCTTATTTTAGTTAGTCCCTAAACTAAAATAGAGAAGTAAAAAAATTCGAATTTGATCTTAGCAACTATTTGTAAAATAATTAATTAATTATCTTGAGTTAATTAGTTGTAGAAAATCAAACATGAAGTCTATGTGGGGACATGCAACAATTTCTCCATTGATTGAAGAATTTATCCATCAGTTAAAGAGGTAAGGATAAGTTGTAATATTGAGTTGTAATTAGTTGGCTCAGTTAACTGAGTCAAGTCCAGTTAGATTAGTTCAAACAATTTTTTGAATTAATTGTGAGTTCAGTTAGTTAATGCATGCATGTATGTAACTGTTGCACTTCAGATAACTGAATATTCTCTCATAAGTAACTCATGCATGTCAGTTCAGAGAAAGACCCAGTTGAGATTAAAGGAAGGGAAAATGTACTATCAGTTGGAGGAATTTTCCTATATAGGAAACTCATCCATGTAGAAGGAATTATATCCTTCAATATTGCACAGTTATTTTAGAGGTCAGAGTAGTGTGTGAGGACTTATTACACACAGGTGGCAGTGTGAGGACCTAGGAGAAACTGCGCAAGGAAATAGGAGGCTTGGAGGATTAGAGGAAGGCATATGTTGTGTCTATTCAGTCTATGAGCAGCATTGAAGGATTGTACTGAGAGCTGGATAGCTTGTGAGCTAAAGCTTTGTGTAATTTGGAGATATTTCCACTTGTATGATAATACAAAGATCAGGGTTTTTAGCTGAGGCTTTCCCTAGAGTATTATTCTATGTTCATGTGTGATTGATTTCTCATTCTCTGTTATATGTGTTCTATTTTATCTTGCTCAAAATCAATTAAGCTTCCGCAGGTTTGTTTGTAGAAGTAGATAAATTATTTTGCTTTAGTATATTGCATTATTAGGTGATCTATAGTGGGAATTTCTACATGGTATCAGAGCAAAGGTGATCAAAGCAAAGAAGAGTATATAGGAAGGCATAAGTTCAAAGTTTGAGGTTCCTGAATATAGAAATCGAGTTCTTATCACATCTTAATTTCACTAATGGCGTTCAACGGTCTAAGACTCGAGTATGACCTTGATGGAAACTCAAATTATATAGCCTGGAAGGATCACATGGAAGTAGTATTAGAGGATAACGATCTAAAGGACTTCATTGATCAAGAAGTCCCCAAGCTGACTAATGCTACAGAATTGGTGGAACGGAAGAAATGTGTGGCTAGAGCAAGGAGAATCCTCCTGGGGGGAGTTCGAGACCACATTGTCTCGAGCCTCCATGGGAAGAAGACAATGTTTTCGACGTGATTTTTTTTTTGAAGGATCTATATCAGAACAACAACGATTAGAGGAATCGTTGAAAGATAACATTCATAAAA
The DNA here is from genome assembly GCA_031772625.1 of Pinus tabuliformis. Classification (NCBI taxonomy): domain Eukaryota; kingdom Viridiplantae; phylum Streptophyta; class Pinopsida; order Pinales; family Pinaceae; genus Pinus; species Pinus tabuliformis. The sequence goes on along the minus strand of CM062804.1, from coordinate 502,574,743 downwards.
TCAAGTATGAAAAGGGCGATATGATCTCTACATATCTGGACAACCTCACCACCTACAGGGATGAGCTTGGAAGTGTAGGGATCACGATAGCCGATGATGACATGGTGATTCTTGCACTCCTTGGTCTTCCTAAGAGCTGGCATAACTACCAAGACTCGGTTAATGGAAGAGAAAAACTGCCAGATTGGGAACAACTTTGGTTAGATCTGATGCAGGAGGAGATAATAAGAAGCACCATAGATGGATCCTCATCAAAGCAAGATGATGACAAAAATCTAGCCTTAGTGAGTAAGGTGAGGAAGGGGAAAGGGAAGGTGTCCCATTCCAAATCCAGTTCTTCCCGTGGTGGGAAGAAGTTTCAAAAATTGAAAGTGCAATGCTTTCATTGTCATGAAGTGGGCCATTATGCTACAAATTGTACACAGAAGAAATCCAAGAGGGGATCCTCAAAGGGTTCTGATGGTAAGGCACTAGCCTCACAGTTTGAGTTGGATTTCTCTCTTATCGCATGATGGTTTCATCCATGGTGGGATGTGTGTGGTACCTGGACAGTGGAGCTTCATTCCACATGTCAAGTGACAAGAATCTTTTCAATACCTTGAAGGAGAAGGATCTCCAGGTGCGGATCGAGATGGGCAATGATGGAAAGTACCGTGTTTCAGGTGAAGGTACGGTTGTGTTTCAGAGGGAGCATGGAGCTCCCCTCACCTTGATTGATGTAAAGTATGTACCAGGTATGGATAAGAATCTTGTGTCTGTCGCTATGCTAGAAGATAAAGGCTATGATGTAGTCTTTAGTAAAGGAGAGGTATTCCTGAGCCATATCGGTACTGGACAGACCAAGTGAATTGGGATTCGAGTAAAGAATCTATACAAGTTGGAGGTAGACAACTGTGTTGCATTGAGTTCCAAAGTTGAGATGGTGCAGAGCCAAGATGTTGGCGAGCTATGGCATAGAAGGCTGGGCCACTTGCACCATGGAGCCCTGAAGATCATGTAGCAGATTTCTATTGGACTTCCCAAGGGAAAAATGGAGTAGACGAATAGATGCAAATGTTGTACCTTGGGTAAGTATGTGAAATCTTCCTTTCTAGATCGTGACAGTAGAGCTGGAGCAATCCTGGAGCAAGTTCAGTTAGATGTTTGTGGACCATTCTCTATAGCCCCCACCACTAAACAAAGGTACTATGTTATTTTTTTTGATGATTTTTCTCGTAGATGCTGGATCTACTTTATGCAAAAGAAGGATTAGACCTTCTTGAGGTTTTGTGAGTTTAAAGCCTTGGCAGAGAAAGAATTTGGAAAGAAAATAAAAGCCTTGCATAGCGAAAATGGTGGAGAGTATGTCTCCCAACAGTTTAAAGACTTATGCGATGCAGAAGGAATTAAATGGGAACTGGCAGCACCCCATAACCCACAGCAGAATGGGGTGGCCAAAACAAAGAACAGATCGATTGTGGGACCAACTCGAGTGATGTTACATGACCAAAGCCTACCAGTGGATTTGTGGGCTGAGGCATGCAAAAAGCAGTATACTTGCAGAACAAAAGCCTGCACGGTATACTGGGAATGAAGACACCTATGGAGGCCTTTTCGAGGAAGTGACTAGATGTGAGTCACTTCCGAATCTTTGGATCATCAATTTATTGTCATGTGACCGAAGATGCCTGGATGAAGCTAGATCCAACAGCTGAGTTGGGAATACTTGTGGGGTACAGTGATACACCCCATAACTATCGGGTGTACTTGCCTACCAGTCAGAAGATAGTGGTACATAAGGATCTGAAGTTTGACGAGCAGAAATCCATGCGAGTATCACTTAAGAGGGAGCTCAAGTTGCATGTAGAGGAGGAACTTTTAGTTCCTAAGGAGGAGGAGCCTCAGATTGATGCGGAGCAGCAGCATGTAGAGTATCTGGGAGTGGAGACATCTACTCATGCTAAGACTTCTAGAGATGGGTGGAAACGCTCAAGGGAAGCTAACAAGTTGATGCTAGATGTGTGGGAGAATGTGGGACAACCATCTTCTCAGCATAGACAGAGGAGGTCACTCGAGCAGTACACTGGGTACATGGCCATGGTTGGGGAGTGTGTAGATACCGAACCTTCTTCATTCGAGGAGGCAGTGCATCAACCAGTCTGGCTTGATGCAATGGTAGAGAAGTAGGGCTCTATCATTCAAAAAAGTGTGTGGGATGTTGTCCCAAGACCTCAGGGCATGTCAGTGGTGAGTTCTAGATGGATCTACAAGGTAAAGCAGGTAGTTGATGGCAGTGTTGAGAAACATAAGGCAAGGTTTGTTGCCTGTGGTTTCTCACAGGTTGAGGGGATTGACTACGATGAGACCTTTGCTCCCATAGCAAGGTACTCATCTATCAGATCGATGTTGGAACTATCATCTCATATGGGTTGGAAGATCCATCAAATGGACGTGAAGATAGCATTCCTCAATGGGAAGATTGAGGAGGAGGTGTACATTGAGCAGCCAAAGGGTTTCAAGACTTTCGATCGTGAGTCACATGTGTGCTAACTCAAGAGGACTTTGTATGGGTTGAAGCAAGCACCCCGTGCTTGGTACACTAGGATCAACAACTATTTCACCGAGTTGAGCTTCACCAAGAGTGAAGTAGATGTGAATCTTTACCACATCATGGTAGAAGGTAAGCCATTGATCATTGTTCTTTATGTCGATGATCTGATTTTGACAAGTGATGACCAGCTGATCCAGCCTTGCAAGGAGGACCTTGCAAGAGAGTTTAAAATGCAATACATGGATCTTATGCACTACTTTCTAGGCATGGAGGTGTGGTAGAAAGATGGTGAAGTATTTGTGTCTCAAGGCAAGTATGCCAATGAGATACTCAGGCCCTTTCACATGGAGAAGTGAAAGCCCATGCAGAATCCTCTAGCTGGGAATTGAAGGAAGGAGGATGCTACTTCAGGTGAGGTAGTAGCTGCTACTTTTTATCAGTAACTAGTGGGTTCACTTATGTATCTGGTGAACACAAGACCCGACTTATGCTTTGCGGTGAACCAGCTGAGTCAAGCTATGGTTCAACCTACCAAGCTATTTTGGAAGGCAATGAAGCATGTGCTAAGATACCTCAGAGGCACATCTTAGTTTGGATTGTGGTATAGACAGACAAAGGGTGTGAAGCTTCAGGGCTTCATAGATGTGGATTGGGCAAGGAGTCCATCAGATCAAAAGAGCACTTCTAGAGGAATCTTCAACCTTGGTTCAACTGTATTTTCCTGGTACAACAGGAAACATAGATCAGTTGCACTTAGCTCAGCAGAGGCTGAATATATGGCTACTAGTCAGGCTACATGTCAGGCTATTTGGATGCAAAAGATTCTAGTGGGATTGTTTGCTCAAAGGATGGATCCAACTGTGATCTACTGTGATAATCAAAGTTGTATCAAACTCTCTAAGAATCCAATTTTTCATGATAGGTCCAAGCACATTGATATCCAGTATCACTGTCTTCGAGACTGTGTGGTCAAGAGGATCACGTTGTCGCTATCTGTTTCGACCGAGGAACAGGCTGCAGATATTTTGACGAAGGCATTGTCAAAATGCAAGTTCGAGTTCCATAAAGACAAGATTGGGGTTACTGATAATACCGTTCTTGCTAAGAGGGAGTGTTGAAAATAGCAATAAGAAATGCTAAATATAGAAGTATTAAATTTAGCACTACTATAAATATCATTTCAAGATACCTTCTTATTTTAGTTAGTCCCTAAACTAAAATAGAGAAGTAAAAAAATTTGAATTTGATCCTAAAATAATTAATTAATTCATCTTGAGTTAATTAGTTGTAGAAAATCAAACATGAAGTCTATGTGGGGACATGCAACAGTTTCTCCATTGATTGAAGAATTTATCCATCAGTTAAATAGATAAGGATGAGTTGTAATATTGAGTTGTAATTAGTTGGCTCAGTTAACTGAGTCAAGTCCAGTTATATTAGTTCAAACAATTTGTTGAATTAATTATGAGTTCAATTAGTTAATGCATGCATGCATGTAATTGTTGCACTTCAGATAACTGAATATTCTCTCATAAATGACTCATGCATGTCAGTTCAGAGAAAGACCCAGTTGAGATTAAAGGAAGGGAAAATGTACTATCAGTTGGAGGAATTTTCCTATATAGAGAACTCATCCATGCAAAAGGAATTATCTCCTTCAAGATTGCACAGTTATTTCAGAGGTCAGAGCAGTGTGTGAGGAATTATTACAAATAGGTGGCAGCTTGAGAACCTAGTAGAAACTACGCAAGTAAATAGGAGGCTTGGAGGATTGGAGGAAGGCATATGTTGTGTCTATTCAGTCTAAGAGCAGCATTGAGGGATTGTACTAAGAGCTGGATAGCTTCTGAGCTAAAGCTTTGTGTAATCTGGAGATATTTCCACTTGTGTGATAATACAAAGATCAGGGTTTCTATCTAAGGCTTTCCCTGGAGTATTCTTCTGTGTTCATGTGTGATTGATTTCTCATTCTCTGTTATATGTGTTCTATTTGATCTTGCTCAAAATCAATTAAGCTTTTGCAAGTTTGTTTGTAGAAGTAGATCAAGTATTTTTCTTTAGTATATTGCATTATCAGGTGATCTACAGTGGGAATTTCTACAACATATGCATATATATAGACATAACCAAAACACAACACCAAACACATATATCATAATATATCCACTCAACTAGAAAATATAGAAGGATACATAGCCCACATCTGATCAGTCATCTCCCATGTAGCTTCATTAGGCCCAAAGCGCTTCCACGACACTTTATCTTACTTAATTTCTCGATTCTAGAGAATGACCATCTTTCGCTATAAAATGCACTGAGGTTTCGACTGGAATTATCCTTCTAATTCCACCTACAATATATATTATTCAATCACATGATCATCATCCTTCACATATCTTTTAAGAAATGACACATGGAAAACATCATGGACTTTCATTGTCGGAGGTAGTGCAAGTCGATAGGCCACTGATATGATCCTCTCAAGGATCTCAAAATGCCTCCAATATCGAGGTGCTAGCTTGGCACATGACCCATTCCTCAAGGAACTCTTCATGGGCTTGATGCACAAGTACACATGCTCCCTAAATTGAAACTCCTTAAATTCCCTATGCTTATTTGCATAACTCTTCTTCCTATCATGTGCTTCTATTGACAATGCTGGACCTGCCAACATGTCAAGGGGATCTTCCTGGTAGGAAGTCCCAATTAGACCTTAGACTGTTAGGTGTAGGAGTCCCAGTAGTGGGTCATAAGGTAATGCCTTGACCGCGATCTTGCACAGAGGAAAGTAAGATAACTTTGTCAGCAAGGGTGTGACTGATGCAGTGAGTCAAGGAATTTGCATGAGAGGTTCTAACACAAAGGGGGTGGGATGAGTGCGCCTCTTAAAAAATTGTATCAGTACTCAGCTGGGAAGGGAACACATGAGCGAAGATGCATCACAAGCTGGAAAGCAGAGCAGTGAAAAATACAAAGTGATGGTTAAACCAACAATACATTTGCAACAAGATTCTTATAATTGCATACAAATCTGTTCATACACAAATATGTAAGTTAAACAACATATATAATTAAGGAAACCGGAGAAATCCTACTACAATAACAACATATGCATGAAAATATGTTGGCTCTTATTATATAAAGAAGTGTAAATTACAATCATACTATACATCCATGTAAACCTGCTAGCCCCATCAGTGGAACGTTACAGCCACATTTGCCTACTCCTCTAAAGAGATGAACTAGCTTTGTGTAGTGGAGAAGCCAAGGCGCATTACAATATTATCCAAGCTTTCTTGAAGATAGTATTAATAGAAGCTTGGCTGACCAAAATCCTATAAAATGAGTTACGAGGGACTATTTATTGCAAAGGGTGGGGTGACCCTTGACATTCCCCTTTGTGACAATTCAACTACCCTCATGACTCTTCACCTACTCCACGACCGTGACATCTACTATTGAGACTTGACTTACAATTGATATGACTCAAAATTACAATGCACATGTACCCATGTGAACAATGGCTTGAGCAAGACAAAATAGACCTCATTCTGACTAATACAACTATAGAAGTCCAACTGCTCCACATCCTCATGCTGATCAACAGTAACGTATTGATTCCAAGATTGGTAATCCTTCATAGTGTCAGTGTGTTCTACTATGATGTTCGTTTGAAACATAAACATGTTGGAAATAATACTGAGAGGTGGGGGAGTGAATCAGTATTATCAAGTAAAATAAATTTTCATTTTCAAACTTAGATATACGCTACTTCAGATATGGAAACTAGCATACACACGCAACTGTGACTACAGCAATTGGTGTATAACCTGTAAACTTAATATTTAATTAATCCATTTGATCTTTAATCAGTGCATCAGAACTTTCATTAACCATAAGAACAGTAAACAAGTGTAGTAAACAAAACATATCATCACACATATGAACACAAGATATAAGGTGGAAACCCAATGTGGGTGAAAACCACCTACTGCAATGCTTCTCTATCTTCTTGTTAATAAGAAACTTCTTTTTACAATATTTCTGTACTAGTGCAATCTTATACCACTATGCAGGCTTCTACCTAAGAAGGCTACAACCTTCTCTCGTTCTCCAGCTTCTCCTGGAAGGGAGCTACAACCCTTTTAGCTCTTGTACTAGCTGATGTACTAGTACGTAGGTGCTGACCTACAGAAGGCTACAACCCTCTCTTTTCTTCCAGGGACCATGTTTCATAAATTTTCAAACTGGATCCATAAATAACATCAATCAAACATCAAATGTATTTGCATCAACCAATCACCTTTGCACCAACCAAAACTAAATCAATCAATCACTTCTTTGAATGCTGTAACCAGAATATAGTAACAGTAACCAGACACCAGTCCTGAACCTAGAATACTGCAGCAATAAACAAAAGTAGCTAGAACATATTTTATGAGACATACGCTACTTCAAAATGAAGAACCTGTGTGCATATGCTCCTGTATTAAGGAAAACCAGCGTATATGTTGTTTTGAATTACTGAGCCAGCATGTATACGCGCCTCTATTATGCCGAGCCTGCATACAGATCTATAAAAGACAATTTTCCCTTTTCAACTATTCAGATATCAGTTATACCCAGATTATCAGATTTATAGATCAAGTCATGCGCCAAATATAACAGATCAAAATCACACAAAGATACTACTATTCAGGCCTTAAGATCTTGACCCATCAATAGAACTTATCCTTCTTCTAGCGCTCAAATTCCTCCTTGGTTCAAATCCAGCTATGCACCATAACCCAATGACCAGTATTCTAGATCTTGCTCTTCATAAGCTATTCAATGCTTGAGTGCCTTGGCCTAGTGATCTCCTTCCCCTTTATAGTCATAGGCCTTACTCAATACCATGGTCCAAAACCACTTAGAACCAATACTTGGGTCCAAATACCAGGGTTCAACACTTTGGACGAGATACCATGGTCCAGAACCACAGGTCCAAATACCATGGACTAAAAATAAGTTTTCCTACATGTACGAAATTTTCTGTGCATGAAAATGTGTGCATATGTGTTGTTGGGAAAAGTATCTAATTCAGAATGCCCCTATCCCACTCTAAGGTGTGATAGTGCCTTAGCAACAAACAAGAAAACTTACTTGAGTATTCTTCTTTATGAAATGTAAATGAGGAGAAAGGATCTAACTAACCTGTGTCTTTCGCTAGTTTGTTGATCCAATTGCTCCTCTCTTCAGTAGCTCCCAGCTCCCAACTCCCTCACCGGCCCAGCTTCACCGAATTCCTGCAAGATCACAAGAGAGAGAAACTACACGAAGATACATATATACATTCATAAAAAGCTCAAGATCAGATTAAGCTAAACATGTAAGCATAACAAAACATCATTGGTACACAGCATGTAGGAGAAACTCAAATAGTTTATTGACAGAATAAGAAAGTCCAAGAGGAGATACAACCAAGTGAGTTCCGATCCAGCATCTACCTCCCAGCAAAGGAATCCCTTCCTCTCCTCCAACAAAGCATAAATCACCCAATGTACTAATCTCAATCTCAAACCAACAACAATTCTCTGCAAAGTACAAAATTCCAGCCTCTTGAACCTCTGGGTGAGAGATCCATATATAGATGTAAGCAGAGAGGATGAGTCAGCTTATGTTTTGACTTGTGGCTTCTCTCTGTCAGTTCTTGCTTCCACTTGGAGGTTGCGAGCCTCTTACTCATCACTAGTCGAATTCATTGAGGCAAGTGTCATTGGAGAAGATTCTGGAAGCTTCCAGGGTCTTTCCACCTCGTTGAATGAGCTTGCCATTTGTCATTTCCAGCTCAGCGCACCCTGGTAGTGCTTCCACCTGCTTTCCAGTGCACCTAGCCAGTGTAGCCTCTGCATTTCAATGCAGGCAGCTAGTGGAGCCTCTGAATTGATCCTGAATTGACTGTTTCTGAGTGGTTTTTGGTGGAGGACTTCTGGGAGAAGCTGTCATTGGTTGACCTTGTTCCTTTAGGGGTAGGAACAACTCTTTTAGGGACTTTGGATCCCTTGGATTATGGACATTTCATGCTCAATGCTGTAAGGCACAAAAATGCCTATAACAGTTGCCCCCTAAAGTATGAGGCCGTTTATCGGGTGAATTGCATTATTAGGAGGATCTGAAGTTCTTCCAATGCTGGGAGGAGACCTGTAATAAGATACAATACAATACATTAATTTTCATACTGTTTTCATGATCTAGCTGAGGCGGGCATTCCCATGCTCAGCTTTATAAATTCATTTTGATGTACATAGGACAGACAATCGTCTGATGACAGACTGATGATTTTGATGAAATCATCATCCTTTTGGTACGATGATTATCTGTGCTGTAATGCCGTACATGTCAATGTCTTTATTTTTCCTGAATATATATCGCAGCCCGGATGGATGAAACTAGATCTGGGGTCTTCAATCTCGTCCGATCTTCACTCTAAGTACAAGTCGATCCATGTGAGAAATGTTCTGAAGTCGAACATGGAAAGACATCGCTTGATTACCAGTCAATGATGTAAACCGTTAACAAGCGCGAGAGGAATCACCGATAATGATAATGACCCTCAAGGTACTGCAGTACAATTCATGTGGTGTGAATAAAGGACTTGGCGTCGAACACCACACAAAATCTTTCGGTCGAAGGTCATTGATGTATACCTGTCGCCGGAAGTGAGAAACTTGCCCTTGAGGCATGCAAGCTTCAAAGTACTGAAGGGGGTGTTCCTAGATCAACTTCTTGGATAATGAGTTGATGTCGACAAGAAGTGATCCATCAAAGGAGGGCCTTAATGTATCCCACATCAGTGACATGGAACGGAGCAAATGATTTTGATGGAGGTGAAAATGATCTGATGATATATGGTTCAGGGTGGCGGTCATGAAAGAATGAAGGATAATGTATGCTAGTGGATGGGACACGGTTGACTTCTCTGGATGACTTCTCTTGAACATATCGGCGACACTTATGTGATGGATTGGTAGCATTTACCCCAAAGGTGGATGGTATGGCGAGACCATGGTGATGTGACCGGTGAATGAAACAACCCAACCCGACTCAGGCACGGAGTGGAAGTGTCATGTTCAAGAGCGACTTGCTACCAATAAAAGTTCTTTGAGTTTCTTCCCAATTTTTCCCCAGTCATTTCTGACCAGTACCTCTTTATTTTTGTCAAGCTTGAGGAGGATAACATATGCTTGTTCTATAATTTTCCCTTCGGGCAAACCCATCGCTATGTTTTAACGAGCCTAGCGATAGTGAAACTCGTTCTCGTCTAAAGACAAGTTCGTCGCTATTTAATGTTTTTAACGAGTCTAACGACAAAGATAACTCGGTCCTTTCCATTTTTAGAGATTCTGAAAAGGTACGTAAATTCAACTCCGAAAGTCCTTTTTCATCATCTAATCCCTTAAGTCCAAAAACGTATAAAACAATACAGAAGGGATGAGTTTTCGATAGTTTTAACGAGCCGAACAAAACAAGCGCTCGATCTTTTTGTGCAATAATCCCTCAGGTCCAAAAAGATTAAAATCTAGAGGAGGGATAGCACTTCTGGTCGCTTTAACGAGCTGGAAGGCCAAAAATCGACAATCTTTTCATATTTTACGAGTCAGATGAAAAGATCTTAAAGAAGACTCGTCTTTTGAGGAACGAGTGATAAAACGGGTAGCAGCTGATTCCAGGTAAGGGTTGGAATTTTCCAATCACGGCAGTGTCACAAGGATGGCTAGTGAAATCACTCTTCACAGCTGTTCCTCAAAATGGGTAAACAATCATATGGAGGTGAATGATCGGCCAATGGAAAAGTGGAGGTGACGGTGCAAACACGACCAAGGCTTTAATGGCTGATAATGTTACATTCATGGTGGTTATTTACTGGAGGGTAGTTCATTTTTTAATGAGCTTAAACACGGAAAAACACTGCTCGGTCTTATGTTTATTTTTTAACGAGCATGAACTATGTGCTAAAACTGCTCGATAATCCAGTCATATGATAAGAATGTCTCATGTAAGATGCCATTTTTTATGGAGCTTGCGCCTTACCAAAGCTATGCTCCGAATCCTTTCTTTATGCAAGTTAGGAAACGACTAACCCAAAAAAAACAGATAAATAATCGCTCTTTGCTTGCACTCCAAAAGGTTTGCATGCCTCCAGGTATAAAGTATGATTTCAAGGTTACCCCTCAATTTGCAGATAAAACATTTGTTCTACCAAGAAAGGCCTACCTCTTTCAGGTTACCAAAGATTGTCTCATTTGCGCAGCAAACAAAACACTTCCTCGGCGATGTCTACCGAGATAGACAAAGGTGAGTGACAACGAGCGCCAAACACATAACTTTGACAAGAGAATATTGTTCTAGAATAACCCCTCTTCCAAGACGGACGGGGTACAGACTAGTCATATTCTCCCGCGGAAACCTACCCTATACCCAAAGTTTTCTTGCCGAAGCAGACCAGGACGCATGCCCCCTAGGTTCTAGTCATATCCTTCCGAATCACTCACGCTCATCGGGAGGACGGACCGTGGGTTGAGACATTTCTTGCGTGAAGAGACCATTTAGAGAAGGTATATGACTATTTGCGATGCGTGATCCGGGAAATGAAAGCTGGTCCACGAGCTTGACCACTCTTCCTTCGTGCGGAAAACACATTACTCTAAAGAGTGAGGAGACGATGGATCCCATGCAATATATATAGTCTCGTCCAAGGAGTAGGTTGTAATCCAAGGGTCCTTGAACGACCATCACGCTCATTTGAACGGTCTTCCCTTTCAATGTGATAGGCACATTGGGGAGGATCCCTAAAGGTCGACTGGTTCCTTTATCAAAGCCTGTCAGATTTCTCATTTCAGGCAAAAGCGCTGGCGAACCAAGCGCTTTCCAAGCAATAGAGGAAAGGATACTCACAGATGCCCCCTCATCAATGATGGTGCCAACCATGATCATTCTGTATATTTGGACGATAATTCTGAATGGTATGCTTGCTGGAAAACGGGGTCTGCCTAGTTGGTTCCAGTCGAAGGAGACAACTAGGTTGCTTGGTGGTGGGACCGAGTAGACGGCCGGGTATTGCTCTGACGAACTTCCTTCCTGTGATAAAGGAATGGGGGGATTACCCCCGTGCTCGTCGAAGTCTGTGTTGATGAAGAGAATTTGGATGGTGTCATCTTTATCCTCTTCAGTGACTGTATCATTCGAAGACAAAACCTCTGAAGGCAAGACCGGGTCAACTTCCGCCTCGACCTTTTGACTTTCGTCGGGTATGGATTCAGCTGGTTCATCTTCAATGATGGGCGCTTCAGCTGACCACTTGAGCGGGCCAGCTGGATTTTCAACTAACGAAGGACTCGGCAAGAGTTTTCTATATCCAGGAGGAAGTCGTAACGGTGAAACCGGACGATCATCCAAAACTCTTTTTGCTTCGTCTAAGAAGGGACAACGGTGGATGGAATGATTGCCTTCGCACAGTCTACAGGGGGATCTAGCTCTCCCTTTTTGTCGAAGGACTTCACTTTCGCTAGTTGACGGTATGCATTCAACATGGCTATCAGAGGTTGATGCCACCGGATTGTGCAAACGGGGAGACCAGTCCCTTAGTATCCGAGGGATGCAGGGACAATCTCTGTGGAAATGGTCTCCCTTGCATATGACACATGGCGATTTAGGCCTAGTCAGTGCTGTGTGTGGATTTTTGTCAGACGACACTTGTTTGCCCCCAGTCACTTTTGGCTCCTTCTTCTTCTTCTCTTTCTTCTTCTTTTCCTTCTTCTCCTTAGGAACTTGGTTTTTTGTTTTACCAGTTCCGTCATGCGAAGAGGAAGGAGGAGAGGAAGAATTAGAGGAAGTAGAAGGCTGGTGGGTAACTCTGGACTGGTCTAACTGTTGATTCGACTGTTTAGGAATAGTGGTGTTATGAACGACATTGGTTGAGAAGAGCCAGACAGGCAAGCCAATTGTCAGTCCTGGAAGCGACAATGTGGCCATATGGGGCGCACCAACATCTCCCCAAGAGGAGAAGGGACTAGGATTTCCACCAAGGGGAATTCCTTGGTTGGTGGGCTCCATTTTCTCAACCTAAAGATCAACGCAAGAAAAAAGGGTATGAATATTCCGTTTAAAATAAATTTTAACGACGCTTAGACACAACTTGCTTTTTCAATTTTAAAGAGTCGAGAAAAAGCAAAAGATGACTCTAGTCTCCTTCGATGTTTTAACGAGCCCGAAGTGACAAATGCTCGGATGGAATTTTTTCGTTATAGAGTCTGAAAAAGGCCAAAAGGAACTACTCTGGAGTTCTAGGTAGAGGGTGTGGCAAACTTTTCGCAAAACCGCAGAATACTTTTTAAGGTACGGGCGGTCAATCTTCCCGAATGCTGTGTTCAGTGCATTGCGATCAGTAGGGCGGCCGACACGGCTTCCTATGGATAAAGGTTTTATTCCTATAGGGGTCTCCCAATATATACTCGATGGTACGTGGGAGCACAATCCGTACTGGCGCTATCGTCTCTCAGGAGGAATCACCCAACCATCAGCGAGATCGACAGTCACCAGGTTTTATGAAGCCGGAACACGTCTCTAGCCTAGACCTCTATGTTGTGCGTTAAGTTACAAAGCGTTGTTAAGTTTATTCGATTTATTTTAGGTTGATTTTTCTTAGAAGTTTGCCTTTTTGGATCACCACGAGATGTATGATACAATTCCTAAATGCAGTCTAAAGATGATAAGCAAGCTTTTATATCTTTTCAACAATGGAAATCCTAGCTACAAGGGGAAAAGGAAGACACAAACTTTTCTCAAAGAGCATAGAGCACACTGTAATGCACTTTTCCCTAAATCAAAACCATACAAACTATCAATATGCAAATGCACAAATGCATGTATTTGTTTTCGCTTTCTTAATATTGATGCCTAAAAAGAAAGCTGTTGTACAAATTTGAATTCGATTTCAAGTGAAAACATAAACAAGTTTCTTTTTGAAAACAAAAAGATGATTACGACACTTTATGATTTTGAAGTAAACACTTGTTTCGACACTAGAAATGCATAAATTCAAACCAAAAGACAAAAGTAAAATCATAATCAACTGTGAACAGCAAACAAACTCACTCCTAAGATCAAAACGACACTTACGACAGGTCTAGATCTAAGGGCGACAGTATGACTAGTTTACTTTTGTAATGGGAAACTACAAATGATGTAACAAATACACAAAGAAAAAATACAGTTTCTTTCTACAACTGAGGCGGAATTGAGGCAAAGAAAAGGGGTTTCAGATAGGTACACTGACTGATAATAGGCTGCAAAAAAACAGAGATAAAACTGAGCAAAAGGAAGCAGGGAACCACAGTTGCACAAGGCAAGGGCTGATCAGCGCACCCTCAGCACAGAGAAACTGAACTTCAGCGCAGGTATCCTTCACGGGACCTGCGTTGAAATGCAGAACCTCTTCACAGAGTCTGCGTTGAAGCAGAAACGAGAATTGTCGCTGGGTTCTGGGTCACAGTTTGTAGTTTAATGTACAGTTTTTGGCTGGATAAAAGCTATCAATTAGGTACAATTAGGAGGATGATTTAAAGGAGGACTAAGATCTATCACAAAGGGCTGTTAGATCACTTGTGGATCAGTTTGTTCAGATCATAAAAACAGGCCCAGTGAATGGACTAGAGTAACAGATCTCTACTTTGCATTTGAAAATGGCAAATGCATTTCGATTCGGCACTCCTGAGTTTATGAGAAGAAAAACAACAGAAACACAAATAAACTAACAAGATACAATCCCCAGCGGAGTCGCCAATTTGTTGTTGGGAAAAGTATCTAATTCAGAATGCCCCTATCCCACTCTAAGGTGTGATAGTGCCTTAGCAACAAACAAGAAAACTTACTTGAGTATTCTTCTTTATGAAATGTAAACGAGGAGAAAGGATCTAACTAACCTGTGTCTTTCGCTAGTTTGTTGACCCAATTGTTCCTCTCTTCAGTAGCTCCCAGCTCCCAGCTCCCTCACGGGCCCAGCTTCACCGAATTCCTACAAGATCACAAGAGAGAGAAACTACACGAAGATACAGATATACATTCATAAAAAGCTCAAGATTAGATTAAGCTAAACATGTAAGCATAACAAAACATCATTGGTACACAACATGTAGGAGAAACTCAAATAGTTTATTGACAGAATAAGAAAGTCCAAGAGGAGATACAACCAAGTGAGTTCCGATCCAGCATCTACCTCCCAGCAAAGGAATCCCTTCCTCTCCTCCAACAAAGCATAAATCACCCAATGTACTAATCTCAATCTCAAACCAACAACAATTCTCTGCAAAGTACAAAATTCCAGCCTCTTGAACCTCTGGGTGAGAGATCCATATATAGATGTAAGCAGAGAGGATGAGTCAGCTTATGTTTTGACTTGTGGCTTCTCTCTATCAGTTCTTGCTTCCACTTGGAGGTTGAGAGCCTCTTACTCATCACTAGTCGAATTCATTGAGGCAAGTGTCATTGGAGAAGATTCTGGAAGCTTCCAGGGTCTTTCCACCTCGTTGAATGAGCTTGCCATTTGTCATTTCCCGCTCAGCGCACCCTGGTAGTGCTTCCACCTGTGTTGCAGTGCACCTAGCCAGTGTAGCCTCTGCATTTCAACGCAGGCAGCTAGTGGAGCCTCTGAATTGATCCTGAATTGACTGTTTCTGAGTGGTTTTTGGTGGAGAACTTCTAGGAGAAGCTGTCATTGGTTGACCTTGTTCCTTTAGGGGCAGGAACAACTCTTTTAGGGACTTTGGATCCCTTGGATTATGGACATTTCATGCTCAATGTTGTAAGGCACAAAAATGTCTATAACAATATGCATACGTGACTTTTGATCAGTGATCCCACATGTATACGCGACTTGGTTAATTAGAAACTACATATATCTCTTTTTCTTTTATTCTGAGAGCCTGAAATGTGATCTGTCATTTGAGTCAGTTGCCATCAAGGAAAACACCTGTGTCATAGTGCCAAACCTATGTCATAATGCCAACAATCTCCTCCTTTGGACTTGATGGAAACCCCAAGTCACTCAAAGCCATTCTCCCCCTTTGACATCAAGGGCAAAGGGTTATGCTGCCCCTGAATAGATGCTGAAATCTTTGCTATCCATGCTCCCCCTGACTATAGGAAAGGTCTGAAAAAAAAGATGTTCTACAAGAAAGAAAATGACTCTATACATTATAAATGACCTTCCTATCACCAAGGACTCATACATACATCCATCTCCCAACCAAGTGGGGATATACCAATATTGACTCATCCACCCAACCAAGTGGGGAAACCAAAATAGGTCGTTACATGACCTTGATAATAAAAGAAATACATGACATAGAGATGAAATATCTACAACAATACTATGATTGTCATCAACAACTATCATTAGCGGCATCTGTCAATTATCATTCAGACCAGCAACCATGTTCTCCCTCAATACCTGTTCCACCTGAAACCAAAAGCAACTATGAAATTGAACCAAGATCTTCTAAGATAATGCCAACAATGCATTATTAGAAGTATATGCTCCCCCTAAACCTGTGCCAGATGGTCTTTGTTAGACCCATGTATGACTCTTTTCATCTAAGTCTGGCCCACTATTTTTCTTCAAGCCAAAATATACGCAACTGTACCCACAGAAATTGACGTATGTACGCAGATGCTCCTCATGAAACTCGTGTACAACCACTTTTCTCTAAAACAGATAAGTTTCAACAGCAAGATGGCACATCAACTACTACCAGCTTCTGTCTGAGGTATTCAAATGTCTCCCTGGGTAGTGGTTTGGTGAATATGTTAGCAACTTGTTCCTTGGAGGGAACATACTCCAGTTTGACCTTTTGTTCAAGCACTTATTCCCGGGGAAAATGATATTGATAGGTATGTGCTTGGTCTTTGAATGCATGACTAGATTCTTTGAAATACTGATTTCACTTGTATTATCACATAAAATGGAGATAGGTGGAGTGCAAGTGATTTGAAAGTCTTGCAAAGTTTGCATCATCCAAAGGAGTTGTGTGCTGCAAGATGCAGCAGCCACATATTCTGCTTCAGCTGTAGATAACCCAATTGAACTTTGTTTCTTGCTGAACCAAGATACAAATATGGAACCCATAAAGAATACACCACCACTAGTGCTTTTTCTGTCATCCATGCTTCCTGCTCAATCTGCATCTGTGTATGCATGAAGTGTGAGATTTGTATCTCTAGGATACCACAAGCCATAGTTTTGTGTTCCTTGAAGATATTTGAAAATCCTTTTAACTGCTTGAAGGTGTGCTTCTTTTGGATTTACCTAGAATCTTCCAACTATTCCCACTGCATGCATGATGTTTGGTCGGGTACCTGTCAGATAGAGCAGACTACCAATCATGGATATATAAGTTGGTTGATGTACTACTGCTGAATCATCATTTGCGCTAAGGCTGCATCCTATTACCATAGGGGTACATATTGGTTTCGAATCTTCCATGCCATATTTCTTCAAGATCTGCTTGAGGTACTTGGTTTGTGATAGAAAGATACTGTCTTTGTTTTGTTGGACTTGTAAACCAAGAAAATATGTCAGATCACCAAGCAGGGAAATTTCAAATTCTTTTTGCATCACCAAAGCAAAGTTTTGAGTCATGGCTTCTTCATTGCTACCAAAGATGATATCATCAACATACACAACAAGTATTAGCAATTTATCATTATCAATTTTTATATATAGATTTCTATCTGCTGATCCTTTTGAAAAACCTTGTTGATGGAGGTATTTGTCTAGGCGATAATACCAAGCCCTTGGAGCATGTTTAAGACCATAGAGTGCCTTCTTAAGTTTGCATACAAGTTTTGGATCATTTCGAAGGATGAATCCATATGGTTGCTCAATATACACTTCTTCTTCTAAGTCTCCATTTAAAAAGGTAGATTTCACATCCATTTGATATACTTTGAACTTCTGAAATCTAGAAAGAGCAAGGAACATTATTATGGCTTCAAGTCTAGCAACCTGTGTAAAAGTTTCTTTAAAGTCTATACCTTCTTGTTGAGCATACCCTTTACAAACAAGTCTAGCCTTGTTTCTAATAACATCTCCATTTTTGTTCAGCTTGTTTTTGAATATCCATTTGGTCCCTATGTCATTCTTATCATTAGGTCCAGGAACCAATTCCCAAGTGTTATTCTTTTCAATCTGCTCAAGTTCTTCATTCATGGCCTTGACCCAGCATTCATCTTTGCATGCTTCACTTACATGTCATGGTTCAATAGAGGAGAGCAATGCTAGATAGCTTGAAGCTTCTATTATAGTTCTTCTTGTTTGAACACCTGCCTCTTTCTGCCCCAAAATTTGAGTCTCTGGATGGTTCTTCTGAACATACCTAGATGCAGTCTTTTATTCTATTCTTATCTGTTCTTCATAATTTTCTTCTTCAGCATTAGTATGATCTAATGTTGAAGGATAGTCCTCTTTGTCTTCAAAATCTTTGGTTTTTATTTGTTGTGAATTGTTGCCTTCTTCATTAACCACCACATCAATACTTTCAACAATTTTTCCAAGTATTTTAATGTAACACTTATATCCTTTACTTCAGGAAGAGTGACCAAGGAGAATGCCTTCATCTGCTCTAGGTTCAAACTTGCCAAGATTTTCATCAGTACTTTTGATGTAACATTTACTTCCAAAAACTTTGAAGTATTTTACTGTAGGAGTCTTACCATACCAAAGTTCACGAGGAATTTGAGTGTTGTTTACCCGAACGTTTGTTTTGTTGAGAATAGTAACAACAATAGATGCAGCTTCACCTCAGAAGGTTGCAGGAGTTCCTGATTCATCAAGCATAGCATGAGCCATTTGTTGAACCGTTCTATTCATTCTTTCCACTACTCCATTTTGCTGAGGAGTCCTTGTAGTAGAGAATTCCCTTCTTATTCCATGTTCTTCACAAAAGTCGAAAAATTCATCTGAGGTAAATTCCCCTCCTCGATCAGACCTGAGGCATTTGATTCTGCGATCTAATTCATTTTCAACCAAGGCTTTGAAATCTTTGAACTTTTCGAAAGCTTCATCTTTATGCTTCAGAAGTCCTATCCAACACATCCTAGAAAAGTTGTCAATGAACAATATAAAGTATTCTTCTCCTTGAGGTGACTTTTTCCTTGATGGACGACATAGATCAGTATGGACAAGTTCAAGTGGCTTACTAGTTGATCCTTCCTTCTTAGGGAAATTAGTTCTAGTTTGCTTACCAAACTGACATGATTTGCATATTGTTTTGTCTGGAATTCTAATGTCAGGGATATTACAAACCGCCTGATATTTGCATGCTTTTCTTATCTAAGAGAAGCTTAGATGCCCCAATCTTCTGTGCCATAGCCAGTGTTCATCATTCTTGCTTAGATAGTATTGTTGTTGTCTTCCCTTGAGTATGTATAAATTATTTGGAGTTCTTAAGCCTTTTATCACTGTTTTTCCTGTATCAAGCTCACGAACAATACATCCATTTGATCAAAATATTACCTCATTTCCTTGATCACACATTTCGCTAACACTCAATAGATTATGATTTAAGCCATCAACATACATAACATTTCCAGCTTTGACTTTTTCTTTCAAAAGAATAGAACCTTTACCTTTTATGAGTGTAGGTGTTTCATTTCCAAATGAGACCTTCCTTTCCTTTTCTAAGGCATTATATGACTGAAGTTTTTCTTTATCACCTGTCATATGTTTCTAACATCCATTGTCGATGTACCACTGATTTTCCTATCCTTCAGCATATAAGGCTATACCACATCTTTTTGGTTGTGGTTCTTTCTTTCTCCATGTTTTAGGACCCAATAAAGGTTGCTCCTTCTGAGATGTTTGCCAAAACTTACTCCTGCATTTAGAATCTTCATGACCGAATTTGTTACAAATAGAGCATTCTATTTCATTTTGAAGAGCAGAAATGTTATTGTAGGTCCTCTTCATGACCCCAGTCACGCTCCTTTGATTTCATGCTTCTCGAGTCATGATGGTCTTGTAGGCAACACATTGAGTAGCTTTGTGTCCAAAGTTATGACATGAAAAACATTGGCCATTAAAGAAATTCCTGCGATTATCAAATATACCATCCAGGTGATTGTAGTTTCCATTGACATTCATTCTTGAGGCAAATTGAGAATGATTTACCTGTGGTTGGTTGTAGTTTCTATTCATTCTTGAAGTAGATTGACCTCGATTTACTTGGTGATCTGCTTTATGCCTTTGCTAACGATGGTCAACCTGTTCACTTCTCCTTACTGCATCAAGATAAATTTTGGAGGTAGATGGCTTCTGTACTTGAGATGCTTCTTCAGTATATCCAAGACCTGTCTTGATTAGAGGAGATTGCTATACTTTAATAATCTCATCTAAAGTTTCAGATCCTTTAGCAAATCTAAGATTAAGAGATTTTGTTTTCTCAATATCTTTTCTAAGTCCCACAATTTCACATTCTAACTTTTCATTATGTTTTTCTCTTTCAGCAAGTTGGAATGTCAGAGTATCTATGATCATACTCTTTTCTTCTAAATAGATTTTAAGTTTAGAAATTTCTTCATAGAGATCATCTTCATCTATAGCATCCAAGAAATCATCATCTTCAAAAGCCATCAAAAGTCTATAATCATTACCATGTTCATCTTCATCACTATTTGAAAGTCCATCGTTGTCTTCATGTGTATAATAGCTCTTCCTACTTACATTCTGTTTTCTGTTCCATTTAACTGGTTCCTTACCTTTATCAAGCTTATCTTTATGAGGACATTTGGCTGCATAGTGACCGACTCTCCCACAAGCAAAGCATTTGAAAGGTAGCTTACCTCTGAATCTTCCAGAGCCTTGTTGAAGGTTCTTGACAAATTTTGATTCTTCCTCTCCTTCTGACGTATGTCCTGACTCATTGTATTCTCCTTTTGAAGTTTTGAATGCGGCTTCTCTGATGTCTGATGGACCCCCTTTTCTCATTTTGAAAGCAGTTAGGATTCTGTGCAACTGTGACATGGTAATACTCTGAAGATTATGATTTTCTTCTATGGAAGAAACTTTTGATTCAAACTTAGAAGACAAAGATCTTAAAACCTTTTCAACCAAAGTAACTTCTTTTATCTCTTCACCCAAGTTTTTGATGCGATTAACAATCTCATCTATACGTAAGAAATAATTAGCCAAAATTTCATCATTGTGCATTCTAAGAGTTTCATATTGAATTATGAGAGATTGTAGTTTTGCATGTTTTACCTGTTCGTCTCCTTCATAGCTTAGAATGTTCTTGTCCCATATTTATTTGGCGGTTTTGAGCTGCATAACCTTGATGAATTCTGATTGAGATAGACTCCCCAATAGAGTATTGATAGCCTTTGCATTTGTTTCATACTGCAACTATATATGTAGGAGTTGTTGATGGGAATGTGTATCCTCCTTCCACGATATCCCAAACTTCTGCACCAAGAGATTGAAGATAGGTTGCGGTTCTTACCTTCCAATAGACGAAGTTGCTCCCATCAAATTTTGGTGGCCTGATGGATGCCTCCCTTTCGTAGATGCTCATGATGATAGATCTTCCTTTAAGCGATCAAGCTTCTTCTGAAGGACCTTCTCTGATACCAATTGTTGTAAATAATACTGAGAGGGGGGGCGAATTAGTATTATCAAGTCAAATATTTTTTCATTTTCAAACTTAGATATACGCTACTACAGATATGGAAACCAGCGTATACACGCAACTGCGACTACAGCAACCGGTGTATAACCTGTAAACTTAAGATTTAATTAATCCATTTGATCTTTAATCAGTGTATCAGAACTTTCATTAACCATAAGAACAGTAAATAGGTGCAGTAAACAGAACAAGTCATCACACATATGAACACAAGATATAAAGTGGAAACCCAATGTGGGTGAAAACCACCTGCTGCAATGCTTCTCTATCTTCTTGTTAATAAAAAACTTCTTTTTACAATATTTTTGTACTGGTGCAGTCTTATACCAGTACGAAGGCTTCTACCTACAGAAGGCTACAACCTTCTCTCTTTCTCTAGCTTCTCCTAGAAGGGAGCTACAACCCCCTTAGCTCTTGTACTAGCTGATGTACTACGACGTAGGTGCTGACCTACAGAAGGATACAACCCTCTCTTTTCTTCCAAGGACCACGTTTCATAAATTTTCAGACTGGATCCATAAATAACATCAATCAAACATCAAATGTATCTGCATCAACCAATCCCCTTTGCACCAACCAAAACTGAATCAATCAATCACTTCTTTGAATGTTGTAACTAGAATACAATAACGGTAACTAGACACCAATCCTGAACCCAGAATACTGCAGTAATAAGCAGAAGTAGCTAAAACATATTTTATGAGACATACGCTACTTCAAGATGAAGAACCTACATGCATATGCTCCTGTATTAAGGCAAACCAACGTATACGTTGTTTTGAATTACTAAACCAGCGTGTATATGTGCCTCTTCTATGCTGAACCTGCGTACAGATCTATAAAAGACATTTTTCCCTTTTGAAATATTCAGATATCAGTTATACCCAGATTATCATATTTATAGATCAAGTCATGCACAAAATAAAACAGATCAAAATCACACAAAGATACTACTATTCAAGCCTTAAGATCTTGACCACATTTCTCCCATCAAATCATGAAAAATGACTTATTTGTCACTTTCTAACTGACCTGCGTGATTTCTGCCTCGGTAGCACAGCCCCCTTCGCACTGCCGTGAACCCTGTGACACTTCCTTGCTTCACATAATCCTCCAATCATGTAACTCCCCAACCTGAGTAGTGTAGTTTATAGTCCTGCGCCTCCTTTCAGCTGATTGGAGTGCTAAGACTGTGCTACCATCATCTAGTCACATGGCCACACTGTCGGTGTATGGCTTCAAGCGACTGCCATTCACCTTTCCTAGGAAGGGTTCTCCATTCAATTTGACTAGTTGTACCACTCCTCCGTCGGTAATATCCTTAATGACATAAGGCCCTAACTAGTGCATTCTAAATTTTACTGGGAATTTATCAAACTTGTTGTCATATAACAAAACTAGTTCATTCACCTTAAAGGTGCATAGCTTAATGTGCTGATCATGCCATTCTTTTTCGCGTTGCTTTTGGACCTGTTGGTAAAATCCAACTAGAAATCTCTCTTCCTCAAGCTCATCTAGTTGTGCGGGCCTTTCCTCTAGGGCTCCACGATATGTCATACCAATGAGCGCCGCTATGAGCATACTAGGCATAATTTATTCCATGGGAATTACTGCTTCAACACCATAGACAATCCAAAAGGGATTTTGTCCAATCAACTTCTTGCATATCGTTCGATAGGCCCATAATGTTGTAGGAATGCATAGGTCCCAATCAATTCACTAAGCATTGAAAACCTTCGTCAACACATTTTACAACACTTTATTGAATGCTTCCACCATCCCATTAGCCTGCAGGTGATAAGACGTGCTCTTCTGGTGATATACCTAAAATTCCTCCATCAACACGCTGATCATCTCTTTCAGAAAGTGCTTACCACAATCACTCATCAAAATCTTTAGACAACCAAATTGCATCAATACATACTCAAAGAGGAACTTTGCAGTAGTCGCACCTGTGCAATCCTTCACAAGTTGTGCCTCCACCCAACAAGTAAAATACTCCATCACAGTGATAATGTACCTTGCCCCCATCTTTCCTTGGGGCTGAATGGGCCCCACAAAATTTATCGCCCACTTCTCAAAGGGTTGTAATGTCATTTGTGGATTCAGAGGCATCTCAACCCTCTGTGATGGCCTGCCAATCCTTTGACACACATCACACACTTTGCAGTAAGCTTTTGAATCCTGATGGAGGGTTGGCCACCACAACCCTGCACATAGAATCTTCTGCGCGGTCGTTCTCCCTGCATAATGTCCTCCCATGTCACCCCCATGAGTGTCCACAAGGACGCTGCTTCTTTCAAACTTTGGTACATATTGTCACAGTATCCCATTAGACCCCATTTTGTACAAATGCTCAGCAATGATAGAAAAATCTGTCGCACGCACTACTAACTCCTTATTCTGCTGAACGGTGTATCCTTTCGAAGCAGTTTTTGTCATCAAGAAGTGTATGATATCCTCAAAATGACCATCCGCGATGCGTACTGTAAACAACCATGCATTAGGCAATCCTTCTTCCAAATTAGTGGGCTCTTCCCCTATTTTGATGCGTTGAAGATGGTCTGGTCCTGCATTCAGTCATCCATGCTTCACAATAAATTCAAAATCATATTCCTAGAACAATAACAACCACCTGCAGATTCTCTCCCCAACATAGGCTTATTGACTAGGTATTTTAGCGCGGAGTGATCTGTATACATCTTAAAATTGCCACCCAAAAAGTAGTGTCTAAACTTCTAGAGTGCATACATCATGGCTAACCCTTCACAATCAATGGTGGAATAATTCTTCCCTACCTTAGATAACCTTCTTCTTGAAAACGCGACAGGATGGTCCAAGTCTCCTTTGCCAACCTGTGTCAGTACTACTCCCAGCACTATACATGACGCATCAACATGTACATGAAACTCCTCCTTCCAATCAGGGAAGACTAAAATCAACTTGGTGACCATCTTGTCTTTCAATACATCCAAGCTCTTCTTACAGTCCTTGTTCCAGCAGAATGTGACATCCTTCTTCAATAACTTCTCCACAGGCGCGGTGATCTAGGCATAGCCTTTGATAAACTTTCTGTAATATCCTATATGTCCTAGGGTAGCACGTAGCTTTTTCACACTCCTCATCGCTTCCAAGTTTAGTATCACTGTGATCTTCACGGGATCTACCATCAGTCCCTGCGTGCAAAACACATGACCCAACAGGGCCACAAAAGTAACAAAAAATAGGCACTTCTTCAGGTGATAAGACGTGCTCTTCTGGTGATATACCTAAAATTCCTCCATCAACACGCTGATCATCTCTTTCAGAAAGTGCTTACCACGATCACTCATCAAAATCTTTAGACAACCAAATTGCATCAATACATACTCAAAGAGGAACTTTGCAGTAGTCGCACCTGTGCAATCCTTCACAGGTTGTGCCTCCACCCAACAAGTAAAATACTCCATCACAATGATAATGTACCTTGCCCCATCTTTCCTTGGGGCTGAATGGGCCCCACAAAATTTAACGCCCACTTCTCAAAGGGTTGTAATGTCATTTGTGGATTCAGAGGCATCTCATCCCTCTGTGATGGCCTGCCAATCCTTTGACACACATCACACACTTTGCAGTAAGCTTTTGAATCCTGATGGAGGGTCGGCCACCACAACCCTGCACGTAGAATCTTCTCCGCGGTCATTCTCCCTGCATAATGTCCTCCCACGTCACACCCATGAGTGTCCACAAGGACGCTGCTTCTTTCAAACTTTGGTACATATTGTCACAGTATCCGATCAGACCCCATTTTGTACAAATGCTCAGCAATGATAGAAAAATCTGTCGCACGCACTACTAACTCCTTATTCTGCTGAATGGTGTATCCTTTCGAAGCAGTTTTTGTCATCAAGAAGTGTATGATATCCTCAAAATGACCATCCGCGATGCATACTGTAAACAACCATGCGTTAGGCAATCCTTCTTCCAAATTAGTGGGCTCTTCCCCTATTTTGATGCGTTGAAGATGGTCTAGTCCTGCATTCAGTCATCCATGCTTCACAATAAATTCAAAATCATATTCCTAGAACAATAACAGCCACCTGCAGATTCTCCCCCCAACATAGGCTTATTGACTAGGTATTTTAGCGCGGAGTGATCTGTATACATCTTAAAATTGCCACCCAAAAAGTAGTGTCTAAACTTCTAGAGTGCATACATCATGGCTAACCCTTCACAATCAATGGTGGAATAATTCTTCCCTACCTTAGATAACCTTCTTCTTGAAAACGCGACAGGATGGTCCAAGTCTCCTTTGCCAACCTGTGTCAGTACTACTCCCAGCACTATACATGACGCATCAACATGTACATGAAACTCCTCCTTCCAATTAGGGAAGACTAAAATCAACTTGGTGACCATCTTTTCTTTCAATACATCCAAGCTCTTCTTACAGTCCTTGTTCCAGCAGAATGTGACATCCTTCTTCAATAACTTCTCCACAGGCGCGGTGATCTAGGCATAGCCTTTGATAAACTTTCTGTAATATCCTATATGTCCTAGGGTAGCACGCAGCCTTTTCACACTCCTCATCGCTTCCAAGTTTAGTATCACTGTGATCTTCACGGGATCTACCATCAGTCCCTGCCTGCAAAACACATGACCCAACAGGGCCACAAAAGTAACAAAAAATAGGCACTTCTTCAGGTGATAAGACGTGCTCTTCTGGTGATATACCTAAAATTCCTCCATCAACATGCTGATCATCTCTTTCAGAAAGTGCTTACCACAATCACTCATCAAAATCTTTAGACAACCAAATTGCATCAATACATACTTAAAGAGGAACTTTGAAGTAGTCGCACCTGTGCAATCCTTCACAGGTTGTGCCTCCACCCAACAAGTAAAATACTCTATCACAGTGATAATGTACCTTGCCCCCATCTTTCCTTAGGGCTGAATGGGCCCCACAAAATTTATCGCCCACTTCTCAAAGGGTTGTAATGTCATTTGTGGATTCAGAGGCATCTCATCCCTCTGTGATGGCCTGCCAATCCTTTGACACACATCACACACTTTGAAGTAAGCTTTTGAATCCTTATGGAGGGTTGGCCACCACAACCCTGCACGTAGAATCTTTTGCGCGGTCGTTCTCCCTGCATAATGTCCTCCCACGTCACCCCCATGAGTGTCCATAAGGACGCTGCTTCTTTCAAAATTTGGTACATATTGTCACAGTATCCCATCAGACCCCATTTTGTACAAATGCTCAGCAATGATAGAAAAATCTATCGCACGCACTACTAACTCCTTATTCTGCTGAATGGTGTATCCTTTCGAAGCAGTTTTTGTCATCAAGAAGTGTATGATATCCTCAAAATGACCATTCGCGATGCGTACTGTAAACAGCCATGCATTAGGCAATCCTTCTTCCAAATTAGTGGGCTCTTCCCCTATTTTGATGTGTTGAAGATGGTCTGGTCCTGCATTCAGTCATCCATGCTTCACAATAAATTCAAAATCATATTCCTAGAACAATAACAGCCACTTGCAAATTCTGCCCCCAACATAGGCTTATTGACTAGGTATTTTAGCACGGAGTGATCTGTATACATCTTAAAATTGCCACCCAAAAAGTAGTGTCTAAAATTCTAGAGTGCATACATCATGGCTAACCCTTCACAATCAATGGTGGAATAATTCTTCCCTACCTTAGATAACCTTCTTCTTGAAAACGCGACAGGATGGTCCAAGTCTCCTTTGCCAACCTGTGTCAGTACTACTCCCAGCACTATACATGACGCATCAACATGTACATGAAACTCCTCCTTCCAATCAGGGAAGACTAAAATCAACTTGGTGACCATCTTTTCTTTCAATACATCCAAGCTCTTCTTACAGTCCTTGTTCCAGCAAAATGCGACATCCTTCTTCAATAACTTCTCCACAGGGGCGGTGATCTAGGCATAGCCTTTGATAAACTTTCTGTAATATCCTATATGTCCTAGGGTAGCACGCAGTTTTTTCACACTCCTCATCGCTTCCAAGTTTAGTATCACTGTGATCTTCACGGGATCTACCATCAGTCCCTGCTTGGAAAACACCTGACCCAACAGGGCCACAAAAGTAACAAAAAATAGGCACTTCTTCAGATTGAGCATGATCTGGTATTTTCGACAAGTATCTAGCATCAGGCGTAAACTGGTGACATGGCGTTTCACCAACCCAAACACAATCCAGTCATAAAAGTATACCTCCAGGAACTTATGAATAAATTCCTTGAACGTAGCAACGACTACCTGCGAAAAAATCGCAGTCACATTCTTCAATCCAAGTGGCATTATAGTGTACTGAAAACACTCCCACTCAGTTATGAAGGTCATCTTTCTCCTATCCTCCAATGTGATTTTGATTTGATGGTACCCAAAGAACCCATTAGTGAAGGAATATGCTTCCTATCCACCTACATTTTCCAACATTTCATCAATGAATGGAGCCGGGAAAGGATCATGTACGCAAGCATCATTCAACTTTATAAGATCCATGCATATCCTTATTTCATCCTTCTGCTTCTTCTCCTGTACCACAATTGGGCTTACCCAGTTAGATTCTTCCACAGGCTCAATGATGGTTGCCACAAACATCTTGTCTAGCTCTACGCAGATCTTGTCCTTATACTTCGGATTGAGACGGTAGGTCTTTTCTTAACCGGCTTCACGTTGGGCTTCAATGTGATCTTCATAACACCTAGGCCCCCGATTATCCCTTTTAGATTTGTAAACTTGGTAGGGAATAAATCCTGGTATTCACGAAGCAATTCAATGACCTTATCTACCGTCGCATCATCCCAGTAATCTCCAATATTCACGAATTTGGGCTCTGCCTCCATGCCAATGTTTACCTGTTTTGTTTTCAGTGGCACAATTATATCAGGATTCTCGATCTATGGTCCTTCAACCTCGTGGTGACCTTCTATTTCAGGGATGTTAATCTTTCACGGATCCTCATCCTCTTCTTCTGTGGTTACATTATAGAATTCCAGAACGTGACTCAAATGAGTGGTCCAATAAGGCTAAATAATGTCCAAAGGATCCTGTGGTATCCTAAAGATTACTTCTTTCACCTCTTGTAGCATCTCATTAATACAATCAAACCCATCTTCAAAGCTGAATGTCATTATGAATCCCTCGTACAAAATATCACATTCACCTGTACCATGGCGAAGCTCTGTTTCTACATACGAGTTCATCAGGACAACGTCCAGGTTGTGACAAAACAAGTGCACCCATTCAGGTTGGGGCTTCTCTCCATAAGCTTAAGCCCATTTGGCTAAGTGTGTGCTTGGATCATTCTGCCCATCGTACTTGTCTGTCATTCATACCTTCAGCTTCCCAAAGCATGTTCTCATCATCCTCCTACATTCATGCCAATCATCAAAGCTTCCCTTGTGCATACCCCACCATCTTGTGGGCGTAGCACACAATGCCCAGTCCAACGCCTAGAAGCACTACTTTTCTAGCACCTCCCTTTCAAAGGCATCAAAAAAGATATCTACATCATTTAGTCCATCATAAGTGGGCAGATTCCTTACCTCTGATGACACAAAGCGTAGCGACCGGGTCATCATATTGCATCTCAGTGTAGTTACTTCATGTAACTGATTCTTCCAGTGCTCTAATTCTTCATCAGAGTCCGAGGTGTAGGAACTCTCCCGATCCCATGTAATTCGCCCATCCACTGTTGGATTCACCCAATATTGGTCTTGCACTATTATCTTATAGATACAGTCTAGATCATCATCGCTTTCATAATCGCAAATTGGTTCAGTATAGTGTGATCCTTCAACAGGATCTAGGGGTACTATTACACAGTGTGATTTATTCTCAAATGTCATTTTTCGCTTCTTTAGGTTGACTACCCCATTCATATCAGTAGCCTAATCAATGCCAAGGACCACAGGGTAGGGGTTGCTATCATCCACAATTTCTATTACCTCAAACTCAACTAGTGCGCTCACACCTTCAATATCTACAGTCACCCCTTGCAGCCACCCTATGGGGATGATCTTCTAATGATTCGCCACCCTTAGCTGAATCAGAGACCACTACAGTGCGGGCCTCCCCATCCCTTCCCAAGTCTTCTTTGGTAGGATGTTCACATTTGACCCCACATCCAAAATAACCTGATCCATTTTGTAGGAATTTACAGGGTAAGTTCCTCAGAAAGAATACCAAAAGGACACCACTCACAACCAGATCACAGATCAATACACCAGTATTTTTGACGTGGTTAAAACCCTCAAAGAGGGAAACAGTCCACGACCTGTCCCAACGTGGGTACTACAGGCAATTTATTAATCAAAGAATGAAAATTTACATAAGCTTCTCTCATGCACGGATTACCCGAACAATGACCCTCCATGCGCTTTAAATAGAACTCATGGACCAATCGGGTGTCAAGCCACTGATCAAGTGTCGGTAATACCGAGGAGAGAATGAACCGTCGGATCACTACATATCGTGACCGTCGGATTGAAGTTACAAAATGTACAACGGTAAAGAAACACACTTTACCTAACTCTATACCTAACTCTACACTAGACCAAGTTGAACTTAACTATATCCTATGTGTCGGAATATCCTAACATCCCCCCTTAAGAACAACTTGGGATAGGATTGAAGGATTTACAAATATGACACAATAGGAGAAGGAAGGAGGCACTAGAGCCTATCCCCACTTAGTGACAACTTCCTGAACTCCAAGCATATATCGAAGTTTAGTGAACTTCGCCTCTGTGAGAGCCTTTGTGAAGATGTCTGCAACCTGATCATCTGTTGGACAATATTGCACTTCAAGAACATGGTCATGAATGAGCTTTCTGATGAAGTGCATGTGTAGTTCAATGTGTTTGCTGCGCTGATGCTGGACTGGATCTTTGCATAGCTGAATGGCACTTTGATTATCACACCAAAGTGTGGTTGGATGCTGCTGCTCAAAGCCAAACTCTGATAGGATCTGACGAAGCCACAAGGCTTCCTTACTAGCTTCCACGACACCACGATACTCTGCTTCTGCTGACGAAAGAGAAATGGCAGCCTGTTTCTTACAAGCCCATGTAATAGGTCCTGAACCAAGAGTGAAGACATAACCGGCAGTAGAGTTCCGATCATCAGGGTCACCAGCCCAATCAGAATCAGTGAAACCAACTAACAGAGGAGCTGCTTTGGCACTGTAATGAATCCCAAACTGTACTGTACCTCGAACATAACGAAGTATTCTTTTAGCTGCTTTCCAATGACTTTCACAGGGGTTTTGCATAAAACGAGCAACAAGGCCAACAGCAAAGGAAGGATCAGGACGAGTATGGGTTAAATACAAGAGTTTTCCTACAAGTTGACGGTATAAGGTAGCATCAACTTCAGGAGAAGTACAAGAGACTGAAAGTTTGACTCCAGACTGAAAGGGAGAAGGGGCTGGCTTACAGTCTTCCATGTGAAAATGACGAAGAATATCACAAGCATACTTGGACTGGGAAAGGAAAATACCCTCCTTGGATTGCAAGACTTGAAGACCGAGAAAATAGTGTAAGTGTCCTAAGTCTGTCATTTCAAATTTCTTTTTAAGGCTGGACTTCACATGGTTTATAAGGTTGGGATCACTACCAGTAAGAATAAGATCATCAACATAAAGAACAAGGATGATAAGAGAGTTGCCCACTTTCTTGGTGTAGACAGTATTGTCAGAATGACACCTAGAAAAGCCAGATTCTAAAAGAAAGCTATCCATTTTGGCATACCAAGCCCGAGGAGCTTGCTTGAGGCCATAAAGGGATTTCTTAAGTCGACAAACAAGGCTGGAGTCTGTTTGTATGAAGCCAATGGGTTGTTCCATATAGATTTCTTCCTGCAAGTCCCCATGCAAGAAGGCAGATTTAACATCCATCTGATGGACTTCCCATTTTAAAGAGGCAGCAAGGGAAAGAACAAGGTGAATAGAGTTCATTTTGGCAACAGGGGAGAAGGTTTCAGTGTAGTCAATGCCTTCAACCTGTGAAAAGCCCTTAGCAACGAGACGAGCTTTATGTTTATCAACTTTCCCATCTGGTCCATACTTGGTTCTGTAAACCCATTTACATCTAACAAGTTTGCGTCCCTTTGGTAGAGGAACAAGATCCCATGTATCATTTGTCATCAATGAATGATATTCTTCATTCATAGCTGCTTCCTAATGTGGATGGCCTGAAGCTTCTGCAAAAGTGTCAGGATCATGATTTACTGGAGCTTGAGCCAGTAAAGAAGAGGCTCTTTCAAACTGAGAACGTGTACGTCGCTGATCTGTAGGATCACCAGCAAGATCACCTGCTGCATCTCGAGTAGCACGGACCCATCTTGGAATTTGAGGATCCTGAGAAGGTGGGGGAGGATTATCATCCTCGCTTTCATCATCTGAAGAAGAAATGTTTTCAAAAGTAGAAGAGATAGGAAGAGGTGGCACATCCGCTGGACTAGGCTCGCAGGCCGATTTATTTTCATCAAATTTTACATCTCTTCTAATGATAACATTTTTGGACTTAAATGGAATAAGTCTATAACCTTTTACATCTTCAGAATATCCAACAAAAGTACATTTCTCACTCTTAGGTTCTAAAGCTTTATGCTTTTCATCTGGAATATGGGCCCATGCTTCACTTCCAAACACACGAAAGTGACTTACATCTGGTTTAATGGAACTCCAAGCTTCTTCTGGAGTGATATTCTCTAGAACCTTAGTAGGAGTGCGATTGATTATATAATTTGCACAATTAATTGCTTCGGCCCAAAAACTAAGACTGAGTCCTTTAGATTGCAGCATACAATTAGCCATTTCCTTTAAGGTGCGATTTTTCCTTTCAGCTACACCATTTTGTTGTGGAGTGTATGGAACAGTATGTTGCATTTGAATTCCATTTTCGATGCAAAAGTTGATGAATGTGTTTTTAACATATTCTCCACCATTATCAGTTCTTAGCTTAAGAATTTGATGTCCAGATTGTTTTTCAACAAAGGCTTTGAAGGCCAAAAATGTGTTAAATACTTCGCTCTTGAGTTTTAAGAAGTATACCCAAGTGCGTCTGGAGAAATCATCAATGAAATTTAAGAAGTACTTGCAGCCAGAGAATGAAGCAATAGGAAGAGGACCACATAAATCACTGTGCACAAGCTGTAAAGGGGCTGAGGCGTGCCAAGAGGCATGTTTGTCAAAACTGTCCCGATGATGTTTTCCGAGTACACATCCGGAACAAACACCATCTCTGCAAGATACCATAGGAAGACCTGTCACCATATTTTCTTTACATAGATGCTGAAGGGAGCGATAGTTTAAGTGACCAAATCGCTCATGCCAAAGTTTGCTCACTTCATCATTATGAGCAACAAATACTGAGGGAAGATTTGATGACCCAAAGTTGTGAAACTTATACAACCTTATGGAATCATCAGCAAGACCAGTAGCTAGAATCTGTTTAGGATCTTTTAGATCCTTGATTACAACATCATGAGGTGAAAATTCAACAATTTTACCTTCACCTGAATGAGTTATCTGATAGACAGATAGAAGGTTGCAGGATAAGGTTGGAACACATAATACATCATTAAACTGACCATTGTCTAGATGAACAGTTCCAGTCCCTACAACATTAAGAGATCTATCATCACCAACATATATATTTTTGGTGTTACAATCATTTAAAGAAGAAAACATGGCTTGGTTTTTGGCCATGTGATAAGAGGCTCCAGAATCAATGAGCCACTCATGAGAATGAGAAGAAGAAGAAGATACATTTAATGCATAACCAGACTGAGATGATTGACAACGACATGCAGAAAGTGCCATTCCGGAAGTTGAAGTTGAAGTAGGCTCCACATGGATGTTATGTTTCTTCATTGCGGCTTCCAAGGCTTCCATCTTCTTAAAGCATTTAGATTCTAAGTGGCCATCTCGATTACAAAAGTTACAATGTCTATCAGTCTTCTTCCATTTGTTTTTATTGGTCTTATCATTTTGCTGAAATGATCTTTCATTTTGAGGCTGAGTTGGTTTAGGACCATTCTTTTGAGGATATGACTTCTTAGGATTCTTTGAATTTGGTTGTTGCTGGGCGGCTAACGCTTTCGTGGAAGAGTTTCCAAGATTAAGAAGACCAAGGTGTAAGAGTTTTTCTTGTTCTCTTATTAAGGAATCACAAAAGGAGTCAAAGGAAGGGGCCTTGTAGTCTTTTCCTTGACAAATGAAAGCTTCCCGTATAGAATGGAAAGTGGAAACAAATACAGAGTAGGTTGGTCCCAACTTAGTAAGGATGGAATAAATAAGGTTACCATCTTCTTTCTTAAATTTAACACCTTCCAAGAGATATCTAAGGGTCTTGAATTTGGACAAGAAATCTTCAATGCAAGAAAAATTATTAGGATCCAAAGTAAGCAACTCATTTTCAAGTTGATGGGCTCTAATTTCATTTTTAATCCCAAAAACTTTAGCGAGTTTTTCTAATGCTTCATGAAGAGTCTCAAGTTCTGCAATGTGGAATCTAAGATCAGGAGAAATAGACATCCCTATCAAACCACGTGCTTGATCTTGTCTATTTTCCCATTTTGCAGCCTTGTCTTCATCTTTTGGTTTCTTCTCTTGGTCTGTGGCTATTCTGAAGAGACCTTTACTTCTAAGTAAATCTTCCATGTAGGCTACCCATTGGAAGTAGTTAGTGCTGTCAAGAATGACTTGGCATGGACTTTCCATTTAAAAAAAAAAAAAACTGAAGCTGAAGATGCTGAAAGTAAGTGTTCCAATGGATAGATCTCGAAAAAATAGGCGGTTTTAAAAAAAACGGCTCTGAAAAAGGCTTCCGGATAAAGAAGTTATGGCTTTTTAAAAAAAAATTGTTGACGTTGCCGGCAAAGTGCGCAAATGTGCGGGAATGAAAAAATCCGCCCCCACAAAATGGAGACTTGAACCCAAGACCTCTACTCTCTTAAAATAGCTTTGAACCAATTGATCTATACAAAAAATTTGAGAGAGAGAGAGAGAGAGAGAGAGAGGGGGGGGAGGGGGGGGTGCCTTGGTTTGCGTGCTTGCCTTGAGAAAGCTCTTTTTCCCTACAAAACACAAAACACAAAACCCAACACGAATATGCAAAGAAAAACGAACCTTGCGGCTCGAAGTTAGCTTTAGCCAAAAAACTAGAAATTTTTTTAAAAAAATCTCAAAGTTAGCTTTAGCCGAAAAACTAAATATTTTTCTCAATGTTTCTGATTTTCCGAGATCACACTAAGGTGCAGGGAAAAGAGCATATGCATGAGAAAAATCCTTCCTTTCTGTTTCTGATTTGCCCAGATCGCACAGAGTCGCAGGGCAAAGAGCATACGCAGAAATGAAAGGTATAGATCCGGTTAAAAAAAAAGGCTAAATAAACCGAAACCGAAATAAGCAGAGAGAAAATAACAGTAAACTGCAAAAAACACTGTATACCTCCCGATCAGAAAAATGATGCACCTAGGGCTACCGGAAACCTTTTCGCATGAAACGAAAGGGGTTCGTCACTGGAACAGATGCTCCGAACGCAACAGAGCAGTCCTCTCGGCCCGAAAGCAGTCAGAAACAGCAGATCTAGGAAACGACAGCCGCATGCAGTTCTACCGGCTTCAGATTTGGATCACCAACGGACGCGGCCCTCAAATAGCTCTGATACCATGTAGGAATTTACAGGGTAAGTTCCTCAGAAAGAATACCAAAAGGACACCGCTCACAACCAGATCACAGATCAATACACCAGTATTTTTGACGTGGTTAAAACCCTCAAAGAGGGAAACAGTCCACGGCCTGTCCCAACGTGGGTACTACAGGCAATTTATTAATCAAAGAATGAAAATTTACATAAGCTTCTCTCATGCACGGATTACCCGAACAATGACCCTCCATGCGCTTTAAATAGAACTCATGGACCAATCGGGTGTCAAGTCACAGATCAAGTGTCGGTAATACCGAGGAGAGAATGAACCGTCGGATCACTACATATCGTGACCATCGGATTGAAGTTACAAAATGTACAACGGTAAAGAAACACACTTTACCTAACTCTATACCTAACTCTACACTAGACCAAGTTGAACTTAACTATATCCTATGTGTCGGAATATCCTAACACATTTCATACTGTCCTATCTATGCGGTCAGTCTCATCTCCTGTCCCGTCCTTGTTTTATGCT
The DNA here is from genome assembly GCA_031772625.1 of Pinus tabuliformis. NCBI lineage: Eukaryota > Viridiplantae > Streptophyta > Pinopsida > Pinales > Pinaceae > Pinus > Pinus tabuliformis. The sequence goes on along the minus strand of CM062804.1, from coordinate 502,539,287 downwards.
TACGAATCTTACGTACTACGCATGGCTCACCTGGAGTGTTTCCGGCACATCTATTTATGAGCTCTTGTAACCCCTTCATAGCCTTACTATTTGCAGTAACTTCATGCAGGTCTCTAGGAAAGTTGTAAGAATAGAAGGGTCCATCTTCTAATTAGGATTGTCCTTGCTTCCTGAAGTGGAGGCCTCAGTGAAGCTCTTCTTCTCTTCCATGAATGTTTCACGTGCTCGCTCCATATCAAACTCAACCTCCTTCGCTGGAGCCTTGTGGACCCATGTACTGTATTTGGGTTGTTTCCCCTTGTCATCTCCTATTGTGATTCCAATTTGGAGCACTATATTCACATTTGTATCCTCTTCACGTGGCTCAGACCTCATCATTTGTAGGTTCTAAGTCGGCTGAGGTGGTAGCACCCCTTTGTCATGTATCCTTGCTATCAGCGTGGGATAGTCTTTTGTTTCATGATCAAACAGAGTGCAGTACTTACATGACGGATGTTTCGGGTTAGTGCAATCATGGTCATAATGTCTTGGTCCTCCTCAATTATAGCAGATCATCTATCCCTAACCTTTGCCAGGTCCCCCTCCACCTCGGCCTCGTCTGTGTCCCTAAAAGCCTTTTCATGCTATCCCTGCACTTTGGTCAGGGGGCCACGTTTCTGCTTGAACCCTATAGGGGGGATTTTTATCCATCATTGGTTCAGAGTTTCTGCAATTATGCTTATCATGCCCTATCGACCTACAGAAGTTGTAGAGCAATTGTTGCGATGTCTATACAAAGTTTTGTAGCAAATGATAGTTATCCGTGGCATGTTTTCTTGCTACCTGAAATATAGCGCACCATAATGTAGGCCCTGCGCTTGATCCTGCCTGAGCTTCCGGACTCAAAGGCATCGGTACTCCTCTTGCAATATAGTTCACAAAGACTGGGTAATGGTCTTTGTCATGCCCCTGACCCTTGCAGTTCCAGCACCATACCTCTTCGCGCACCTCTAGTCGAACTATTCTGTCTTGTTTCAAATTTTGCATCTCAAGGCAAAGATTTTTCAACTGTGCATGGATATGCTAAACCCCCAGATTTGGATCTTGCATCGGTGTTTCATGCAGTCTCATTACAATCTCCAAGGCCTATTCCTAAGTCATTATCTTCTATTGTGACAGTGTAACCCTTAAGTGTGGCAGGAGCGAAGCCACAAACCATTCGCGATGCTATCTGTCTATTAATTTCAAGTTAGCTTCGCGGATTTTACACTTCAATCTCTAATTGAGTTCCCAAGGTGTCTCGCCTGGCTGCATCACAATTTCCTTGAACCCCACGATTGAGTATGCCTCAGATTTAGGCTTACTGAATTCTTTATTCAGTGTTGTCTAGATGTCTTCCACTCCAGCATTCGGGTTATCATTAGAGTACTTGATGTACTAGGTTAGCGCATGATCTTACAGAGGACTAACCATTGTTTCCTTCTTCATGTGATCATTTGTAATGCCTTGAGCTTCCCATACAACTTTCACGACGAACCAAAACTGGTCTAGGTCCTCATTTCCCAAGCCTTTGAACAAAGGCAACTTTACTGAGTTTGCCATACTGAACTGCGGTGGAGGCAAAGGTGGTACGGGTGAAGTTGTTGGTGATGGTGGCGAAGTTGGAGGTGGTAGTCGCGAGAATACTTTTCTTATTAACTGAATAGAACTTCATGGAGAAGCCTGCACTATTCCTTCTTTGTCACCTCGTGGAGGTGAAATTAATGGACTATATTCATGACCCTTTCTCCCTTCGTTCTTGTAAGTTTTTCTACTTCACGTAGCCCTGAACATCAAGGTAGCTGCATAACCCATTTTTCACACAATAACATTTTAATCCAGGTATTCAAATATTTCAAGTACTTACCTCACGGACCTTTGAAATAGCATCGCTCTGCCTCACTATAGCTGACTGAGGTATCGACTGCAAATTTAGTTACAAATCCTCCTATGATGCGATGGAGCCAATGATCGACAACACGGGTGATCTTATCCTCTGATCCTTCCAATCTCTGTACTAGCTCCGGGTTCCAAACAATAAGACAGTCAAGTCTCCACCTTCCTTGGCTATCCGCTAACTTTGTGATCCACTCGTATAGCTCAACTGGAAGGTAGTAGAAAAAGATCTCGTGGATCTGTATATATAGGTACATGTCCAGACATTGTTCCTTTTTACAATTACAGGATTTTGTTCTCCTGCGCTGCAAATTCATGGATCTTCCTATCCAACTACTCTCTGATCTCTATCTTATTTGGATTCCAATGATACAACATCAAACATCTCTTATGTAGATTACTATCTTGGCAATGGAACCATTTGTTAGCTTGTTGGGGCCTGACCCAGGTTCAGCGTTAGTTAACAAAACAAATCCCTACACTACTGGTCCTTTCGGCATCAGCCCGTAGACCACAGACTGAAGTCTCACCCAAAGCAGTATGGGGGGATGTTAGAACCAAGTTTCTGCACCCCAAGATGGTTGTGATGTCGGTTTATTCCTTCTATTCTTGCCTTTGCACAAGTCACTTAGTTATAGGGCTTGCCAGACTATCCCTCTATTCCACCCTTCAGTACCTCTGCGAAAAGGTATGATTAACCTTCACGCAGACTTAACCAATGGCACAAGTACTTTCATGCTAATAGGGCAGCGTATCGTGCAGATTCCCAAACTAGTCTAAGTGTCTTACATATCTTATTAATAAATCTTAGTTAGCACCATGTAAACAAATGTTCTTACTTGCATTCACTTAACCAACGTAATTACATACATTCACGCATCATATATGCATTATAAATGAAATTCACACGCAATATGACAAGATGTATTAACCAGAATAAAGACACAGAATTTACAGAATACTTCTCTTTATTGATATCTTCAAGTGATTACAAACACTATCCACCCTACGCACAGAGCTACATGGGTCCATGCACTCAGCTGCAGAATTCCACCTTAGGCCTCTGCGGAGTCAGCTATAGAGCCTCTACCTATGCTACGACCTAAAACTTAGACTTCTTACTTCAAAGCTGTGACTATCTTAGCAACTATTGAACTACTTAGAGCTTACTTACTTAGCTCTTTTTATACAATACCATGGTCCGCAGACCATGGGTAGATATTTTACAACTGACTTTACTTTACAAAAATAAGGGTGGACAACCCTTTATGATTCATGACACCTTCATGCTCCGCGACCACAAAATGCAGAGACTTTACAATTTTATTACAAAATTTGACCTAAACATGGGCTTTTAGCCCCAAAACTGTCCTTGGGGGATCCTGTTCCCAACAAAAATACATCGATGTAAACCTATTAGCCCCATCGGTGGAACATTACAGCCACATCTGCATGCTCCTCCAAAGAGATGAACTAGCTCTGTGCAGTGGAGAAGCCAAGGCCCGTTACAATACTGTCCAAGCTTTCTTCAAGATAGTCTTAATAGAAGCTTGGTTGACCAAAAGCCCATACAATGATTTATGAGGGACTATTTATAGCAAAGGGTGGGGTGACCCTTGACATTCCCCTTTGTGATCATTCAACTACCCTCATGACTCTTCACCTACTCTATTACTGTTACATCCACTATTGAGACTTGAATTACACTTGGCATGACTCAAGATTACAATGCACATGTACCCATGTGAACAATGGCTTGAACAAGCCAAACTAGACCTCATTCTGACTTAGACAACTATAGAAGTCCAATTTTTCAACATCCTCATGCTAATCAATAGTAACATATTGATGCCAAGATTGGTAGTCCTTGATAGTGTCTGTGTGTTCTGCTGTGACTTCTATCTAAAACCTGAACCTTGCCTCCATATCATCTGGGTACATTGCTCAAGCTCCTCTATTCAACTTGTCTGAAAGCATGCACATCATTGTCTTCAATGTCACTAGACTAGCAACATACTTGTGCATGATGTCTGCATTGATATGCAAGTCTGGGCTAGTGATGTTGCATCAACTTGTCAAAGTACGAGTCAAGCTCTTGTAGAACCTACTTCTTTGTCTTCGCCTGGGTGAGAGTCCTAAGTGATGGGATCACATGTGCGTGCACCAAAATATCCATGCTATTGAATACTCGTGCATGGGAAGCCTATATGCTAGTGATGAGTTGTGGTAGGTCTTCATAGTTCTAGATCTAACTCTGGATATGTGCTTGCATCTCAACCGCATTGACCCTCATCATCTTTGGCAAGTGAAGTGGAGCTCCCTTGTTCTTCATCGTCCATGCTTGCACATTATCATTAACAACATGTATGTTCTTCAAGATGCATGCTCTTCTCACACATCGCGGCTTCCATCGGTGGAGATGGACGAATGCTTGGTGCATGGTACCAAACTTGGAGTACAATGCATGCATAACTGTGTCAAGGTACAATACTTCATATAGTATTTCCTTCTTTAGTTCAGCTTGTGTGGACATTGTTACCAAGTCTCCTCCTTGATTCTCCACCTGTAGTTTCTTCTCCATTCGCTCATTCTTAGCTATGAGGAAGCAAACACTTGAGCTAGTGGCTTTGGCATACACTCTAGTTGCATCAGCCAAAGCAACTGGATGCTTGTGCACATCAATCACGATCACTTTTTCTTCAAATTGTGCAGGAGATGTTTGGTCCTTCGAAGTCGGTACTATGTGAGACTGAAAAACTCTGTGATGAGATTTGTCGAAAGAGATATTGTGCACCTCTGCTTCCAATTGACTACCAAGGATCTCAATGCCTCCTTGGTTATTCAAGACTTGCTCATCACCTAGATGCATTGAAGTGGGTGAGTCGACCTCTTTGTGGTGAGGCATGAGGTCAATAGCCTATCCAACTTATGCTGCTCCATGACTACATCCAACTATTCAAGTGCCTGTTCTATCTCATTAGCAGAGTCTTTCCCTTGTGATGGTTCACCCTATTCGCCTGATGCTAGATGTTCAAATGAATCGACTACTTGTACGAGTGCTGCTTCATCTGTCTACACATGATGCACCCCCTGTTGTATCTGCTACTGTTGTGCTTCCTTATCCTATTGGTGTAACTCTTGTTCTTTTTGGAGTTGATCACTCATCTCATGCAACTCCTTCTGTACTTCTTCCATTCTCTTCTTATCCCTCTGCCTTTGCATAATGTGCTTGTCGCGCTACTAGCTCTTTGCTGGAATAGCCATGGATTCTTGTTCTACAAGTGGATTTGCTCAAAACTTGCATCTTTTCTCCTCCTTCATGTGGTAAACAATCTTCCTCTTCCCTTTTTTCACACACAAGTATGCTTGGCTCTTCTGCCTCTGCTACTACTACTACTGCTGCTACTGTTCCTACCGTTGGTGCTCTCCGTGATGTTGCTTCATGCTGATTTGCTAACCACTCTACGGGTAAGCCAACCTGTTCATTGGGTCAGGAGGAATTGCAACAATACCTCCACGAGTCTTCCTTGACCCAGTGAAATGCCCCATGGATCCAGTTGAACTAAAATCTCATGCAGTGATCCTTCACAATGCAGTGTGGCTCATATGGGTTGAAGCTTTGGAGGTCGAATGGGTACTTCTTCATTTGTTTTTCGTCTAAAACCACTTGCTTGATATGCCAAATCTCATATAACCCAATCCACAATCGAAGAGTGGGGCAAGGTGCCTTCTTCTTCCACTGCAGTCTAGCTGTCAATCCTGCTGAGATGTGATACGATACTTCCTGCATGATAAGTATGTTCAAGGCAAACATTGGCAGAACATGCGGAGGCTTCTCTGCACTGAACATTCAAATGAAAGTGTCGGATGGTGATGCATACCAATCTGTAATGCCTAACAATGCCTCCATTGCTTCCTTTGACATGCAGGGTGGATCCTATTCGAATATCATCTTGTATACTGGGGTGACAAAATGGTCGGACAGTTGTAAGATTACTCCTCTGAAGCTGCATTTGGACAACAACTTGAAATATGTGTTCACAATAGTCTCCACTAGTGACCATGCCCACTCTAAGCCCGGGAACTCATGTCGGGTACAGATTGCATTTAGGATGTAGGAGGACATATAAATCTCTGCATGCATACCCTCGGGTGACTGTCAAGCCTTCATGACTTGTTCCTTCATTCGATGAGCCAATATGCAAGACTAGTTGCATGGTCTTCCTTCAATAGCCAGTTGGTCCAATGTGATCACCCAACTCTGAGGAAATTTTTTAGTGCTTTCTTGGCCACTCAATCGACATACAAATATGACCAAGTATTTGTATGCCTTCCTTAATATCTTTGTCTTGTAGATCTGGTTGGGTGTCATCCTGAAACGAGTTGGCTCCTTTACCCAATCCTTTGGAATGTCTCTAGAGTTAGCTCTACTATTGGGCAAGATGAATGGAGGACTAATGACAGTCATGTTATCTAACATCTGATTCATCTCATCATAATCTTTTGCCCAGAAGGTTGCAATCTTCGTCCCACTAACACTGTTTAAGGTCATTGTCTCGGGATCACTGTGAGAGACAACCCAGTGAATCATGTTTGCGCATTGGAACACGGTGTATCTACATGAAATATAGTACAAGCTGGACTTGCGAATGTTCACATACACCGTACAGTCTTCGAGGTCTTCCCCAAAAGTTCCTATGAATGTTTCATTAACCTCTTGCCACTTTAGTTTGTTGTCCTTGTCTAGATACAACTTCGTATCTTCGTAGATTGACAGACTAGAGGATACCTGCTCAATTGTTGTTCTAGCTACAACTCCATCAGTGTCCCATGATCCTGTTCTCTTGGAAGTCGTTGAGACAGATGAACACCTGAAAGATCTAGAAACAAGCAACATGCATGGCAAGAAATATGTTAGTGGAAACAAAGCAAATCCGGGGGAGGAAACATCACAAACCTGGGAAACTGATGAGAAAATTTGCGTAAATTTTACTAGGAGGTTGGGTGACTGGCTACCAGAAATGCGCAAAAGGTAGTTTGGGTTGTTTGGGAGGAAGGACTGGCTACTGGATCTATGAAATGTGTAATCTAGTCAGGCAGCTGGTTGCTGGGATTGGGCAATGCATAATTCCATCTGGGAAGGACTACTGGCCCAGGGACATATTTGAGAAATTTCTTGGGCCAAGCAGCCACTATCCTCCACAAATGAGAAAAATAGTCCTTGAGGCTAGTGCTAGGTAGGAATGCACATTTCTAGAGAGGAAGGTGAGCCTTCCTTCCCCAGATTAGGCAATTCAGCCTTGGTGAAGGCAGAGCCCGGGGCAAGGTTGACCCGACTTGCCGATGGGAAACTAGAATAAAATAAGACAGTGAATGCATGGTGACACTAAGTGATAGTAGAAGTGGTGAGATCTAGTATTGTAGCAATAATGCTACAACTCCTGGGGCTTCCTGTCTCTCATTTTATCAACCCGGTAGTTCGTACAAACTTGGAAGCGACGGTGCTATATGCACAAGTACTAGCTCTTGTCGCAACTGTCACTTGGTCAGCTGGCACAAGTCTGCTAGGGCTCAAGCCAACTTCTATAGGCTCTCAGAATAAGCTTGCTAATTGATGGACGAAAGCTAATCTCAAAGGAAAGCTACTCTACTTGACAAAAATGAACTGAAAGCAAATCAAAGCATGTAAACCTAGGAAACCCTAATTTAACTAGTCTAACCTCTACAATGCAAAAAATGTGAATGAAACTTCTACCAATGCTGCTGTTACCTCTAATAGGTGCAAACGCATGGATCTAAACTACTTGCATCATGAAAGATATGTTTTTGTATTTTTCCTTTAAGTGTGTGGAATGATGGTGACCTTGTGCTAACTAGGGTTTGGTTGTGCAGATGGGATGAAGAAGGAAGGAAAGCGTGGGACAGGTTGGGAAGGCTAGGAGAGGTCCCTAGGGATCCTTAGCATCCATCCACAGAGGTTCCTCGCATTCAGATGCTCAGCAACCGAGAGAGTGGCCTTCTACAGGATGGCTGTGGAGGATCCTACAGGATACTCTGTTTTCTACAGGATGTCTACAAATGGCTACAGGATGACCTACCGTGAGTGTTTGGAGTGATGGAGGAGTGATGGAATGGTAGGGGGAGATGTGTAAGGTAGGAATGAGGCTGGTGATGGCTGTAGAAGTGGAGGAATAGGATAGGGAGTGAATGTAGGGAGTAGGTTGGAAGATAGAGGGCTAGGTCAATGAAAGGGCTAGAGAATGGGAGTATGTGAGGAGTGAAAGACTTTGGGAGATAATAGAGCGGAGCAGGGGTCAAAGATATGGTTGCATGCGTGATCAAGATGGAGGACGAAGTGATGGAATGAGGAAGAGCAGTGTAAGTGAAACAAATGCTTATGACTGTCACTCAACCAAAAATGCATCAACCTAAACTGCCTATGCTTGTGAATTCAATGAACAACAATCTAAACGCGAAGGAGAATGTGCATGAAGTTGTGATGAAGGTGTGTGGTGCAGGTGTGAATGGCAAGGAAGCATCTAACGTGACTGTGACTATATTGCAGCAATCATCAAGTAAAGAAATGCGTGTTTTTGGTGGTTAGTCATGGACTTCACTCCAATCCCAGATGAGACAGCAGTGAGCCTTAACAACCTTTTTGTTGGAGCTCCAATCGATTATATCTATCCTCTGCTACACTAAGCAAGTGGAAACAAATTCAACATAAGCAACTCCTATCTAACTCATGAAAAAGACCAACTTAACAACCTGTAATTCGAATTGCATGTGTAAATGAAAAGCTCAAAGTGCTGAAATGAAATGGAAACAACACTACAGCAGAGGGGACCTATGGCTCTCAGGTTGGGCCCTAACCTGAGAGCTATAGTCTCCTTAAGAAAAACTCAGAACTAGATCACAAACTGCCTTCTTTATTCATAACTGATATCATGCCAAATTGGCTTACAAAAAGGAACGAAAACTGAACTGTGCTCCAAAATTACAATAGCAATACGAGAGTTTCAACAACCTATCTAAGGCTAAGGCCTCCATACTTATACAAAAATGATGATCCAACAAGTGTCCTTCATTTTAGGAGCTCGGCTGTCCAACTAGAGTTTAACTGCTGATCCTGTAGGATGGTCATAATTGCTGTTCCTGTAGAGCAGTTTATAACTGCTGTTCCTGTAGGACAGCTGGCTGCTTCTTAAGCTCGGAGGGGAGATGGATTGGAGCTCGGAGTTCTTGGTGGGAATCACGAGGAATGTCCCAAGACCGTGGACATCCTCTCCTAAAAACCAGCAGTGCCACCTCATTGTCTCCTTGTCTCCTTTTTCGTTGTCTTTTGCTCCCTTTTAATGCCAAAACCTGGAATCATAATGCATTAGTCACGTAGAGAGAGTGCCTACCCTTCTTCCTACAAACAACATGAATAAACTAAGAAATGCATGCATAAGCAATAAAAATGAATGGTTTGAGCAAGTAGAATAGGCCAAAATGAGCCCAAATTGTACGAAAATTGGGGCTCATCATCACCCCCCAGCTGAACCATTTGCTCATCCTTGAGCAACCTTGCTCCTGCTCCTTGTCCTTGGCTGAGGACTCAGGACCGGAATAGGCTCTTTCTTTTCTGCTTTTGATGGCCCTGCCTTCTCTGCCCCTGGTGGTGATGAGGGTGATGTTTCCTTCCCCTTTTCTATTTCCTTGAGTCGGGCTTCGGAAGGCGACTGGCCTATCTTTCGTGTCCAGGAAGTTATTTTTGGGCTCCCCTTTTCAGGGGTGGCTGATGTTTTAGAGGGGGTCCTTGCACTGGGTGAAGTAGGGACATCCCCTGAAGTGGTTTGGCTGCTGGGTGGAGGCTGTGGCTTGCCCGTGGTCATCCTCTTGCTTCTCCTAGCTTCAGGTGGTAGAGGGGTCTCCCTCTCCCTTTTCTCTTTCGGTTTTGGAGGTGTGCTGAGGGCAGCCAGTGCCACTGCTGCCTCCTTCTCAAGAATGCCAGCCTTCTCTTTCTTGCGTTTTTCTCTCTCGGAGCTCCTTGTAGAGGGCCTCTCCTTTTTAGATTTCGGGCTTCCTGTAGAAGACCCTGCTTTGCCCGCTTCCGGGCCTCCTGTAGAAGATTCTTTCTTTGTCTTCGGACTCTCTATAGGAGGCTGTTTCTCAATGACCTTCGTGCCTCTTGTAGAAGCCCCTCTTTCCAATCTCGGGCTTCTTGTAGAAGCCCCTGTCTCTGTCTTCGGGCTTCCTGTAGAAGCCTGTGGTTGCACTTTCGGGCTTCCTGTAGAAGCCTCTTTCTCCGTTTTTGGGCCTCCTGTAGAAGCCTGTCCTCCAATGATTTTCGGGCTTCCTGTAGAAGCCTTGGTTGTTGCTCTTGGGCTTCCTGTAGAAGCCTGCTCCTTACTGATCTTCGGGCTTCCTGTAGAAGCCTTTGTCTTTGTTTCCGGGCTTCCTGTAGAAGCCTGTTTTTGTGTTTTCGGGCTTCCTGTAGAAGCCTGTGCTTGCGTTCCTACAGATGCAACTCTCGCCACCTTTTCTTGCTTGGCTGCATGGATTTTTCTTTTGGCTTTGACTGCAGGAGCTGACGAGGTGCTTGGGCTGGCAGGGACCACCTCAGTCTTGACTGCCCTGCTTTTCAACCTCTGTTCCCTTGCTGACAGGATGGGGGTGTCCTCTTTTGCTCTGTCATCCTTTCCCTCCTCCTTCTCCTTTCGTTCTTTCTTCTGTGTTGGAGTCGGGACCTTTTTGCTTTTCCCTTTCTTACTCTTGGCTACGGGCTCTTCTTCTTCACCGCTAGAGGACCCCGTTTCTTCAAGCAACATCTTTATGTCCCCTTCTCTTGTTAAGTTCCTAAATGATTCCCATGCGAGGGGGACTTTATATGAGTGGAGAGCATCCTCCACAAGCAATTTTATCAACCCACGATGGGCTATCTGATCAGGGATTCCGTCCTTGAGCTTTGTAGAGCACTCCATCAAGGACTGCAGTAAAAAGTAAGGAATGCTCAGCCTCTGTGCTGCAGGGAGGTCAATCTGGTGTCTTAGTTCATTGAGCAGCCTGAAGTGATACGCATATATGATGCTGTAACGACCCTCACAGGTGATATATTTCATAATTTGCAAACTGACTTCGTTCCACGGTGGCAACAGGCTTGTCCTTTTCACCCCATTTTTGTCCTCTGTGAATGATTCTTCAGGCGGGAAGAATTCCTTCTTTGCTTGCTGGCTCTGCTTCCGCTCTTCTTTATCCCACGGCAGACCCATGGGCAGTTCTGTGATTCGACTTATATGCTCTGGGGTGAGTTGGAGGCTGAGACCTCTGAAGCTTACCGTGGCCAGTGTCAGGGATTTAGGCTTCAAGGCCTGCAAGAATTCCTCGGCTACTTCATCATCGTAGCCCTGTAGCTTATCACAAAAAGGCATCCATTGTGCTCTAGTGAAGAGCTCAACCACTGCCGGGTTTCTCCTTAATGTATTTGAATCAGTGGGCTCTCGCCTGATAAACCCACCAGGCATGACGAACACAGTGGTTTTGACCAAAGGCGGTAGATACAAAGGAAATTCGGTCTTAGAGACAGAGCATGCAATGAATTCACAGACCACAGTCTAATTATACTGCTATCCTGTAGAAGCGATAGTATAGGCACGGCAATCCAATATCTTTTATGACCAGACTGTGAATAATGACCTTGCCACCTTTGAAAACCAATTGCGGAAGGAGTTTCAGGGTTACCTCTTTTCCGCCACCTTTTTTACGTGAAGACTTCACCTTCCTGTAGAGACTGTTTTCCTGTAGATACTGCTTCCTGTAGAAACTGTCCCTGTAGAAACTGTTCCTGTAGGAGCAGTGCGCAGACTTCGGGGGGAGCTATAGTTGGACAGCGGTCGAGAGGTGCCTTACCAGCGTTCAGGTAGCCGAGAGCTTGGCGTATCAACATGCAGAGGTAATCAGAGGAGCTACTCGAGTTTTGAAGTGAGGTTGATGGAGATACACGCTTAATCGAGCCGATTAGATTTTGAATCGGCGCAGCTTGTGGCATGGGGGGTGAGCTGTCCCCGCCGGACCGTTGGGTGACGTCACCCATCATCCGCCTGCACATTCGCTTGCTGCCGCATTCATTCCCACAGATCTGCCGCCGCCCTTTTCGGTTAAACTCATTTCACGGTTGATGGGACTAATCTTCACGTGCGTGCTACGTGTGTCTTTTGTCGTGGCTGCCACCTCATCATCTGACTATCTCTTCACTAGCCGATGTGGCCAGTCAACTGGCCTTACGGCCACTCAACCATTCACCTTTATGCCATGCAAAAAAAATCAAAGTAATATCCATGCGATTTGATGGAGAGAAGGATTAGAACACTTACCTGCGCGCAGCTGCACATGATTTCCAGTTTGTGGACGATGGATTTACCTGCTGCACGCGGCTTACACAGACCCAGAGGCACATGGCTACCGGTTGCTGACACTGGAGTGGATGGATTTGCGTTCATGCGCCCGTGTTTTATCTCGGATGGTGGTGCTGTGGACGGTATTCACTCGAGTAGGTTGAACTGTTACATGATCCCCGCGAGGGGTCTTGTCACAGTCCTTTCTCCTTGGGTGCATGCTGCATGCTAGCGGTTCTGGCTTCTCGATCACGATCCCAGCGCTTCTGATGCATAACGCGGATGTGGTATGGATCTCGGTGCTTGGTTGTTTTTTGACAGATGTTTTTTCACGAGAACTCATTGCTTTGTTGTGCTGCTGCAGGGATCTTGGTTGCATGGCGACGAGGATGGTGGAGCAAGATAATAGCAATGTTCAGGGGTGCCATCAGTGGCATGCATGCATTCAATCCACTCCTCAGTCGCTAGATCTTCATTTGAAACACATTTCGGCCGTCGCAACCTTCTACAGGAAGTTTCCTGTAGAACACATAGCTTCCTGTAGAAATTTTGCACTTTCCTGTAGAAGATCCGCGTCTTCCTGTAGGAAGACTGTCTATTCCTGTAGAAAACTGTATCTTCCTATAGAAGATCCAAATCATGATAAAAATTGCACATACCTTGAAAAACATTGTTATTCTTGGAGGAGGTGTTGATGACATCCTTTGATAGCATGATGAAGGCCCCTGGCTTGGAGTGGAGAGGCTTCTTCTCCTCCATAGAACATCTGCATGCAAAACTTTTATTGTGCTTATTGTTTTTTCTTTTTTTTTCTCTCTTTTTCTCTTTTTTTTTGAAAAGATAGCAGGGGCGCCCCAAAGAGGTTTTCACCCTTGCTACCTGCCCTGAGCGCCTCAAAGAGGTTTTCACTCAAGGATCTTTTTTAAACTTTCTTCTTTTTTTCTTTTTTTTGAAAGACAATAGGAGCGCCTCAATGAGGTTTTCACCCCTACTGCCTGCCTTGGGCGCCACAGAGAGGTTTTCACCCAATGATCTTTATTTTTTTCTCTCTTTTTTCTTTTTTCTTTTTTTTTCTTTTTTTTTTCTTTTTTTTTTCTTTTTTCTCTTCAGGGTATGCCCAAAGTGGAGGCAGAACCCTTCTCTATGACCAAAACAGATTTCTCCATAGTGCTGATAAACTCTTGTCTTGAGAGAGGTCTTCTGTAGATCTTCAATCGGTGCCCATTGACAAGCATGGGAATGGCTCCCTCATCAATGGTTCGAATGAGGACAGATCCATTGTCATGGCACTGCTCCTCTACATATGGTCCTAGCCATCTGGTTCTCAACTTTTCCTTGAAATCTTTGAATCTGGAGTCATACAACAAAGCCCAATCTCCCGGCTGGAATTGCTTGTCATGGAGATGTTGGTCATGCCACACCTTTCTCTGAAGTTGAACCACTTCTGAGTGAAGGAGGGCCTGCATGCGGTGCTCATCCAATCCATTCAGCTGCAATAACCTTTCTTGCTGTGCATGGCTGAGATCTAGGTCCAGCTGAGCTGCCATCCTCAAAGTGTTATATTCAAACTCAATGGACAACAAAGCTTTCTTCCCATAGACCAGCTCATAAGGTGTGAAGCCGGTGGTGCTCTTCCAAGTGGTGTTGTAAGCCCATGTGGCCTCAACCAGGCGATCTGCCCAGTCCTTTCTGCTGCTGCTCACCACTTTGGTCAAGATCCCTTCTAATGCTCTATTGGTGACTTCCACCTGCCCATTTGCTTGAGGGTGATAGGGGGTGGAAGTCCTGTGCTTGATCTTGTGATGAGCTAGAAGATCTTCAATCAAGTTGGATGTGAACTGGCTCCCCTGATCGGTCACCAGCTCTCTTGGGTAGCCAAACTTGTAGAAGATGTTCTCTCTTAAGAACTCGACCACCTTCTCTTCTGTTGCTGCTTTGATTGCTTTAGTCTCTGCCCACTTTGTCAAGTAGTCAATACACACAATGATGTAGGATCTCTGCCTCGAAGAGGGATTGATTGGACCCACAAAGTCCATGCCCCACTTCTCAAATGGCTCAAGAGTCACTTGAGGTTGGAGAGGCATCTCATCCTTTTGGGTCAGTTTCCCCATTCTTTGGCATTGGTCACACTGGCTGACATATCTTCTGACATCTTGATGAAGTGTGGGCCAATAGTAGCCTGCCTGCAGGATCTTGAAGGAAGTTCTCTTTGTTGCAAAATGTCCTCCACAAGGCCCATCATGACAGGTGAGGAGGATGTCAAAGACTTCCTCTTCCCTTACACAACGCCTTAAGATCTGATCGAGGCCAAGCTTGAACAGGTTGCCCCCGATCCAAGTAAATGAGGCACTCTTTCTGATGATTTTGCTCTTCTCTTTTGAAGAGAGGTGCGGAGGAAACTGAGCTGAGACAAGGTAGTTTGCTATATCAGCAAACCATGGAGAGAGTACTGAGATAGCAAACAGATGCTCATCAGGCATCTGGTCATCCACCGTCCCATCTTCACCTGCAGACAAATCCAATCTAGACAAGAAGTCAGCAACAACATTTTCTCTCCCTGGTTTATCAACAATGGTTAGATCAAACTGCTGCAATAAAAGTAACCATCTAATAATACGAGCATTCACATCTGGTTTATTCATCAAATATCTAATAGCAGCATGGTCAGTATGTACAAAAGTCTGGTAACCAGTAATATAATGTCGGAACTTGTTCAGTGCATGGACTACAGCTAAGAACTCCTTCTCGGTTACAGTGTAATTCAGCTCTGCTTTGGACAAGTTTTTGCTGACAAAGTAAATGGCATATGGAAGTTTTTCCTCAACTTGTCCTAAAGCTGCACCTATGGCTTTGTTCGAGGCATCAGTGTGGATGTGGAAAGGTAGGGCCCAGTTTGGACCTCTCAAGATTGGTGCTGACACCAACTTGTCCTTTAACTCATTCAAACTCCTCTGACAATCGTCAGTCCACTTAAACTCCACATCTTTTGCCAACAGACCAAACAATGGTGAGGCTAACTTGCTGAAGTCCTTAATGAATCTCCGGTAGTATCCTGCTAATCCCAAGAAACTCCGGACATCCCTTACTTTTTGAGGAGGTGGAACCCTCTTGATGAGAGAAATTTTGTTGGGATCCACCTGCAATCCTTGGGAAGAAATAGTATGGCCTAGCACGGTCCCTTCAGTCATTAGGAATTCACATTTCTCAGGACTAAGGGACAAGTTCATCTCGGTGCATTTGGTTAGGACTTTCCCCAAGTTGGACAATGCTTCCTGGAAGTTGGCCCCATAAGGAGTAAAGTCATCCATGTATATTTCTACTGCATCATGGACCAACTCCGAGAAGATGCTTAAGACAGCTCTCTGAAAAGTAGCAGGAGCATTGCATAGCCCAAAGGGAAGGAATCGGTAGGCAAAGGTACCCCAAGGACAAGTGAAGGTGGTCTTATCTTGGTCTTCCGGGCTGATTTGGATTTGATTGTACCCGCTAAATCCATCCAGGAAAGAGAAGAACTTCTTTCCTGCCAGTCCATCCAACACTTGATCTATGAAAGGTAGGGGGAAATGGTCTTTCTTGGTAGCTTTGTTCAGCTCATGGTAATCTACACAGATCCTCCACTTCCCATTCTTCTTGGGAACCAACACTAGAGGGGACACCCATTCACTATCTGAGATGGGGTAGATGAATCCGACATCCAACAGTTTTTGCAATTCTTCCTTGACAATGTCTTTAAGGGCTGGATTCATTCTCCTCTGAGGTTGCCTAACCGGTTTACAGTCCTCTTTGATGTATATATGATGAGTACAGACCGAGGGATGGACTCCTTTCATCTCCTTATAGCTCCAAGCAAAAGCATCTAGGTGGCTGGCCAACAGGTTGCATAGCTCCTTTTCCTGAGAAGGAGATAGGGAGGAGCTGATTTTCAATGCTCTCTCAGGGCCGAACTCCACATTCTTAACTCTGGGAGTGACAGGGTTGGTTGTACAAAGATCCACTAAGGTGCTAGCTTGGGCATCCTCCACCAATCTTTCTAAAGGTAGGGCACTGGTAGGTGGGTTTTGGATCAAGTTCTCGATCAAATCATCCTCGGTTGGGGGATTTCTTCTATTGGTTTCTATGGTACACAAAGGTGCTGAATACACCTCGTCTTCCTCTCCTTCCTCCAACCAGAGTGGTAAATCATGCTCTAAAGAAGGTTGGGCAGGAGGGTATAGGACAAGTTGCTTGGACATAGGACCATTTTTTATGGTCATATTTCCAGCACGACAACTGATATAGGAATCTGCAGTGGCTAACCAAGGCCTTCCCAAAATGAGGGGATATCCAGTAAGCTTTTCCTTTAGTTGCAGAACCAGGAAGTCTGCAGGATACTCCCAAGAGTCAATAGAGACCAAGACATCCTCCACAATCCCTTCGGGAGTCACAGTGGAGCAATCTGCTAATTGCAGTACTGTCGAGGTCTTCCTCAAGGAACCTTGAAGATTGAGCTTGAGCATGGTATCCCTGGTCATTACATTAATGGCAGCCCCCAGATCAATCAGGGTGTGGGGTATGATGGTGCCATTGATGTGGACATCTACTACAGGACTTCCAGGATCTAAGTACTTTGGGCAGATGACTTGTCCTAGCATAAGGTCAGACAGTTGTCCTATGACATTGATAGTTGAAGCATCTTTCTTCCGTCTGCCTGGATGTTTGAAACACTTCTCCTTAACCAGCTTGTTATAGATTGGCACATCCTTGATGGCCTGGAGAAGGGGTATCTTCACACACAACTGCTTGAGCTCTCCCAGAAGCTCATCTTCTTCTGGGTTGGGTTGTGTGGTGGCTATAAGTCTCTCAGGAAAGGGTGGAATAGGCTTTGGTTCTCTCTCCTGATGGTTTTCCTCATCCTCTAGGGGAGGAGGTTGGCGATCTGGAAGGGTCTTTCCAGATCTAAGATTGATCTCCTGGATCTCCACAGCATAGGTAGGGCATGAGGTTTCCCCAGTATATACCTGCTGAGCCTGTCTATTGTTGGGGTTTGGGTTCGGTTGAGCAGGCATCTGAGGTTGCCTTGGAGGAGCAGGAGGTAAAGGCTGAGGTTGAACTGGTGGTGGAGGCAAAATGGCAGGAGGAGTGTTGTATTGGGGCCTCCACCCCGACTGAGGAGCACTCCATTGAGGCTGCGACTGGGTATGTGAGTGATATGGATGAGAAGGAGGTTGAGTAGGGTACTGAGGTGGATAAGACCATGGAGGAGGCATGGACCATGAAGGGTGAGCAGGGGGACCCCAGGAAGGCATAGGAGTTGACTGGTTGGGGTTGTAATAAGCTTGAGATGCCCCTTGCATCCCCTGCTGATAAGGTCTAGATCCTTGAGGCCTCCTTTGGTTGATGAAGTAGAGAGGTTCAGTGGGGGCTTCGGTCCCTTGGTACATGGCTTTAAACCCAGGTAAGGTTGGACACTGATTTGTTGGGTGGTCCTCCTCACAAACGAAACACACTTCAACCGAATGCAATGGACATTCGTTCTTAGGGTGTCTTCTGGTGCACCTAGGACAGAAGACAGCCAAGGCTCTCTCAGCTTCTTCTTTCTTCTGCTGGATCCTGAATTTGTCCAGCTGCATGGCAATGGTCTGTCTCACCTCACTCTTAAGATCTTCTAATTGGTTTGTAAACTCATGTTTGGAGAAAGGGACACCGGTGGAGAGGAGATTTCCTCTACCTCGTTTTCTAGCTGCCTTGGAATGATTTCGAAACACGGTCTTGATGTCCTCATAAGGCAGTTGGTAAATGTCCCCCCCAGCTAACATGTGAAGGGTGTCTAAGAGATCTTCAGGGACTCCTCGGAGTAGAACCAACTTGAGAGATTCAGGGTCAAGTGTGCACCTGGCCCGTTTATAGCTAAGTTGGAACCTCTCCTCATAATCCTCTAAAGACTCATCATTCCCCATGGTCATTCGAAAGATCTCCCCCTTGGTTTCCTTGGACCTACAATAATCCCTATACTTGGTATTGAAGGCTTGCTGCATCTGAGCCCAAGTGGCTATGCTATTCCCAGGTAATCCCATGAACCAGCGTAGGGCTGCATCCTTAAGAGTGGAAGGGAAAAGCTTCAGCTTTTGCTCATCTTCAGTATAGTCATAGGTTCTACAAAGGATAGCAAACTCAAACAAGAAGGTATCAGGATCCTCAGTGGTCAGTCCATGGAAGTGAGGCAAGGCGGAGGGGCTAATGTTTTTCATTTTCATATCTCCATTGGTCTCTCGGATGGGGAATGCTCCTTCTATTCTCTCATCTTCTCTCCTATTATCAGCCATGGCTTCAGATGGAGTGGTCTCTAACTCTTCTTCTTCTATAGGGTCTTGGTATATCTCAGGATGTTCACCTATAGGTTCCTCTGGGTCACTGTCACCAAAGAAGAGAGAAGGGTGACTCAGTGATGTGGTGGGGGTGTTTGGTAGGAATTTGCCTGATCTATCTCGGTTCCTACGAGGCATGAAATGGAAAGGACTTTTTCTTTTTTGAGTGCTTTTGCTTTTTCTTTGGTACCTGCAAAACTGAAACAAAGTGATCTACAACTAACTATATTGCTCAAATGAATTTGTAGAATTGGAAAGCTAATCTAGGAAAGCAAGAAAAATTAGTCTAGGAAAGCAAGAAATATTAATCTAGGAAAGCAGGAAATGCTAATCTAGGAAAGTAGGAAATGCTAATCTATGAAAGCAAGAAATGATATTCTAGGAAGGCAGGAAATGCTAAGCTACTTTTGCAGAATGGAAATGAAATAAACTACTGAGCAGAAGTAAGAGTACGAAAGTAGTAGAAAAGCAACAATTACTAATACTCTGACGCTTCCCCGGCAACGGCGCCAAAAAGGATGGTGAGCTCCAGTATTGTAGCAATAATGCTACAACTCCTGGGGTTTCCTGTCTCTCATTTTATCAACCCGGTAGTTCGTACAAACTTGGAAGCGACGGTGCTATATGCACAAGTACTAGCTCTTGTCGCAGCTGTCACTTGGTCAGCTGGCACAAGTCCGCTAGGGCTCAAGCCAACTTCTATAGGCTCTCAGAAGAAGCTTGCTAATTGATGGACGAAATCTAATCTCAAAGGAAAGCTACTCTACTTGACAAAAATGAACTAAAAGCAAATCAAAGCATGTAAACCTAGGAAACCCTAATTTAACTAGTCTAACCTCTACAATGCAAGAAATGTGAATGAAACTTCTACCAATGCTGCTGTTACCTCTAATAGGTGCAAATGCATGGATCTAAACTACTTGCATCATGAAAGATATGTTTTTGTATTTTTCCTTTAAGTGTGTGGAATGATGGTGACCTTGTGCTAACTAGGGTTTGGTGGTGCAGATGGGATGAAGAAGGAAGGAAAGCGTGGGACAGGTTGGGAAGGCTAGGAGAGGTCCCTAGGGATCCTTAGCATCCATCCACAGAGGTTCCTTGCATTCAGATGCTCAGCAACCGAGAGAGTGGCCTTCTACAGGATGGCTGTGGAGGATCCTACAGGATACTCTATTTTCTATAGGATGTCTACAAATGGCTACAGGATGACCTACCGTGAGTGTTTGGAGTGATGGAGGAGTGATGGAATGGTAGGGGGAGATGTGTAAGGTAGGAATGAGGCTGGTGATGGCTGTAGAAGTGGAGGAATAGGATAGGGAGTGAATGTAGGGAGTAGGTTGGAAGATAGAGGGCTAGGTCAATGAAAGGGCTAGAGAATGGGAGTACGTGAGGAGTGAAAGACTTTGGGAGATAACAGAGCGGAGCAGGGGTCAAAGATATGGTTGCATGCGTGATCAAGATGGAGGACGAAGTGATGGAATGAGGAAGAGCAGTGTAAGTGAAACAAATGCTTATGACTGTCACTCAACCAAAAATGCATCAACCTAAACTGCCTATGCTTGTGAATTCAATGAACAGCAATCTAAACGCGAAGGAGAATGTGCATGAAGTTGTGATGAAGGTGTGTGGTGCAGGTGTGAATGGCAAGGAAGCATCTAACGTGACTGTGACTATATTGCAGCAATCATCAAGTAAAGAAATGCGTGTTTTTGGTGGTTAGTCATGGAATTCACTCCAATCCCAGATGAGACGGCAGTGAGCCTTAACAACCTTTTTTTTGGAGCTCCAATCGATTATATCTATCCTCTGCTACACTAAGCAAGTGGAAACAAATTCAACATAAGCAACTCCTATCTAACTCATGAAAAAGACCAACTTAACAACCTGTAATTCGAATTGCATGTGTAAATGAAAAGCTCAAAGTGCTGAAATGAAATGGAAACAACACTACAGCAGAGGGGACCTATGGCTCTCAGGTTGGGCCCTAACCTGAGAGCTATAGTCTCCTTAAGAAAAACTCAGAACTAGATCACAAACTGCCTTCTTTATTCATAACTGATATCATGCCAAATTGGCTTACAAAAAGGAACGAAAACTGAACTGTGCTCCAAAATTACAATAGCAATACGAGAGTTTCAACAACCTATCTAAGGCTAAGGCCTCCATACTTATACAAAAACGATGATCCAACAAGTGTCCTTCATTTTAGGAGCTCGGCTGTCCAACTAGAGTTTAACTGCTGATCCTGTAGGATGGTCATAATTGTTGTTCCTGTAGAGCAGTTTATAACTGTTGTTCCTGTAGGACAGCTGGCTGCTTCTTAAGCTCAGAGGGGAGATGGATTGGAGCTCGGAGTTCTTGGTGGGAATCACGAGGAATGTCCCAAGACCGTGGACATCCTCTCCTAAAAACCGGCAGTGCCACCTCATTGTCTCCTTGTCTCCTTTT
The DNA here is from genome assembly GCA_031772625.1 of Pinus tabuliformis. NCBI lineage: Eukaryota > Viridiplantae > Streptophyta > Pinopsida > Pinales > Pinaceae > Pinus > Pinus tabuliformis. The sequence continues at coordinate 502,518,205 of CM062804.1, read as the reverse complement.
TCGTTGTCTTTTGCTCCCTTTTAATGCCAAAACCTGGAATCATAATGCATTAGTCATGTAGAGAGAGTGCCTACCCTTCTTCCTACAAATAACATGAATAAACTAAGAAATGCATGCATAAGCAATAAAAATGAATGGTTTGAGCAAGTAGAATAGGCCAAAATGAGCCCAAATTGTACCAAAATTGGGGCTCATCAAGAAGTGATTGGCAGTGCATGCAAAACATGAATGAAAGATTCAATAAACAGATCAACATGCATGTGAGGTGAGGCGGTTTGCCGATTCGGTGAACATATGTGCAAAATAGTTTCATGCATACGACAGTAGTGAGATCGCAAAGAAAACTAAAACAGAGCTAGGACAAGCTAGTATACATGTAAATGACAACAAGCGTTCAAAGAAATCAAACAAACAACACTCACATAAGCGAATACACAAAAAGCAACAAAAATGTTGAAAAAGAAAAGTTGAGGCCACTTACCTGTGAATAGTTGAGATGGATGTGTCAAAGAGTCCTGGATGTGCTCTGGGATGTCAGAGCTCCAAGATCGATGTGAATGAATGAGCTCTGATGCATCGAATAAATAAGTTTGGTCTCATGACGCGCATACCACAAATCTAGGAAAAAGCAACACTTGGAGGGAAACTTCTAAAACAACTTTTCATGTAACTCCCGTATGCTAAAAATATCTCCCTAAATCATGGGATGCCTTTTTCACGTTGTGTCTTGCTATTCTGGGAAGAGCAAGTCATGCATTCATGCAAGTCAAGTCCCCTTGCTCCCCGATGGAATTGGTCAACTTGACTATTCATGAATGTAGTTACTCAACTGCTCGAGAAAAATGTGCATTCCTGGCTGGGAGCAGGGATGAATACCTAGAAGGATTGCTCAATTTCTAGGCAGAACAATTGACTACTGCCCAGATTTGTGCAAAGCCTGAGCTGAGCAGCCTTGCTAGGGAAGTTTGTGCAAATCCTGTTGGGAGTGTTGGCTGGTAAGATTGCGCAATCCTAGAGATGAGTAGGCTGCCAGAGAGGATTGTGCAATTTCTAGAGGAAAGGTTGGTTTCCCTCCAAATATGCGCAATATTATAGAGGAAGATGCTCAACATGCAGCTGGATCAAGTCTGGGTGATCAGCCCTTGAGGGGAATGGATTGACTGCGATTGACAGGTTGTCTTTATGTGAGGAAAATACTAAAGCTTGAGTACTTGATGAAGCAAGACAAAGTGTTGTGAAAGTTTGGTAGGGAGGCTCCAAAACAAGCTAAGGCAAAATTTTGGAGGGTGGTTGTAGCCACTACAACAACCTCCTTTAGATTCTTCTTGATAACTTACATTTCTTGTTCCATCTATGCCAACATGTCTGATCCAATCAATACCATATTCATTGGATCAGTCCATGGGAATATTACAATTCCACCCATAACTACCTCAAATAGACTCATCTTCAAATATTCTTGATACTCATTATTATATGCAAACTTGACCAGTGGAAGATACTCTTCCCACTTCTGTTGTTGATGCATGATATACATCCTCAACATGTCCCTAAGAATATTTTTAACCCACTAAGTTTTTCCATCTGTTTGTAGATGATAAGTTGCATTGAAGGCTAACTCTATCCCCAAACCTCCAAACAACTCTTTCCAAAACTTGGAAGTGAACTTGGCATCTCCTTTTGACACAATCTTCTTAGGAATACCATGTAACCTCAATATCTCCCTGATGAAAATATGAGTTATGTCAGTAGATGACTTTTTTTACTTAACTATGATGAAATGAGCTACCTTGGTCAAAATTTCAACCAAAACCATAATAGAAACATGCTACTTTGATGTCCTCGTAAAAGCTATAACAAAGTCCATGGAAATGACCTCCAATTTCCACTATGGAATTAGAATCAGATGAATAAACCACCTGGATGCTTACACTATTCTTTTACCTGCTGACAATCCAAACATTTTGCAACAGACTGAGCCACCTCTTTCTTCAAGTTTGGTTAATGGTGGAACCTCTTAATTGCTATAAATGTCTTTTGGTATCTTAGGTGACCTAAATGCAACTTGACGTGAAACTCTCTCAAGGTAAGATTCTTGAGCTTGTTGTTGTTCGACACATAGATACTATACCTAAATCTAACCAAACCATCGGTTATGAGATGATAATCCACATCCTGATCACCTGTACCTTGTTGGTGTAACATGTGATGAAGTTGTTGGTACCTATCATCCTGTTCCCCTACCTACAAGATCTACTCTTGCAAATCTGTCCCATATGAACTCATATATGCAATGTGATTTACCTACACTCTTATGCTAATAGCATCTGCAACCATGTTCTCTTTACCCTTAATGTACCTATTCTCAAAGTAAAACTCACTAAGCGTGGCGAACCACCTAGCTTTCTTGGAATTTAGATTAGGTTGGTCAAAAAAGTACCTCAACCCACTATGATCACTCATCAAAATGAACCTCCTACCAAGAAGATAGTGCCTTTACATATTTAGCACATGAATGATTGTTGCCAGCTTAAGATCACGAGTCACATAATTCTACTCATGCTCATTAAGCTTCCTTGAATCATAGCATACTGCATGTCCTTCATACATCCACCAGGTCCCCTCTTGCAAGCATCTACACATACCACAAACTCTTTGTCTAGATCTGCAATCTTCAAGACCAGAGTATTTGTGAGAAATTTCTTCAACTGCTCAAAACTAGTTGGACACTCCTCAATCCATTCAAACTTATTTCCCTTTTGCTGCAAAGATGTAATAGGATACACAATCCATGAGAATTTTATGATGAATCTCTTGTAATTACCTGCAAGTCCCATGAATGATCTAACCTCATCCACATTCCTAAGAGTTGCCCACTCCATAATAACTCTGATCTTTTTTAGGTCCACTGCTATACCTTCCTTGGAAACCACATGCCCCAAGTAATGAACTTATGTCTGAAATAAACTACACTTACTAATCTTGACATACAATTGATGCTTTCTCAACAATATTAACACTACTACTAGATGTTTTGCATGCTCTTCCTCATTCTTAGAATACATCAATATGCCATCAATTAACACTATCACAAACTTGTCAATATAAGGATGAAAAACACTATTCATAAAACACATGAAAATAGCTGGAGCATTAGTCAAACTAAAAGGAACCACAAAAACCTCATAATGCCCATACCTAGTCCAGAAAGAAGTCTCTTAGATGTCCTCTTCTTTGATGTGTACCTGATGATACCCTAATATCAAATCAATCTTTGCCAACACTGATGCTCCTTTCAACTGATCAAACAATTCATCAATCCATGGAAAAGGGTAGATGTTCTTAGTCATCACCTTGTTCAACTGCATGTAATCAATACACAAGTTGAGAGTACCATCCTTCTTCTTCACAAACAATACTAGTGCACCCCAAGTTGACGCACTTGGCCTAATGTATCTCTTATCAAGAATTTCTTTAAACTGCAACTTCAATTCGGTGAACTCTAGAGTGCTCATCCTGTAAGGTTCCTTTGATGCTGGTGCTGCTCCCAAAATCAACTCAACAGATTATTCCACTTCTCTATGAGGTGGTAACTCTAAGATATCCGTTGGGAATACATCCTGAAACTGATGTAAAACTGAATACCTCTTCAAGACTCCAGTATCCTCAACATCCTTCCCTTTTTCACTAGAAATATTTTTAATTTTAGGATAACAATGGTATGTTCTATGCTTAGAGAAAATTTACTTCAATTTCTTTATTATCCCAATATCAATATCCAGTTTAGGAATCACATCATCATGATAATAAAATGCAGATAGGACATAAACAATAATAGTAGAAGACTAGACAAGACAAGAGGACACAAGATATGGCACCAACCAGGTACAAACCCCAATGTAGGGAAGCCTTGATCAATTCTTCTTATAATTCTTCAAAAGTTCAACAAAGAGAGAAAGTATAATATACAATATTCACTTGCCCAATTAGAGTGAAATATGATCAATCAAACAATAGAAACAAAAAGCCCTAAGCAGAAATACAATTTTGATCAAGAGGGTATATTTTGACCTCCAAAATAGCCCAGGAATACTCATTCAACTTGGCCTCCAACAACAAGTCAAATCAGCCCAAAAACAGCCTGAAAATATCCATTCAAACCTTGTCAACGAGAGTCAATGTAGAAGAAAGCCCTAGCATAGTCAACGCTAGTCAAACAAAGGTCAAACAACCTCAAATTTTGTGCCCATAATTGTGGTCTGCCAAAACAAAAATATCCCACTCAAAACCACAGTCAAAGATGGTCAACGTTGGTCAACACTGGTCAATAAAACTTCCTGCAACTTTCGGTCAACCCTGGTCAACGCAGGGACAACAAAATAACAATCCCTTCTTTGCACTTGTGGAGAGAAAAAATCCTCAGAAGATTCATACCCAAACAATGAAGGAGAGATGTGTGAGTGAGTGAAGTGCCAAAATGAGGAGGAGGCCTCTTGAATTTATATGCGACATTGAGGTGCAAATTAGATCACTGGTTGACCTTGACAATTTGTCCATAATCAAAATAATATCATAATTCCATTTGTACATGTCAGAATGGGATGATCTTTAGATCAATCCTACACCTCTTGGAGAGAGGAATCCAATAAAAATATCAGCTACCTCATATGAGCTGTCCAAGGTGAATTTTGTCCCTAGTTTCCAAATTTTAACTCTCCCTCAACTAGGGAGAACTTCACCTGCCAAATTGTCTGACAATCTATACCATCATGATCTCTGCTTTGATTTTTTGAACCATGAAGAAAGAAGAAATGATCGAGAATGTATCATACCATTCTCCATTGACCCGAAGTCAGTCTCTAATAATAGAGAGTGTGTCATACCACTCTTAACCAACCCAAAGTCAGTTTCCATTGATCCCATATCAATATCAACATCCTATCATAGATATTATGGTAGTACACGATGCGTCCATCGATAGTACTATGGTCCCTATCCTCATTTCCCTACTCATTAGCCAGATGAGAGGTACTTCCCATGAGTCCCAGACTGCAAGGGTAGGATGTTCCAGTAGGAGAAGGTGAACCACTCATCCTACTCATATGCCATAAGAGAAGGTGAAGCACTCAACCTATGCATATCTCAACATGGGGTATCACAGAGGAAGGTGAACCACTCACCCTATGCATCGCGCACCATTAGGGGAAGGTGAACCACTCACCCTGTGCATCGCGCACTATTAGGGGAAGGTGAACCACACACCCTATGGTCACTCATCGCTCCAAGAAGGACCCCAAGCCCCTCGGAGCTCCCATAGCTCAACATCCATCTCATACGAGACCCTCAGAAGAGGGTATCTCCATGAATCCAAGTCATTCACAGAAGGTTAAGATTTTGAACTTCTCTAGGGGCTTCGTAAGAACATTGGTGACCTGATCATCAATCCCAATGTGTTGGATCCTTATTGCTTCCCATTATACCATATCTCGGATAAAGTGGTACCTAATATCAATATGCTTGGAGCGTTCATGAACACGAGATTCTCAGAAAGACAAGTCCCACTCTGGTTGTCACAGAAGATCACGATGGTATCCATAACATCCAAACATCTCATTAAAGACCTTCCTCAACCAAACAACTTCACAGGGGGCCATACTAGTAGTAATGTATTTAGCCTCAACAGTGCTCAAGGAAACCAACTTTTTCTTCCTACTCATCCATGATATCGAAGCAAAACCTAGAGAGAAGAAAAATCCATATGTTCTTTTACGATCCACCACATTGCCAGCCCAATTTGCATTAGAGTAACTATGGAGGCTCATATTCTCGGTAGTGTATCTCAGTCCATAAGTGATTGTGCCCCGAAGGTATATGAAGAGATTCTTGGCAGCAACCAAATGTATTTGATGAGGCTCGACCATAAACTAACTCAATGCATTCACGGCAAAACATATGTCTATAATGGACTTCACCAAGAACATCTGGGCCCCCACGAGTTGACAATGCTTAGAAGGATTTCCAAAATCAGGCCCAACAGCACTTCCACATAACTTCTTGAAGTTAAGTTCCATAGGAGTAGTCACGGACTTGCAGTCCACCTTCCCAAATCTTTCAAGAATCTTCACAATTTATTTTCCTTGAGAAAGGAAAATCTCACCTGGATTTTCTAGATCTCTAACCTTAGGAAGTAATGCATCAATCCTAGGTCCATCTCAAATTCGAAGCCAACTCCCTCTCACATTGATGAATAAGAGAGTCTCCACCTATTAGAAAGAGATCGTCCACATAAAGTATGAAGATGAGAGGTCTACCATTCTCAACCTTAAAATAAAGGTTCATATTAGCTTCACTTCTCGTAAATCCCAACTTCACTAGAGAGTTATTGATCCTCTCATACCAAGCCCAGGGCACTTGTCTCAACCCATAGAGGGATTTCCTCAACCTACATACATGTGTTTGACGATCTTGAACTTTGAACCGCTCAGGTTGTTCTACATAGACTTTCTCCTTAATTGAACCATGCAAGAAGGTAGCCTTGACATCCATCTGGTGTAGACTCCATCCTTGTGAGAAGCAAGGGCTATAATCGAATGGATGGTGGTGTAGTAGGCAACCAATGAAAATATCACATCATAATCTACACCTTCCTTTTGAGAGAAGCCTCGAGTAATGAATCTAGCCTTGAAATTTTCAGCACTTCCATTAGCTCCATGCTTGATCTTGGAGTGCCATTTCAAGGTGACAACGGATTTATCCTTAGGTCTAGGGACCACATCCAAGACATCATTCTTCATAATTGAATCATACTCTTCGTTCATTGCATCCTTCCAAACTTGGTGCTTTGCAGCTTCTTCGAATGTGAAAGGCTCAGATTGAACAATGGTGCCCATTGCAGTTAAGTACCCTTGGTACCTATTCAGATTCTTTCTTTCATGAAATATCTCCCTAGGTGCAACATGTCTCTCGACATCTTCCAGAGTCTACCTAAGCCATGAGGGTGTCCTTTTTTAGGACAATGGCTCATGAGGGGGTGGATCAATGGGATCCATTAGTCCTTCAACATTGGGCATTGACTCATTCTGCAGTTCTCCCTGCTTTCCTCAATCAATGTCTTTGTCCTTCCTTGGAAGAGGAAGGTTACTAATCTTCTCAAGGGTAGCATCCTCATCGAAGACATCATAACTTATCTCCACTTCTCTTTGGCCAGGAACATAGATTCTATATGCCTTAGAAGTTTCATTGTAGCCTACAAATGTTCCTTTCTTCCCAGAAGCATACAATTTTCTTCTATTTTCTTTTGGCATATGAAAATATATGGGACTACCAAAAATTCTAAAGTGATAAATGATCCAGATTTAAACAGGAACAAAACAAATTACGGAGATAACCATAAACACAGATATACAGCGGAAATAATACTTCATTTCATTAATGTAAAATACTGAAATATGCTTACAAATAGTAATGGAAATAAATAAGCTAAGGCGATGGTATCTTATCTCTGAGAAGAGATGTGGTGGCTACATTCCTCTGAACTATCTTCTAATGAGGCTCGAAGGCCTATTTATTGTTTAGAAACAATGGAAAACCCTAAACATCCAAAAACCTAACCCTAGAAGATGAAATGCCAAACTGTGGGCCCCGTTTGGGTAAATTGGTACATCAACTTCCCGGGGTTGTAACTTTGGTATATGATCTTCGTTTGACATGCACAATATCTCATTACAAAGATCTATATGAGAACTACAACTTTGGGAAGAGCAACATTGGTTGATTGACCCATGTTGCTCCAATTTTTCCCAAAAAACGTCGTTTAGGGCCTCAAAATTGCTCTAGAAGTTCAGGACCCGAAAAACTGCTAAAAATAATAAGTTGTGCTACAATTAAGGAAACTGAAAATGCTGAGAGAAACAATGGTGGGGGTCCAAGTGGACTTGGTAGGTGGCCACCAATATCCACTTGGATCATTCCTCCCCCCTTAGGAAGCAATGGTCCCCATTGTGTTGAGTTCCTCCATGAGATGAGGAAACTTCTACTGAACTTGGTCCCTGGTGAGCCACTTGCCCTGGTGAAGGATTCGGCTTGCTTTGACAACTCGATACGGTTGGATATTCTGTTGCTGAGTGTGATTGATCTGTGTGTCCATGACCTGATCAGTTGTAGCTTGTTCCATGCAATCTGGATTTAATTCTGTGGGTGTGAGCTATTCTGCAATGTCAGATGTGACTAGTAATGGTGGAAAGTATGGCCGAAGGCAGTCCACATTGAACATTGGGTGCAGGCCAAGGAATTGGGGAATGCTAAGCTCAAATGCATTGTCTCCCACAACCTTATTAATGGTGTAAGGACCATATCGGAGTGGTCTCAGTTTCTGATAGGCTCCAGTAAGGCATTCCTTTCGCAAAGGCAACCAAACTTTGTTGCCCACTTGAAACTTGTGTGGCACCCGATGTTGATCATGTCGCTGCTTGTACTTGGCATTTGATTTATTCAGAATGTCATGGACCTCCTGGAAAACATGTTGGATGTGCTTCATGAAGTTGGTTTCCTTATCTATTTCAGACTAGACATGAGTCGAATCTGTGTCAGTAGCTGCAAGTGGCATGGCCACATCAATGGGCCATAGTGGCTGGAATCCCAAGCCCACTTGAAAAGGGCTATGGCCAGTCGAGTTGTGAAGAGCTCAGTTGTAGCTATCCTGAACATAGGGGAGGCTCTCGTTCCATGTGCGTGGATGCTTTGAGTTGTACATGCGTAGAGTGTGTATAATCATCATATTGACAACCTCTGTCTGACCATTAGTTTGAGGATGGAAGGTTGTGGATTTAGTGAGTTTGGTGTCCAACATTGACTAGAGGTTGGACCAAAATGTACTGAGGAACCGACTGTCCCGATCTGAGATGACAGACTGTGGGATCCCAAAGTGCAACCACACTCGTTCAAAGTAGAGTTTAGTAGTGGATTCTACTGTGATATTCTTCTTGCAGGTTGCCATAATGGCCATCTTCAAGAACCTATCGACGATCACAAAAACATGGTCGTTTCCATCCTTAGTGAAAGGAAGGCCTGACATGTGATCCATGGATATGGATTCCCAAGGTCGACTAGGGGTAGGCAACGGGATATAGAGGCCTTGCTTCTTGATGGTCGGTTTTGCAATGGCATAGGCAATACATGATTTGATGTACTTACTGACATCCTGTCAAGGATTCAACCAATAGAAATACTTTTGTAGTACTGCCACCATTTTCTCGACCCCGAAATGCCCAGTAGCCCGACTATAGTGTGCTTCCCAAATAATCTTGGCACACTCGCTTGAAGGAACACAAAGGTGACCCAGGTAGCATAACAGGGCATTTTGGAGGTGAAACTATGGAACATGCAGACCCTCCAAGGGTGTTTGGTATGTGTGGCCGAATTCTGGGTTGTTTTTGTAGAGAAGTGGCCACTCAAAAGTCTTGTGCCCACAAGAGTTGAGCACGGTGGTTAACACCATGGTCGGTGGTCGACTGAGGCAATCTGCAACATTATTGGTGTTTCCCTTCTTATACTTGATATTCAAATGGAACTGTTGCAGGTATGTAGACCACTTCTAATGGCAATCATTCTAAATTTTCCCTTGGGTCTGTATGAACTGTAGGGGTCGGTGGTCTGTGTGGATGACCGTTTCCTTCCCCAAAATGTAATGCTTCCATTGTTGGAAGGCCTACACAATGAAATACATCTCTTTTTCATAAGTGGGATACTTTGGACTGTGTCTAAAAGTGTCTCACTGTGATATGCCACTGGATGCCCATGTTGAGTAAGGACTGCCCTAATAGCATAGTTAGAGGCATCTGTCTTGACCTCAAATGGTTGTTACAAATCTGGTAATGCGAGCACTGGTGTCATGCAAAGGCGATCTTTCAACTCTGTGAATGCCTTCTGTTGAGATTCAAACCAAAAGAATTTTGGTTTCGCTCCTCCCTTGGTGACTTGACTCAAGGGCCAAGTGATATGAGAAAACCCCAACAGGAACTTGCGGTAGAAGTTGGCAAGACCTAGAAAGTTGCGGAGCTCTATCAGAGTGGTTGGAGATGGCCAATCCTGAATGACTTGGATCTTGGCTAGATCCACATGCACCACCTGTTCATTAATAATGTATCCCAGATACTGAACCTGGGTCATGCCAAAAGTGCATTTCTCCAAATTGGCGCATAGCTTGTGTTGCCACAGTGTTTGGAGAACCTGTCAGATGTGGTGGAGGTGCTCTTCCCAACTCTGGCTCAAGATCAGGATGTCATCCAAGTATACCACTACAAATGAGTTGGTGAATGGTCGCAAGATGTCATCCATTAGCCTCATGAAGGTTGCAAGAGCATTCGTCAATCCGAAAGGCATAACCAACCATTCAAAAAGGCCCTCCTTGGCTTTGAAGGCAGTCTTCCACACATCATAGGGTTCGATTGGTACCTGGTGATATCTTGACATCACATCGATCTTTCTGAAATATTTTCCCCCCTTCAGTTGCTCCAGGAGGTCATCAATCTACATCAGGTACCTATTACGGACAACGATCTTGTTCAACGCCCGATAGTCAATACAGAGTCTCCAAGTCCCATCCTTCTTCTGTACCAACATGATCATGCTCCCACAAGGTGATGAACTCAGACGGATGTGACCTTTCTGCAGCAGCTCCTGAATCTACATCTTGATTTCATCATTCTCTAAAAGGGAGCACCGATAGATTGGTCCATTGGGTAGCGGTGCACCTAGGGTCAAATCGATGGAGTGCTTGACCTGACAGTGTAGAGGAACCCCTATAGGGGAGGTGAAGATGTCCTCGTACTCCTCCATGACCTAGTCCATCTATAGTTGTCATGCGGAAGGGCCTCGTTTGGATGTCATGGCCACCGTCTTCTTCTTTCCTTGAGGGCATATCATAAGGAAAACAAATTTCCTAGTTTTAGAAATGAGCTTACTACACTGTTTTGTAGTAACCAAAGAGATGGCAGTAAGCGGTGCTACCTCCGGTATCCTATACAACTTATTTCCCAACATAACAATAACAGCACGGGGCCTTGATTCATACATAGCATGTCGCTTCCACAAGTATGGTTGTCCTAATAATACATCAAAAAATTCAAGGGGAGCAATGTCACACAATACCTCATCCATGAAGGGCTTGATGTTGTATGGAAGGCGACACTACTGGCTCATGCGAAGATATCGTCCTTGGTGAAGCCACCCGATGGTGTATGGTTGTGGATGTGCTATGGTCAGTAAGCCTAACCGCTTCATGACCTCTGCTAAAATGAGGTTCTTTTGGCTCCCGCTATCGACAATAAACTATAGCAGGGAACCCTTTACCCACATCTGGGAGTGGAAGAGACACTCCTCCTCCACTGGATCTTCGGGTTCCTCCTTCTGTATCTTTGTGGTGGCAACGGTGGCATTGGGCTCCGCATCGATAATCTGCTTCCCTTTGTCATTCGCCTTGTCGGGTTCTGACTCAGAGTCGGAACATGCATCTGATTCTGAAACCTTCAGCTCAACCATCAGTGACTTGTTGGCCCAACACTCACTTGTGTTGTGAGTGGAGCTCTTATGGAACTCACACCATTTTCCTGTGTCCTTTTTCGGCTTCACGTCACTATTCTTTGCTTGTAGCTTTGGTGGGTTGTCTTGGGCTACCTTGCCTTGGCTTTGTCCTTTTCTCTATGGTTTAGGGCCACCTTTCCCTTGCTTTGGATTCGTAGATCCAAAGTCTTGCTTCTTCTGTTTAAACTTTTGCTTGACCTTGACGGCAAATTGGTATGCTGTGCCGAGCGAGGAGATGTTCAGGAATTCTATTTCTTCCTGGATGTACTTATGTAAGAAACCACATAATTTGAGTATCAAATGATGCTCCAAATCCTTGATACCCAACTTTGTGCGAAGGGTATCGAAAATATTGGTAAACTCTGACACGTCTTTGTCCCTTCCCTGCTGCAGTGTGGTCCACTTTATGTATTGATTGTCATAGCTTCTGACAGGGTAGTACTGATCCTTGATGGCATCCAAGAATGAATTCCAGGTGGGTGTGGCTAAAAATAGTGAGCCGGTATTTTCATCCTTCTACTCGCAGTAGGTTTCCCACCAGTCCTTGACATGGGGGGCTGCTTTGAGAAGAGCGAAAACAATCGTTTCCTGACTCGAAAATTCATGAACATAAAAATAACCCTCTAGCAGATTTAACCATTTATCTAAGGCATCTGCGTCTATCTGACCCTCGAATATGGGGATTTCAAAATTAAATTTTACTTTAAAGGGCATGGCATTTCCAGAGTAGCTGCTGGAAGTCGATGCGTCACTTCTGGGTAGCCGCTGAAGGATCTGGGCAAAGCTATCCATCATCACCTTCCTTTGTCGCTGAAGGGCTTCTTCGAGCAAGATTTTGATGGAATCTCCTACCCCCTTGTCTTTCTTCTCATCTGGCATGGGAGGCCATCGGGATTTGCGAGGCTGGTCTTGCAAAGGTTCGACCAATTCAAGCCCTAACTCCTTATATCTCGACCTCGTTGGGGACATTTAAAGAAAAATAGAGAAAAAGCAAACCGCTATGATACCACTGATCCGGATTTAAACAGGAACACAACAAATTACAGAGATAATGATAAACATAGATATGCAGTGGAAATAATACTTCATTTCATTAATGTAAAATACTGAAATATGCTTACAAATAGTAATGGAAATAAACCAGTCAGGGCGATGGTAGCTTATCTCTGGGAAGAGATGTGGCAGCTACATGCCTCTAAACTATCTTACAATGAGGCTCAAAGGCCTATTTATTGTTGAGAAACAATGGAAAACCCTAAACATCCAAAAACCTAACCCTAGAAGATGAAATGCCAAACTATGGACCCCGTTTGGGTAAATTGGTGCATCAACTTCCCGGGGTCATAACTTTGGCATATGATCTTCGTTTTACGTGCACAATATCTCATTAGAAATATCTATCTGAGAACTAGAACTTCGGGAAGAGCAACATCAGTCCATGGACCCATGTTGCTCCCAATTTACCCAAAAAACTTTGTTTAGGGCCTCAAAACGGCTCTGGAAGTTCAGGACCCAAAAAAACTGCTAAAAATAGTAAGTTGTGCTACAATTAAGGAAACTGAAAATGCTGAGAGAAGCAATGGTGGGGGTCCAAGTGGACTTGGCAGGTGGCCACCAATATCCACCTAGATCAATAAACATCAGGTTTCTTACCTGTGAAGAATTATTCGGGATTTTTGGAGTCCAATGCTTGATGAGGGCATCTATTTTGAACATACACGGCGGTGTTTGTGGCTTCAACCCATAAGATATTTGAAAGGATTTGATCATGAAGCATGGCACAAGTGCCTTCTACGATATAATGGTTCTTCTTTCAGTAACACCACTGTTTTCAGGAGTATATGTGGTAGTAGTCTCCCTCTTAATGCCAGCTTCTCTACAATAATTATTGAACTCATTTGATTCATATCCAGTTCCATTGTTGGTCCTTAATATTTTGATCTTATTCCCGGTTTGATTTTTGATCAAAGCTTTGAAAGAACAGAACCATGAGAATGTTTCATCCTTCTTATTTAAGAAATATATCCAATTCTTGCAAGATCAATCATCCATAAGGATAGAATACTATAAATATCCTCCTAATGAGTTCACAGGCATTGCATTAGAAATATCAAAATGAACCAATCGCAATATTTCAATAGTCTTGCTATCACTTGAGTGGAATGGTCCCCTTGTATGCTTTCCTTTGGCACACCCCTGACAAACACCTTCTTGTTCTACTTTAAATTTGAGCACACCTGTCACCATCTTCCTCACATTAGGTAGAGCCTTATAATGTAGATGAGAAAACCACTGGTTCCATTATTCGGATTGAAGTGATGTGTCACAACACATAGCTCCCAATAAGATTCCTCTAACTTGATATAGGCTGTCAACCCTAAAGCCAAGTGTAAATGCATATTTGAAATTTGCATTCGACACACGTACCTTTCCATTGATGAATGCCACCTTGAATCCTTTGTCCTCCATCGCCGAGATGGATACCATGTTCTTCTATAGATCAGGTACTTAAATTACTTCTTGTAGATGAATGGTGTTACCTTGATTTAATTGAAGAGTAACATTCCCAACCCCCTTCATAGGATAGGTGGCATTGTCTCCAAGGAGAGTTTCCAAATTTGTATCCTTTTCAATCAGATTTGAAAGAGCTTCCTTATACCCAGAGAAGTGCCTTGAGGCACCACTATCAATCAACCAATTCCCAAAGTGTCTAGAGGAGATGTTGTGGAGAGGGTAGATATAAGATAAAATTATTTTTTCTTGTTATCAACAACATCAGATTCATCATTCCTGGTGTTTCTTGATCTCTTGGGAGGGCGACCATTTCCTTGATGAGGAGCGGGAGCATCCCTTTTTCCTTGGTTGTTGAATCTACCATTCCTTTGGTTGTTGTTGCCCCTGAAATTGTTGTTATTGTGGTTGTCATCATCATGGGGTGTATCCCTTATATTAGGACACTCCCTAGCATAGTGGCCAAACTTGTTGCAAATGAAGCATCTTCCCTTCCTTCCATTTTTGAAACTCGGCCTTCCTCGACATTGCTTGTTTGAAACTTCATTATTATTATTTTTAACATGAGCATTGAATGTAGTACGATCATTCCTATTTGAAGGCATATATAGTTCCATCATCCTTGTTTCTTTTTGAGAACATCTAGTCAGCAATTCTTCAAAACCTAAAATCCTATCGTTGTTAATAATAGTAGTGTTGAACACATGCCATTCACAAGGGAGTCCTCCAAGGGAAATGAGAGTAAGTTCCCTATTAGCAATAACTTCTCCAATTGAAAGAAGATAATTTTTTATCTTAGTAATCCTCTTGAAGTAAGATTGAATATCTTCATTTTTTTCCCTTCTTTATATCCTTTAGCTTGTTCTTGAGGAAAATAATTCGGTTTGCATTGATAGATTTGAACATGCCAACCAACATGTCATATATATATTTTCATGTGTTCGAATAGGAGATGTAATAAACTAAACGCTTATGAATAAAATCCTTGATGATCTTCTTGGCTTTGACTTCACCCTTCTTTTACTTTGTATTAGCAACGGTTGGTGCATTTGAAGGAGGTTTTGAAATATTTCCCTGCACTTAATCCATAACATCTTGCTCTTCTAAAGTCAAATCAAGAGAAATCTTCCACGCATGATAATTAGACTTATCATGAAGCTTGTCATTAGACTTGAAGTAGGATGTGGAGGCCATTGAATCTTGTCCTTGATCAATGATTTCTCCTCTTAGTGATTGCTCTTTTCACTCTTGCTTGGGATTTGTCTTCACCTAAGCTGTGATCCCATGTTAATTTTAGGATTACAATGGTATGTTCTATGTTTAGAGCAATTTTACCTCAATTTCTTTATTAGCCCAATATCAATATCTAGTTTAGTAATCACATCATCATGATAGCAAAATGTAGATAGAACATAAACAATAATAGTGGAATACAAGCCAAGACAAGAGGACACAAGATATGGCACCAATGAGGGACCAATCCCAATGTGGGGAAACCCTTGATCAATTCTTCTTATAATTATTCAAAAGTTCAGTAGAGAGAGAGTACAATATACAATATTCACTTGCCCAATCACAGTGAAATCCAATCAGTGAAAAAACGAAAACAAAAATCCATAACCAGAAAGTCAACACTAGTCAACAAGGAAGATTTTGACCTCCAAAACAATTTGGTCAAACTTGACCTCCAACAACAAGTCAAGTTAGCCCAAAAAAATCTAAAAATATCCATTCAAACCTGGCCAGTGAAAGTCAATGTAACAACAAGACCTAGGATAGTCCACGCTGGTTAAACAAAGGTTAAACAACCTCAGATTTTGTGCCCAGAAATGAAGCATGCCCAAACAGAAATACCCCACACAAAACCGCAATAAAAAATGGTCAACAATTGTCAACACTGGTCAAAACAACTTCCTGCAACTTTCGGTCAATGTTGGTCAAAACAACTTCCTGCATCTTTCAGTCAACATTGGTCAAAGCAGGGAAAACAAAAGAACAAACCCTTCTTTGCACGCGTGGAGAGAGAGAAGCCTCAGAAGATCCATGCCCAAAGAATAAAGGAGAGATATGTGAGTGAGTGAGGTGCTAAAATGAGGAGGAGGCCTCTTGAATTTATATGCAACGTTGAGGTGCAAATTAGATGACTGGCTGACCTTGACAATTTGTCCATAATCAAAATAAATTCATAATTCCATTTGAACATGTCAAAATGGGATGATATTTAGATCAATCCTACATGTCTCAGAGAGAGGAATCGAATAAAAATATTAGCTACCTCATATGAGTGTTGGCTTGAGGGGGCTTGGACCCAGGTTTAGAGTTAGCTGCGCTAACCAACAAAACCCTACACTACTAGCCCTTTCGGAAACAACCCACATATCGTAAGCTACAGTCTCACCTGAGGCAGTGTTGGGGGATGCTAGGACTAGGTTTCTACATCCAAAGCAATATGTGATGTGTTTATGTCAAACTTAGGGCTTTATCTTGACCTTCACGAACCCTAACCCTTAAAACCTAGAAATTGCAGCAATTAACAGTTAACAGATTTATGCCCTTCGCTGACTATGCTAAACATGCATAACATCATTTAAATATGCAGATCTATGTCTTTGTGAATCTATTAAGTACTTTTCCTAATTAATTTCATTCAACAAATAAAAAATACAACAAATTTAGAGAGAACCACTAATACACAGATACATAGATAATTCCTCAATCCAAGTCTTTATTATGCTTAGATCTTCAATTAAAGTCCTCTCCAACCGTGCACACACAGCTACAAGGGCCCACACACTCAACTATGGACTTACCAACATCTTCGTTCACACATATGCAAGAGCCTTCCCCTTCGCCTAAGTATAGAGTAGACAAAATAGACATAAATCCTGCACTTCTATGCTCTTACTTATCTATCTCTATGAATCTTCCATCACTTTCTTTTATATTATTCTTCATTACAATACCATGGTCTGAAAACCATGGGCGGGTCACAAAAAAAATTGACTCTTAACAAAATAAGGGGATTTGGCCTTCTAAAAGCCAATTTGACTCCTATCAACCTGTGCTACTTGTGCTCTTCTTCTCAAAATGTGGAGACTTTACAATATTTAACAAAACTTTACAAAATTTGACCCCAGGGGACCACGTCCCAACAAGACCCCAACACAAAGTCGTGACTCATCCTGATTCACTCTACTGGTGTTGCCTAGATCTTTGCTTGCAAACCACTGAATTTGATATTCAATGATTAAATATTTTTTATTCCCTATGTAATGACTTAATAAACCTCTTAGACCAATTTCCTTGTGGTTGGACCTTCGATTCCAAGGCCCATGGTTCTCTGTGTCTACTACAGAGAGCTTAACTAGATTTGGATTGTCTATGACAGCTAGCTTGCCTCATTGACCCATGGCTGCATCCTTGAGGAGATAATGGAGGCCTTCTGATGTAGCTCATCAATCTGGGTCTGGGTGAACTTTCCTTCCTGAAGTTTGGTGAACCTTTGTACTAGTGCTAAGGTTTGCGTTTTCACCCTAGTTTTTTCAAAATATAGTTGCTTTTCATGGATGTCTGCTTTGATCTTATGCAAGTGTGGATCCTCCTGCAGCGAGGTCCACATCTCCATTGTCTTCTCAAAGAATTGGATGCAATCCTTAACTGCAATGGCCAGAGAGGTCATATCTTCTTTAATTGCAACCCTGTGCTACTCTTTGACTTTCGGAGGAGTGGTTGACTGTAGCTTAAGTTGAAGCTCTGAAATTTGTAGTTGTAGCTCAAACCAGGCCTTACCAATTCCTCCTTAGATTCCTTTACCACATCACCGAACTTCTTAATTTTCTCAGCTGAGGCCGATTTTGCTGGAATTTGGAGCTTAGGGAGCTCACCGCGTAATTAGGTAAGGGTTATCTCTAGTTGTTGATCCTACTATATCGCCTTGTCGTAGGCCTACAAGGCCTGTGCTTTCTCTTCAAAAATCTGTTGGTTTTTATTTTTGACCTCGTCAATGATCAACAATGCTCATTTCTCCATGATGTGGAGCTCATCTGAAACTCCTTGGTCGAACTCATGTAAGGTATGGATCAGTAGTGCTACAAGGTTGATACTCAGGTTCTTCCATAAATGTGCGCACTCCTGGACTTTGGCTGACTCAAACTAGAGAGATCCCCCTGGTAGTGGTACTAGGTGAAGCCCAGACATGATTTCCATGACACTAATTCTCGGAACGTTCGCTTGATCCGCATTCACTTGTGCCACGCTCACTTGATTCGCACTCACTTGTCCCACGCTTTCTTGGATCACCCTTGTCTAGACCTACAATTCCTTCAAGCGCTATTGTACTTTGTCCAATAATTGGTGGTACTTTTCCTCAATGTGTCCTTAAATATTTTCAGTGGCAGAGTGGACAACATCACCTATTTCATCAACGTCCCCCTTTGTGAGGACCAATGGTCTCACACTCATAGAATTATTGGACTTCTACTTCTAGCGAGGTGTCGTGGCACTTCGATTTTACCTCTTCCTAACCCTGAAGGGGGACTCTAAGTCTGCGCCCCCTTCCTCTTCACCTTCAGTTTCAACCTCAACATCGGTGCACTCCATTTGAGGTTCTTTGAGGTCAATAGTGACCTGCGACATTGCTGCAACTTTCTCCTTTGGCACTTCCTTCTCTTTTGTAGAAACTGTTTCTTTCAACACTTCCTTCTTTTTTTTGGAAAGCTTTTCTTTGGCCACTTCCTTCTCTTTTGTGGAAGCCTTTTGTGCTTCTTTTTCTTTTCTTTCTTTGTGACAATGGTTTTCCCTCTTTCACCTTCTGCAGCCTTACTTGTTCCTGTGCCTACGTCGTATGGGGTGAGCCATTCGCTCGGCCATTTGTTGATGACCCCCATAATGTCATCCTATGTGACTAAGTATGGCAACTTATGCCATGTTCCTGTGGAATCCTTCTTTGCGCATATGGACATATTTTGAAAATCTGACTTGAAATCTACAATATTTAAATATTGTGCACATAAACTAGGTGATAAACATGGTCGTTGGTTGATCACCATCCGCAACTCAGACTCGAGCAAGACCCTAAAGATATTTTTTTCCATGATGGAGTCAGGATCCTTCGTCATCCATAGCGAGGCAAATTTGAAGCCTCACAGAAGTCTAGATCATGTGTTGGGAACTGTCTCTCTTCAGGTGTCCTTCAAGCTACCAACACAATCAACATAAGTAACCATGTGTAGTGGAATTCCTTTCCATCTTCCTTAACTTCAAGGCAATCCTCAAAGAACTCATGATAGAGATACTTGGGCCAATTGTACTGGACACCTTTGCTGCACTGCGCATCTAAAGAGACTACTAGTGTTGGCACTTCATCGGCGTGACACTTCTGCATATTTTTCCAGCCAAAATTTGTGCAGCAAACTGCACAACGCCATATGATATGGGGTTAGTGTCATAGCCACGTGACTTCTTCACCAACCTGAAGTCTCTCTTCATCTAATCTACAAGCTTTTTCTATTGTGATTTCCCCAAAAAAACATCTACGTGGTTCGCACCGTGATAAGGAAACAAGGTGATTCAGTGGACGAACATGTTGTCAATTAGAATGGGCCCTCCCAACCAGAGGAACCCATCATGAACCAATGCCAATAATTGATGCACATAGATAATATTAATGATGTCGCATCTAAAGTGCCGCACCCAAAACATGTTGAGAAATTTCATGTGCTCAATACTGGCCGCCCACTTCATTGGCTCAAGCCTTGTGACACCTGACTCCTCATAGCAGACTGATTTCAAATATTTGTTGGGTTCTAACTGTGGGAACTTTGCATGATCACCTAGGTCCCAGTCCTCCATCTTCTAAAATGGTATCTAGGCCAACAAATTGCCTTCAACAAGTACATCCTCCAGCAACAATGGTGTCAAGATCTAGTATTTCACCGAGTTTGGGTCCTTAGTAACTTTGGCGGTGAATTTCTTAGGCGGTACATAAGGTGCTAGCCGAGTAATTGACACTACTTCCTCTATTTCAATATCTTCAACCCCCATATTCAATTATTCCTCATCCAAGTCTATGGGTTTTGTCGGTTGCTTGCTTTTATCCATCCGACCATTTTTAACCTCCATTGGATTTTTGCATGACAATTATTGTGGCATCTTTTGCTTCTTCTATCCTGCTGCCTAGGCATTGTAGTAGGTATTGGTGGTGTTGCAGTTATTCTCTTCCATAATATTTCCTTCTACCACTCAAGTAAACCCTCTTCAAACCCAAATCCTTCGTACAAAAACTTCTTTTGTATCTCTTTCCAATCCCATCTAGACATGCAATAATCATCTCGAGGCAAAATAAGGTGCAAAAGCTCAAGGAAATCTCTCTAGAAGAAAAGTGTTCAAATGTGGAGTGGGATGTTGTATTTATAGCCATTTTTTAATTCAAATCCATCATTTCCCTCTAGATCTCCATCATTAATTCTCTTTTAGCGGCATATTTCCAAAGATATGCTCCTTAAATTCTCTCCCCCAACTCCATTCAACAAAAAAATAACCATCCCATCATCTATAGTGTTTCCAATAGTTACTTTCTGGCCAAGCTACGTGAGACCCACCATGCTAGCATAGCTCCTTCTTCACAACTCCACTTTGTGCCTTGCTTCTAATAATGGTGCAACCTAATTGCTTTGCCAAACTATTATTCTGGCATCGTAGTTTATAGTTATGTACTTCCTTGCAACTGATTGAAGTACTAAGATTGTCCCGCATCAATATGGTCATTGTGTAGGGGTGGGATAACCCCTATACGACTTCAACTAGCTCCCATTGATTCTTCCTGGAAATAGCTCCACATTCAGCTTCGGGAGATGAACTGCACCTCCATCTGTAATATCCTTGAAGATGTATGGCCCCAGCTATTGCATATGAAACTTTCATGGAAACTTCATAAAATTGCTATCATACAGTAGTACTAAATATCTACTTTTAAATGTACACGACTGTTGACGGTGTCAGACCTGCCAACATGTAAGTGGATCTCCCTGGTAAGAAGTCCCAATTAGACCTCAGACTATTTGGTGTAGGAGTCCTAGCAATGGGTCGTATGGTAAAGCCTTGACCGCGATTTCTCACAGAGGCAAGTAAGACAACTCTATTGGTAGCAAGGTTGTGATAGCTGCAGTGGGTCAAGGAAGGTGCATGAGAGGTTCTAACACACAGGGGTTGAGATGAGTGCACCCCTTGGAAACCTCTAATAGTACGTAGATTGGAAGGGAACACAGGAGCGAAGATGCATCACAAGTTGGAAAGCAAGTTAGCGAGCAATCCAAAGTGATGGTTAAACCAATAACACATTTAAGAAAGATTCGTACATACTTATACAAAATAGTCCATACATGCATGCGTAAGAAAACAAATACATATATCATTTAGAGTAAACCAGATAGCATAGAATACAATACAACATATGCATGAAACGTGTTGTCTCTGTTATATTAAGTGTAATTTCTAGTCATACAATACATCCATGTCCAACCCCTAGTTCCAATAGTGGAACATTACAGCCACAATCGCCTACTCCTCCAAAGAGATGTACTAGCTCTGCGCACTGGAGAAGCTGAGGCTCATTATAATAGTGTCCAATATTTCTCTAAGATACTCCTATCGAAGCTTGGCTAACCAAAAGCCTATACAATGAGCTATGAGGTTTTATTTATAGCTAAGCGTGGGGTGACCCTTCACTAATCTGAAAATGGGGCTCTTAGACTTCTTGTCTAACTTAAAAGAACCTCTCCCACTTCCAAAGCTTTAAATTTTCCCAAGTATTAATGATTAACTAATGTGGAAATAAGAAATGATTGAAAATATGGTTGTGTGCTTGTATTTGTTTTCCGTTGATTATTTGCTTTAAAATCTATTGTTTGTGCTAATATGGGAAGGCACTTAAACTGATATATAAATGCATATAATAGTAGTTAAAGTAGCAGTAAAAACAAACACATCAGACAACAATATAATATGGAGTTCACCCTGATATCTTGGGCTACGTCTCCTTGAGCTCTAATCAACTCGATTAGGCTCTATGGGATTATGGCTTCAATTCTTTTACAAGTGATACACTTAACTCCAATGTTTTATACAGGAACATTGGGCTCAGAACACCATCTTATCCCTTGGCTCTTGGAGCTCTTCGGCTTTCTAGCTCTGGCTCTTGGCTCTAGCTTTGGCTCTTGCTCTAGCTCTTAGCTCTAACTCTAGCTTTGGCTCTTTGACTCTGGCTCTGGTTCTGGCTCTCAGCTCTCGCTTCTAGTGCTCACTCTGGCTCTTGGCTCTGGCTTCTCTAAGCTCTTTCTCTCAGCCTTTGCATGCCTCTGAGAATCACTCGACCTCCAAGCAACTCCAACAACAATATGCTATTGTCAATTGAGCTTTCTGGCTTTTCACTCGACCTCTGAGTAACTCCAAGGACTCTTTGTGTATTCAGCTCTGTCTCGTTGTTCCTCCCTTTGCTCTCTTCTATTGTCCCTCCTCTTTCTCTTCATCTGTTTGTCTCCCTTCTTTCAGTTGTTACAGTCACTGCATCACCTCACAGGGAAGTGGCCACCTATTCCATAATGGATAAGTGTCAGGTCCACCGAAAACACTCGATTTTTTGAAACGACTATTATTTCCGTTTACTCCAAGAATGTTTGTGAAACACGAACCTCTGCCAACTCATCGTCCATGTCAGACTTCAAACCTTTATGTGCCAAAGCTTATTTCTCCCTCCAAATCTAGTCTCCCATTGAGTGCAATCTCCGCCGTTAGATCTGGGGCCTCCAGATCCAATGGTTATCACTCTTATTGAGCGGTTGACTTGCTTGGACGTTAGCCCATGATGAGAGTAGTTTTCTCTCTCATCCACAGACATGCGTCAAACAATGTATGGAATCGTTGGCTCTCCTGACAATTCTGCTTACCACCCAAAACGCCTCCGATATTCCACCAGTTTTGGAGTGCGGGACCCGTCATCTATTTTCAGCACTTTTCCCATTCTTCTTTGGCTTCCCTTGTGACCGAGTGCTCAAGGCCATTCCATTTCTAGGGATTTTTCCCTTTGCGCTAATCGCGCATCAAAAACGGCCTCCGTTTTCTGATATGGGGTTCCCAATTACTAGTTTGTGCCACTGTGTAGTCTCCATGGGCCTCAGTCAGCGTGATTTGACTAAAGGTCCTCATGGCTCTGTGTTGTCCACAAATTGTCATTTTTCAGAGGTTATTTCTAATAAGCTTCGACATCCACAAGACTTTAAACTTCAGTATGAGTTATTACAGAGTTCAGGTAGCTTTAAGAGAGTTTAAGGATCCAAATTCAGATCATGCCTTCCCACTAAAATAACTTTTGGTCCACCAAAAGACTGATATTCTGATATAAGCAATAAATGAGAGTAAAAACACCCTCTTCTTTCAACCTCCCTGCACTTACCTCTGCATAGTTCCTCTGAACCAAAATCTCTTACTACTTCCTTTCTTGGATGGGTTGGTTGTCTCGAGAAGAACTGTTTTCTCCTTGATTTCATGCAGAACTTCTGTTGTGAAGTTTACATAAGGTAGTTTGAACTTCTTTGCCTTGATCCTTGATCTAAGGTGGCTCAAACAAATGTGAAGTACATATGCTCCACAAAACTTTCATTTGTACCTGTTTGAAAAGCTTCCAACAACAACTATTAACAACAACAGGTATATAGACAACAACTGCATGGGCTAACTCCTGCTTCAACAAAGAAAGAGATTTCACATCTTGTGAACCCTTCCATGTCTTGTATCTGCATACAAATGATTAACTAGATAACAAGCCAATAAAACATGCCTTTGCAACAAATGACCCTTTAAGTCAAGCATGTAGGAAAAATACCTTTAGGATTCTTTTTCAGAAGATGAAGCACTTCATCCTTATCTCCATTTTAGAAACCAGGTTAACTTTTTTCAAGCCAACATTACATGCATCTCATGCTCATGCATGAATTCCATCTATCAACTTTTGCTTAAGTACACTGTACTTTCGAAGCTGAAATGAACATACTGTTGCAACAATAAAGTGAGTTTCCTACTCAACTTCTTTCTATTTACCATTTTGGTAAGATCCTGCAACTTGCATTTATTCCAAAAAGAAATGCAAACAGATGCATCACTAGACATGCAACCTTAATTGGATAAGAATTCTAACCATTTCTTACCAATCCATTTCAAAGGTCCCTCCTTTGTTTGCACATCAACATCAATATGTGAATCATCCTAAACCACATCAATCATGGAATCTTTATTTCCATCCTTGCCATTTTCTTTTTCCACCTTCTCCTTCAGCTTTGGTGGAAGCAGTGCTGGATTCAAAGTCCAACACCTTTTAGTAAGATGCCCTTGCTTATGGCAGTAAGTGCAACACATGTGCATCCTTTTGACAACATGATTTGCCTTGTCCTATGGACCTTTGGCTGCTTGCTTCTTTTCCTTCAAAAGTTTCCTATATGTGGCCATCCTCTTCCAACATCTAGAAACATAATGGTTATCCAAACCACAAAAGGAACATGCAATTCTTTTTCCATGCTTTACAAAATCAAAAGGAATGTGTTTAGAACCAGATTTATACCTACCTCTTTCACCTTTATTGCCTTCATGAGGAGGTGAAGAAAATGAAGAAGTGGCTCCCTTTGGAACACCATCACTTTCTTCAAGGCTGTCAGAGTTTCCACAACCCTTTGGTTCAAGTATGTGCTTCTGAACACCTGCATCCTGTGAATGGTGTTTCGAGCTATTGCATTCCTCCTTAATACAATCCTCACACTTCTGAGGTAGAGGACCTACAATGAAACTCCTTTTTGGAACTGTTTCAATAGCCTTCATGGTAGCTTTGGAATTCTCTCCATAAGACTGTCCATAGCCAACACCCAAATACATAGGCCTTTCCTCAACCATTATTGGCTCAACAATAACTTGTGCATGTTTGCCCAATCCTTTTCCTTCATAGCCCATCTTGGACATTATCTTGGAACCTATGCCTCTGGTATGTTTTTCAAAAGAACCAATATAAGCATTCTTTGAAGAATTTGAAGACAAGCAGGAATGGTTTACCTCTTCTTCAAATTGATACTTGGCCAAGGCTTCTTTTGCAACAAAGAGTTGTGACTCCAGCTTATGCATCATTTTCAGGTTCATACTTGCAATATGAAGTTGCCTCTCCATTCCCTGCAATTTGTCAAAAAACATCTGCTTCTCTTCCTCCATGGAATTCAACTGCTCTCTAAGTATGTTGCTCTTCCTTCCATCCTCATACATTTCTCTCACCATATCCAGCATGGTGGACAAGTCTTGCTTCATGTCTCCATTAAAGGAATTTCGGGAGCAAGAAGAATTTGAGAACTCACATGTAGAAGTTGTCATTTTCAAAATGCACAAAAGAACTTCAACAAGATTATTAAAGAGCTTATTCGGTAAGCTCTTACAACAACATTTTGTGCTTCAAGGATTGCCCTGAGGTCCTTTGGGATAGAAGAATGCCTTCAGATCCTCTTCCTTCTTGTCCTTCCTGGACTGAGATATCAATAGCTTTCCCTTCACCTTTGCAAACTCAAGCAATAGTCAGTCTGCAACCAAGCATAGAATTGACGAGGCAATCAATCCTTGACTGTCCAAACACTTTTTAGACAAGAAATCTTTGCCCTGTCAATCAAGAATTCTGATACAACCTTCTCTGATGGTGGGGTTAATCAACCAACTACTCTGATACCACCTGATCTGAAAATGGGGCTCTTAGACTTCTCGCCTAACTCACAAGAACCTTTCCCACTTCCAAAGCTTTAAATTTTCCCAAGTCTTAATGATTAACTAATGTGGAAATAAGAAATGCTTGAAAATATGGGTGTATGCTTGTATTTGTTTTCAGCTGATTATTTGCTTTAAAATCTATTGTTTGTGCTAATATGAGAAGGTACTTAAACTGATATATAAATGCATATAACATTAGTTAAAGTAGTGGTAAAAACAAACACATCAGACAAAAATATAATATGGAGTCCATCCTGATATCTTGGGCTATGTCTCCTTGAGCTCTAATCAACTTGATTAGGCTCTCTGGGATTATGGCTTCAATTCTTCTACAAGTGATACACTTAACTCCAATGTTTTATACAGGAACATTAGGCTTAGAACACCATCTTATCCCTTGGCTCTTGGAGCTCTTCGGCTTTCTAGCTCTGGCTCTTGGCTCTCTGTTATAGGGAAAAGTGTCTATGCGGAACTGCTAATCCCACTAAGGCGGGTAGCTACCTTAGAAACAAACAAAGTAAAACTACTTTCGTTTTCCTTTATGAAAGATAGATGAGAGAAGAATAAAGGAGACCAACCTCTGTCTTGCACTTGGTTCCTTGTTCGATTCCTCTCTCTTCTAATAGTCCTTTGCTACTTGCTTTCTTGTATACCTAGCTTCACAGAGTACCTATAGAATCAAAGCAGCGTAACACTATACGAGAACATGGATCTATTATCATAAACAATCTAGGATCAGATGTAAATTGACCATACAAATGCACAAAACATAAAGAGTATGGAGGAAAACTTGAATAGATTTATTGATAATCAAGAAAGAGCCAAGAGAGTTACAACCAGTTTTTCTGACCCAGCATCATCCTCTCAGCAGGTAAGCCCTTCTTCACCTCATGAAAATCTTAGATCACCCAACACTATGATGTTGCCTCAAGAAACCAACAACAATTCCTTACAAGATGCAAAATTCCAGCCTCTGGATCTCTGGAATGAGGGATCCATATATAGATGTCTGCAAGGGAGATGAGTTAGATTGTGATTTGATTAGTGTCTTCCCTCTGATAGTTCTTTCTTACACTTGGAGATTGATGATATCTTACTCATCCCTGGTCGAATTCAGAGAGGCAAGTGTCACAAGAGAAGTTTCTGAAAGATTCCATGCTTCTCCACCTCGCGAATTGACACTGCCATTTGTCTCTTCTTGCCCATCGCATGCCATAGAAGGGCTTTTTGAAATGCAATGCACCCACTGTGTGTATTTAGGTGAGATGCAACGCACTTTGCCTATGGAGCAGGTGAAATGATCCAGTTTTGAGTAGTTTTTCATGGAGAACTTTTGCGAGAAGTTGTAATCAGTTGACCTTGTTCCTTTAGGGGTTGGAACAACACTTTTAGGGACTTAGGAGCCCTTGGTTTATGGACATTTTATGCTTGGGGTTGCAGTGCCCAAAAATGTCTATAACAGTTGCCCCTTAAAGCATGAGGTCGTTAATCTTTTTTGATGTCGGGTGAAATGCTTTATCATGAGGATCTGAAGTCCTTTCAAGCTGGAAGGAGACCTGTAATAAGATACAATACAATACATTATCTTCATAATATTTTCATGATCTAGCTGAGGCAGGCATTCCCATGCTCAACTTTATAAATTCATTTTCATGTACATAGGATAGACAATTGTCTGAGTGTAGACTGATGATTCTGGAGGAGCCATCATCCCATAGATTGGATGATTATCTGTGCAACAATGATGTACATTTGATGTCTTTATTTTCCTAAATATATATCGCAGACCAGATGGATGAAACTAGATCCAGGGTCTTCAATCTCATTCGATCTTCACTCAAAGTACATGTCGATCCATGTGAGAGATGTTCTGGAGTTGAACATGGAAAGACATCGCCTGATTACCAGCCAATGATGTAAGCTGTTAATAGGCGCGAGAGGAATCATCGATAATGATAATGATCCTCAAGGTACTACAGTACAATTCACATGGTGTGAATAAGGGACTTGGCATCAAACACCACGCAAAATCTTTCGGTCGAAGGCCATTGGTGTAAACATGTCGCCGGAAGTGAGAAACTTGCCATTGAGGAATGCAATCTTCAAAGTACTGAAATGGGTGTTCCTAGATCAACTTCTTGGATAATGAGCTGATGTCGACAAGAAGCGATCCGTCATAGGAGGGCCTTAATGAATCCCACATCAATGACATGGAACGGAGCAAATGATTTTAATGGAGGTGAAAAAGATCTGGTGATATAAGGTTCAGGGTGGCAGTCATGAAAGAATGGAGCGTAAATGTATTGCAGTGGGCGAGACACAGGTGAATTCTATGAGTGACTTCTCTTGAACATACCGGTGACACTGACATGATGGATTGGTAACATTAACCCCAAATGTGGATGGTG
This sequence comes from Pinus tabuliformis, assembly GCA_031772625.1. Taxonomy (NCBI): domain Eukaryota; kingdom Viridiplantae; phylum Streptophyta; class Pinopsida; order Pinales; family Pinaceae; genus Pinus; species Pinus tabuliformis. The sequence continues at coordinate 502,489,922 of CM062804.1, read as the reverse complement.
TGATGTGACCATGGTGATGTGACCGGTGAATGAAACAACCCAACCTGACTTGGATGTGGAGTGAAAGTGTCATGTTCAAGAGCGACTTGCTACCAACAAAGTTTCTTCAAGTTTTCTTCCCAATTTTTCCCCAGTCATTGCTGACCAATACCTCTTTATTTTTGTCAAGCTTGAGGAGGATAACATATGCTTATTCTATAATTTTCCCTTCGGGCAAACCCATCGCTATGTTTTAACGAGCCTAGAGATAGTGAAACTCGTTCTTATCTGCTATGGACAAGTTTGTCGCTATTAAGTTTTAACGAGTTTAACGACAAAGATAACTCGGTCCTTTTCAATTTTAGAGAGTCTGAAAAGGGACGTAAAGGAAACTCCAAAAATCCTTTTTTGTCATCTAATCCCTTAAGTCCGAAAAAGTATAAAACAATACAGAAGGGATGAATTTTCGATACTTTTAACGAGCCGAACAAAACAAGCGCTCGATCTTTTTGTGTAACAATCCCTCAGGTCCAAAAAGATTAAAATCTAAAGGAAGGATAGCACTTCCGGTCCCTTTAACGAGCTAGAGAGGCCAATGGCTCGGCAATATTTTCATATTTTACGAGTCAGTTGAAAAGAGCTTAAAGGAGACTCGTCTTTGAGGAATGAGTGATAAATTTGGGTAGCAGCTGATTCCAGGTAAGGTTTGGAATTTCCAAATCATGGCAGTGTTACAGGGATGGCTAACAGGATCACTCTTCGCAGCTGTTCCTCAAAAGGGGTAAACAATCAAATGGAGGTGAATGATCGGCCAATACAAAGTGGAGGTGATGATGAGAACATGACCAAGGCTTCAAAGGCTGAAGTACTACATTCACGATGGTTATTTACCAGAAATTAGTTCATTTTTTAATGAGCTTAAACGCTGAGGGAAACATTTTCTCATTGCTTATGTTTATTTTTTAACGAGCATGAAGTCCGCGTTAAAACTGCTTGATATAACGGTCATTTCTTGACTTTACCGTTAATAGCTTCGTTCTTTCAAAGATTGTACTGCATGCTCAATTGCTTCATCTAACTAGTTAGAAATGAACAATATATGTTTGAAAAATGAGTTAGGACACTAATATTTTACTCGAATTATGTAAAAGTAATTTAAAAGTGCTTTTACCTCTCATTTTACCATTTCATTTGAACTTTGGCTTGTTGGAGCTTTGGAGGTGCTTTCCCCCTTTCACCAGCTGATTCCAGGAGATTTTGTGGACGATTTTCGGTGTCGTCTGGACCAGGTAGGAGCTAAACCTGAGCTCTTTCATTTCATCCTTTCCATTTTGCATTCTGAGCCAAATTTCTAGTTTTTCTGAGCCTCTGGGGTTTGAAAAACTTGCCCTGGCTCCATCGCACCCTTTATGCATCAAACGGTGCATTGGATGTTAGCCTGTCCACTGGCCAATTGACATGCAATGCACCCAGAACACTACTATAGGTGCGATGAGCGCAAGGAAGGAAATTTATGCACAATTTTCAATGGAAATTCTTGCTTGTTTCTCACCAAATGAGGATCTAACTCTTCTCTTGTTTGTTTTCAGAGATCTATTGGAGCAAAATGACCATTACATGGCAAGAACGTGAGCATGAAGAAGATGACATGGTTGCTTTACATGATCCGGTTACAGTAAATGCATTATGGAACTGTGGCCTGTTGAAGTTTTTCCGCATTTCTAGCATGAGACAACAAATAACCTTGCTGCAGTATTTGCTTGATGCTTGGGATCCTACTAGCCAGGTGTTCTAGATTAGGGGCAAATCCATCCCCTTTACTATGGTAGACATCTATTTTTTGACCGGCTTATCAAGGCGGGGTGTGCCCATCTCTTTATCAGGTTCGGCCCGTGGAGGTGAATTTGTGAGAGATTATGTTCACATGTATTGTAGAGAGGGATATCAGCCGAGTAAAGACGACAAGATCATCATCCGAGATGTCACTGACAGGTCTTTGAGGACCATTCTGTTCACTTTTGGTAGGATGGGCGGTGGTGTGGCTCTTCATGTGGCCAACCGATCTTATATGCAGTACGCCTTGGAATGTCTCGAACCAAAGGTGTTCAACTGGTGTGACGCAGTACTCCTTGTGATGAAAGAATAGTTGACCAAGGTGAAAAGTGGGAGATTGAAGAACTTTGGATACGGTTCTATTTTGATCGCCTTCACCTTGGAAAAGATACCATTGATGCAGCCACAATATATTGCACTTGGTTTACCTCCACCGACTGAACCACGTATGCAGAGATGGGTCGACCATATGTCTAGGCATGCTGGTCAGTCTCAGATTTCCTTTCCTGATACCTTTTTCGGGTGGTTCGATCGTCAGGAGATGGTTTATTCTGAGTATCCATATGCTGGTATGGACTTCCGGGGTGACTCGGATTTGGTACTGCCGGATAGCGAACAGTGGGGTGCCATTGGTAAATTCTTGACCATATTTCTGTTGGTTGTTTTTCCTTTTATAATGTCCTTGTGCTTTATTCTATCAAGACTTAATCAGAACTCATGTGCTCATGCAGATGTTGGTCCTGTTCGGCCAGTAATACGCCTGAGAGTGCCAGCTGCCGCTCCAGTAGGAGAGGCTGTGGGAAGGGCCATCCTTCGCAACCTTGATGTGGCCGAGACTCTTTCAGCATTACAGGATCAGGTCGACGACCTCACTCTCAGTATTCCAGATGTGAGGACTAACGAGCTGCCTTTGAGTTTGCAGCGACATACTACTGGCGTGCCAAGTCGATGGACTAGGCTTTTGCGCATGATTACACGGGCGGTGACTTGTTATCACCAGCATCATTAGACTAGGGTGCCCCCTAGCGTTTTGAGTTTTGGGTCATTTGACCAATTTTGTCTTGGTTACAGAGCATTATGTTTAAACCATAAACAATTATATATATATATTTTTGATTTTCGGAGTTTTATTTTGGTTAAGTTACATGATCCTAATGCAAATATTGATGAGATGCTTCTTTTTATAAATGTTGCAAATGTCTATCTAACACATAATTTGCCAATGAGTTAGTTAATGTGTTTAAGTTTCTGGAAATATATTGATATTGAATAAAATCAAATTGCCTTTCCAAAATCTTGACCCTTAGGAACATGCGATAGATAGCTGGATTTCGGATGGAGTAGATACCATTGAGCTGTAGTATGACGAGCTGTGAGTCTAGCTTGACGACCAGTTGGCGTATGCCACGTGTGATGGTATCAGAGAGAAGTTCTATCAACGTGTTATATTCAGCGATGTTATTCGTTGATTGACCAATACATACCCCTCTGAAACTTACTAACTCGCCGCTTGGAACGAAAATGGCCCAGGCCGCAGAAGATAGGTTCCACGAACTACGACTTGCTCCGTCGGCATATCCAACAGAAGATTCCAATAGGTTTGACATCTGTGACCAATGTAAAAAGCGGACTTACTTGACCAAAACAAATACTTTAGCAAAAACAAAAATGTAATAAAAGCATATAGGTTACCACATTGAATCATGCATAGTAACGCTTAAGGTACAACCCATTACGAGGTTGTGCTAGTGGAATCCCGTCATAATCCATTAACTCGTAGGCTCCTTTTGCTAACACTCTCTTAACAATATAGGGGCCCATCCATAAAGACTTGAATTTACCTGCTCCCAATTTATCGGATTCTTGGTCATAAAGCAAGACCAAGTCACCTTCTAAGAAGACACGGGGTTTGACATTCTTGTTGAACTACGCCTTGACTCGTTTCTTATGGGCTTCGTTAGCCAAAGTGGCATCACGATGGGTTTCATCCAATTCGATTAGTTCCAAGAAAGGAGCCTCTTCTTCTGAAGTTCAGGGGAGAAGGTCGATCACGAGTTTGAGGGACGATATTTCACATTGAACTGGTAAGATCGCTTCTAGGCCATACAGCAATTGGAAATGTGTAAACCCGGTCGCATTCCTTACCGATGTTCGGTATGCCCACAAGGCTGAGTACAGGATAAGGTGCCAACTCCTTTTGTGAACTCCAATCATCCTTTGCAGCATGCGGTTCAGGACCTTGTTGATTGCTTCAACTTGTCCATTGGCTTGCGGGTAATATGGAGTAGAGCTGTCATGTGAAAACCCTAATTTGGCAGCTAATTCGACCATCATGTGATTGCGAAAATGCGATCCATGATCTGTGACTATAGCCTGTGGGACACCGAATCTGGCAACTACATGATTGAAAAAGAAGAGGGTAGCTGTTTCACCAGTGTTATCTAATGTAGGCATCTCTTCGACCCATTTGGTAAAATAGTCAACTGCGACTATGATATACCCATGCCCCCCGATCGAGGTGGGGTTACATGTCATGAAATCGATGCCCCATTTGGTGAATGGCCCAACTACAACTATTAGCTGCAGAGGTGCGGGTGGTCTTCTGGTTTTTCTATCGAAAATTTGACAGGCATGGCAATTTCTGACTGTGGTTATGCAATCCTTGAACATTGTTGGCCAGAAGTGTCCTGCTCGTAAAATTTTTTGCGCCGTAGCGTAACCAGATTGATGCCCCCCACACGCGCCTAAATGGCAATCATTCAGGACCTTTTCGGCCTCCTCATGGGTGAGGCACCTCCTCAGAACTGTATCAACACCACGACGGTAAAGTGTATCACTGACAATCATGTAGTCTTTTGATTGGTATCGAATACGATTTTGTTCAAAGCGGGAGGTATTAGGCCTATATTTTTGGGTTTGGAGATAGATGATTATATCTCCATACCACGGATTGCTTGAAGATATCAGAAACAAAGATTCATCCACGATAGTTTCTTCAGATGTTTCATAGTTGGATGACGATGGGAGATTGCATAATAATTCTGTGAAAACCAGGGCTTTCTTTGACTTGGATTTTACAAATTCCAGATCAAACTCTTGTGGAATTGCTATCCATTTTGAATATTTTCGCCCCAGCAACTGTCGCGACAATATATAAGTCATGGGGTTGCAATCTGATAGAGTGGTAGTTTTTCGAAAGAGGACATAGTGTTGAAATCTCTGTATTGCTTGAACAACTACGAGTGCTAGCTTTTCAACATAACAATATTTTCTTTCTGTATCATTTAATATCTTACTCAAATAATATATAGGATGTTCAATTCTGGTTCCTTCTTGAACTAAAACCATTGCGATGGTTGTATCCGCTGCAGCCAGATACAGGTTAAAGTCTTTTTGATAATCGGGAGCGTACATTAATGATGATTTCATTAGGGATTCTTTTAAAGCATCAAAGGAAGCTTGCGCAACCTGATCCCAGATGAAGGGCACTTCCTTTTTCAATAGACGTGTATAACCTTTAGCAAGTTCAGCGTAGTTTGGAATGAACCTCCTCAGAAAGTTTGCATTCCCTTGGAGTTTCTGAATCTGAAGCAAATTCGAAGGTGGAGGCAAGTTTATGATTGCTTGAACCTTACATGGGTCGAGACGAATCCCGTCCTTTGAGACTAAAAAGCCAAGTAAACAACCAAAACTGACACAGAACACACATTTGTGTGGATTGAGTCATATCTTGTAGTGTCGGCAACATAGAAATATCGCTCTTGAATGCTGTGGATGATCAGTCCGATTTCCCGAATGAGCCGGAAGGTCGTCGAGATATGGTTGAACGATGTTTTTGATGTCATGGAAGGAATAATTCATTGCCCTCTGAAATGTTTCCCCTGCGTTCTTTAAACCAAAGGGTAATTTTCGATATGCGAATGTGCCCCACGGACAAATAAATGTAGTCTTTGATTGGTCCTGTGGGAAGATATTTATTTGATTATACCCAGAGAATCCATCCATAAATGAAAAGATTTCGCATCCGGCGCACTCATCTATTATCTGGTCAATGAAGGGTGTAGGGTAGTTGTCTTTTGGACAAGCTTGGTTTACATCCCTATAATCGACGCACACTCTAATCGTTCCTTGTTTTTTCATAACAGGAACAATGTTCGATACCCAATCGGTTAGAGGAACCAAGTAAATGAAACCAGCATGGAGAAGTTTTTCAACTTCTGCCTTGATGGCAGCGACTTTCTTGGGGTGCACCTACCTTAGCCATTGTCATACTGGTTTGACATCTGGATACATCTTAATTTCATGTTCAACAATACTCGAGTCAATGCCTGGAATTTCATTTATGACCAAGCAAAGACATCTCTAAATTCGCGAAAAAGAGCGTTATATATTTACAGTTCTGAAGGAGAACAACATTTTGCAACATAAATATTCTCTACAACATTTGTTTTGGTCGAGATATTTATGGCGATAGTCTCTTCAATGTTGGACAAGTTTCGCTCGAAATCCACCGTGTTTACAGTATTTGATAGGAAATCAAAAACTGAGGGATGATAAAGGTCATCAGGAGTATCTTCTTCACAATCCAGAAGAAGGGAATGATGGTGGTAATCTTCCCATGGTGCCCCTTCAATTACCATTGAACAATTCCTTCGTCAGTGTAATGCACTCGTGACCAAGGATCTGAAGGGGTGCCATATTCCTTAGACCTATCTATCCAAATGATTGGTGAGTGTTGATTTGGGTTTGCCTCCCATGCTATGAACATTGATTGCTACAATATTTCCATTGGGCTTGGAGGCAATACCTGCATATGATCCATGTTTATATCATTTTCTGAGATCTTTTTAATCGAAGATATCATATTGCAGGTTCCTACTGATGCTACTTCCGCCAGATTTATTGGAGGTGGAAGGGAAAAAGTTCCCATTAATGTAGGGTCTTTTAGTAGGCCTACTCCAATATTTTGAAGCGAATGGGGGCTTCCATGGATCATTGGAATGCTTCCCGTAACTTGAGAACCATTGGGGAGGAAAGTTTGTTGATCTACGATTGTAATTCCTCCTTGAAAGGGGAATGCAATCTTCCTAAAATAGGTCGACACAACGACAGCCATAGCATATATCCATGGTCTTCCCAGTAGGATGTTGTAATCGAGGTTTCCGTTGATTACTTCAACATCTATTTCTACTGTTTACCCCCCCAGTTCAACTTGCAAGTTACTTAGAATACCATATGGGGTATATGTTCGTCCGTCGAATGCGTTTAATGTCGTCAAAGCTTGCAACAAGGTTGGAGATCCTAAAGTTTTCCAGCAACTCATCGACATAATACATGTAGATGCCCCCTCATCAATTATTGTTTGATGAACAGTTTTGTTGAGGGCTTTCACTTGGATGAGGAAAGATAGTTGAGCTGGTAACTGAGGATCGTATCCTTTATGATTAAAGGACACAAGATTGGAATCCTTTGGGTCTATCCCACCGATGGATGATAATAAAGCTTGCTTTTAGGATGGGCAATTTTGCAGTACCTCAAGTGTCGACATAGCGGATGGCGATTGGGCCAGATCTTCCACTATATTATAATGCTGTGCCGCTCTAGCACGAGGATTAAATGTCGACTTGTGTACTACTCCCTTTGGCGGTTTCATTGTCAGCTCAGGAATGATGGGCAACACAACTTTTTTTGAAGTTGTTGTCGAACTACTAGGTTGATATTTATCCTTCTTGTTTGATAGCTGTGGATTCCCGTAATCTTTGTTCCTTGTCGATATCAAAGCATCATTTTGCTATTTGGAAACCAACAACATCAACACTTGAGATGGGGAGGCATTTCCACTGTCAACCAGATTTTTCCCTGGGTTTAGAAACGGATCAGTTAATACTGCCGAGGTTTTTGAATTCTTGAAGAATTTTTTAAGCTCAGCTCTGTGGGGATAATCTGATGTCCAATGATCCTCATCACATATAAAGCATGGATTTTTTGGTTTCCTATTTCTAGGAGGGTTTGTAGAAGATTTTTCAGGTGATGATTCCTCCTGTTTCTTCTTCTTCCCTTTGGTTTTCTTCTTGCCTCCAGTTGCTTGGTTTCTTTGCCTTTTTCTGTCGAGACGACATTTACTTCTGAGGCAAGAAGTTCTTCTTTTGCATTTTGACTGGAAATATTACGGGCCTTTTTAGATGTAGCCTTTGTCGATCTCGTGTCTGTTGCGCCAATCACGCCATTGCCGGAATGAGAGTCATTGTTTGATTTAGGGGGAGGAGGGACCGAGAATTCCAGTCTAGGTGCGTCAGGTATTTTATCGTAGAGCGTGCCAGACTGAGTGTAAATCAAGTCTAAATATTGTGCACGAGCGATAACTTGCTCTTCGGTGACGACTCCCCCTTTTGCCACATCTTCCGTGATGGAAGGCAATAATGACTTAATAAACCATTCAGCTAAAAGCTGATCAGGGACATACGTTTTTACCATTCTACGACGACGTCGCCACTCATGTATATGATGGGATATGTGAGTGGCCTTTGCTTGTTTGAAATTGGTAAGAAGTTATGTTCCCATTTTGTACCTCATCGGTAACTGAAAATGGGTTAAAAAGGTTGTGGCTAGGGTACTGAAGTTGTCAAAGGAAGCTCTAGGCAATTCGATATACCATTTTGTTGCCGGACCAGTTAATGTCCTCTGAAAAAGGTGAAGCCTAATCGAATCATCGTTTAGGGTGTTTGATGAACACCACAAATGAAAGGTCATCACATGATTCGATGGATCTTCACCCGAATTTCCATTAAATTTAGGAATATCTGATGGAAGTTTATGCGGAATTTCTGGCCACCAAGGGGCATAAGCGATTGCATCGTTTGTTAACCGATTTAAATCTGGTAACTCTAATGTTGCCACGAAGGGTAATTGTTGGTTTAGGTTAGGCGAAGCATACCCAGGATAAGATGGAATCGCCTGAGCAGTGGGTCTTTGCATACCAGCATAATGCATTTGATGTTGGTAACTTTGGTAAAGTTGGTGGGCATAACCATTGTAGAATGGTTGATTTTGACCATTTTGATTATACGACTGTCCACTATTTGCAAAGATTTGTTGCTCAGATCCTTGGTATACTTGTTGGAATTGCGGTTGTTGGTATTGTACCAGCCATGGTTGTGAAGCCATGTGCTGTTGCCCGATACTAACTATTTGACCAAGATGAGGGGTAATTGTACCCATTTGGGCCTGTGTCATTCCACCAGTTGGCGATTGCAGTTGAGTCGCTGGGTCAAGAGGCTATTGTATTACAACCTGAGAAACCTGAGGTTGGCATACAACAGGCAACGCTTGTACTTGCAACACCATCACAATAGCTGGCATAGTTGGTATATTTGACATAGGTAAACATTGTTGCATTGAATATAAAACTCTTGGTTGTTGAGGTGGTATTGGTACCCAACCGCTAGATGTAATTCCAGCATAACCTAAATTTTGTTGTGAACTCCTGTATGGCTATCCTCTTGGAGGTGACAATGAAAGAGTATACTGCCCCCCATACGACGGTAATCTGGTACTTAAAGGAATGGTTTGCCCTTGAGGACCAGACTGCCCAAATTGACATCCTGAAGGATCAATTTGTTGAGACTCAACATAAGAGTTTTCGGATACTATTCCGGATGAACAAATAGGAACGAACCATACTGTCGAAATAGCCCCTAAGTGGGCCCCTTCTAGCAATTGAGTGCTAGTTGGGACAGATGGTATACCGATGAACATTGTCGGAGTGATAGCAGGAAGTTCTGCCATCGTTGTGTCGGACGACACAGTCCTAGATGTCGACAGTTGTTTAGACATTTCTAGTCTATCCAAAATATTACCTAGCGATTCTACAGGAGCTTCCGCTGGCGATAGACTAATTTATGATGAAGAAGGATACAGAGTTATCCCGACTCCAAATTGCGATGGAGTACTAGATGGAGGATCCTCCACAATCTCTTTTATAGCAATCAGACTAGGTGGAAGAGGTAGACCGTTAGGTCCGTAAAATATTTCTGGTGTCGAAGAAGGTATGGAATCTGCAGTGACAGATGTTTGGGGAATAACACTCTTTGAAACGGTTGTAGATGAAATTGGTTCAGTATCATAAGTGTTTACTTTCAAACTAGGATCAGAGCTACTGTCCCTCGGTGGCTGCTAAACTTCTTCTGTAAAGGCAGGGATACCAGAAATTTTTGGAGTAACCAGAGTCTCCGATGTTGTTGGAACACTTGTTCTAACTTTACCAGGATATTTTGAACCGGTCAAACGAGTTCGCTTTGTCCGTAATAGTTTCGATTCCGGAGACAAAGATAGTTGAATTGTAAGCCTTCATGAACGACGGGGTTTCAATTGACTTTCTTCCACGATTGCGGATTACTTGATCAACCAAAAAATAAAGGGGAAGCATGTTTCTGAATTAGATGAATTTTAGATGCTTTGACACAACTTGTTTTTTTCAATTTTTAAGAGTCGAGAAAAAATAAAAGATGACTCTAGTCACCTTCGATTTTTAATGAGCTTGAAGTGACAAGTGCTCAGATGGAAATTTTCTGGTAAGGAGTCTGAAAAGGAACGAAAGGGATTGCTCTGGAAATATAGGCAGAGGGATTACCAAACCAATCACAAAATTGCAGAATACTTTTTACGGTACGGCAGTCAATCTTCCCGAATGCTGTGTTCAGTGCATTGTGATCGATAGGGCGACAGACACGGCTTCCTATGGATAAAGGATTAAGCCTATTGTTGTCTCCCAAAATATACTCGACGGTACGTGGGAGCACAAGTCTATACTGGCACTTATCATCTCAAAGTTGAGGAATCACCCAACCAACAGTGAGAACAACAGTTACCAGGCTTTACGATGCCGAAATACGTCTCTAGCCTAGACTTTTAGATGTTGTGCGTTAGGTTCCAAAGCGTTGTTAGATTCATTAGATTTATTTTATAGTTGATCTTGCTTAAGAAATTTTCCTTTCACGTTCACCGCGTGATGTAGATGTAAAATTCCTAAAATGCAACCTAAGATGATAAACAGTCGTTTTATCTTCTTTGTGCAATGAAAATCCTAGCTACTAAGGAAAGAGAGACAGTATTCTTTCAACAAAGAGCTTAGAGCACACACTATATGCATTGTCCTAAATCAAACTAATCAAACAGTCTAAATGCAAATGCACATGCATGTATTTGTTTTCAGCCTTCTTAATATGTGAATAATAAAAAGAAATGTAATGCGCAAATCTGAATTATTTTTCAAAGCAACAATTAATAACAAGTTTCTTTTCAAAATCAAAATGAAGACACTGAAAACACATTGTGATTTGGAAATGAAAACTTGCTTTCGACACTAGAAAAACTACTAATTCACATTAAATACAATAGTAACAAGGTAATCGACTATCAAGAACAATCAGATTCTCTTCTATGATTGAAAACGACACTTGCGACACTTTCAAATCAAGAAACGATAGTACAATTACGTTACTTCTTTGTAAAGGAGAACTGAAAATGACTCAACAAATACATAAAAACATTTACAGTTCTTTGCACAATGGAGGCAGAATAACAGCAAGGAAAGGGGTTTCAAACAAAGGTGTACTAACTACAGGCAGCAAAACTCTTGAATAGACTTGAAAAGAGTGAACACAGAAACCAAAATTTAGCAACAATGCCTAGTTTGATCAGCGCACCTATAACATAGTGAATTTGAAATGCAGCGCACCTACTACACTCGAGAAGTGCGCTGAATTTGAGATTCACAGAACAGACAGTGCGCTAGGCCAGGGACAAGACTTTGATTGGTTTCCGGGTCACAATTTGCAGTTCAATTCAGGGATTTTGGCCGAGCAAGTGCTAATCAGTAAATCAATAATAGGGGTAGATCCAAGGAGGTTACTAGAGCCACCATAAGGGCAATTAGAGAGTTTGTAAATCAGTTGTTTAATTCATAAACAAAACCCGAAGATTGACTGAAGCGGCATTTATCTACTTTGCATTTGCATAGCAAATGCAGTTCGAAGGCTACCTGGTTCAACTTCAGGCTCCGTCTGTAAGTTTATAAAGTAAACAAATGTAGATAAAAAAACAACCTAGTCACTCCCTAGCAGAGTCGCCAATTTGTTACAGGGAAACGTTTCTATGCAGAACTGCTAATCTGGTCTCCCATTGGGTGAAATCTCCACCGTTAGATCTGGGGCCTCCATATCCAATGTTTATTACTCTTATCGTGCAGTTGACTTGCTCAGATTTTAGCTCGTGATGAGAGCAGTTTTCTCTCTCATCCGCCGGACACACGTCAATCAATGTATGGAATCGTTGGGTCTCCTGATAATTCCACTTAGTGCCCAAAATTCCTCCGATATTCCGCTGATTTTGGAGCGTGGGATCCATCGTATGTTTTTAGAGCTTTTCCCACGGTTCTCTAGCTTCCCTTGTGACTGAGAGCTCGGGGCCTTTCCATTTCAAGGGGTTTTTCCCTTTGCACTAATCATGCATCAGAAATGGCCTTCACTTTCTAATCTAGATTTTCCAATTCCTAGTTTGTGCCATTGCATAGTCTCCATGGGCCTCGGTCAGCGTGCTTTGATCGAAGGTCCTCGTGGTTCCATGCTGTCCAGAAATTGTCGTTGTTCAGAGGTTATTTCAATAGGCTTTGACATCCACAAAACTTTAAAATTTGGTATGTGTCTTTACAGAGTTCGGGTAGCTTTAAGAGAGTTTAAGGATCCAAATTCGGATTGTTGACATTCCCATTTGTGATAGTTCATCTACCCTCACAACTCTTCATATACTCAATGATTGTTACATCCAACTATTGAAACTTGAACTTCCACTTGACACGATGTTACATTGTAATGCACATGTGCTCATCTGAGACAAAATGGCTTGAGCAAGCCATGCAAGACATCACTAACACTCGGTCTGTTGTAGTGAGACCAACTCTTTAACATGCTTTTGATGGTGAAGGTGGTGAGCTAATGCCAATCTTGGTCATCTGTGATGGTGTGCATGCAACCCATGGTGACATCTTTCTGAAGAGAAGTCTTGCCTCCATTGCATCAAGTGCATTGGTGTGGCTCCTTCATCCAACTCGTCTTCTAGCATGCACATGGTCTTCTTGGTGCAACCGAATTGACAACACACTGATGCATAGTGTCTGTGTTGATCTTCCAGCGTGTGCTGGTGGTCATGTGCATCAACTGTCAACTACATGCTCAACTTCAGTCAGACTTGTTTCTTGTCTTCTCCTTGGTGAGTGTGTTGAATGGGTTGGATCGCATGCATGTGCACAATGACATGCATGCTACTGAATCACTTGCATGCGATCAACAACACTCCTCACCATGTCTACTCCATGTCAGCTACTGGGATGGATCTATAACTTGTACAGGCACAATTTCATCCATGAGTGCATGTTGCACCCCCTACTATTCTTGTTCCTACTGCAACTCATTCCCTTATCTGTGCAGCTCATGTTCTTCCTTGAGTTTCTACTCCAGCACATGAAAATAATTCTTTGTTCCATTCTCTGTCTTCACGTGTGTTATAGGCATTTTTGGGCACTGCAACCCCAAGCATGAAATTTCCATAAACCAAGGGCTCCTAAGTCCCTAAAAGTGTTGTTCTAACCCCTAAAGGAACAAGGTCAACAGATTACAGCTTCTCCCAGAAGTTCTCTATGAAAAACTGCTCAGAATTGGTCAAAACAGGATCATTTCAGCTGCTCCACTGGCCAAGTGCGTTGCATCTCACCTAAATACACTATGTGGGTGCATTGCATTTCAAAAAGCCCTTCTATGGGGTGCGATGGGCGAGAAATGACAAATGGCAGTGTCATTTCGCGAGGTGGAGAGGCAATGGAAGCTTCCAGAATCTTCTCCTGTGACACTTGCCTCTCTGAATTCGACCAAGGATGAGTAAGAGATCATCAATCTCCAAGTGGAAGCAAGAACTATCAGAGGGAAGACACTAATCAAATCATAAGCTGACTCATCTCCATTATAGATATCTATATATGTATCCCTCATCCCAGAGATCCAGAGGCTAGAATTTTGCATATTGTAAGGAATTGTTGTTGGTTTCTTGAGACAAACATCAGATTGTTGGGTGATCTAAGCTTTATATGAGGTGAAGAGGGGCTTCCTTGCTGAGAGGTTGATGCTGGGTCAGAACAACTGGTTGTAACTCCTCTTGGCATTTTCTTGTTTATCAATAAAAGCCATTCATGTTTTCCTCCATGCTCTTGTGTCATTGATGTTTGCTACATTTGTATGGTCAATTTACATCTGATCCTAGATTGTTTATGATTATAGATCTATGTCTTTGTATAGTGCTATGCTACTGTGATCTTACAGGTAATTTATGAAGCTGGGCGTGCAAGGGAGCAGGTAGCTAAAGACTATCAAAGAAGAGAGGAATCAAATCAGGAGATTAGCGCAAGAGAGAGGTTGGTCTTTCTGTTCCTCTCTATCTATAATTCATAAAGGTAAAACGAAAGTAACTTTTCTCAGTTTTTTTCTAACGCAACTGTCACACCTTAGTGGGATAAAGCAATTCTATATAGACACTTTTCCCTGTAACAAAATGGCGACTCCACTGGGGAAGAATTAGTTTGTTTGTTTATCATTCTTTGATGTCTGTTCATAAACTTACAGGTAGTATTCGAACTGCATTTACCATAAGAAATGCAAAGTAGATAAATGCTACTTCAATCCATCTACTAGATCTGTTTATGATTTAAACAACTGATTCACAAACTATCTGATTGCCCTTGTGATAGCTCTTAGATCCTCCTTAGATCTACCCCCGATTGTTGCATTACTGATTGCTTTTTGCTCGGCCAAAACCCAAGAACTGAATTGCAAACTGTGACCCGGAACCCAAATAGAATCTCGTTTCTAGCCCATCGCAGGTACTGTTGAGAGAATCTGAACTTCAGCGTACTTCCCGAGTGGACAAGGTGCGTTGCATTTCAAATTCTCTGTGTTACAGGTGTGCTGATCAAACTAGGCTCTGTGTAGTTTTGGTTTCTGTGATTCATTCTTTCCAGTTCTATTCCTGAATTTTGCTGCCTATGATCAGTATATGTCTGTTTGAAACCCCTTTTCCTTGCTGTTATTCCGCCTCCTTTGTACAAAAGAATTTTAGATGTTTTTGTGTGTTTGTTGAGTCATTTTCAGTACTCCTTTGAAAAAGTAGCATAATCGTACTGTTGTCCTTTAATTTGAAACTGTCGCAATTGTCGATTTCAATCGTAGGAAAGAGTTTGATTGCTGTTGATGGTCGATTATCCTGTTACTATTGTTTTTGGTCTGAATTTGTAATTTTCTAGTGTCAAGAACAAGTATTCATTTCAAAATCGTAAGGTGTTATGATCGTCTCCATTTTTTATTTCGAAAAGAAACTTGTTGATATTTGTCACTTGAAAAGAAATTCATATTTGTGCATCAACTTTCTTTTTAGCATTCATATACTAAGAAAGTCGAAAACAAATACATGCATGTGCATTTGCATATAGACAGTCTGATTGGCTTGATTTGGGAAAGTGCATTTAGAGTGTGCTCTTTGCTCTTTGTGAAAAGATTCTGTCTTTATTTCCTTAGTAGCTAGGATTTTCATTGCACAAAGAAGATAAAAAGTTTGTTTATCATCTTAGATTGCATTTTAGGAATTACATCTACATCTCGCGGTGAACCTGAAACGCAAACTTCATAAACAAGATCAACTATAAAATAAATTCAATGAATCTAACAACGCTTTGGAACTTAACGCACAACATTTAAAAGTCTACGCTAGAGACGTATTCCGGCGTCGTAAAGCCTGGTAACTATTGTTCTCACTAATGGTTGGGTGATTCCTCCACTTTGAGACGATAAGTGCCAGTATGGAATTGTGCTCCCACGTACCATCGAGTATATTTTGGGAGACCCCAATAGGCTTAATCCTTTATCCATAGGAAGCCGTGTCTGCTGCCCTATCGATCACAATGCACTGAACACAACATTCGGGAAGATTGACTACCGTACCGTAAAAATTATTCTGCAGTTTTGCAATTGGTTTGGTAATCCCTCTACCTAGATTTCCAGAGCAGTCACTTTCGTTCCTTTTTAGACTCCTTAACAGAAAAGGTACATCTGAGCACTTTTCACTTCAGGCTCATTAAAAACCGAAGGAGACTAGAGTCATCTTCTGTTTTTCTTGACTCTTAAAAATTGAAAAAACAAGTTGTGTCAAAGCGTCTAAAATTTATTTTAAACGGAATAATCATTACCCTTTCCTACGATTGATCTTGGGTTGAGAAAATGGAATCCACCAACCAAGGAATTCCCCTTGGAGGAAATCCTAGTCCCTTCTCCTCTTGGGGAGATGTTGGTGCACCCCATATGGCCACATTGTCGCTTCCAGGACTGACAATCGGCTTGCCTGTATGGCTCTTCTCAACCTCTGTCGTTCAGAACACCACAATTCATGAACAATCGAACTAGTAACTAGACGAGTCCAGAGTTACCCACCAACCTTCTACTTCCTCTAATTCTTCCTCTCCTCCCTCCTCTTCACTTGATGGGGTCGGTAAAGCCAAAAGTCAAGTACCTGAGAAGAAGAAGGAAAAGAAGAAGAAAGAGAAGAAGAAGAAGGAGCCAAAAGCGAATGGGGGCAAACGAGCATCGTCTAGCAAAAATCCGCACACTGCATTGACCAGGCCTAAATCGTCATGTGTCATTTGCAAAGGAGACCACTATCATAGAGATTGTCCTTGCATCCCTCGGATCTTAAGGGACTGGTCTCCTCGTTTGCACAACCCGATGTCGTTAACCTCTGATGATCATGTTGAAAACACACCGTCGACTAGTGAAAGTGGAGCCCCAGGAAAAAAAGGAAAATATAGATTTCCTTGTAGACTGTGCGAAGGCGATCATGCTGTCCACCATTTTCCATTCTTAGACAAGGCTCAAAGAGTTTTGGATGATCGTCCAGTTTCACCACTACGACTTCCTCCTGGATATAAAAAACTCTTGCCAAGTCCGTCACTAGTTGAAAATCCAGCTGGCCCACTCAGGTGGTCGTCTGAAGCATCTATCATTGAAGACAAACCATCTGAACCCATACCAGATGAAAGTCAAAAGGTCGAGGTGGCAGTTGACCCGGTCTTGCCTTCAGAGGTTCCATCTTCAGATGATACAGTCGCTGAAGAGAATAAGGATAACACCGTCCAAATTATTTTCATAAACACATACTCCAATGAACATGGGGGCAATTTACCCGTTCCTTTACCGCAGGAAGGAAGTTCGTTAGAGTCATACCCGACCGTCTATTCGGTCCCACCTCCAAGAAACCTAGTTGTCTCCTTCGACTGGAATCAACTAGGCAGACCCCGTTTACCAGCTAGTGTACCATTCCGAATCATTGTTCAAATATATAGAATCGTTATGGCTGGTACCATCATAGATGAGGGGGCTTCTGTGAGTATCCTTTCCTCGACTGCTTGGAAAGCGCTCGGTTCGCCATCGCTTTTTCCCGAGATGTGAAATCTAACAGGCTTTGATAAAGGAACCAGTCGACCATTAGGGATCCTGTTAACACCCAGGTTGTTCCCTATGACTCCCAAGGGAATACGGCCGGGGTAACCACTAACCAATCTTTGGATCACTGTTTCTAGCCAAACTGTGATCAGAGAGGGCTCTCTCTTTATGATTTGTAACTGTTTATGATAGGGTTTTAGGCTAGCTATTATGCACAGGTTTTGTTTATGTTTTGGTTGATGAAACTCCTTTTAGATTCCAGTGATGTAGTTTTCAGAGAGGTTGAGTACCATTGGGCAATGGAGTCTGTGGCTATATGTGTTTGAAACTTTGAGATGAAAGATGGAACTTACAAGGCCATTTGAGTGCTTAATAGAACAGATTTTTGATTAAATGACTGGAAACAGGTAACACAAACAGTGAAAGCATTTAAGAATTTTCACTTATTGTTTATATATTCCCAACAGACAGGTTTAAGAGGAAAAGACAGAGGTCTCAGGGGCAAAAATTGAATCCCTGAGAATGCCTATCACAGTAAAAGACACAGTTTTGAAATGCAGCAATTAAGAATTACAATTCTGTCACTGTATCTGAGGAAAACATGTATAATAGCTCAGTTTGAGTCCAGGGTAATCATGGGTTAAGTCCTGGAACTATCCTTTCACCTTGCTATCAAGTGTAAAACATTTAAACAACGAAAGAGAACAAAAGACTCGAAAACATATAACAAAGAGAGATTTGAGAATACTTATTGTTTTATGCAACACCCTGGAATCCTGTAACATTCATCTTTCACCACAATACATCAAAGTACACCAAGCCTTGGAAATTCCATTCTTCCTTTGTATTACTTCTCTGAAAATATTACAGTAAGAGAGAGTTGTCAAAAGAAAATTACATCAACCCCTTTCAACTGCTGTGAAGGGTGAATATATACTTGCGGTGATTTACAAAATATCTGAGTTCTGAGTTATCTCAGATTTTACATTCTTACCAACCACGTAAGATATTATGACCAAAATTTAATAAAGCATTGATTACAGAGTACAGGCATTTTAATGCTGTGTCAGAAGATATTTTAGCCTTTGGAAACAGCTAAGTCGGTCGAGATATTCTGAATAAATGCTGGAAGACCTGTCTTTAAGGCTTGTACGCTGTATCCTGGACTTGTCACCTGTGATTGTGACTGCTGCTTGTGGTGAGTCAATGGTCCTGCTGAGTTGGCTCAGCCTCTGCCTCTTCCTTGTAGATATCTTTC
This sequence comes from Pinus tabuliformis, assembly GCA_031772625.1. NCBI lineage: Eukaryota > Viridiplantae > Streptophyta > Pinopsida > Pinales > Pinaceae > Pinus > Pinus tabuliformis. The sequence continues at coordinate 502,471,319 of CM062804.1, read as the reverse complement.
TTCAAAATTGTGCCTGCGCATGTATGCTCATTTGCCTGGAGAATTAGCGCTACTGATTCTGGCCCGACAAAATTGTTTGTGTCAAATTTCTCCAGACATCCTGTGTGGGCAGTTGGTGTGCTAAGATTGCCCCTAGAGTTTCATCTGCTTCTGTGAATTTGAAGAAGTTAGGTGGTGTATCAAACAGATGCTCAACTTCATTCATGAGGAAAAATAGGTTCTCCACCCTGTCATACATAGTCTGCCCGGTGGCTGGCCCTGCGTCTGCTGAAGTGCTGGGCGGTTTTGCAATCTCTGCTACTGCATGGGCATCAATTCTCTTATTGTAATTGTCTAGGGTGAGCAGTCTTCCTACACTGCTTAAAATGCTGGGGAGGCCTCTGTTCTGTAGTGCCACGAATTTTTCCAGGAATCTGTTGATTTCAGTCTGCATATCCTGTGTCCTCCTCTCCAGTGTTCCAACCAAGTTCCTCAATGGTATGACTCTTTTGGCTACAGCAATTGTTTCTGTCCTGTTGGTGATTCCCATGACAGCTAATTGAGAGCTAGTCTTATAGTTCAGAATATTGATCATCCTAGTAGCAGCTTCTGGCATGTGTCCAAGGCTTGCCCTGGCTCTCTGTATTTCTCTGTTTGCTTTAGTGATGAGCACCATTTGCTCATCCATGGTCTCAATATATTGCCACTGGTTGGCAATGGACCGCCCAATGTTGCTCCATAGCACTGCTTTCATTTCAGCTGTCACTTTTTCTAGTGCAAGCTCTTTCTCTAGTTCAGCAATTCTCCTCTTAAGAGCTCTTACCTCTCTCTCCTTGGCTGCCTCATTCTGTTTGCTCTTGTCAAACTTTTCATTTACCTTAGCCAAGGTTTTCTTAAGTTCATCCAGCTCTTTCATTTGAGATTCCATGGCTTGGATCTCAGCTTGCAGCTTTTGCATGTCTAAACTAGTACCCTGTTCCGATGTTGTAGTTGTTGTTGCTGTGGATGGCGCTGTAGTTGGTGCTGTAGCTTCTGTTTGCTGAGGAGGAGGAGTAGTCTTTGGAGGGACTTCCTCAAGATTTATTATCACAGGAGGAGGCTGGGAGGGTTGGCCCTCTTCTCTTTGCTTCAGTGCTTCTTGTAGTGCTGCCTTTGCAGCTTCAGTTTGTCCTAGCTGGTCTTGAGTCCTAACCAGCTCTTTGTATAGGGATACCAGCAGGTCTGTAGTATCCTTTTCTTGCCTTTGCTGGGCAACTTCATCTGTTTGTGGATGGATGGTGGCCGGGAGTTTGATTTTCTTTCTTAGGGCCGCCATGTCTGCATCCCTTATCTTCAGGAGTTCTTGGATGCCTTTGACATCTTTAGGATCATGCCCTATATCTATAATTACCTCTTCCAAGGACTTGATTCTATTGTCCTTGGCTTGTGATGATGCTCTTTCTAATTCCAGCTGAGAAGCTGTGTTATCCAGGCTGCTCTTTAGTTTGTAGTTCTCCAATGTCTCATCTGCCAGGGAGGCATACACCATTTCACCAGTTTGTTTATGTAATTCAATCTTGTCCATAGGGTGTATGTCTTTGGCAAGAACCTCCATGTTGGTTCTTAGATAGTCCGAGGTGGACTGAGGATGCAAAGTTGTGGGCATGAAGTGGCTCATTATCATTTTGCCTTCGCTCACATCGAAAGCAGACATGAGTCTCTGCTGGTTGCTAGGAGCTAGGTTTAACAAGTGATTATACAGCTGCACTTTTATGGGATCACTCCTCCTTTTGATGTCAATGAATTGCTGCTTTATACTTGACTGCCCTTCTCTATGTTGACCGGAGGAGCTGACCTCTCCTCCCATAGTCATGTCATGTCCACGCTGAGATGAGCTGGCCGAAAGTTCTCCACTGGGTGGGCCCATGCCCATGGCTTGCCTTACTGCTATGTCCTCCTCTTGGGAGTCATTCAGTCTTTGTCTCTTCTCTCCTCTGATGAAGGATGAGGTGTGGGGGGTCTCTCTCTCCCTTTTCCTGGTCAAGTCCTCCTTCTGTGGTGTTTGGAGGACTGAGGTGTCTACATTGGTGTCTGTCCTGGGAGGCACCTCTGTTTGGGGCTGCTGCTCAGTGTAACTAGGTAGATCTGTCCCCTTTTCCTGCTGCAAGGGCTGCTGTTCACTGGACTGTGCTTCTTCTTGTTGCTGCCCCAGTTCTTGCTGTTCCATTTCTTCTTGCTGCTGTAGCAAGGTGTCAACTTGTTCTTCTGTCAATATAGGTGGCTGTTCCACCTGTTTTCCTTTGTCTTTGCTTGCTGCCTGGGGTGTCTTCTCAGTATTTTGCTGCTGTGCTGCTGAAGATTTAGCAGCTGTTCCAATTTGCTTTCTGTAGGAGAGGGGCACCTGTCCACAAGTTTCCAAGTCAGCTTCTTTTTGCACATTCCTAGCTTCTTTCTCAAGTAATTCTTCCTTAGTGACTTGTTCTACTAGTGTACCCTCTTCCCAATCTAGTGCATTGGCATACTTTTCAATTTCAGGTTGTCTTTTATGTGCATAGTTGCCCAATTTGTATCTAATTCTCCTGAGGGAGATAGAATGATTGGGGTCATAGGGAATCCATTCAAAACTGGTCTGCAATCTGAGGCCTTCCAGGATGCTGTCTGCCTCTTTCCACCCTTCCTCTTTCCTGTTATATAGGAAGGAACCTAGCTGGTTTCTTACCTTCAATTGTGACTTCTTGTTTCTACTCTGAAAGTGAAGGTAATCTGAGTTCCCAAACTGCCTGAAATATTCTAAGGCAAAAAGCCTCATGGGGACATACCTTGGCAACCTAAATGGGTTCAATTCACAGCCATATATCCTAATGACTGTGTGGTTCTGGTAGAAGTACCAGTTGCCAATATTGTAAGATTTGTTCAAATGTAGAATCCTCTTCATATCATCGGTTAATCTAGGAGGAGGAGTACCTTGCAGCGCTGTTAGGGCTGGATGAACAAATAAATCAATAAACTCACAGTATGTATAGGGTGATACTGAGGTAGAATGAAAAACAGAGGTCCAGAAAACAACTGATCTTGGGCTTCCTTGGGCATTGAGTGGCCTCAAAGGAATAGAGAAGGTAGCTGGTTGGTTGAAAAGGAATAAATGATATATATAGGAGGTGTACCTGAACAGTCTCTCCCTTTTCAAATTCATGAACTGCTCATGGATTTTCTCTGCTATGTAAGTTGCATAATCATACTGCACAGCTGGAGGCTTACCAGGGGCAAATATAGACAGCATTGCCATTATGCTGTCATCTACATCTTCCAACCCCCTGAATCCTAGGACATAGCCAATTAGATCCACCAACATTCTGCCCAACTCATTTAGATATTGGTACCCAATAGGAGGGGTTCTGACTGTTTCAGAGTCTGGTGTGACAAACAGTTGGTTGATTTTGACAATTTGGTCACTGGACAGCTTGATCCCTCTGTTAATCAGATTCTGCATGGATAGAGGGGTCAATTTCTTGGCTGTTTTGAAGCGCAGCATCTGGTTTATGCTCTCTGGGGTGATCTGGAACAGGACTAGGCCTGTGGGGCTCATGACTGCTCTTTGGCTGGGGTCATAGCATTCCTGGCAGCTATAAATGAGCTCTGGCATAGGATTGACTTGGGGAAGGTTGTATATGGGCAAATTTGACTCCCAAATCCCCAAGATATCTGCCCCACTGAGGTGCTGGGCTCTTAATTCATTCAACATTTGAATATTGTACTTGGTTCCCATGGGGAACCAATCCAGCATTTGGTAGTCCATGTCTCCCAGGGCTTTCCATGCTAATTCCTGGTGAGGAGCATTGATGGGCTTAATATTCAGTGCAATAGGGGTCTCCATAGCTCTTCAAGTTGCAAGAATTGCAGGTGGACAGGTGGAATGGTAAAAACACAGTCTGGAGGCAGTTCTCTGTGGAAACAGTTGATGTTTTGAGTATCCAAGGGGAATTCTCTCAATAGCAATTGAAATACTACTGGAGTCTAGTGACAGAACTTCTCTGTGGTCTAACTGAACTCTCCAATCGGGTGAATTATATCTATTAGGAGCTCTGCCGGGAAAACGCAGAATTACAGTGGTTTTATGTGAATTGCAGGTTTCTAAAGCTCTGCAGGTACTTCTTGGCCCTCACAATGACAATGGTGGATGAACAAATGGAAATGAACGGTGCAAATATCGTTTTTATGGTTCTACTATCCCTCTGAGCAATTTCAAGCTTAATGAAGGTCGTATGGAGGGCGAAACGGTCTAAATACCTGTAATTCGATGAGCAGAGGTTGAAGCAAAGGTGCACAGTTGCTGCTTGAGGAGGTCGCCCGGGCTAATAGACTGGTTGGCGAAAATTAGAGTGCAAACGGTCATGCAGAGCGTCCAACAGTAATAACAGTGAAAGTGGTAAAAAACACGGGAAAATTGGTAAATATGGGTTATTTTACCAATTTGGCGCTTTTTTCTGCTGACGTCATCGGGCGACGTGGCAGTGGGTGACTGGTCAAAGGGGCGGTGAGGTGGCAACCCAGTCAGCAGTGAGGTGGACCACTAACAAAGGCAGGTACGAGCAGATAAGGACGTGGCGGCGAGTCAGCGACGGGTAGGTGGCAGTCAAACCGCAGCGGTCACGGTTAAGGCCTTAACCGCCGCGGTTTCTCGGGGCGGTTTAGGTACGGCGCAGAAGCTGTCAGACTCGGCTCCGAGATGGTTGAACGATTGACGCGTGGAGGAGGCGTGACAAGGCGCAACGTCACTTTCTCGGAGGTTAAAGTGCCGCCATAGGATGCGCTCCGATATTAATGTGGACCGTCGGATCTGATGGGCTTGATCCGACGGCTGGCGGAGGAGAAAGATGCGCGCTTCATACTGCGGGCGGAAAAGATTAAAGTTTGTGGGTTTTTATGGGTTTTTCAAATGTTTTCGCTTAACCAATAATGTGGTAGGATTGGGGAACGTGCCAGAGGCAGGTATTAACCTTTGCAAAGGTTTTTATAGGCAAAAGGGGTTTGGAGAGGGGGTTTTATCAATGCAGAGGTGATTTGAGGGTAAATTAACTTGCAGCAAAGGGGAAACAGGGTGGAATAGGTTCACCAAAGTGGCCAGATGCCATTTTGGTCCCTTTTGAAAAATACACGGCTATTATGCCTAGGGGAGGGAATATACATAAGATTTGGGGTTTTATACACCTTAGTGTTAGTATTATTAGGGGTGGGGGTAAGATAGGGGAGGTTATATCGTAGAATTAGGAGTTAATATGAATGAAGGAGGGGAATTAGAAAGGGGGTGTTAGTGATGGACTAGAGAGGGAAAGAAAAGAAGTTAGTGATCCTCTTTGCTGTGAGTTCATGGAATTCACCACTTTGTTTGCTGATAGATTTATTGCCTTGGCAAGAGACCTATTGATACCTGTGTAATGGTGATCATATTCTTTCTGCAACCACAACTGCCTACCCAACTATTTTGCCTAGCATTTTTTGTTTCTTCTTGGAGGGGCACTTGGACTTGCAACCCTCAATTGCCTTTTCTTTTCTTTGGCTTTTTCCTTTTCTCTCTATCTACTTCTACCCTTATGTCTTCCAAGGTCCCAGATTAAACTTTTGGGAACCTTTGCTTCTCTACCTGAACTACTTGTCTGCCAAGATTAAGCTGTTTGGACAGACCTCTTTCTCTATTCTACAACTCAAAATTGAAACATGGCATGATCCAGTTTAGACTGTTGAATCATCCACCAAACTTGAAATAAGGTCCTCAATACTTGAAACACTTTACCCAGCTCTTGCTTTCTAGGAAATATGGGATCTTTGGGATACCAGAGCAGAGCATATTTGGCTTTTCTCTTGCCAATCATGAAATATGAAACCTATTGGTATAGGTATCCAACAGATCCTTCCCAATGTGCCCATAACATTGAGGGGGAAAACCGTTCACATGAACGTAATGGTAGTTCAAGGACCCCTAGATTATAATCTACTCCTTGGACGAGACTATATTTATTGCATAGGAGCAATTGTCTCCTCACTCTTTAGAGTAATGTGTTTTCCACACAAAGGAAGAGTGGTCAATCTCGTAGCCCAGCTTTCATTTCCTGGATCATATAGAGCAAATAGTCATATACCATCCCTGAATGGTCTTTTCACGCAAGAGATGTCTCAATCTCCAGTCCGCCCGCCTGATGAGCGCGAGTGATTCGGGGGACATGACTGAAACCCAGAAGGCATGCACCCTGGTCTGCTTCGGCAGGAAAACTTCGGGTATAAGGTAGGTTTCCGCGAGAGAATATGACTAGTCTGTACTCCCGTCCATGATTGGAAGACGGGGTTATTCTGGAACAAGATTCTCTTGTCAAAGTTACATGAGTGGAGTAGCCTCCTTCACTCACCTTTGTCTATTTTGGTAAACATCGCCGAAGAAGTGTTTTGTTTGCATTGTGAATAGAACAATCTTTGGGTAACCTGTAAGAGGTAGGCCTCTCCCGGTAAAATAAATGTTTTGACGGAAAGAAGAAGAGGTAACCTTGAAACTCTGTTTTATACCCGGGGGCATGCAAACCTTTTGGCATGCAAGCAAAGAGCGATCATTGATATGTTTTTTTGGATTGGTCGTTTCCTAACTTGCATAAAGAAAGGATATGGGGCAAAACTCTAAAAATTGCCGTTTTATATGAGACATTCTTATCACGCGACTGGATTATTCGAGCAGTTTTAGCACATAGTTTAAGCTCATTAAAAAATAAACATAAGACATGAGTAAATGTTTCCCCCCGCGTTTAAGCTCATTAAAAAATGAACTATTCACTGGTAAATAACCATCGTGAATGTAGTACTTCAGCCATTAAAGCCTTGGTCATGTTTGCACCATCACCTCCACTTTTGCATTGGTCGATCATTCACCTCCATTTGATTGTTTACCCATTTTGAGGAACAGCTGCGAAGAGTGATTTCACTAGCCATCCTTATAACACTGCCGTGATTGGAAAATTCCAAACCTTACTTGGAATCATTTGCTATCCATTTTATCACTCGTTCCTCAAAAGACGAGTCTCCTTTAAGCTCTTTTCAACTGATTCGTAAAATATGAAAAGATTGCCGAGCCATTGGCCTCTCCAGCTCATTAAAGGGACCAGAAGTGCTATCTCTCCTCTAAATTTTAATCTTTTTGGACCTGAGAGATTATTACACAAAAAGATCGAGCGCTTGTTTTGTTCGGCTCGTTAAAAGTATTGAAAATTCATCCCTTCTATATTGTTTTATACCTTTTCGGAGTTAAGGGATTAGATGACGAAAAAGGAATTTTGGAGTTACCTTTATGTTCCTTTTCAGACTTTCTAAAATTGAAAAGGACCGAGTTATCTTTGTCGTTAAACTCGTTAAAAGTTTAATAACGACAAACTTGTCTATAGATGAGAACGAGTTTCACTATCGCTAGGCTCGTTAAAACATAGCGATGGGTTTGCCCGTAGGGCAAATTATAGAACAAGTATACGTTATCTTCCTCAAGCTTGACAAAAATAAAGAGGTACTGGTCAACAATGACTGGGGAAAATTGGGAAGAAAACTTGAAGAAACTTTGTTGGTAGCAAGTCGCTCTTGAACATGACACTTCCACTACGCGTCCGAGTCAAGTTGGGTTGTTTCATTCACGGGTCACATCACCATGGTCCCATCATACCATCCACATTTGGGGTTAATGCTACCAATTCATCACATCAGTGTCGCCGATATGTTCAAGAGAAGTCATTCAGAGAATTCTCCTGTTGTTATAAACATTTTTGTGCCTTACAGCTCCAAGAATGAAATGTCCATAAACCAAGGGCTCCTAAGTCCCTAAAAGTGTTGTTCCAACCCCTAAAGGAACAAGGTCAACAAATTACAGCTTCTCCCAGAAGTTCTCCACCAGAAACTGCTCAGAATAAGTCAAAACAGGATCATTTCAGCTGCTCCACTGACTAGCTGCGTTGCATAGCACCTAAACACACTAGCTAGGTGCATTGCAATGCACCTAAATGCACTATGAGGGTGCGTTGAGCGAGAAATGACAAATGGCAGTGCCATTCCGCGAGGTGGAAAGACAATGGAAGCTTCCAGAATCTTCTCCTATGACACTTGCCTCACTGAATTTGACCAAGGATGAGTAAGAGGCTTTCAGTCTCCAAGTGGAAGCAAGAACTGACAGAGAGAAGAAAATAATCAAATCAAAGGCTGACTCATCCTCCTTGCATACATCTATATATGGATCCCTCATCCCAGAGATCCAGAGGCTGGAATTTTGCACATTGTAAGGAATTGCTGTTGGTTTTGAGATAGATATCAGAGTATTGGGTGATTTATGCTTTGTTGGAGGTGAAGAGGGGCTTCTTTGCTGGGAGGTTGATGCTGGGTCAGGAATCATCGGTTGTAACTCCTCCTGGATCTTCTTGTATATCAATCAAAACTATTTGAGTTTCTCCTCCATGCTTTTGTATCATTGATGCCTGTTACATTTGTATGGTTAGCTTAAATCTGATCCTAAGCTATTTATGAATATAGATCCATGTCTTTGTATAGTTTTCTTCTTCTGTGATCTTACAGGTACTTGGTGAAGCTGGGCAAGTAAGGAAGCAGGTAGCTGGAAGCTGTCAAAGAAGAGAGGGATTGGATCAAAGGACTAGCACAAGACACAGGTCGGTTCTTTCTATCCCCTTCTGTCTTTAATTCATAAAGGAAATACAAAAGTAGTTTTTCTTTGTTTGTTTCTAAGGCAGCTGTCACACCTTAGTGGGATAGAGCAGTTCTAAATAGACACTTTTCCCGGTAACAAAATGGCGACTCCGCTGTGGACGAATGTCTAATTAGTTTGTTTGTGTATCTTGTTGTTGTTTGTTTCATAAACTTATAAGTAGCATTCGAATTGCATTTGCCACAACAAATGCAAAGTAGACATCTTCTGCTTCAATCCATTCACTAGATCTGTTTATGATTTGAACAGCTGATTCACAAATGATCTGATTGCCCTTTGTGATAGCTCTTAGACCCTCCATAGATCTACCCCTGATTGTGCATTACTGATTGCTTTTACTCGGCCAAAAACCAAATACTGAACTGCAAACCGTGACCCAGAACCCGGACAGATTCTCGTTTCTAGCCCAGCGCAGGCACTGTTAAGAGTTCCTACATTTCAGCGCACTTCCTGAAAGGGCAACCTGCGCTGCAATCCAGTTTCTTTGTGTTACAAGTGTGCTGATCAGACTAGCCCTGTGCAGCTGAGGTTCTTGTGCTTCATTCTTTCCAGTTTTGTCTCTGAATTTTGCAGCCTGTGATCAGTATATGTCTATTTAAAAACCCCTTTTTCTTACAGTTATTCCGCCTCCTTTGTACAAAAGAACTGTAGATGTTTTTGTGTGTTTGGTGCGTCGTTTACAGTTTTCCATTGCAAAAGTACAATAGTCATACTGTCGTCCTTTGATTTAGATCTGTCGCAAGTGTCGATTTCGATCATAGGAGAAAGTTTGATTGCTGTTGATGGTCGATTATACTTTTAATTTTGCCTTTGGTCTGAATTTGTGACTTTCTAGTGTCAAAAACGAGTATTTATTTCAAAATCTTAAAGTGTCGTAATCGTCTCTATCTTTTGATTTCGAAAAGAAGCTTGTTTATGTTTGTCGCTTGAAAGCAAATTCAGATTTGTACATCAACTTTCTTTTTAGCATCAATACTAAGAAAGTCGAAAACAAATACATGCACATGTGCATTTGCATATTGACAGTCTGTTTGGCTTGATTTAGGAAAGTGCATTTACAGTGTGCTCTTTGCTCTTTGTGAAAAGATTGTGTCTTTCTTTTCCCCTAGTAGCTAGGATTTTCATTGCAGAAAAGAGATAAAAGTTTGTTTATCATCTTTAGATTGCATTTTAGGAATTACATCTACATCTCGTGGTGAACCCAAAAGGCAAACTTCATAAGAAAGATCAACTTAAAATAAATTCAATGAATCTAACAACGCTTTGGAACTTAAGGCACAACATTTAGAGGTCTAGGCTAGAGACGTATTCCGGCGTCGTAAAGCCTGGTAACTGTTGTCCTCACTGATGGTTGGGTGATTCCTCCACTTTGAGATGATAAGTGCCAGTACAGACTTGTGCTCCCATGTACCGTCGAGTATATTTTGGGAGACTCCTATAGGCTTAAGTCCTTTATCTATAGGAAGTTGTGTCTGCCGCCCTATCGATCGCAGTGCAATGAACACAGCGTTCGGGAAGATTGACTGCCGTACCACAAAACGTACTCTATAGTTTTGCGATTGGTTTGGTACTCCCTCTACCTAGATCTCCAGAGCAGTCCCTTTCATTCCTTTTCAGACTCCTTAACGGAAAAGGTCCATCTGAGCACTTGTCACTTCAGGCTCATTAAAAATCGAAGGAGACTAGAGTCATCTTTTGTTTTTTCTTGACTCTTAAAAACTGAAAAAACAAGTTGTGTCAAAGAATCTAAAAATTTATTTTAAACGGAATATTCATTACCCTTTCCTACGTTGATCTTGGGTTGACAAAATGGAGTCTACCAACCAAGGAATTCCCCTTGGAGGAAATCCTAGTCCCTTCTCCTCTTGGGGAGATGTTGGTGCACCCCATATGGCCACATTGTCGCTTCCAGGACTGACAATTGGTTTGCCTGTATGGCTCTTCTCAACCTCTGTCGTTAAGAACACCACTATTCCTGAACAATCGAATCAGCAATTAGACGAGTCCAGAGTTGCCCACCAACCTTCTACTTCCTCTAATTATTCCTTTCCTCCTTCCTCTTCGCTTGATGGGGCTGGTAAAGCCAAAAGTCAAGTTCCTAAGGAGAAGAAGGAAAAGAAGAAGAAAGAGAAGAAGAAGAAGGAGCCAAAGGCGAATGGTGGAAAACGAGTGTCATCTAACGAAAATCCACACACTGCACCGACCAGGCCTAAATCGCCATGTGTCATTTGCAAAGGAGACCACTTTCACAGAGATTGTCCTTGCATCCCTCGGATATTAAGGGACTGGTCTCCTAGATTGCACAACCTGGTGTCGTCAACCTCTGATAATCATGTTGAAAGCACACCGTCGACTAGTGAAAGTGAAGTCCCAGGACAGAAAGGAAAATATAGATTTCCTTGTAAACTGTGTGAAGGCAATCATGCCTTCCACCATTGTCCCTTCTTAGACAAAGCTAAAAGAGTTTTGGATGATCATCCGGTTTCACCGTTACGACTTCCTCCTGAATATAAAAAACTCTTGCCGAGTCCATCACTAGTTGAAAATCTGGCTGGCCCGCTCAGGTGGTCGGCTGAAGCACCTATCATTGAAGATAAACCATCTGGATCCATACCAGACGAGAGTCAAAAGGTCGAGGTGGCAGTTGACCCGGTCTTGCCTTCAGAGGTTTCATCTTCAGATGATACACTCACTGAGGAGAACAAGGATGACACCATCAAAATTCTCTTCATAAGCACAGACTCCAACGAACATGGGGGCAATTTACCCATTCCTTTACCGCAGGAAGGAAGTTCGTTAGAGTCGTACCCGGCCGTCTATTCGGTCCCACCTCCAAGCAACCTAGTTGTATCCTTCAACTGGAATCAACTAGGCAGACCCCGTTTACCAGCAAGCATACCATTCCGAATTATCATTCAAATATATAGAATTGTTATGGCCGGTACCATCATAGATGAGGGGGCTTCTGTGAGTATCCTTTCCTCAACTGCTTGGAAAGCACTTGGTTCGCCATCGCTTTTGCTTGAGATGAGAAATCTGACAGGCTGTGATAAAGGAACCAGTCAACCTTTAGGGATCCTTCCCGATGTTCCCATAACATTGAGAGGGAAAACCGTTCACCTGAACGTAATGGTAGTTCAAGGACCCCTAGATTACAATCTACTCCTTGGACGAGACTATATTTATTACATGGGAGCAATTGTCTCCTCACTCTTTAGAGTAATGTGTTTTCCTTACGAAGGAAGAGTGGTCAAGCTCGTGGACCAGCTTTCATTTCCCAGATCACGCATAGCAAATAGTCATATACCATCCCTAAATGCTCTTTTCATGCAAGAAATGTCTCAATTTCTAGTCCATCCTCCCGATGAGCGCGAGTAATTCGGAGGGATATGACTGAAACCCAGGGGGCATGCATCCTGGTCTGCTTCGGCAGGAAAACTTCGAGTATAGAGTAGGTTTCCACGGGAGAATATGCCTAGTCTGTACTCCCGTCCGTGAGTGAAAGAGGGGGTTATTCTAGTACAGGATTCTCTTGTCAAAGTTATGTGAGTTGGCGAGCGCCGCCACTCATCTTTGTTTATCTAGGTAGATATCGACGAAGAAGTGTTTTGTTTGCGCCGCGAATAGAACAATCTTTGGGTAACCTATAAGAGGTAGGCCTCTCTCGGTAAAAAAAATGTTTTAACGGACTAAATAAGGGGTAACCTTGAAACTCTGTTTAATACCTGGGGGCATGCAAACCTTTTGGAATGCAAGCAAAGAGCGACTATTTATTTTTTTTAAATTTTTAGGACCTTTAACCCTTTAAACTCGTAGGATTGGTCGTCTCCTAACTTGCATAAAGAAAGGATGTGGGGAAAAACTCTAAAAATTGCCAATTTTTAAATGAGACATTCTTATCATACGACTGGATTAATCGAGCAGTGTTACCGCAAGGTTCAAGCTCATTAAAAAATAAACCCGCACCGAGCAAATGTTTCCACCCGCGTTTAAGCTCGTTAAAAAATGAACTATCCCCCTATAAATAACCACCGTGAATGTAGTACTTCAGCCATTAAAGCCTTGGTCGTGTTTGCAACGTCACCTCCACTTTTACATTGGCCGATCATTCACCTCCATTTGATTGTTTACCCATTTTGAGGAACAGCTGCAAAGAGTGATTTCACTAGCCATCCTTGTGACACTGCCGTGATTGGAAAATTCCAAACCTTACCTGGAATCAGCTGCTACCCATTTTATCACTCGTTCCTCAAAAGACGAGTCTCCTTTAAGCTCTTTTCAACTGACTCGTAAAATATGAAAAGATTGTCGAGCCATTGGCCTCTCTAGCTCGTTAAAGGGATAGGAAGTGCTATCCCTCTAGATTTTAATCTTTTTGGACCTGAGGGATTATTTCACAAAAAGATCAAGCGCTTGTTTTGTTCGGCTCGTTAAAACTATCGAAAATTCATCCCTTCTGTATTGTTTTATACTTTTTCGGACTTAAGGGATTAGATGACGAAAAAGGAATTTTGGAGTTACCTTTACGTACCTTTTCAGACTCTCTAAAAATGAAAAGGACCGAGTTATCTTTGTCGTTAAACTCGTTAAAAAGATTAATAGCGAAAAACTTGTCTTTAGACGAGAATGAGTTTCACTATCGCTAGGCTCGTTAAAACATAGCGATGGGTTTGCTCGAAGGAAAAATTATAGAACAAGCATATGTTATCCTCCTCAAGCTTGACAAAAATAAAGAGGTACTGGTCAGCAATGACTGGGGAAAAATTGGGAAGAAAACTCAAAGAATCTTTATTGGTAGCAAGTCGCTCTTGAACATGACACTTCCACTCCGTGTCCGAGTCGGGTTGGGTTGTTTCATTCACTGGTCACATCACCATGGTCACGCCATACCATCCACATTTGGGGTTAATGCTACCAATCCATCACATCAGTGTCACCGACATGTTCAAGAGAAGTCATCCAGAGAAGTCACCTGTGTCCCACCCACTACCATACATTATACTCCATTCTTTCATGACCGCCACCCTGAACCGTATATCATCAGATTGTTTTCACCTCCATCAAAATCATTTGCTCCGTTCCGTGTCATTGATGTGGGATTCATTAAGGCCCTCTTTTGATGGATCACTTCTTGTTGACATAAGCTCATTATCCAAGAAGTTGGTCTAGGAACACCCCATTCAGTACTTTGAAGCTTGCATGCCTTAATGGCAAGTTTCTCACTTCCGGCGACAGGTTTACATCAATGGCCTTCGACCGAAAGATTTTGCGTGGTGTTCGATGCCAAGTCCTTTATTCACACCACATGAATTGTATTGTAGTACCTTGAGGGTCATTATCATTATCGGTGATTCCTCTCACGCTTGTTAACAGTTTACATCATTGACTGGTAATCAAGCGATGTCTTTCCATGTTCGACTTCAGGACATTTTTCACATGGATCGACTTGTACTTCGAGTGAAGATCAGACGAGATTGAAGACCCCGGATCTAGTTTCATCCATCCGGGCTGCGATATATATTCAGGGAAATAAAGACATTAAATGTACAGCATTGCAGCACAGATAATCATCCTACCCAAAGGATGGTGGCTCTATCAGAATCATCAGTCTACATCAGACGATTGTCTGTCCTATGCACATGAAAATGAATTTATAAAGCTGAGCATGGGAATGCCCGCCTCAGCTAGATCATGAAAATAGTATGAAGATAATGTATTGTATTGTATCTCATCACAGGTCTCCTCCCAGCATTGAAGGAACTTCCGATCCTCATAATAAAGCATTTCACCCGATTAACGGCCTCATACTTTAGGGGGCAACTGTTATAGACATTTTTGTGCCTTACAGCTCCAAGCATGAAATGTCCATAAACCAAGGGCTCCTAAGTCCCTAAAAGTGTTGTTCCAACCCCTAAAGGAACAAGGTCAACAAATTATAGCTTCTCCCAGAAGTTCTCCACCAGAAACTGCTCAGAATAATTCAAAACAGGATCATTTCAGCTACTCCAATGACTAGCTGTGTTGCATAGCACCTAAACACACTAGCTAGGTGCATTGCAATGCACCTAAATGCACTATGAGGGTGCGTTGAGCGAGAAATGACAAATGGCAGTGCCATTCCACGAGGTGGAAAGACAATGGAAGCTTCCAGAATCTTCTCCTATGACACTTGCCTCACTGAATTTGACCAAGGATGAGTAAGAGGCTTTCAGTCTCCAAGTGGAAGCAAGAACTGACAGAGAGAAGACACTAATCAATTCACAGGCTGGCTCATCCTCCTTGCATACATCTATATATGGATCCCTCATCCCAGAAATCCAGAGGCTGGAATTTTGCACATTGTAAGGAATTGCTGTTGGTTTTGAGATAGATATCAGAGTATTGAGTGATTTATGCTTTGTTGGAGGTGAAGAGGGGCTTCTTTGCTGGGAGGTTGATGCTGGGTCAGGAATCATCGGTTGTAACTCCTCCTGGATCTTCTTGTATATCAATAAAAACTATTTGAGTTTCTCCTCCATGCTTTTGTATCATTGATGCTTGTTACATTTGTATGGTTAGCTTAAATCTGATCCTAAGCTATTTATGAATATAGATCCATGTATTTGTATAGTTTTCTTCTTCTGTGATCTTACAGGTACTTGGTGAAGTTGGGCAAGTAAGGAAGCAGGTAGCTGGAAGCTATAAAAGAAGAGAGGGATTGGATCAAAGGACTAGCGCAAGACACAGGTCGGTTCTTTCTATCCCCTTCTATCTTTAATTCATAAAGGAAATACAAAAGTAGTTTTTCTCTGTTTGTTTCTAAGGCAGCTGTCACACCTTAGTGGGATAGAGCAGTTCTAAATAGACACTTTTCTCGGTAACACCTGTGTCTCACCCACTACCATGCATTTATACTCCATTATTTCATGACCGCCACCCTGAACCTTATATCACCAGATCGTTTTCACCTCCATTAAAATCATTTGCTCCGTTCCGTGTCATTGATGTGGGATTCATGAAGGCCCTCCTGTGACAGATCGCTTTTTGTCGACATCAGCTCATTATCCAAGAAGTTGATCTAGGAACACCCCATTCAGTACTTTGAAGCTTGCATACCTCAATGGCAATTTTCTCACTTTCGGCGACAGGTTTACATCAATGGCCTTCGACCTAAAGATTTTGCGTGGCGTTCGATGCCAAGTCCTTTATTCACACCATGTGAATTGTACTGCAGTACCTTGAGGGTCATTATCATTATCGGTGATTCCTCTCACTCCTGTTAACAGCTTACATCATTGGCTGGTAATCAGGCGATGCCTTTCCATGTTCGACTCCAGAACAACTTTCACATGGATCAACTTGTACTTCAAGTGAAGATCGAATGAGATTGAAGACCCCGGATCTAGTTTCATCCATCCGGGTTGCGATATATATTCGGGGAAATAAATACATAAAATGTACATCATTGCTGCACAGATAATCATCCAATCAAAAGGATTATGGCTCTATCAGAATCATCAGTCTACACTCAGACGATTGTCTATCCTATGTACATGAAAATGAATTTATAGAGCTGAGCATGGGAATGCCCGCCTCAGCTAGATCATGAAAATATTATGAAGATAATGTATTGTATTGTATCTTATTACAGGTCTCCTCCCAGCTTGAAAGAACTTCAGATCCTCATAATAAAGCATTTCACCCAACATCAAAAAATTAACGACCTCATGCTTTAGGGGGCAACTGTTATAGGAATTTTTGGGCACTACAACCCCAAGCATGAAATTTCCATAAACCAAGGGCTCCTAAGTCCCTAAAAGTGTTGTTCTAACCCCTAAAGGAACAAGGTCAACAAATTATAGCCTCTCCTAGAAGTTCTCTATGAAAAACTGCTCAGAATTGGTCAAAACAGGATCATTTCAGCTGCTCCACTGGCCAAGTGCATTGCATCTCACCTAAATAGACTGTGTGGGTGCGTTGCATTTCAAAAAGCCCTTCTGTGGGGTGCGATGGGTGAGAAATGACAAATGGCAGTGTCATTCCGCGAGGTGGAGAGGCAATGGAAGCTTCCTGAATCTTCTCCTGTGACACTTGCCTCTCTGAATTCGACCAAGGATGAGTAAGATATCATCAATCTCCAAGTGGAAGAAAGAACTATCAGACGGAAGACACTAATCAAATCATAAGTTGACTCATCTCCATTACAGATATCTATATATGAATCCCTCATCCCAGAGATCCAGAGGCTAGAATTTTGCATATTGTAAGGAATTGCTGTTGGTTTCTTGAGACAAACATCAGATTGTTGGGTGATCTAAGCTTTATATGAGGTGAAGAGGGGCTTCCTTGCTGAGAGGTTGATGCTAGGTCAGAACAACTGGTTGTAACTCCTCTTGGCTCTTTCTTGTTTATCAATAAAAGCTATTCAAGTTTTCCTCCATGCTCTTGTGTCATTGATGTTTGCTACATTTGTATGGTCATTTACATCTGATCCTAGATTGTTTATGATTATAAATCCATGTCTTTGTGTAGTGCTATGCTACTGTGATCTTACAGGTACTTTATGAAGCTGGGCGTGCAAGGGAACAGGTAGCTAAAGACTATCAAAGAAGAGAGGAATCAAATCAGGAGATTAGCGCAAGACAGAGGTTGGTCTTTCTGTTCCTCTCTATCTATAATTCATAGAGGAAAAACGAAAGTAGCTTTTCTCTGTTTGTTTCTAAGGAAACTGTCACACCTTAGTGGGATAGAGCAGTTCTATATAGATACTTTTCCCTGTAACAACGTGATTGCGTTGTCACCTAATAGCTTGAGTCTCCAAAGTTGATTTCATCATGAGTGGATCTTCTTGAGCTTGCAACTTTGTTCCACCTTTGTGTTGTCAACAACATTCCTCTTGCATTCGTTGCATCCGGTATACTGCCTTCAGCTGCTGTTCATGATGCTTCTCGTTGTGATGCCACTGCCTTCATATCTTGATGTCCTTGTCTATGAACAAGTTGATGTTTCCGTGAGTAGGAAAACTTGTAGACACTTGATCAAATGCATCCCCAAGTGTTCTATGAAAGGTGTCTTCGACTCTACTCTCTTGGAAACCATTGTACCTATGATGCTGATAGGCAAATGAACACTTGTGATACCTGGATACATGGAAACACCCATGGAAAGCAATCTATCAGTTGAAAACCAAAATTAACTTGAGAAATGACTTGCAACATACCTATGTTATTGATCATGAAGGTCACACAATTTCCGTCAGGAGGTTCTGAGAGTGACTACCAAGACTGTGCAAGGCATAGTTTGGGATGCTGGGAGGCTGATTGATTGCTGGAACTGCACAATGCATAGTCCAATCTAGCTGTTGACTACTGGAATTGCACAATGCGTAATCTTAGCTGGAAATGGTTGCAGGTTCAGTGACTGCATTGTGTAATTTTCTGGGCCAGCAGTCACTATCCCTAATAATTATGCAATGTAAGATAGGAGGAGAGTCACTGAGCAGAAATGATAATTTCCTAAGATGAAGACAAAGCCTCCCCTCTTAGGATTACGCAATGTTGTCTTGGTGACAAAGCCTCCCCTCTTAGGATTACCCAGACTCGCTGATGGGTAACTAAAAGCGAAAGTGAATGTGGATGCATGGAGATGTTGAGTGTAAGCATAAGTGAATGATCGTGCATGAAAATGGTGAATGGTAGATTCAGAAAATGGAATAACATGCATGTAAGTGAGGTGAGTCACTGAATAGATGACTGTTTGTGGAAAAAAGTTTCATGCATGCGATAGTAGTGAGATGTTAATGAAAACTGAAACGGTGCTTGTACAAGCTACTAAGTATCAAAATGATAGAAAGCGCTCACTAAAATCAAACAGACATCGTTCATACGAAGTGAAACACAAAAAGCGCCAGAAATGCAACAAAAGACATGGAAGGCAGGATTACCCCAAAAAAAATGAACTCAATTTGCCGACAACTCCTAAATGTAGTGTGGGATGTCATAGTTGCAAGTTTGATGTGAGGAATGATCTCTACAACATCCGGTTGATGAGTTTTGATAAAATTGAGGTTGTGGCATTCATGCCACAAATCTAGGGAAAGTGACACTTTGTGGGAGGTTTCTGAAATGATCCTTGCATGTAACCTCCAATTGCCAAAAACAGATCCCTAAAAAAAGGGATTCCTTTGCATGATGCCATGGGAGAAGCATCTCATGCATGCAAATATGTTTTTCTCGGTCCCAGAGGAAACTGATCAACTCAGCTGCACATGCAAGAGCTTGCTCAACAATTGGGAGAAAATGCGCATTTCGGGTTGGGAGATGGGCTGGCTACTTAGAAGATTTGCACAATTTATGGGCAGATCAGCTGACTGCTACCTAGATTTGTGCAAATTTTGGGTTGGGTAGGCCAGTTGGGAAGGATTATGTAATTTTCCATGTGAAGCTTGCTTAGCAGAATTGCTCGATTTTAGGGCCAAGCAGGTTGTGAGCCAGGATTGTGCAATTTCTAGAGGGAAGGCTGGTTTCCCTACAGATTTGCACAAATTCTTGAAGGAGCTACTCAACCTACTAATGGACCAAGTTCAGATGAACAATATGTGAGTAGAATGCATCAAAGTTTGATCGACATGCTATCTCTCTATAAGAAAATCACTAGAGCTTATGTACTTGATGAAGCAAGACATGCTATTGTGAAGGTTGGTAGGGAGGTTCCAAAACTAAGTTAAGGAAAATTTTTGGAGGGTGTTTGTAGTCACTACAAAACTTGGTGACACACTGGTAGAACTCCAGCATTCTGAATGGACCTTGTTCATGAAAAGAAAGTCTAACACCTCTCGAGGTATTGTTTAGTTCTTAGCTCATCTTGGTTTCACACTAGCTTGATTGTAAGATGTAGCATCTGCCAGGCTCTTTGTTGATTGACACACATTCCAAGCGAAGGAAACACAGTTGTTTCGATTGGGGTTGAGGGGTATATTGGTGCACAAGCAGTATAGACGTCAGAGTCTTAGTTTCATCTTTGGTGTTGCTCCGTTGCTAGTAGGCCTGGACAATACTGTAACAGAGTCACTTAGAAACACAATCATGGCTCCGCTGCAAGGGAGCCTAGTCAGTACCTTGGTGGAGCTACTTGCATCACCTATTTACACAGGAAGCCTTCATCTTCTTTTGCCTTATCTCATTTTTCATCTTCATAATGGTGCATAACACATTCATTTCAGAGGCGGAAGAGGGATCCCAACTTATTGATAGTAGAAGAGGTTGTTCCTTCAGAGAAGTAGTTTATTATACCTTTGACATTCCTGTTAAGCTTTTCCCCCTCACCTTACTCTACTTGACTGAGATGAAGAGGATTAACCCAAAACAACCGACTAGAGTAGGTGATACTAGTGAGCATGCAATCGTTGTGTTTTCACCAAGGTTCACTTTGAACAGTATGTATTTTCCATTGATGTATCATGGAATGAAGACAACAAGTTATTACATAAGAGAGTGGACAATAGATAACCAAATGTTGATAGTTGTACAAGTCCTTTCGTACTTTACCCAACTTGTTTCAAGAGTCATACATGGTTTCATGCGAAACTAACCTACGAACAAAACAAGAAAATAAACAACAAAGAAAAGAAGAAGCATAAGAAAAGATGAAAGAAAAGTGAGTAAGCAAACAAGCAAGTAGACAAACAAATCAACAAAGCAAGTAAGCAAACAAGCATGCAAGCAAATAGACTGAAAGCAAACACTACTCCTCCTAAGCTAATGGTGCATGGACCATCTCACATGAAGTGATACTTCCAATGCGGCCACCGACGCATTGGTTGACCCATGTTGGTGAAGTCATGGTTCATGAACAAGATAGCTACATGAACCAACAAATAAGAATGATATAATAGTGAAGACAAACACACTTTGAGTTCACAAGCAACCACAGAGTTGAGATGAGTGAAAGCGCATGCCATGTACTCTGTGGAGTTTCCATGTTTTTGTGCTACACTACAACAAATGTTGAGTGCGTGCATTCTCTTGAATGTGACATGTAAGAAAATTTGAGAAAGGTAGACCACTTATGTTGTGAATGTGTGCTTGTTGTAATATTCCTCCAATGCATGAGCAATGGGATCATGTAGTTCGAGTGGAGGAAGTGAAATTTGGGTGTTTGGTTGATATTCAATGCAAAGAAGAGAGTGATGAGGAGCCTTGAGTGTTTCAACAATTTCCTGACTAGAAGTGAAACCAACCTCAGGAAAGTGAGGACATAACATAATCGTCAACTCGAGCTAAAGTGCCTCAACAATCTTCGGGGTTTTGACTTCATTGACAGATATATCATTGTAGACCAATGTCTTAGATAGATTAACAATGATTGAATCAACATCATGATCATATGAAGAAGTAGATAGATCATGACAACCAAGACCAGAAAATTTAGGATGTTTGTTGGCATTCTCATGATTCGATGAATCAGGTATAGGGGTAGATGAGAAGCGAAGATGTTCACCCTTTGTGTTTTCAAAAATGACAGATGATAGATTGGACAGATTTCCAAAGTAAGATGTGTCCCTTCTGCATTGTGATGATATATTGACATCTGATGTGTCTTGTGAATGATCGAAAGTAGAAACATACAAAAATGGGTTTTCATAGGGGAAATTAGTAGTGGTAGAATCACAAGGGATGTCAGGATGAAGCAGATGAGGCGGGGTTGGAAGGAAGTCATCCTTAATCACAAGTTATTCATTAGATTCCCCACACACTCATCATGAATGATGGTGCAAGTTGGCCGCATAACACCAACTTCGTCAACAACGTGATCCTCATTCATAGTAGGTGAGGAGCTCGAAATGGGAGAACACAAGACAGTACAATCCAAAGGATAAACACAATGTGAGGATGGAGGTCAAGGGAATAAATCCACGTGACAACTAACATGCTTGCAATCCAAATCTGGGCAAACATCAAGAGCAGGTGGGGTGGGAGGATGTGACAGTTCAACAGAGGTGTGTGCATGATCTCCCACATCACTCTGTGGTGGTGGAGTTGTTTGATGAGGTGAAGATGGAAAGTCACTTGTGACAATGACTGTGCCTTGATTGCGCAACTCCATCACTGAAGTGTGCTGAGTGGTTTTTGGATATGTGTGTTATAGACATTTTTGGGCCCTACAACCCCAAGCATGAAATGTCCATAAATCAAGGGCTCCTAAGTCCCTAAAAGTGTTGTTCTAACCCCTAAAGGAACAAGGTTAACAGATTACAGCTTCTCCCAGAAGTTCTCCATGAGAAATTGCTCAGAATTGGTCAAAACATGATCATTGCAGCTGCTCAACTGGCTAAGTGCGTTGCATCTCACCCAAATACATTGTGTGGGTGCATTTCATTTTAAAATTCCCTTTTGTGGGGTGCGATGGGCGAGAAATGACAAATGGCAGTGTCATTCTGCGAGGTGGAGAGGCAATGGAAGCTTCCAGAATCTTCTCCTGTGACACTTGCCTCACTGAATTTGACCAAGGATGAGTAAGAGGCCCTCAGTCTCCAAGTGGAAGCAAGAACAATCAGAGAGAAGACACTAATCAAATCACAAGCTGACTCATCCCCCTTACAGATATCTATATATGGATCCCTCATCCCAGAGATCCAGAGGCTGGAATTTTGCATATTGTAAGGAATTGTTGTTGGTTTCCTGAGACAAACATCAGATTGTTGGGTGATCTAAGCTTTGTTTGAGGTGAAGAGGGGCTTTTTTGCTGGGAGGTTGATGATGGGTCAGAACAACCGGTTGTAACTCCTCTTGGCTCTTTTCTTGTTTATCAATAAAAGCTATTTGAGTTTTCCTCCATGCTTTTGTGTCATTGATGCTTGTTACATTTGTATGGTCAATTTACATCTGACCCTAGATTGTTTATGATTATAGATCTATGTCTTTGTATAGTGCTATGCTTCTGTGATCTTACAGGTACTTTGTGAAGCTTGGCGTGCAAGGGAGTAGGTAGCTGAGGACTATCAAAGAAGAGAGGGATCAAATCAGGAGATTGGCGCAAGACAGAGGTTGGTCTTTCTGTTCCTCTCTATCTATAATTCATAAAGGAAAAACAAAAGTAGATTTTCTCTATTTGTTTCTAAGGCAGCTATCACACCTTAGTGGGATAGAGCAGTTCTAAATAGACACTTTTCCCTGTAACAAAATGGCAACTCCACTGGGGAGCTAATTAGTTTGTTTGTTTATCATTCTTTGTTGTTTGTTTCATAAACTTACAAGTAGCATTCAAACTGCATTTGCCATAACAAATGCAAAGTAGACAACTGCTACTACAATCCATCTACTGGATCTGTTTATGATTTAAACAACTGATTCACAAACTATCTGATTGCCCTTGTGATAGCTCTTAGATCCTCCTTAGATCTAACCCTGATTGTTGCATTACTGATTGCTTTTTGCTCAGCCAAAACCCAAGAACTGAACTGCAAACTGTGACCTGGAACCCGAACAGAGTCTCATTTCTGGCCCAGCGTAGGTACTGTTCAAAGATTTTGAATTTCAGCGCACTTCCCGAGTGGACAACCTGCGCTGCATTTCATATTCTCTGTGTTACAGGTGCGCTGATCAGACTAGCTCTGTGCAGTTGTGGCTTATGTGGTTCATTCTTTCCAGTTCTATTCCTGAATTTTGCTGCCTATGATCAGTATATGTCTGTTTGAAACCCCTTTTCCTTGCTGTTATTCTACTTCCTTTGTACAAAAGAACTGTAGATGTTTTTGTGTGTTTGTTGAGTTGTTTACAGTTCTCCTTTGCAAAAGTAGCGTAATCGTACTGTCGTCCTTTGATTTGAAACTATCACAAGTGTCGATATCAATCATAGGAAAAAGTTTAATTGATGTTGACGGTCGATTATCCTGTTACTGTTGCTTTTGGTCTGAATTTGTGATTTTCTAGTGTCGAGAACAAGTATTCATTTCAAAATCGTAAGGCGTTGTGATCGTCTCCATTTTTTGATTTCGAAAAGAAACTTGTTGATATTTGCCGCTTGAAAAGAAATTCAGATTTGTGCTTCAACTTTCTTTTTAGCATTCATATACTAAGAAAGTCGAAAACAAATACATGCATGTGCATTTGCATATAGACAGTCTGATTGGCTTGATTTAGGAAAGTGCATTTAGAGTGTGCTCTTTGCTCTTTGTGAAAAGATTCTGCCTTTCTTTTCCCTAGTAGCTAGGATTTTCATTGCATAAAGGAGATAAAGGTTTGTTTATCATCTTAGATTGCATTTTAGGAATTACATCTACATCTCGTGGTGAACCCGAAAGGCAAACTTCATAAACAAGATCAACTTAAAATAAATTCAATGAATCTAACAACGCTTTGGAACTTAATGCACAACATTTAGAAGTCTAGGCTAGAGACGTATTCCGGCGTCGTAAAGCCTGGTAACTGTTGTTCTCACTGATGGTTGGGTGATTCCTCCACTTTGAGATGATAAGTGCCCGTACGGACTTGTGCTCCCATGTACCGTCGAGTATATTTTGGGAGACCCCAATAGGCTTAATCCTTTATCCATAGGAAGTCGTGTCTGCCGCCCTATCAATCGCAATGCACTGAACACAGCATTCGGGAAGATTGACTGCCGTACGGTAAAAAGTATTATGTAGTTTTGCGATTGGTTTGGTAATCCCTCTACCTAGATTTCCAGAGCAGTCCCTTTCGTTCCTTTTCAGACTCCTTAACAGAAAAGGTCCATCTGAGCACTTGTCACTTCAGGATCATTAAAAATCGAAGGAGACTAGAGTCATCTTTTGTTTTTTCTCGACTCTTAAAAACTAAAAAAACAAGTTGTGTCAAAGCATCTAAAATTCATTTAATTCGGAAACATACTTCCCCTTTATTTTAGTTGATCGAGTAATCCGAGATCGTGGAAGAAAGTCAATTGAAACCCCGTCGTTCATGAAGGCTTACGAGTCAACCATCTTTGTCTCCGGAATCGAAGCCAGTACGGACAAAGCGAACTCGTTTAACTGGTTCCAAATCTCCTGTTAAAGTTAGAAGAAGTGTTCCCACAACATCAGAGACTCCGGTTACTCCAAACATTTCTGGAATCCCTGCCTCTAGAGAAGAAGTTTAGCAGCCATAGAAGGACAGTGGTACTGATCCTAGTCTGAGAGTAAACACTTGTGTTACCGAACCAGTTCCATTTTCAACCGGTTCGGAGAGTCTTGCTCTTCAAACATCTGTCACTGCTGATTCCACACCTTCTTTGGCACCAGAAATATTCTACGGACCTGACGGTCTTCCCCTCCCACCTGGTCTGATTGCCATAGAAGAAATTGTGGAAGATCCTCCAACGAGTACTCCATCGCAATTTGGAGTCGGGATCACTATATATCCTTCTTCATCAGAAGTTAGTCTACCACCAGAGGAAGCTCCTGTAGAATCTCTAGGTAATCTTTTGGATAGACTACAAATGTCTGAACAACCATCAACATCTAGGATTCTGTCGTCTGACACAGCGACAATAGGACTCCCTACTATCACTCCGACAATGTTTGCCGGTATACCATCTATCCAGACTAGCTCTCAACCGCTAGAAGGAGCTCACTCAGGGGCCATTTCGACAGTATGGTCTGTTCCTGTTTGTTCATCCGGAATAATATCCGGAAACTCTTATGTTGAGTCTCAACAAATTGATCCATTTGGAGGTCAATTTGGGCAGTCCGGCACCCAAGGGCAAACCATTCCCTTGAGTTCTGGATTACCACTGTATGGGGGGCAATATACCCTTTCATTATCCCCTCCGGGAGGATATCCATACAGGAGTTCACAACAACATTCAGGTTATACTGGAATTAACTCAAGCGGTTGGGTACCTATACTACCTCAACAACCAAGAGTTGTATATTCAATGCAACAATGCTTACCTATGTCAAATATACCAACTACGCCAGCTATTGTGATGGTGTCGCAAGTTCAAGCACTGCCTGTCGTATGCCAACCTCAGGTTTCTCAGGTTGTAATGCAACAGCCCCTTGACCCTGCGACTCAACCACAATCGCCGACTGGTGGAATGACACAGGTTTAGACGGGCACAATTACCCCTCATCTTGGTCAAACTGTTAGTATCGGGCAACAGCACATGGCTTCGCAACCATGGCTAGTGCAATACCAACAACCGCAATTCCAACAAGTATACCAAGGATCTGAGCAACAAATCTTTGCTAATAGTGGACAGCCGTACATTCAAAACGGTCAGAATCAACCATTTTACAATGGTCATGCCCACCAACCTTACCAAAGTTACCAGCATCAAATTCATTATGCCGGTATGCAAAGACCAACTGCTCAGGCAATCCCATCTTATCCTGGGTATGCTTCACCTAACCTGAATCAACAGTTACCCTTTGTGGCAACTTTAGAGTTACCTGATTTAAATAGGTTAACAAACGATCCAATCACTTACGCCCCTTGGTGGCCAACGATTCCACATAAACTTCCATCAGATATCCCTAAAATTAATGGAAATCCGAGTGAAGATCCATCAAATCACGTGATGACCTTTCATCTATGGTGTTCATCAAACACCCTAAATGATGATTCGATAAGACTTCGCTTCTTTCAGAGGACGTTAACAGGTCTGGCGAAAAAATGGTACATTGAATTGCCTAGAGCTTTGTTCGACAACTTCAGTACCTTAGCCACAACCTTTTTAACCCATTTTTAGTTACCAATAAGGTACGAAATGGGAACAGAACTTCTTACCAATTTCAAACAGACAACGGCCACTCACATATCTGATCATATACATGAGTGGCGACGTCGTTGTAGAATGGTAAAAACATATGTCCCCGATCAGCTCCTAGCTGAATGGTTTATCAAGTCATTACTACCTTCCATCATGGAAGATGTGGCAAAGGGTGGAGTCGTAACAGAAGAGCAAGTTATCGCTCATGCGCAATATCTGGACTTGATTTACACTCAATCTGGCACGCTCTACGATAAAATACCTGACGCCCCTAGACCGGAATTCTCAATTCCTCCTCCCCCTAAATCGAACAATGACTCTCGCGCCGGCGATGGCGTGATTGGCACAACAGACACGAAATAGACAAAGGCTACATCCAAAAAGGCCTGTAAGATTTCAAGTCAAAATGCAAAAGATGAACTTCTTGCTTCGGAAGTAAATGCCGTATCAATAGATAAAGGCAAAGAAACCAAACAACCAGGGAGCAAGAAGAAAGGCAAAGGGAAGAAGAAGAAACAGGAGGAATCATCACCTGAGAAATCTTCTTCAAACCCTCCTGGATATAGGAAACCAAAAAATCCATGCTTTATATGCGATGAGGATCATTGGACTGCAAATTGTCTACACAGGGTTGAGCTTAAGAAATTCTTCAAGAATTCGAAAACCTCCGCAGTGTTAACTGATCCGTTTCCAAATCCAGGAACAAATCTGGTTGAAAGTGGAAATGCTTCCCCATCTCAAGTGCTAATGTTTTCGATTTCAAAACAGCAAAATGATGCTTTGATATCGACAAGGAACAAAGATTATGGGAATCCACAGTTGTCGAACAACAAGGATAAAGATCAACCTAGTAGTTCGACAACAACTTCGATAGAAGTTGCGCCACCCACCATTCCTAGATTGACGATAAAACCACCAAAGGGAGTAGTACACAAGTCGACGTTTAATCCCCGCGCTAGAGCGGCACAACATTATAATATAGTGGAAGATTTGGCCCAATCGCCATCCGCTATGTCGACTCTTGAAGTACTACAAAATTTCCCATCCCAAAAGCAGGCTTTATTATCAGCCATTGGTGGGATAGACCCAAAGGATTCCAATCTTGTATCCTTCGACCTTAAAGGATACAATCCTCAATTACCAGCTCAACTAGCTTTCCTTGTTCAAGTGAAAGCCCTCAACCAAATAGTTCATCGAACAATTATTGATGAGGGGGCATCTACATGCATTATGTCGATGAGTTGCTGGAAAACCTTAGGATCTCCAACCTTGTCGCGATCTTCGACAACATTGAAAGCATTCGACGGAAGGACATATACCACATATGGTATTCTAAGTAACTTGAAAGTTGAACTAGGAGGGAAAACGGTAGAAATAGATGTTGAAGTAATCGATGGAAATCTTGATTACAACATCCTACTAGGAAGGCCATGGATATATGCTATGGCGGCTGTTGTGTCGACCTATTTTAGGAAGATTTCATTTCCCTTTCAAGGAGGGATTACAATCGTCGATCAACAAAACTTCCTCCCCAATGGTTCTCAAGTTACAGGAAGCATTCCCATGATCCATGGAAGCCCCCATTCGCTTCAAAATATTGGAGTAGGCCTATTAAAAGATCCTATACTAATGGGAACTTTCGCCCTTCCACCTCCAATCAACCTGGCGGAAGTAGCGTCGATAGGAACCTGCAATATGATATCTTCTAAAAAGATCTCAGAAAATGATAACGACATGGATCATGCAATGGTTTTGCCCCCAAGCCCAACAGAAATATTGTAGCAATCAATGTTCCTAGCATGGGAAGCAAACCCAAATCAACGCTCATCAAGTGTTTTGATATATAGGTCTAAATAATATGGTACCCCTTCAGATCCTTGGTCGCGAGTGCACGACACCGACGAAGGAATTGTCCAATCAATGGTAATTGAAGGGGCACCATGGAATGATTCCCACCATCGTTCCCTTCTCCCGGATTGTGGAGAAGATACTCAAGATGACCTTTATCATCCTTCAGTCTTTGATTTCCTATCGAATACTATAAACACGGTGGATTCCGAGCGAAACTTGTCCAACATTGAAGAGACTATCGCCATAAATATATCGACCAAAACAGGTGTTGTAGAGAATATTTATGTTGGCAAATGTTGTTCTCCTTCAGAACTGGAAATATATAACACTCTTTTTCGCGAATTTAGAGTCTTTGCTTGGTCATACAGTGAAATTCCAGGCATTGACTCGAGTATCGTTGAACACGAAATTAAGATGTATCCAGATGTCAAACCAGTATGACAACAGCTAAGGCAGGTGCACCCCAAGAAAGCTGCTGCCATTAAGGCAGAAGTTGAAAAGCTTCTCCATGCTGGTTTCATCTACCTGGTTCCTCTAACCGATTGGGTATCGAATATTGTCCCTGTTATAAAAAAACAAGGAACAATTAGAGTGTGTGTCGATTATAGGGATGTAAATCAAGCTTGTCCAAAAGACAACTACCCTACACCCTTCATCGACCAGATAATTGATGAATGCGCTGGATGCGAAATCTTTTCATTCATGGATGGATTCTCTGGGTATAATCAAATAAATATTCGCCCACAGGACCAATCAAAGACTGCATTTATTTGTCCGTGGGCCACGTTCTCATATCAAAAATTACCCTTTGGTTTGAAGAACGCAGGGGCGACGTTTCAGAGGGCAATGAATTATGCCTTCCATGACATAAAAAACATCGTTCAACCATACCTCGACGACCTACCGGCTCATTCACAAACGTGGACTGATCACTCGCAGCATTTAAGAGCGATATTTCTACGTTGCCGACACTACAAGATACGACTCAATCCACACAAATGTGTATTTTGCGTCAGTTCTGGTCATTTACTTGGCTTTGTAGTCTCAAAAAATGGGATTCGTCTCGACCCATGTAAGGTCCAGGCAATCATAAATTTTCCTCCACCTTCGAATTTGCTTCAGATTCAGAAACTCCAAGGGAAAGCAAAATTTCTGGGGAGGTTCATTCCAAATTACGCCGAACTTGCTAAAGGTTATACACGTCTTTTGAAAAAGGAAGTGCCCTTTGTCTGGGATCAGGTTGCGCAAGCTTCCTTTGATGCTTTAAAAGAATCACTAATGAAAGCATCATTAATGTACGCTCCTGATTATCAAAAATATTTTAATCTGTATCTGGCTGTACCAGATACGACCATCACAATGGTTTTAGTTCAAGAAGTCGATGGAATTGAACATCCTATATATTATTTAAGTAAAAACTTAAATGATATAGAAAGCAAATATTCTTACGTTGAAAAGCTAGCACTTGCAACTGTTCAAGCGATACAGAGATTTTGACACTATGTCCTCTTTCGGAAAACTACCATTCTGTTAGATTGCAACCCCATGACTTATATATTGTCGTGACAGTTGCTGGGGGGAAAATATTCAAAATGGATAGCAATCCTACAAGATTTTGATCTGGAATTTGTAAAATCCAAGTCGAAGAAAGCTCTAGCCTTCGCAGAATTATTGTGTGATCTCCCATTGTCATCCAACGATGAAACATCCGAAGAAACAATCGTGGATGAAAGTTTGTTTCTGATATCTTCAAGCAATGTGTGGTATGGAGATATAATAATTTATCTCCAAACCCAAAAATACAGGCCAAACATCTCCCACTCCGAACAAAAATGTATTCGATACCAAGCAAAAGACTACATGATCGTTGGTGATACACTTTACCGTCGTGGTATCGATACAGTTCTGAGAAGGTGCCTCACCCATGAGGAGGCCGAAAAAGTCCCGAATGATTGTCATTCTGGCGCGTGTGGGCGGCATCAATCTGGATATGCTACAGCGCAAAAAATCTTATGAGTAGGATACTTCTAGCCAACAATGTTCAAAGATTGCATAACCACAGTCAGAAGTTGCCATGCTTGTCAAATTTTCGATAGCAAAACCAAAAGACCACCCGTACCTCTGCAGCCAATAGTGGCTGTTGGGCCATTCGCCAAATGTGGCATCGATTTCATGACATGTAACCCCACCTCGACCGGGGGGCATGGGTATATCATAGTCACAGTTGACTATTTTACCAAATGGGCCGAGGCGATGCCTACATTAGATAATATTGGCGAAACAGCTGCCCTCTTCTTTTTCAATGATGTATTAGCCAGATTCGGCGTACCACAGGCTATAGTCACAGATCATGGATCACATTTTCACAATCACATGATGGTCGAATTAGCTGCCAAACTAGGGTTGTCTCACGACAGCTCTACTCCATATTATCCGCAAGCCAACGGACAAGTTGAAGCAATCAACAAGGTCCTAAAGCGCATGCTGCAAAGGATGATTGGAGTTCACAAAATAAGATGGCACCTAATCCTGTACTCAGCTTTGTGGGCTTACTGAACATCGGTAAGGAATGCAACCGGGTTTACACCTTTCCAACTGGTATATGGCCTAGAAGTAGTCTTACCAATCTAATGCGAAATCTCATCTCTCAAACTCGCAATTGATCTCCTCCCTGGAACTTCAGAAGAAGAAGCTCGTTTCTTGGAATTAATCCAATTGGATGAAACCGGTCGTGATGCCGCTTTGGCTAACGAAGCCCATAAGAAACGAGTCAAAGTGCAGTTCGACAAAAATGTCAAACCCCGTGTCTTCTCAGAAGGTGACTTGGTCTTACTTTACGACCAAAAATCCGATAAATTGGGAGCAGGTAAATTTAAGTCTTTATGGACGGGCCCCTATATTGTTAAAAGAGTGTTAGCAAGAGGAGCCTACGAGTTAATGGATTATGACGGAATTCCACTGGCGCAACCTCGTAATGGGTTGTACCTCAAGCGTTACTATGCGTAATGGTAACCTGTATGCTTTTGTTATGTTTTTGTTTTCGCTAAAGTGTTTATTTTGGTCAAGTAATCCAATTTTTACGTTTGTTGCAAATGTCAAATCTATTGGAGTGATGTGTTGGATATGCCGACGGAGCGAGTCGTAGTTCGCGGAACCTATCTTCCGCAGCCTGGGCTATTTTTGATCCAAGCGGCGAGTTAGTAAGTTTTAGAGGGGTATGTATTGGTCGATCAACAAATAACATCGCTGAATATAGCGCGTTGATAGAACTTCTCTCTGATGCCATCACACATGGTATACGCCGACTAATTGTCAGGCTAGACTCACAACTCGTAATACTACAACTCACGGGTATATATTCCATCCGAAACCCAGCTATTTATCGCATGTTCCTAAGGGTTAAGATTTTGGAAAGACAATTTGATTTTATTCAATATCAACACATTTCCAGAAACTTAAACACATTAACTGACTCATTAGCAAATTATGTGTTAGATAGAAATTTGCAACATTTATAAAAGAAAACATACCATCAATGTTTGTGTGTGGATCATGTAACTTAACCAAAATAAAACTCCGAAAATCAAAAATATATATAATTGTTTATGGTTTACACGTAATGTTCTGTAACCAAGACAAAATCGGTGAAATGACCAAAAACCTCAAAATACTGGGGGGCACACTAGTCTAATGATGCTCATGATAGAAAGTCACAGCCTGTGCGATCATGCGTAAGAGACGAGTCCATCATCTTGGCACACCAGTAGTATGTTGCTGTAACCTCAAAGGTAGCTCGTCAGTCCTCACATCTGGAATACCAAGAGTGAGGCCCTCAACCTGCTCCTGTAATGCTGTGAGAGTCTCGGCCACATCGAGGTCACGAAGGATAGCCCTTCCGACGGCCTCTCCTGCTGGGGCAGTAGCTGGTACTCTCAGGCGAACTACTGGACGAAGAGGACCAACATCTGCATGTACACATGAGTTTGATTAAAGTCTTGATAGAATAAAGCACAAGGACATTACAAATGAAAAACGATAAATAGGAATATGGTCAAAGATTTTACCAATGGTGCCCCACTGTTCGCCATCCGGCAATACTAAATCTGGATCACCCCGGAAGTCCATACCCGCATATGGATATTCAGAATAAACCATCTCCTAACAATCAAACCACCTGAAGAAGTTATCAGAAAATGAAATCTGAGACTGACCAGCATGCCTAGACATATGGTTAACCCATCTCTGCATATGTGGTTCAGTAGGTGAAGGTAAATTGAGTGCAATATACTGCAGCTACATCAGTGGTATCTTCTCCAAGGCAAAGGCGGTCAAAATAGAACCATACCCAAAGTTCTTCAACCTCCCGCTCTTTATCTTGGTCAACTGTTCTTTCATCACAAGAAGTACTGCGTCACACCAGTTGAACACCTTCGGTTGGAGGCATTCCAAGGCATATTGCACATAAGATAGGTTGGCTACTTGAAGAGCCGCACCACCGACCATCCTACCAAAAGTAAACAGAATAGTCCTGAGGGACCTGTCAGTGACATCACGGATGATGATCTTGCCGTCTCTACTCGACTGAGATCCCTCTCTGCAGTACCGATGAACATAATCTCTCAAGGAGTCACCTCCTTGGGCCGAACCTGATAAAGAGATGGGGGCACCCCGGCTCGATAAGCCAGTCAAGAAATAGATGTCTACTACAGTCAAGGGGATAGATTTTCCCCTGATCTGGAAAACCTGGTTGGTAGGATCCCAAGCATCGAGCAAATACTGCAGTAAGTTGATCTGCTGTCTCATGTTTGAAATGCGAAAGAACTTCAGCAAGCCACAGTTCCGCAGTGCGTTTACTGTAACCGGATCATGTAGGGAAAGCATGTCCTCTTCTTCATGCTCACGTTCTCACCATGTAATGGTCATCTTACTCCAAAGATATCTGAAAAACAAACAAGAGAAGAGTTAGATCCTGATTTTGGTAAGAAACAGGCAAAATTTCCATCAAAAATTGTGCATTAAATTCCTTTTCTGCGCCCAACGCACCTACAACAGTGTTCTGGGTGCGTTGAATGTCAGATAGCCTTTAGACAGGCCAACATTCAATGCACCTTTCGATACACAGAGGGTGCGCTGAAAGCAGAACGAGTTTTTCAAACCCCAGGGGCTCAGAAAAACTAGGAATCAAGCTCAAAATGTAAAATGGAAACCATGAAATGGAAGAGCTCAAGTTTAGCTCCTACCTGGTCCAGACGGCGCCGAGAATCGTCCACAGAATCTCCCGAAATCAGCTGATGAAAATCAAAGGGGGAAAGCACCTCCAAAGCTCCAACAAACCAAAGTTCAAATGAAATGGTAAAATGAGAGGTAAAAACACTTTTTCATTACTTTTTACGTAGTTCAAAGTAAAATATTAGTGTTCTAACTCGTTTTCAAGCATATATTGTTCATTTCTGACTAGTTTGATGAAGCATTTGAAAATACAATACAATCTTTGAAAGAACAAAGCTATTTATGGTAAAATAAAAAAGAGACCATTCAATCGAGAAGTTTTAGCACATAGTTCAAGCTCATTAAAAAATAAACATAAGACATGAGCAAATGTTTCCCCCCGCATTTAAGCTCATTTAAAAATGAACTATTCCCCAGTAAATAACCATCGTGAATGTAGTACTTCAGCCGTTAAAGCCTTGGTCGTGTTTGCACCGTCACCTCCACTTTTTCATTGGCCGATCATTCACCTCCATTTGATTGTTTACCCATTTTGAGGAACAGCTGCGAAGAGTGATTTCACTAGCCATCCTTGTGACACTGCCGTGATTGGAAAATTTCGAACGTTACCTGGAATCAACTGCTACCCGTTTTATCACTCGTTCCTCAAAAGACGAGTCTCCTTTAAGCTCTTTTCAACTGACTCGTAAAATATGAAAAGATTGCCGAGCCATTGGCCTCTCTAGCTCGTTAAAGGGACAGGAAGTGCTACCCTCCTCTAGATTTTAATCTTTTTGGACCTAAGGGATTATTACACAAAAATATCGAGCGCTTGTTTTGTTCGGCTCGTTAAAAGTATCGAAAATTCATCCCTTCTGTATTGTTTTATGATTTTTCGGACTTAAGGGATTAGATGACAAAAAAGGAATTTTGGAGTTACCTTTACGTCCCTTTTCAGACTCTCTAAAATTGAAAAGGACCGAGTTATCTTTGTCATTAAACTTGTTAAAAAGATTAATAGTGACAAACTTGTCTATAGATGAGAACGAGTTTCACTATCGCTAGGCTCGTTAAAACATAGTGATGGGTTTTCCCGAAGGGAAAATTATAGAACAAGCATATGTTATCCTCCTCAAGCTTGACAAAAATAAAGAGGTACTGGTCAGCAATGACTGGGGAAAATTGGGAAGAAAACTTAAAGAAACTTTGTTGGTAGCAAGTCGCTCTAGAACATGACACTTCCACTCTGTGTCTGAGTCGGGTTGGGTTGTTTCATTCACCGGTCACATCACCATGGTCACGCCATACCATCCACATTTGGGGTTAATGCTACCAATCCATCACATCGGTGTCGCTGATATGTTCAAGAGAAGTCATTCAGAGAATTCACATGTGTCTCACCCACTACCATACATTATACTCCATTCTTTCATGAACGCCACCCTGAACTTTATATCACCAGATCGTTTTCACCTCCATTAAAATCATTTGCTCCGTTCCACGTCATTGATGTGGGATTCATTAAGGCCCTCCTGTGATGGATCACTTCTTGTCGACATCAGCTCATTATCCAAGAATTTGATCTAGGAACACCCCATTCAGTACTTTGAAGCTTGCATGCCTCAATGGCAAGTTTCTCACTTCCGGCGACAGGTTTACATCAATGGCCTTCGACCGAAAGATTTTGCGTGGTGTTTGACGCCAAGTCCTTTATTCACACCACGTGAATTGTACTGCAGTACCTTGAGGGTCATTATCATTATCGATGATTCCTCTCGCGCTTGTTAACAGTTTACATCATTGACTGGTAATCAAGTGATGTCTTTCCATGTTCGACTTCAGAACATTTCTCACATGGATCGACTTGTACTTTGAGTGAAGATCAGACGAGATTGAAGACCCCGGATCTAGTTTCATCCATCTGGGCTGCGATATATATTCAGGGAAATAAAGACATTAAAAGTACATCATTGCTGCACAGATAATCATCCACTCAAAAGGATGATGGCTCTATCAGAATCATCAGTCTACACTCAGACGATTGTCTGTCCTATGTACATGAAAATGAATTTATAAAGCTGAGCATGGGAATGCCGGCCTAAGCTAGATCATGAAAATAGTATGAAGATAATGTATTATATTGTATCTTATTATAGGTCTCCTCCAAGCATTGAAAGAACTTCAGATCCTCATAATAAAGCATTTCACCCCACACTAAAAGGTTAACGGCCTCATACTTTAGGGGGCAACTGTTATAGAAATTTTTGGGCCCTACAACCCCAAGCATGAAATTTCCATAAATCAAGGGCTCCTAAGTCCCTAAAAATTTTGTTCTAACCCCTAAAGGAACAAGGTCAACAGATTACAGCTTCTCCCAGAAGTTCTCCATGAGAAACTGCTCAGAATTGGTCAAAACAAGATCATTGTAGCTGCTCCACTGGCTAAGTGCATTGCATCTCACCCAAATACACTGTGAGGGTGTGTTGCATTTCAAAAGTCCCTTCTGTGGGGTGCGATGGGCGAGAAATGACAAATGTCAGTGTCATTCCGTGAGGTGGAGAGGCAATGGAAGCTTCCAAAATCTTCTCCTATGACACTTGCCTCACTGAATTCGACCAAGGATGAGTAAGAGGCCCTCAGTCTCCAAGTGGAAGGAAGAACTATCAGAGAGAAGACACTAATCAAATCACAAGCTGACTCATCCCCCTTACAGATATCTATATATGGATCCCTCATCCCAGAGATCCAGAGGCTGGAATTTTGCATATTGTAAGGAATTGCTGTTGGTTTCCTGAGACAAACATCATATTTTTGGGTGATCTAAGTTTGTTTGAGGTGAAGAGGGGCTTCTTTGTTGGGAGGTTGATGCTGGGTCAGAACAACCGGTTGTAACTCCTCTTGTCTCTTTTCTTGTTTATCAATAAAAGCTATTTGAGTTTTCCTCCATGCTTTTGTGTCATTGATGCTTGTTACATTTGTATGGTCAATTTACATCTGACCCTAGATTGTTTATGATTATAGATCCATGCCTTTGTATAGTGCTATGCTTCTGTGATGTTACAGGTACTTTGTGAAGCTTGGCGTGCGAGGGAGCAGGTCGCTGAGGACTATCAAAGAAGAGAGGGATCAAATCAAGAGATTGGCGCAAGACAGAGGTTGGTCTTTCTGTTCCTCTCTATCTATAATTCATAAAGGAAAAACAAAAGTAGCTTTTCTCTGTTTTTTTCTAAGGCAGCTGTCACACCTTAGTGGGATAGAGAAGTTCTAAATAGACACTTTTCCCTGTAACAATGTGAAGAAGATACTCAAATCTTCCATAAAGAAATTCCCAATCAATTTCATCTTTACGAAATCGGTATGCAAGATTACAAAAGCGTGTGTAAAACTGATCAATGGATTCATCAGGTGCTTTTTGTAATTTCAGAATTTCTTGATCAAGTGCTTCATGGTCAAATTCATTGAAAGCACCATCTATCTCTGTGACCAGATGAACAAGAGAATGAATAGGTTTTTCAGTTAGTGTGGCACATGAGTGCATTAGGTTCCCTTGAAGCATGTAGATGAACAATGCCTAGCTCATGTATTCTTCAAAGAATCCATGTTTTTCGCATGAGCCTATAATGCTGACCGCATGCCTAACAAAGGTTGCATAACCTCCACCATCATATGTTTTATGAGACAAGTTATGTGAAAGATTGTTTGAGATAGTGAAATTGTTTCCATATGAAATACATTTCGGAAGAGCAACTCGGTAGTTAGTCATGATAGATGTGTAGAGATTCAAAACAGTTGTGAGGACTCAACTTGTCATCTGACCCTATTTCTAGCACCAAAATGTTGACAGTGTTGGACCCACCAACATGTAAGGGGATCTCCCCAGTAAGAAGTCCAAATTAGACCTCAGATTGTTTGGTGTAGGAGTCCTAGCAGTGGGTCATATGGTAATGCCTTGACCGCAATTTTGGACAAAGGAAAGTAAGATAACTCTATTGGTAGCAAGTGTGTGACAGCTGCAGTGAGTCAAGGAAGGTGCACGAGAGGTCCTAACACACGGGGGTTGATATTAGTGAGCCCCTTGGAAACCTGTAATAGTAAGTAGCTTGGAAGGGAACACATGAGTGAAGATGCATCATAAGTTGGAAAGCAAGTTAGTGACCAATCCAAAGTGATGGTTAAACCAACAACACATTTCATAAATATTCATACATATTTATATAGAATAGTCCATACATTCATGCGTAAGTAAAAAAATACATATATCATTAAGAGTAAATGAGAGAGCATAGAATACAGTACAACATATGCATGAAACGTGTTGGCTCTATTATATTAAGTCTAAGTTCCAGCCATACAATACATCCATGTCCAACCACTAGTTCCAATAGTGGAACGTTACAGCCACAACCGCATGCTCCTCTAAAGAGATATACTAGCTCTGTGCAATGGAGAAGCCAAGGCTCGTTACAATACTATCCAAGCTTTCTCTAAGATACTCCTATTGAAGCTTGGTTGACTAAATGCCTCTACAATGAGTTATGAGGTTCTATTTATAGCCAAGGGTGGGGTGACCCTTGACATTCCCCTTTGTCACAGTTAATCTACCCTCATGCCTCTTCATCTACTCTATGACTGTTACATCAAACTATTGACACATGAACTTCCAGTTGAGATGACGTTGCATTACAATGCACATGTGCTCATATAAGAAAAAATGGCTTGGGAAAGCCATGCAAGACATCACTAACACTTGGTCCATTGTGGTGAGATGAACTCTTTGACATGCTTGTGATGGTGAAGGTGGTGATATGATGCCAAGCTTGGTTGTCTGTGACGGTGTGCATGCACCCCATTGTGACATCTTGATGACGTGAACTCTTGCCTCCATTGCATCTGGGTGAATTGGTGTGGCTCCTTCATCCAACTCCTCTACTAGCATGTGCATGGTCTTTTTGGTGCAAATGAACTAGAAACACACTGATGCATAATGTCTTTGTTGATCTTCCAGTGTGTGATGGTGGTCATGCGCATCAACTGTCAACTACATGCTCAGCTCTAGTTAGTCTTGCTTCTTGTCTTCACCTTGGTGAGTGTGTTGAATGTGTTGGATCACATGCATGTACACAGTGACATGCATGCTGCTGAATCCCTTGCATGCAATCAACAACACTGCTCACCATGTCTGCTTCATACGAATTTCTGGGATGGATATATAACTTGTACGGTCATAATTTCATCCGTGAGTGCATGTTACGCCCCTGTTGTTCCTATTCCTACTGCAACTCATTCAATTCTCTGTGTAGCTCAGGTTCTTCCTTGAGTTGCTTCTTCAGCACATGCAACTCCTTATTTGTTCCATTCTCTATCTTTGCACGATCATGCCGTCACCTCATAGCCTGATTGGCCAAAGTTGCTTTCATCATCAGTGGATCTACTTGATCTTGCAACTTTGTTTTGCCTATGTGTTGTTAACAATCTTCATCTTCCATTTGTTACATCCGGTATTTTGCCTTCAGCTATTGTTCATGATGTTGCTCGCTGTGTTGTTGCTTTCGTCATATCTTGATGTCTTTGTCCATGAAGAACATGATTTCTTCGCGAGTAGGCAAGCTCATAGACACTTGATCAACTGCATCTCCAAGTGTGCTATGAATGGTGTCATCGACTCTGATCACCTGGAAACTAGTGTACCTATGCTATTGAGAGGCAGATGAGTGCCTGTGATACCTGGAGACATGGAAACACTCATGGAAAGCAATCTGTCAGTCAAAAACCAAAATGAACTTGAGAACTAACTTGCAACATACCTGTGTGACTAATCATGAAGGTCGCGCAATTTCCGCTAGGAGGTCGTGAGACTGACTGCCAAGACTATGCAAGGCACAGTCTGGGATGTTGGGAGGATGACTGATTGATGGAATTGTGCAATGCATAGTCCAGCCTCGCTACTAACTACTGGAATTGCACAATGCACAATCTGAGCTGGAAATGGTTGCAAGCTTAGTGACTGCATTGCGCAATTTTCTAGGCCAACAGTCACCGTCCCTTAGAATTGTGCAATGCAAGACTGAAGGCTATTTACTAGGAAGAAATGCGAATTTCCTAAGAGGAAGATAGAGTCTTCCCTCTCAGGATTGCGCAATGCTGTCTTGGTGAGGTGGAATCCAGGCCAACGCTGCCCAGACTTGCCGATGGGAAACTAAATGCGAAAGTGAATGCATATGCATGAAAATGTTGAGTGTAAGCACAAGTGAATTATCGTGCATGCAAACGGTGAATGACAAATTTAGAAAATGGAACAACTTGCAAGTGAATGAGGTGAGTCACCGAATTGGTGGCCATTCGTGAAAAATAGTTGCATGCATGCGACAATAGTGAGATGTTAATGAAAACCGAAACGGTGCTTGTACAAGCTAGTATGTATCAAAATGATAGCAAGAACTCACTGAAATCAAGTAGAAATCATTCATACAAAGTGAAACATAAAAAGCACCAGAAATGCAACGCAATACGTGGAAAGTAGACTTACCCCAAAACAACTGAGTTGAATGTGTCGGCAGCTCCTAGATGCGATTTGGGATTTCAAAGCTGCAAGGTTGATGTGAGGAATGAGCTGTGCGGCATCCAGTTTATGATTTTTGATAAAAGTGAGGTTGTGACACGCATGCCGCAAATCTAGGGAAAGCGATAATTGGTGGGAGGTTTCTGAAATGATCCTTTCATGTAACCTCCAAATGCCAAAAATAGATCCCTGAAACAAGGGATGTCTTTGAATGCTACCTTGGGAGAAGAAGCCCATGCATGCAAGTCTATTTTGCTCATTCCCGAAGGAAACTGATCAACTCAGCTGCACATGCAAGAGGCTACTCAACTGCTGGGAGAAAATGCACATTTCTAGCTAGGATCTGGGCTGGCTGCTTAGAATATTTGCATAATTTTTGGGCAGAGCAGCTGACTGCTGCCAAAATTTGCGCAAATTCTAGGCTGGGCAACCCAATTGGCAATGATTGTGCAATTTTTTGGGTGAAGCTCTTACTCAGTAGAATTGCGCAATTATGGGGCCCAACAGGCTGCGAGCCAGGATTGCGCAATTTCTGGAGGGAAGGCTAGTTTCCCTCCAGATTTACGCAAATTCTTGAAGGAGATGCATAGCCTATTGTTAGACCAATTCGGAATGAACAACCTATGAGGGGAATGCATCAAGGTTTGATCAATAGATTGTCTCTGTAAGAAAATCACTGGAGCTTGTGTACTTGATGAAGTAAGACATGTTTTTGTGAAGGTTGGTAGGGAGGCTCCAAAATGAAGCTAAGGCAAAATTTTGGAGGGTGGTTGTAGCTGCTACAACAGTTGCTTAATGTGGCGATCATGCCACACCTTTTATCGATCCTTTTGCACCTACTGATCAAAGCCTGCTAGGAAGAGATCTTCTTCTAACTCAAGTATCTGCGTGAAGAATTATTTCATTATATCTCGATCTTCCATCTCTGTGACTATAGAAATCCTCAAAGTAGGCACGATGTACTCCATTGACATCACTACCTCTTGTCCGTAAACCAACCGAAATGGTGTCTTCCCAGTCAAATTTCTAAAGGTAGTTATGTATGCCCAAAGAAAAATTGGTATGCACACATCCCAATCATTCCTATTTTCATTACAAATATTTTTCAAAGCATTCTCCAGAATTTTATTAAAGGCTTTAACTGTTCCATTTGCTTGAGGATGATACGACGTGCTTTTCTGATGATACATTTGGAATTCATACATTTGGAATTCTTCAAGAAAAGCAACAATCATTTCATTCAAGAAATTTAAACCCTTGTCGCTCATAAAAATATTATGATAGCCAAACATGGACAAAATGTATTCAAATATAAACTTCATAGTTATATCTACGCTGCAATCATTCACGGGTTGCACCTCAGCCCACCTGGTTAAATATTCTGTCGCTGTGGTGATGTATTGTGCTCTTGTATTCTTTCCTGGTGGCTTAATAGGTCATACAAAATCTATTAACTATTTTTCAAGTTCTTGTAGAGAGACTTATAGCTTCAGAGGAAATTTGTCCCTTCGCAATGACTTCCTAGTCCTCTGACAGACATCGCATGTCCTACAATATTCCTTAGAATCTTTCTTCACAGTTGATGACCATAGCCCAGCTCGTAGTATCTTCTTCAAAGTCACTCTTCCATCATAATGTCCTCCAATGACTCCTCCATGTTCTTCAGGGAGGATACTTTGTCGTTCATAATCTGGTACATATCTGTGTAGAACTTCATCTAATCCCACTTTATATAAGTGCCTTGCAATGCCAAAAAAATTTGCATCCCTGACCACCAACTCTTTCTTTTGTTGCATTGTGTACCCTTCAGGAGTTGTACCTATAGACAAGAATTGGATTATATCTGAAAAATGCTCATCTGCAATGCACAAAGCAAAGAGCAGTGCATCAAGCAATCCTTCATCCAGACTTGTAGGTTCTTCACCATTCTTAATCCACAAAAGGTGATCGGCTCCAACATTTCATCTTCCTGGATTCACAACTACTTCAAAGTTGTACTCCTAAAATAACAGTAACCATCTACAAATTCCCCCCCACCCCCCCTCAACACAGCCTTGGTTACCACGTACTTCAAGGAGGAATTCTCTATGTACATTTTGAAGTGCGCACCCAGCAAATGATGCCTGAACTTCTAGAGCACATATACCATCTCCAACCCTTCAAACTCCGTGTTTGAATAATTCTTCTCTACCTTAGACAACTTCTTGCTTGCAAATGCAATCGGATGGTCAATGTCCCATGTGCCTGGTTAGGTTAACACCGCTCCTAATGTTATGTAGGATGCATCTACATGTACATGAAATTATTTCTTCCAATTAGGGAACACTAGAATAGGTGTTTTAACCATATTTTCCTTCAACACACAAAGCTTTTATGTCAATCATCATCCCAAAAAAATGTCGCATCCTTCTTCAATAATTTTTCCATGGGTGCAGTGATTTGCGCATATGGAATGATGAACTTTATATAGTATACTGTATGTCCCAATTTCATGTGCAACTGTTTTACATTCCTCAGGGGCTCCAGATTGATAATTACTGCAATTTTTGCAGGGTCCACCATCAACCCTTTCTTACAAACAACGTGGCCCAAAAGTATCCCATATGGTATGCAAAATATGCAATTCTTCAGATTGAGGGATATCTGATACTTCCGACAAGTATCCACCATTAGGTGAAGACTTCCAACATGTTTTTTCACTAATCTAAACGTTGTCCAATCATCAAAGTAAACCTCCAAAAACTTATGAATAAATTCTTTAAAGGTTGTGATTACCACCCTAGAAAAGATCGTAGGGGAATTCTTATGTCCAAAGGGCATAACTGTATACTAGAAAGAGCTCCATTCTGTGGTGAAGGTAGTCTTACTTTGATCTTCTGGCGTGATCTTGATTTCGAGATATCCTGAGAACCCATTTGTAGAAGAGTAGGCTTCTTAATCTCTCATGTATTCCAAGACTTCATTTGTGAATGGCGTAGAGAATGGATCATGTACACAAGCATCATTCAACTTCCTTAGATCTACGCAGATTCGGATTTCTCCCATTGTCTTCTTCTTGTGAACCACCATAGGACTAACCTAGTATGATCCTTCTACGAGCTGAATAATTCCTACTACAAGCATATTATCTAGATCTTCATGCACTTTTTCTTTGTATTTAGGATTCAATCGGTATGGGTGCTTCTTTATTGGCTTCGTATCTAGCTTCAAATTGATCTCATAACACCCAGATCACCTACGATCCCCTTCAGATCATAGAACTTTGTTGGAAACAAGTCCTAATATTCCCGCGGTAACTCCACGACTTTGTCAACTATGTCCTCATCCTAGTAATCACCTATATTCATGAACTTCAGCTACACATCTGACCTAATGTTCACTTTCTTTGTTTTCAATGGCTTTGAGATGTCATGAACTTATACCTTAGGCCCTGTGACTTTGCGTTGTCCCTCTGACTTAGGGATACTCATATTCTTGGGTGCTTCCTCACCTTCTTCTATGGTAGCATTGTAGAATTCTAGAGCATGACGTAGCTACGTACTCTAGTCTGGTTGTACCCATGTGACAGGCTCTATAGGTGTTCTGAATATCATAACCTTGATTTCCTATAAAGCTTCATCAATACATTCAAATCCATCCTCAAAATGGAATTTTAACATACATCTTTCCTTCAGAGCGTCCAAATTCACTATTTCGTGCTGCAGCTCTGTTTCTAAATACCATTTCATTGTAATAGTATCCAGAGTGTGGTAGAATATGTGTACCCATTCAGGTTGTGGTTCTTGTCCCAATTCTCTCATCCAATGAGCCAGATGCTCACGTGGATCATCGTTTCCTATATATTTTTTAGCAATGCAGGGATTGGCATATCCAAATCATAGTTTCATCATCCTATGGTATTCCTTCCAGTCTGAAAAATTGTTCTTATGTGTACCCCACCATTTGATAGGCATAGCTCTTAGCACGATGTCCAATGCTTGGAACTGTTTCTCCTTCGGTACATCCCTTTCAAATTTATCAAGAAACAAATTTACATCTTCTAAGCCATCATAATATGGTAAATTACGTATCTCAGTAGATATATAATGGAGTGATTTAGTAATGCTATTGCATCACATCGTTGAGGCTTCATGCAATCTACTTTGCCAATGCTTTAGCTCCTCATCTGAATCAGAGTTACAATAGTTATCCTTTTCGCAAGTAATTCTGCCATCTGTCGTAGGGTTGATCCCATCCTAATTCTGTGTAGTAAGCTTATAGATTTGATCAATATCATCCTCCTCATAGTAATCCCGGATTGGTTCAGTATACCATGCTCCCTCGACTAGATCCAATGGAACAATGACTCTTAGTTCCTTCTTCTCAAATGTCATGATGTGCTTCTTCAGGTTGATGAATGCATTCATATCAATTTCCCAATCAATTCCAAGCAGCATTGGGTAAGGATTACTATCATCAACTATTTCAGTTATCTCAAAATCAGCTATAGTGTGTGCCCATTCAATGTATATAGTTACCCCATGTAAGCGCCTCATAATAATAACCTTCTGTTGGTTTGCCATTTGCAGCTAAACTGGGGACTATTGTAGCACTGACTTTCCCATTATTTCCCATGCATGTTTGTGCAAAACATTCACATCATATCCCAAATCTAATATCACCTAGTCCATTTCAAATTCTTCGATCTGTGCAATCAATCCCATCTCTCTACTGTTCCTTTTCTTACCTTTATCTACTTTATGCAATATGTTCTATTCAAGTAGTGACTTACCCTTGCCAACAAAGTT
Organism: Pinus tabuliformis; assembly: GCA_031772625.1. Lineage (NCBI taxonomy): Eukaryota > Viridiplantae > Streptophyta > Pinopsida > Pinales > Pinaceae > Pinus > Pinus tabuliformis. Next base: position 502,426,513 of record CM062804.1, on the reverse strand, counting down.
CTCTATTAACTCTTGCAGTCCCTCCACTATTTTCTGGTCCCTTAGGAGCTTCATGCAAGCCTATAAGAAAGATGTCAACACTGAAGGATATGTTTCCTGTGCAGCAATGACTTCTTCAGGCTTCACCATTCGTGTACTCTGAGCCCTTGATGTGGAAGCTCCTGAATCCGCAAAGCACTTTCTCACCTCCATAAAAGTTTCCTTTTCCTTATGCAAATAAAATCCAGCATCTTTGTTAGCATACTTGCGCACCCATATATTTTCTTCGGGTTGTTTTCCTATGGCTTTGTCTTTCCCAGTATCTATATTTCTTTATGTAACAGTATTAACGTTGGGCCCATTTTCGCATGGTTCTGATCTCATCATCTAGATGTTCTCAGTGGGTTATTGGTTCTTCTTTTCTTTCATATTTGTGATGAGCACAAGATAATATTCTATAACATGGTCAAACTGTCAGAAATATTGACAAGAGGGATGTCTTGGGTTCTGAAAATCTCGCACAAAGTGGCTTGGTTCCCCACAATTGTAATAAATAATCTATCTGTGACCCCTTCCAGCTCCTCCCCCTCATCCTCTTCCTCGTCCTTGAAACCCTCTGCGTGTTGTAGGTGTGTCTTGATCTTTTTGAGGGCGTGTCTTAGCCTGTACTCTATATGTTAGAGTTATGTCCATCATTAGCTCATAGCTTCGGAAATTGTGCTCATCATGGCCTACAAACTTACTGCAATTGCAGAACAGTTGCTGGGGATTATGTATAAACTTTTTCAACAAATGGAAATTGTTTGTTGAATGTTTTTGTTATCTGGAAGATAGTGCACCATGGCACCACACTGTTACTTGGCCCAACGGAATTTTTTGGCTTCAGGAGGATAAGACCTCCCCCGATTAGATAATTATGATATACCAGGAAATGATCCTTCTTGTAACCATGCCCTTTGCACTTCAAGCACCATACTTCCACGTGAGCCTCATTTTGGATATCTTTTCCCTTTTTGAGATCTTGCAACTTCATATGCAGGCTAGCCAAGTTTGATTGAATCTGCTCCACTCTCAAATTCGTATCCTAAATAGGAGAAGCCTCCAACTTCATAGTAATATCTAGTGCTTTAGCCTACAACCCAACTTTCTATTGTGATAATGGAAATCTCAAATGAGGTAAAAACGAAGCAATATACCAATCCTTACGTTGCTCATCTGAGATCTACAGGTTAAGCTATTGTAACAAACATTTTAGCCTTTGATCAAAACCCCATGTAGATTCATTCACCTTCTGCTTAATTTCTTTGACCTCAGTCACACAATGGGCTTGAGACTTTGACTTTCTGAATTCATTATTTAACGCATCTTTTTTTTCTTTCAATGACACAACTGGATGGGTCATATTGTACTTAATATACCAACTTAGTGCCCTATCTTGAAATGATGTGACCAGTTGTGCTTTCTTCAAATCATCATTCGTTATTTGTTGTGACTTCCATACAACATCTGCTACAAACTAGAATTGATCAGGGTCTTCTATTACTAGACCCTTGAATATTTTAATCTTCACGGTGTTCACCATACTGAATAGTGGAGGTGGAGGTGACGGCAGAGGTGGAGTGGATGGATGTGGTACTCCCACAATATCTTGATCTATCATTTGCACCACACCTTGAGGCGTCTTTAGGCTAATACTTTCTTCGTTGCTATTAGATGCTCCCAACAAAAAACTGTACTCATCACTTGAATCTAGATCTGTTCTAAATTGTCTCTCACTTCACGTAGCTCCCGTCAAGTCTCGTCTAAACATCAATTTAATGGCATAACCCATTTCTCATACAATAACATTTTAATCCAAGTTTTTGGAGACTTTATATACTTACCTCTTGGTCCTTTGAAAAATCAGCGTTCAGCATTGCTATAACTGATAGACGTGTCAATTTTGAACTTAGCAATAAATCCACCCAAAATACTATTGATCCACTAATATACAACCTTCATGACCTTATTTTTTGATGCTTCCAGACGCTGCACTAGCTGTAGAGTCCACACAATAGGGTTATGCAACTTCCAGGTAGGTTGACCATATGCCAATTTAGCCAACCATTCATATAATTCACATGGAAAAGAGCAGAAGAAAACTTCATGTTCCTCTATATACATGTATCTCTGCAACCACTCTTCTTTCGATAGCCATGGATTCCTATTTTCTTGAGCTGCAAACTCATGCAACTTTCGATCTATCCACTTTTCAATCTCCTTCTTAGTCAGTATCCATTTATGCCACATCACACATTCCTCAGATAGATCTCGGTCACAACAACAGAACCATTTGTTGGCTTGAGGGGGCTTGGACCCAAGTTTAGAGTTAGTTGTGCTAACCAACAAAACCCTACACTACCGACCCTTTTAGCAACAACCTGCATAGCACAGGCTGCAGTCTCACCCGAGGCAGTATTGGGGGATGCTAGAACCAGGTTTCTACATCCAAAGGACTATGTGATGTGTTTCTATCAAACTTAGGGCTTTATCTCGACCTTCATGAACCCTAACCCTTAAAACCCAGAAGTTGCAGCAATTAATAGTTAACATATTTATACCCTTCGCCAACTATGATAAACATGCATAAAATCATTTAAATATGAAAATCTATGTCTTCACGAATCTATTGAGTACTTTTCCTCATTAATTTCATTCAACAGATAAAAATACAACAAATTCAGAGAGAAGCAGTAATACAAACATACAAAGATAATTCCTTAAAACAAGTATTTATTATGCTTATATCTTCAATTACAGTCCTTTCCAACCCTACGCATAGAGTTGTAGGGGCCCGCACACTTAGCTGCAGACTTACTAAGGTCTCTGCACACACTACCGCAGGAGCCTTCCCCTTTGCCTAAGTACAGAACAGATAAAATAGACCCAAATCCTTCACTTCTATGCTCTTACTTAGTTATCTCTATGACTCTTCTATGAATTTCTTTTATATTATTCTTCATTATAATACCATGGTCCACGAACCATGGGAGATTCACAAAATAGCTTGACTCTTAACAAAATGAGGGGCTTTGACCTTCTAAAAGCCCCTTTGACTCCTATCGACTTGCGCTACTCGCACTCCTCTCCTCAAAATGTGGAGACTTTACAATATTTAACAAAATTTTACAAAGTTTGACCCCAAGGGACCCCACCCCAGCAATGAGCTGTCCAAGGTGAAGTATTTCCCTAGTTGCCAAATTTAAATATGAACTACTAACAATACACATCCTTTCCTGCTACTACGCTTTTCGTACATAGTTGTAACCATTCTCAATGATGTAGGATTCTTCTTACCCTACAAGATTCTCCTCTCTCCATCATCATCCATGCACTCAATAGACTTATCATAGAAATCTAATTTAGTCTTGTGAATGTACAACCAATCCATACCCAAAAGCATACTTTATGATCCCAATGGAAGCACATTTAGATCCGATGATGTAGACATACCATTTAGCTCAAATGCATAAGATCCTAGCCAATGATGAACTCTTTTCTTTGTATGTGTATCCAATTGCACCAACCAAGACTCTGCATGCACTTCTTTATTCAAGCAACACTTATCCACCAGGTCAGGGTTGATATAACTATATCAAAAATAGAAACAACTTTATCAATCAAAATAGAAACAAATTTATCAAAAATATTACCTTCCATCTTGATAATAGATGCCTGACGATCTAGACTACCTATTATCTAATGTTGCATAAATTTAAGGAATACTCTATCCAACACCCCAACTATTTGTGCCTCCTAAGAACTATGAATCTGCATTTTACCACCGTGATGTTATGGAAAATCTCTTTTGTGATGATCCTTGCCATAATTCTAACACTGCAAAGGATTCCTACCATCACCCTTGTTCTACTCCTTAGACTGAAATCCCTTTCCTCTGTCAAACTGCATTGAACTTCTTGTGTCGCACTACATTCTCCTTGTCATTTGTCTCCTAAGGATTTCCTCTCTTATTAGCCCAATTTACTTTTTTATTCTCACTACCTTTCTAGTATTTCTTAGACTCAACCTTTCACTTCAATTTATCATAACAATTCTTCAACTTTTTTATTGATTCCTCCAAGGATCTAGGCTCATCAAACTCAATCTTGTCTTTAAAGGATACCTGCAACCCACTGATGAATCTCTGGATCTTTGCTTTCTCCTATTTAATATAAGGAACATATCTCAACAACTCCAAGAATCTAATAGTATACTCCTCATCAATCATAGATCCGATCTCCAACTCATAGAGCTCCTTTTCCCTTTCATCATAGTATCTTTTAGATAGATACTTCTTCCTGAAAAGTCTCTTGAACTCACTCCAACTCGGTTGCTCTTCTCGAATGCCTCTACATTCTTTACATATTCCCACCATATTTATCCTTTTTCTTTAAGAAATAAAGTAGCTAAATTTCCTTTCATATTTTCTAAATAATCATGCAGTCTGAAAAACTTATTCATCCCAAGAAACCAAGCTCCTGCATCTTGTGACTTATTCATCTCTCCATAAAATTTAGGAGGCTTTGATTTCTTGAAATCCTCCAGCAAGTACTGATTCTCACTCATCCTATACGGATGGTGACCATGATGACAATAATGTCTCTCTAAACCAGAACTACAATATAACCCATGATCATTACCTCTCCTATCAGGTGTATCCAAGAGCCTACCATCTTTGACTATGTCATCCCTGTCAAACTTGTATTCTATTTGAGACCTGCTGCCATATGACCCATTGGTCCTTTTCTCTTGTCCATGACTAATCTTTGGTTTCCATGTCTCTGCAAATATGACACACTCTAAAGGATAATTGCATTAACTCCCACTTGCTTCTCCTTTTCCCTGGAAAGTCTTTCCCATGACTGAATGATCCTATCATTATCTGCCTTACAACTGATTATCTATGCTTTCAAACTTCTTAATGTATCTACTATGTCAAGGGAGTACTCATCACCATGTTGTTGATTTGATCTGTAGGGATAGTCACGTGAACTGTAGTCCACCATTCTACTAGTCATCTTTGATATTGTTCTTCCTACAAACATACCATATCAGATAAATCAAATATAAACATAATCCAACATACCTCAATGTAGTTCAGGGGAGGCTATATCATATATACAATCAATCCATATTAGCACAACATATGTATATATAAGGAAGTCAACATCATCAACCTATATATGAGGAAACAACTGCAACAATGGCCATCACTAGTCATGAATAACAAACACATAGACAACTAACATTATTGCATGACAAACACATTCTACCCATCCAATCCAAGTATTTGAAATTGGGAGCTCTGATGCCACCCTGTGGTATCAGATATCACCCAAACAGAATAAAACCCTGCTCTGATATCACCATGTAACCACCCCTCCCATATTTACCCAATTTCACCAGCCTGCCAAGGTAAACATGAGACAAAGAGTTACTATGACATGACCTGACCCCCAAGGTCCAATTAAGGAAGTGGGGCCTACAAAATAGCAAAAAATTAATAAATCACAACATCCCTTAGGGCTACAGGACACTCAGGGGAAAAAGGAACACCCTAGGTGACCAAACCGTGAGCTGGGGCTAATTTTCTCACAAATTAATCCCAACCTGCATGCATGAAAAGGACAGGGTGCGGTTGAAGGCCTCCAACTACACACACAACACTGCCTGAGTGTAGTTGTGACCCAAATTTCCCAGTTCGGAGGGTGTAGTCCCGAGATTTAAGCCATAATTCCAAGTCAGTCTCCATACCACTAACTAGAACTATCTGAGATGTATCAAAATCATTATTGACATGACAACAAATCTAATTATTCAAACTTAGAGGCAGCACATGACCTAAACTATCTATAACATAACAAACATTCCATCAAACAAATGCAAAACATGTAAGATACAAGCCATGAATGCATATATGATCGTAGGAGTCTGAAACTTATATGAGAATCACCAAGAAGGTATAATGCCCTTTCATAATAGCTGCAATAAAATTTGTCGATGCATTAACCAACCATTCATACATTCATCAAAGCATGTCAAGAGCCATAAGTAATATACATCACATAACCAACATACAAAAAACAAATAACCAACATAGAAACCATGACAAATAAACCATAATATCACCAACATAATCACTACAAATGCTCATAGATCACAATAAGGAAATGTCTCATATTAACATATGAAAATTCCAACCAAGTCAATGAATTCCATGTACCACTTGAACATAGATTGGGCTGAACCAAATCTCTCTTTCAACCAATCACCCCCCCACCATATTCCAAGAATGAATGTGGGATCTCATGGAATAAACCATACAAAACTAAACCAGTGCTTCTATAGGAAAAAACAACTCAACCCTCAACCAATGATTTGATCTAGGTGGATATTGGTGGCCACCCATCTATTCCACCTTGACCTCTAGTCAGTTTTCTCTGTTTCCTTGATTATCACAACATTTACATTTTTTAGCAATTTTTTGGGACTTGCAGTTCTGGAGTTGCTTTGACCCCCTAAATGAATTTTTTTTTGAGGTCCAAAGTAATCTCATAGCCATAGATAGGGGCTTATGGAAAATTGTATAATACTCATGGATATATTTCCGGTGAGCTATCGCATGTGCAAAACAAAGATCATATGAACAAGTTACAACCCCAAGAAATTGTCTACCCAATTAACCCCAACAGTGCCCACAAACTCTTGACGTTTCATCTCCTGGGGTTAGGGTTTTGGTTGTTTATGGTTTTCCTTTATAATAAATAGGTCCTTGAGCCTCATTGTAACAGAGTTGAAGGGCATGTAGCTGGCACATCTCTTATCAGAGATAAGATACCATTACTCGAGCTAGTTTATTTCCAATTTGTATGTAATCATATTTCAGTTCTTTCATATTAATGAAATGAAGTTTATTTCTGCTCCAATTTTGTGTTTATGTTTATATCTATAATTTTTTTCATTCCTGCATAAGTCTAGATCAATGGTATCAGAGTGATTTACTCTTTCTGTGTTTTTCTTTACATGTCCCCAATGGTGTCAGGGTATAAAGAGTTAGGGCTTGAACTGGTTGAACCTTTGCAAGACCAACCATGCAAACCCCAACGACCTCCCATGGTGGAAGAAAAGAAAGAAGAGGGAGCAGAAGATCCTTCCAAAATATTCCTCAAGGAAGCCCTCGAGTGAAAAAAGAACATGATGATGGATAAATTTACTTAGATCCGTCTATGTCTACCCACAAGTGACACATATTCATCTAGCAGCCAGTCTGGAGGCACCACTCCTTTTAAGGTACAAGTTAACTTTGAAATTTCCATATTTGAAGGTCAGATAGATGTAGACGACATAGATAGATGATTAAATCTATTGGAAGGATATTTTTTGGTTCATGACTTTTCCTGATGGTAAAATATTACTTTTGGACTCCTCAAAGTCATCTCCCATGTCAAGGAATGATGGGAAACCTACTATGAACAAAAGGACGAGAGGGAATCCTCAATGTTTTTAGCCGCACCCACTTGGAATTCTTTCTGAGACACCATCAAGGAACAATATTACCCTATTGGGAGCTATAAAGATAAATACATAAAGTGGACCATGCTTCAGTAGCGAAGGGACCAATATGTGCCAGAGTTCACAAATATTTTTCATACCCTTTGCACGAATTTGGGTATCAAGGATTTTGAGAGGAATTTTTTACTCAAGTACCGCAACTATCTACACAAGTACATCTAGGATGAGATGGAGTTCTTGTACATCTCCTTGCTTGGCACCATTTATAGATACATTTTCAAGATCGAGCATGAATTTAAACAGAAGAAGCTATACTTTGGATCTGTGAATCTGAGGCAATGGAAAGGCACCCCCAAACTGCAGAACAAAGGAAACAACCAAGGCAGGGTGACCCAGGAAAACCTGTTGAAGCTACAAGAAAAGAAAAACACCATGAAGACAAGGAAGGTCACAGGGAAATGGTGTGAGTTCCATGAGATCCAAACCTACAACAAAAGTGAGTGTCGAGACAAACAATCACTGGTGGCTGAGATGAAAGCTTCCAAATCAGATGCATGTTTCAACTCTGAGTCAAAAACTGACAAGGGGAATGAAAAAGGGAATCATATTATTGGTGTGGATCCTAGTGCCACCATTTCAACCACCAAGATCTAGAATATTGAGCCCAAAGATCTAGAATATTAAGCCCAAAGATCAATAGGAGGGGGAGCAGCTCTTCCACTCACAGATGTGGGTGAAGAGTTCTCTGCTATAGTTCATTGTCGATAGTGGAAGCCAAAAGAACCTCATTTTAGTAGAGTTAGTGAAGCAGTTGGACCTATCGACAACACCACACCTGTATTCCTACACCATCAGGTGGATTCACCAAGGGAGAGATCTCTGCATCAACCAATAGTTTCCCCTTACCTACAAAATCAAGCACTTCATAGATGAAATAATGTGTGACATTTATCCTCTTGAAATTTTTTATGTACTACTATGCCAACCATATTTAGGGAAGTGACATGATGTGTAAAAGTCTATTCCTCACACTATCATTATTTATTTGGGAAATACATTATATAGGATACTGAAGGTAGCACCTCCTACGACCATCAATTTGATCTCTATGAAGCAATGGAGTAAGATAATTTCCCAGACCGGGAAATTTGGCTCCCTTATGATTTTCCCTCAAGGAAAGAACAAGATTGTGGACACATCCACAACCTCCATATAGGGCTCCTCCACATGGCAGCAATAGATGGACAAGGTCGTGGAAGAGTATAGGGACATCTTCACCTCACCCACAGGGATACCCCAGAGAATAATGAAATTAAGAGGCAGATTCAAGAGTTGTATTGACTATTGGGTAATTAATAAGATCAGTGTCTGGAATAGGTGTCTAATCCACAAATACATGAACTTCTGGACCAGCTCAAGGTGGCCAAATATTTTAGCAAGATTGACTTGAAGTCTGGGTATCGCTAGGTATTGATTAAACCCTTCGATGTGTGGAATATTGCCTTCAAATCTAAGGAGGGCCTTTTCAAATGGTTGGTCATGTGTTTTGGGTTGACCAATGCCCCCCACAACCTTCATGTGGATGATGGATGACATCTTGTGGCCCATTACCACCTCGTTCGTGGTAGTGTACCTAGATGGAATCTTGATCTTCAACTGGAGTTGGGAAGAGCACATACACAATATCCAATAAGTCCTCCAAACCCTGCGACAACACAAATTGTGTGCCAATTTGGAGAAATGCACTTTGGTATGACCTAGGTTCAATATCTGGGGTGCATCATCGATGAGCAGGGTGTGCATCTAGACCTAACCAAGATACGAGTTATTTGAGATTGGCCAGCCCCATCCACTCTAACAGAGCTCCACAACTTTCTGTGTCTTGCCAATTTATATCGTAGGTTCGTGTTGGGTTCTCTCATATCACTTGGCCTTTGATTCAAGTCACCAAGGGTGGAGCGAAAGAAAATTTCTTTTTGTTTGAATCCCAATAGAACACATTTGTCAAGTTGAAACATCACCTCTGCTCTACACCAGTGCTTACATTTCCAAACCTACAACAACGATTTGACATTGAAACAGACACCATCGACTATGCTATTTGTGTAGTTCTCACCCAGTAAGGGCATTTGGTGGCATATCATAGTGAGAAATTTTTAGATACTGTCAGAAAGTATCCCACTTATAAAAATAGATGCATTCTGGGGAAGGAAATGGTCATCCACATAGACCACCAACCCGTGTAGTTCATACCAACACAAGGGAAGTTACAGAACGATCACCATCAGAAATGGTCCACATATCTGCAATCGTTCCATTTGAACATCAATTATAATAAGGGAAGAACCAATAATGTTGCTTACTATTGCATTCAACCACCAGTTATGGTGTTAACTAGTGTGATCGAATCTTGTGTACATGGCACTTCGGGGTGGCTGCATCTTTGCAAGAGCGATCCAGAATTCGGAAACACATACCATATGCTCGTAGAAGGAAAGAAAGTTCCATATTTTCACCTTTATGGAACACTATTATGCCACCTGGGATACCTCTGTGTTCCTACAAGTGAACGTGACAAGATGATTTGTGTTGGCTTGTTGGGGCTTGACCTAGGTTCAGAAGTGATTTAGCCAAACAAATCCCGAAACTACCGGCCCTTTCAGCAACAGTTCGTGGTGCGCAGACTAAAGTCTCACCTGAGGTAGTATGGGAGGGTGCTAGAACTAGGTTTTCACACCCTAGGGATGTCTTGATGAAATCTAGGAAGTTTATGAACCGAACTTGCGTGCTTTCACTGATCCGCACAACCATCTGTCCTTCGCAACTTGTGCAACTGCTTCTGCGCAGCTTTGTAAAGAGCACGAAGAGGTTTTATCTAGATCCTTTATCTTTATTGTGCTATTATTATAGATCTTAACTTAATTTTGTGGGCCCAATATTCTCATTAATCATTCAACATTCATAACAAGTGCGCACAATCATAAAACTATAAAGAGATGCATAAATATAACATAAGCATAGTCTCACAATATTTCAGAATCAACTTATATTTTATTAATTCTCTGTCCAAGTACAATCCCAATTCCACCCTATGCACTCAGCTATAGAGTCTACTAGACCTCTGGACACTCAGCTGCAGAGCCTCTACTTATCACTATTACCCAATACCTTCAGATCTACTTCTAACTTCTAACCATGCCTTCGCATCTGTCTATTACTTGTCAAAACTAAGACTGAATTTACACTTAGATCCTTGCTCTATTTATAAAATCCCATGGTCCACGGACCATGGGTAGGCTGACACATTTTACATTAAATTACATTATCTTAGGGTAGACAACCCTAGACTCTTGTGTTTCATGCCTGTATTTTGCGGGGTCTTTACATTACACTTGTCCAAAATTCGGGCTTGAAGCCCCAAAAACCTGCTATGGGGGGGATCCGCTGCCCAACAGGCCCCCAACACAATTATCGTGACTCGTCCTGAGTCACTCTATTGGTGCGACGATCTTTGTGCGAAGTCCATGTAATAGGTCTCGCGTAGCTTGGGAGTCTGCAACATACTGTTCCGCTACTTGTTGTATTTGTTGCATGCATATCTCTTAATTTTCATGAGTAGGGTCACATTCCTGTCCAACCGTATATAGTTCTTGCATCTATGCAAGCTTCCCTTGGTAGCTGTGATTGTGAATGCTTCATCGATCCATGGCTGAATGTGTGCTTTAGGCAGGGCTTCCTTTTGGTGCACGATGTCAAATCGGTCCTTCAGTGCCCTTGCCTGCTGTAGTCTGGAACGTCATTGAGTAAGGACAACTATCTACATGGTGCCTCAGACACTGTCCTACTCCTGCTGCAACTCACGCGCCTCTGTCACTAGGCACTGTAGGTTTGGGTCTTCCTGCAGGTGTGTACGTATGGTTAGTGCTTGCTACAACATCCTAGTGCACCCCTGTGCCACCTGGCCAATTTATTCCAACCCCATTTGGATAGTGTGAGCGCACTACTCTTTGAATTCTGGGGATGTGGAGGGCTGCACCTTCAATCGCAGCTTGACGATTTGCAGGTTCATCTCCAACTGAACCTTTGTCGTTTCCTCCCGGGCGTCATGGACTCCAACCGCCAATCTATGAACCCACTCTGCTTTTGGTAGCTCTGCCGTCACAACCAAGTCTAGAACACTCTTGCAAGCATCCTCTATGGCCTACTCCAATCTGCTAGCCTGCGTAACTAACACATCCCGCTGGATGCTGAGCTAGTCGATGTTGATTTTCTGCTCATTTAGGAGCTGGATCGCTCGGCCTTCCCGGGTGCGGAGTTTGGCGATGACCCCATCCTGCAGCTGGTACAATATTTCATGCAGCACGATAGCCAAGTTCAAGCCGACGCCTTTCATGTTGCTCATCACAGCCCAGTCATCCTTGCTTGCTACTACTAACGCACCTTCGAGCAAGATGAAGGTGTTACCCATACGAGCACGCAGCGGCTATTCGACCTCAATGGTTCCTACTACGACATACTCGACCATTGTGCCTATTTAGGGGTAATGTACCTATAAACCTTGTAGCTACGCACTAAGTGCCCCCAACATAGTGTTATGCTCCATCCGTAATCCCTGGAGCGCACCCTCCGCGCCTTCCTGAATTGTTTTTTTGATATCCAATGGATCACCTTCTATGAGAATGATCAGGTCATCAGACGTCTTTGAGGCATTCAATTTCTTCTTTGGGACGATTTTCTCTAGGTTGTGCGGCCACTTGAGTTATGTTGATGTCGTATTGGGGTTCGCACAGTCCTCCTCCCTGTCCACTTCCCAGTCTGCTACCCTGAGGACATCTCCTAGCCTTCCTCGGAATCTCTGGTTGGCACGATTGTAATCTCTACTGTCTGCGCTGCTGTGGCTGCATTAGCGCCTTCTTCCATGTAGCTGCTTCCTATTCTTGGTGCTTCCTCTCAGCTAGCTGTACAAGGTGTAGCTTGGTGTCCTTCTTTCATTACTGAGCTATGATCTTCTCCATTTCTACCAAGTCTGGGGTGTGCCACTCTGGAGGCCATGAATCCATCATGACAAAGATCACATCATCCATTGCAATGAGTGGAAGTTTCACCCATTCTCATGTTGGATCCTTGCACACCCGGATATATAGGTTATGCATATCTGCCTTGAATTCCGCTGTGCTTTGCAAGTTGTTATGAACTGTAGGGGACAAGCGCGCCCTGCGGTTGATCCATGTTCAGATGCTCGCCTCCATGAACACCCATAACACCTTTATCTCGTGTATCCTATTCGTGTCTCTTATATCCCATAGTGAGGTGTACCTCGCGGCTTAGGGCAGGTCACCCTTAGTAGTGGGAAATTGGCTGTTTGTCGGCAGCTCCCCTGTAACCAATAGGATAGATAAGAGCAAAAACGCATAGTGGAAGGTCTTACCCTGCTCTTGGGCCTCCCTGTAGTTTGTCAAGAACTCATCACACAGTAACTATGCCCAGTTGAACTAGACCCCCTCTACGCATTTCTTTGCCAATGCAATCACAAGTGTTAGTACTTCGTTGGCACGGAATTTCCTCATTAGCTTACCGACCAATAGCTGGGTGGCTACATGCACCACTTGGCCTTTAATACTTGCTATTGCGTACCCCCACTTTCTCTTTTCTAGTTTATACTTGGCCTTCATAGCTTCTATGAGGGCCAAGTCGTTGCTTTTTCCTGCTATGGCTGCGGGGTCGTTTCCTTTGACTGGTAGTCGACAAATTCAGTGAATCAGATTGATTGTGATGGGAATCGGCTCCTCCAGCTAGAGATAACCATCAAGCACCAGGCACAGTAGCTACCTGATGATAAAAATGGTGATGGGTGCAAGGTGGCAGTGGGGTATCCATCGCAGATGGAGTAACCGAGCCTCTCCACACCACTCAACCATTTCTACTTTATTAACTTCTCTGCGGCCAACTATGGTAACTTCTCGCTGTTCATGAGGTCCCAATACTTGAACTTCATCATATGTATTCATCCCAATGGTGGACCTTCAAACCTTATATCATTGGGGAGGAGCGGGGTTTGGAGCGCACTCTTCGTGGCCTCCAAGTCCTTCGGTACCTTGGCTTTCCCCTTCCACGGGGGGATGTAAGGAGGTAACTTTGTCGCGGAATGCTTTTGGGAGGCATCCTCTACCTCATCATCTTGTGCCCCAATTTAGGTGATTAGGGCCTCCAAGTCTTCCTCCTCCTCCTTTGTTTCAATGGTGACGACTTTTCCCTTCTCTGTCATTGACAATTTTCCAAACCGTGGGTTTGTTGGGGATACACGGACTAGCCCCATCGTTTGATTATCTTTATATGGCCACGGTGTGCACAGTGATTTTGGAACTTCTGGCACAGCTATCACCTCTCCAGGCTCCACATGGGCCATACGGGGCTTCGCGGTAACTTTAGTGAATCGCACTCTTGTTCTAGTAACTGTCATTATATCTACACTTGATTATGGTAAGAGTACGCGATGCTCAATGCTCTGTACTTGCTCAATTCTCAAACAACCAAGTGTTGCCTTGGAGCTGGCCCTGGGAGCTTTATAGTGTCTTTTGAATTTGAATTTGAGCTTTCCCCCCACTTTTGCATCATTAATGCCTTCTTGGTGGCAAATCATCCCAAATCTAACTCTTAATTCGTGTCTTAATTGCCCGCCACCCACTCCTTTTTGCATTAAAGTGGACCTCTTGTCATGAACAGTGACACCAACGGTCACCTCCCAGCCTACCCGCGTAGCAGTGCATCCCCCTATGTGTGGCTGTGACCCCTGTGACATACCGATCTTGCGTGCAACCTCCTTGTCCCGCAGCTCCCATACATACGCTTTTGAAGTTCCACGCTCTCTTTCAACTGCTTGGAGCGTTGAGACTGTGCTTCCTACAGATAGTTAGGTGGTTGCACCACCGGTGTGAGGCTTCAAGTCACCTTCCAACCTAGTCCACGGGCCTTCCTTAGCTACCCTCATGCTAGTCAGCACCTTGCATTCTTCCTTATGTGGTGCGCTTCCCTAGTTACTTTGTCTGATAAGGTGCGGTCATAGCCATGGTAATAGAGCCAAAAATTCTCGGCAACAATCTTCTAATGTGGTGGTATGGCTGCCCATATCTTGTCCTATCCTTCTATCGATGCGACATGTTTGCACGATTTCAGTTTCCAGTTTTTTGATTTCCACATCCATTAACATGCTTTTTTGCTTTAGTCGTACCCAATCTTCTTCGAGTTCGTGAAGCTCAAGGTTCCCTCGCCGAATGACTTCTTGAATCTGTGTTTGTTCATCCTCGCATGACTGCATAATCCCTTCGTTCTGGTCCTCAAGTGTTGTCCCCATTATGGGAGTTATTGTATGGGGATTCTTCCCTAAAGTTATGGCCTCGACTCTGCTCGCCACCTTTAGAATCATTCCCGCGCTCAGGTTCTTGTGCATGGCCCTATAGGCCCATTGGACCGTGGGTATGCGCAGGTCCCAATCAGTTCGCCCCACTTGGTAAACTCTATTCAGGATTCTGCATACCTTTTTGAATGCTTTTACATGGAACCTCTATGGGGCGCGTTGCTTTTCTTGCTGCTGCGTCTGGTTCTGATTTTCGATCCTTAGTATGGGGTGTGCTTGTGTGGACTGTATGACACACATCTGCACTTGTCAACACAGGTGGGCATGCAAGATGTTTCACCCTATCTGCCTAGCTCTCGTTCGATGCTGGTGGCTTCCAAACTCTAAGCGCATCCACCTTCTACATTCGCGCCAATTTACAATGGCCTCCTGATGTGTACCCCACCATCATGAGGGTGTTGCATGCAATGCCCATTCCAGCGCACCGTACTGCTGCTATTTTGGTATTGCACTTTCAAATTTGTCTAGGAATTCACCCATCGCTATCACCCCATCATAGGTTGGTAGTTTCCTTGCCTCTATTGTCACGCAGTGCAGTGATCTAATCATCATGTTACAATTTAGCATTGTCACTTCGTGCAACCAGTTTTGTTAGAATTCTACTTCTTCGTCTAAATCTGAAGTGTAGGAACTATCGCGTTCCCATGAGATTCTCCCATATGCAGTCAGGTTCACCTAGTTTTGGTCTCACGCCATTATTTGTAATACAATCCAGCTCATCATCACTTTCATCGTCGCGAACTGGTTCAGTGTAGCACGCTCCTTCGGCTGGGTCTAGTGGGACTACTATGTGTAGGGACATTTTTCTTGAATATCATCTTCTAGTTCTTTCGGTTGATGACTCCATTCATATCAGTGGCCCAGTCTATTCCTAACAATGCGGGATAGGGATTGCTGTCATCAGCAATATTTATTACCTCAAAGTCTATTTGTGAGCTCGCACCTTCAATATCAACTATTACCCCTTGCAAATTCCCCATGGGCAAATATTCTATTGGTTTGCCATTCGTAATTAAATAGGGGACCACTGTAACATGGGCCTACCCATACATTCACATGTCTGCTTTAGTAATACATTCACATATGAACCTAGGTCTAGGATTACCTAATCCATTTCATACTCACCAATCTACGCCATTAATCTCATTTCCCTCCCGGTGCGCAATGCATGCTTTCCCAGTTTCTAGACTACGCACTGTTCCCCTGACCCTACACACCTAGTGATCAACTCCTGTAGTCCCTTAACTGCCTTATTTTCTGTAGCAGTTTCATGCATGTCTCTAAAAATGTAGTAAGCATAGAAGGATCCATCCCTAGCTCCGATTGATCCTTACTACCTGAAGTGGAGGCCTCTATGAAACTCTTCTTAGCTTCCATGAACGTCTCCTTTGCACGTTCTAAGTCAAACTTAGGTTCCTTTGTAGGAGCCTTGCGAACCCATGTATCTTCCTTAGGATGCTTCCCCTTATCCTCCCCTATGGTTGCACCACTTTTGAGCATCATGTTCACATTTGGGTCTTCTTCGTTTGGTTCAGACCTCATCATTTGGATATTCTGAGTTGGAGAAGGCTGGAGTACCCCTTTCTCACGCATCTATGTGATCAACGTAGGACAATCTATCATCTCATGATCAAATTGAGCACAGTATGAATACAATATTCTCATCAGGTTGGTACAATCACGGGTGTAGTGGCCTATTCCTTCGCAATTGTAACAAATTAGCTATCTATGACCCATTCCTAGCCCCATTCCTCCTAATCCTCGACCTCGCACTTTAAATCTCGTGCACGCCATCCCCGCCGCTGGGTCAAGGGCTCACATTTCTATCTGCATCTGATATGTTGGGGTCCGATCCATCATTAGCTCGTAGCTATGACAAGTACGCTTGTCATGGCCTACTGACCTACAGAAATTACAAAACAACTGCTGGGGGGTTTGTGTATACTTCTGCAACAAATGAAAATTATATGTCATGTGTTTTCCTCCTATCTGATAGATCGTGCACCATAACATGGGTGTCGCACTTGGCCCTGCCTGTACCTCCGGTCTTAATGACATTGGCTCCCCTCCTGCCAAGTAGTTCGTGAATACTGGACAGTGGTCCTTATCATGGCTTTGGCCTTTTCATTTTATGCACCACACTTCCTCGCGCGCCTCTAGACATGGTGCCCTATCTTCAAGCTCTGCATTTCCAGGTATAAATTTTGTAGTTGCGCATGGATTTGTTGAAATCCCAACTCTAGATCCTGTATCGGTGTCTCATGCAATTTCATTGCCATTTCCAACACTTTGGCCTGGGTAGAAAGTTTTTGTTGTGATAGCGTGATTCTTAGGTGCAGTGTCAGGGATGCCAAAAACCATGTATGATGTTGTGCATCTGTGAGCGTAATATTAGCCTCGCAGATTGTACTCTTCAGTCTCTGATCCAAATCCTAGGGGTTTCACCTGGAAGCATAATGATCTCTTTAAACCTGATGATTGACTATGTCTCTGATTTCGACCAGCTAAATTCTCTATTCAACGCATTCTGGATCTCTATTATCCCTGCATTTGGGTGGTCATTAGAGTGCTTGATATACCATGTCAATACACGATCCTGCAGCGCCCTCACCAATGTAGCCTTCTTAATGTTGTCATCCATGACCCCTTGTTCTTCCCACACTGATCTTACCATGAACCAGAACTGGTCCGGATCCTCATTCCCTACTCCTCTAAACACAGATAGCTTGATCGTGCTTGCCATGCTAAACTGCGGGTTTGGTGGAGGTGGAGTGGGTCGAGATGGAGGTGAAGGAGGTGGTGGCATGGGTGAACGTGGTAACTGTGGAATGCGCTACCTTATCAAACTGACCACACTTGTCGGAGAGACCCGAGTGAGCTTTTCCTTTCTCTCTTGTGAAGGTGAAATTAAGGGACTGTTTCCTAATTCCCCGCTACCTTTGTAGATCTTTCCACTCTGTGTCATCCCAAACATTAATGTATTTGCATAAACTGCTTTTCACATAACATCATCTTAATCTAGGTATTCAAGGATTTAACGTACTTACCTTGCGGTCCCTTGAGAAAACATTGTTCTGCCTCGTTGTAGCTCACGGTCGTATCTACCACAAACTCAGTGATAAATCCCCCTATTATCCGATTGAGCCAATGGTCCAAAACTCACGTGATCTTATCTTCTGATGCCTTTAGTTTGCACACTAATTCGGGAGTCCACACTATTAGTTGGTCGAGCTTACACCTTCCCTGGCTGTCAGCTAACCTTGCAATCCACTCATATAGTTTAGTAGGAAAGGAAGTAAAGAATATTTCGTGGATTTCCATATACACATAGCGATCTAGCCACCTTTTCCCAGATACCTGTGGAGTTTTATTTTCATGTGTCACAAACTTGTGAATCTTCTTGTCCAAGCACTCTTCAATTTCCTTCTTTGTTGGGTTCCAGTGGCACAACATCAGACATCCCTTAGGCAGATCCCGGCCCTGACAACAGAACCATTTGTTGGCTTGTTGGGGCCTGACCCAGGTTCAGAAGTGATTTAGGCAAACAAGTCTCGAAACTACCGACCCTTTCGGCAAAATTCCATGGTGCACGGACTGAGGTCTCACTCAAGGTAGTATGGGAGGGTGTTGAAACCAAGTTTTCACACCCTACGGATGTCTTGATGAAATCTAGGAAGTTTACGAACCGAACCTCCGCGCTTGTGCTACTCCGCATAGCCATCTGTCCTTCGCAACTTGTTCAACTGCTTCCGCACAGATTTGTAAAGAGCGTGAAGAGGTGGTGTCTAGATCCTTTATCCTTACTATTATATTATTATAGACCTTAACTTAATTGTGTGGGCCCAATATTCTCATTAATCATTCAACATTCATAACAAGTGTGCACAATCATAAAATTGTAAAGATATGCATAAATATAACAGAAGCATAGACTCACAATATTTTAGAATCAACTTATCTTTTATTAATTCTCTGTACAAGTACAATCCCAACTCTTCCATTCACACTCAGCTGCAGGGGTCCGCGCACTTAGCTACGGACTCTACTAGGCCTCTGCACACTCAGCTGCAGAGCCTCTACCTATCACTACAACCCAATACCTTCAGATCTACTTATAACTTCTAACCATGCCTTCGCGTCTGTCAACTACTTGTCAAAACTAAGTCTGACTTTACACTTAGAGCCTGTCTCTATTTATACAATCCCATGGTCCACGGACCATGGGTAGACCGGCACATTTTACATTAAATTACATTATCTTAGGGCAGAAAACCCTAGACTCTTGCACTCTGCGCCAGTATTTTGTGGGGTCTTTACATTACTCTTGACCAAAATTTGGGCTTCAAGCCCCAAAAACTTGCTATGGGGGGATCCGCTACCCAACAATTTGGGAGGCACACTACAATCGAGTCACTGGACATTTCAGAGTAGAGAAAATAGTTGCAGTGTTACAGAAGTATTTTTATTGACCAAACCATCGACATGATATTGGGAAGTACATAAGATCCTGCACTGTTTATGCCATTTCCAAACCAACAATCAAGAATTAAGGCCTATATACTCCTCTACCTACTCTTAGTCATCCTTGGGAATCCATCTCCATGGATTACATGTCGGGTCTTCTACCAAGCATGGCAATGACTGTGTGTTCATGATCATCGACAAATTCTCTAAGATGGCCATTCTAGAATCCTACAAGAAGAGTACCACCACAGAAGCCATTGCTAAGATCTTCTTTGAATGAGGGTGGGTATATTTTGGGATCCCACAATCCATTATCTTAGATTGGGTCAACAAGTTCCTGAGTACATTTTGGTTAAGCTTTTGGTTGATGCTGGATACCAAGCTCACTTAGTCAACAAACTTCCACCCCCAAATTGATGGCCAAACAAGGGCCGTCAACATGATGATCGTGCACATTTGTGCATGTACAACTCGAAGCATCCACGTATATGGGATGAAATCCTCCCATATGTCCATTATAGCTACAATAAAGCTCTCCATAGCTCAACTGGCCAAAACCCTTTTCAGGCGGGGTTAGGATTCTAGCCACTATGTCCCATTGATGTGGCCATACCATTTTTAGCTACTCAAGTAGAATGAACTCATTTCCATTCTAAAGATGACCGGGTTAACAACTTCATTGAGTGCATTCAACCCATCCGCTAGCATGTCCATTACATATTGGATAGAGCCAATACTAAGTACAAGTAGCATCATGATCAACATCAAGTGCCAAATAAGTGCCAGGTGAGCAACAAAGTTTGGTTACATCTGCAGAAGGAGCACCTCACTAGGCCCCACCATAATATTTTCCCTCTTTGATATGGGTCGTACACCATCACCAAGGTTGTAGGGGACAATGTTTTCAAGTTGAGAATTTCACTGTTCCTTGGTATGCACCTAGTATTCAATGTGGACCATATGCAACCATACTTTCCTCGATTGTTGGACACATCCAACGTTGCTGAGCAGCTGACACCAATAGATCTCAACCCAATCTACATCGAGCATGCCGAAACTGACAGGATCATGGAAAAACAAATCAAGAACAATCACCAACAGAGGATCCATCTATAAAAATTTGTCAAAGCAATCCAACTCCTTCACCAGGGAAAGTGGTTCACCAAGGACCAGGTTCAACAAAAATTTCCTCACCTCATGGAGGCTCTACATGCAATGGGGACCATTTCTTCCTAATGGGGGAGGACTAATCCAGGTGGATATTGGTGGCCCTTGCACCTCATTTTAACACATTTTATAGTCATGTAGACACCACATCTCTTCTCAAATATAAGTTACCATCACTCGAGATATTTTATTTCCATTCTGTATGTAATCATATTTCAGTTCTTTGGTATTAATGAAATGAAGTTTTATTTCTTTTGCATCTTTTTGTTTATGTTTATATTTGTATTTTTTGTGTTTTTACATAAGTCTAGATCATGATTCCACCTCACTGTTGGACATCACTAACACCAACGAGATCGGTCTCTACCCAATATGTTCAGGGCTTCAAGAACTAGTAACTCAACCCATAGCATTCCAACGCTCTAGAGTGTTTGTCCAACCCAACCCTAGGGACTAGTAACTCAACCCACCAAGGGATCTTGAGTGTTTTTCCCAAACTAGGCTCTAGGACTAGTAACTTAACCCAAGGTTTTCCATGTTGTTCTAGTTTCCTCCTCACTTATCCTCAAAGGAGAAAATAAAAATTGTTAGAAGGAGTGCCTCTTGCACTTGGATTGGGGGTGACTTCTTCAAGTTGGGGCCTGATCAAATCTTGAGAATATGTTTGAGGGAGGATGAAGTTTTTGACATCCTCTCAGCTTTTCATGATGGACCCTATGAGGGTCATTTTGTTTCCAAGAGGACACCATACAAAATATTGCAAGTAGGATACTACTAGCCAACCCTTCACAAAGATACATAGAGATAAAAAACCAAGTGTGATGAATGTTAGAGGATGAAGAAAATAACTCGGAGGTATGAAATGACTTCGTAGCCTCAAGTTTCTTTTGATCCATTTGAGAAGTGGGGCATGGACTTCAATGGTCCTATTTATCCCCCATATGGAAAAAAGAGATACATCATTGTGTGTATGAACTACCTAACTAATTCGGCTCTGGTGTGAGTAGTAAAAGAAAAAATTGAGCAAAATATGGTTGAATCCTTGAGTGAAAACATATTTTATAAGTTTGTATTCCCAATAGAATTAGTGACAGACCAAGGGTCCAAGTTCACCTCCAATCTTATTGAGGGGATCATGAAGCAACATCACATTTGAAACTAGAATTCTACTCCATATCGCCGTCAAAAAATGGGGAAGGAGAGATGATTAACAGAGAAATGGAAAACACACTAACTGAGGTGATAAATAGTAGAAAAAATAATTATGCAAAGAGACTTTTTGAGGCCACCTACACCTACAGCACCACATAAATGACCACTACTAGGTTCACCTCTTATGATTTGGTATATGGAAAGAATGCCTTGTTATCCATTGAGTTCCATTACAACACACTAAGGATTGCAAACCAACTCCACTTTTATCTCACCAAAGCATAGGAAGAAAGGTTACAACAATTAAATGCACTTGATGAATACAGGATGCAAGTACTATTGTACACTGAATTAGTTCAACTACAAAGAAAAAATTAGCATGACAAGCATATAAAGAATAGAGCCTTCCAAGAGGGTGATTAGGCCCTCTTGTATGACTATAGGTTTACATATTTTGAAGGGGAGGCTCGTGACTAAATGGCTAAGACCTTATCGAGTTGAAAAATGCTATGATAATGGTTCATTCTAGATCAGAATAATATATGAAGAGTAGATTCCACCTTTGGAAAATGGTTATCGATTTAAATTCTACAAGAAGCCCTTGTCCAAGGCTAAATTCACTAATTCAATAAGAAAATAGTTGAATGTGATTGAAGCATCAAAGCTCCCAATCCATTCAACCTCTAACCAAGATGAAGAAGGAAAAATAAAAACTTAAGTTAAAACCTCTTTTCAGGCACCTAAGGTGGACTCAATAGATAAAAACCCTTTATGATGAAACTTGTGAGTCTAAGAAGAAGAAAATGTAATAAAGATCCCTAGGGGAAAATATCCATGATGTATTTACTGGGCATAAAAATAAAATGAAAAAGTAGAAAAAATGATGAAGAAAATGATGATGAAAAATGTTTTTATCTTGCTTGATGTGTGTTTAAGTATCACAGAAAAAACAAGAAGATTGACTGGGAAGATCAACCTACAGATTCAGCCCAAGACATCATCCCATTCACTCTCAAAGGGCTGAAAAATCACACCTACACCATTTTCCATCATTAATAATAATCTACAATGCCATCTCAACATTTCTAACCCCTTTTCCTGTTTTTTTTGTCCACTTCCCCGAGTTCCTATAGGAAAGTCCTATAATGCTACAAGATAACTCATATTTTGCTTAAAAGTTCAAGACCAAGGATTTTCTCTATACATAAGTGCACGAGAAGAATCAACTGCATCTTGAAAATAGCCATTCCATTGGCATGCTATGCCACTCAAGTTTCCTCCACTTTTCATCACTTTCAATCCATATTGATACAAAATCCTTGAATTTTCCATCATAGACACACTAAGACAAATTTTCATGACCATCAACAACTATCCCTTGAATTATCAATTTTCCATGATGTTTTAGAAGAACAGAATGATGAGAATGAAGATTTTCTACGATTTCTACATGAGACTACATAGTATGGTAGTAGCCTTTAGAAACCCTATAGGCCCAAGCATCCAACACTTTTGAATAAGGTCACTACATGCCATGAATTTTGAAATCTCTAGAAATAGCTTTGGAAGTATAGACACAAATTCCAACTCAATAAAATCACCCTCAATAGTTATAGGATATCATATTTAGTAACAAAAGCACAATATCACATGTAGAAGCATCAAAACCACCTACAAAAGCACCAAAACTACCTCCCTAAGCATTAGTAGGTAAGGTTCCAGGTATGAATATCCTAACCTCACCCTTAGAACTTATCCCAAGCATAAGAAAAATTTTGAAAGTGCAGAGAGCGTAAGGTTTTACAACGAAATTAATCTAGTAGGGGTCTCCCCAAAATTTGTTAGAGGACTTTACTTTTTCTCCAAGTAACCCACACGTGAAAAGGAGAGTAAGGCAAAAACTAGGGATTATTTTAAAGGTAAGTTGTTGTCAGTTACTAATGACAAAGGTCATGGAGTATGAAAGATGAAAATGATTAGGTGGTGGCCAACTAACCATTGCACACTAAGCGTCCTCTCATCAACCTTAAACAACGACTTAACTTAACGTGAGAGCAGTCCAAGCTTGTTACTTCATCTTTTTCATGCAACATTTTTCAAAAGATATCAATGGGGCTCACCATCACTATAGCATAAAAATACATTTATCAGTTTTACAAATGGTATGCTACAGGAACTACTATAGGATATTACATGCATTGCTACAAGGTATAGGAAGACTGCTACGTGATACCAAATTATTGCCCATAACATCCATATAGGTATCAAACGAGTTAAGAAAAAAGGGTATCCTCAAGGAAAACATACATCCAATTCCCTTAATCACAATTTTCATAAGTTTTAGTGCTCACTTGCCCCAATTTATCAATAAAAAATTTTGTGTTAGATAATTTGAGATAAAAAGAAAAGTAGCTAGGTAGTTTGTAGTTTTCAAAAGTTTAAATTAGAAAAATGATTCAAGATGATGAATTTAATGGAGTAATAATTTTACAAGATCTTTCCTTTTCCATTTGAATACTGCTCATTTTTCTGAGCTATAGGTTCTCTTGTTACCATAGGAAAAACCTAGTTCCTATAACAATAAAAACCCAGTACTCCCTTGAAAATTTTCATTGTGTCATACAATGGGAGGGGGATTCAATAGAATAGAACCGGCAGAAACAAATTGGATTCATCAAAGTCCTGAAGTCAGGGATATCTTAGAAAATTTTCATTGGCTAAGGTTCTTTGAAAAATTGATATGGTATGACAATGAGATTGTCTTTAGAATTTTCTCTAAAAGAACAAAATATTCAAGGCCATGAAATAGTCACTATAGTTAAGGGTTTGATCTTATATCTTGATGAAGACATAATTAGTAGAGTCACTACCCTTCAAAAGGGATATGAATGGAGTAAGGAGGATATGCATGAAGCAATTAGTACCAAAAGAGGTTATTCCTCCGTAATGACCAACTAAAAGAAAATAAGAATGGGATTAGGAGGGAGATCCTACCATACCCTTGGGATGAGGTGGAATACCATATCCTTAAATATATTTCTTGTGAAGGAAGGTTAAGAATTGTATATGCTTATTAGTTTAGTCTCCTATATTAACTCAAATTAAAACCCAACTTCCCTGTCCATGAAAGGCTTATCATCCTAGATTTTCTCCTTCAATCCATGAAAGAGTTGAGTACAAAAGTAAAAGAGGGGAAACATAATTACTTAGACCATCCTTGCCTCATTAGGTTAATAGTAATGAATGCCTTGTAACATATTCAAAACCCTATTACCGTGACATATTTTACTGACATGGATGGATAGGCCTTCTTAGAGTCCCATGCTAAGTTAATAGACCTAGAGGTAGAGTCATGAGAGAGAATTCTTAGAGGCACAAACAGAGTTGGATGAGATAGAATTGGTAGAAAAATGGGAAGAAATGGGGATAGAAGCAAAGGTAGAAATAAAGACATAAACTAAGTCATCATAGCACCAAGATGAATTATCATCCCTAATGATAGAAGATTCCCTGGAACAAATAATAGAGCCTTAAGAGTTAATGTAAAACCTTGGGAAGAAATAAATAAACCACAAAGGAGGCCAGCTAAGAAAACGAAGAAATAGGCAATAGAAATCTTGGTAGTACAAGGAGGGGAGGCACTTTAGAGGAGGAAGAAAAGGAGATTACTTATGCATTGGCAGCCCTAGGATATCAAACAAAACCAAAGGCTATCAATCCACCTAATTACTTTAGGACAAGAAAAAATACTAGTGTGATTTAGTGGAAAACGTAATCCTCAATTTTCCACTCCTATAATAGTTGAAGAAGCTCCTAGCCTTGAGAAATAATAGCCTCATAATATAGAAGGGAAGAAACCATTGAAATTAGTGGTAGAAATAGTAGTAACACCAACAAATCCTAAGGAAATTAAGTTGAAACTAAAATCAGAAGGACTAGGTGCTCAAACTAAAGGGATATAGGAACAAACAACAAAGCTACAAGAGTGGTTTGCAAAGCTATAGGAAATTGACAGAACAACAAATCAACCATATCCAAGAGAATCCAATTCCTTCTATTCTTGTATTGAGATAGGTAAAATAATTCCTATACATTCCTATAACACCATGATGATTCCTTGAGTTTGAACAAGAAAAGGCTAAGAATAATAGATCGAAGAAAATTGCATAATCCTACGGAGTTGTTGATGTTAGAAAGATGGAGGAAGAAATGAAAAAGTTAAGAGAAGAGATGGCATAACTCATATTTGATGAAGCCAACATAAGGGATTACATGGAAAAAAAAAGAACTAAAGGCCCAATTGTAGAAAACATAGAGTTTTCTATACAAGAGAGAGAAACTCAAGGTGCAAACTTAGAGACAAACTTGGGCATCATGGCACATATTTCTTTTGAAGTAGTGATTTGCAGGAAACCATCTGAAACTTACTCCATGTTTCTCAAGGAGAAGTGGTTCCAATTTCAAATTAAAATGCTTAAACAAATATGATCTCTCCCTCTACATGATATTAAAGAATTCATTGACTTTTGTCTTTAGTGCAACATAAAATACAAGACTAAGGTTGCTAATGTTTACATTCATAACCTTGTGGAACCTAATATCACCATATGGGATAAAAATCCATATTTTGGAGATACACAATTGATGGACCTAACATCATGGATATAGTATGAAGAGGTCAAGGTAGAAGAAGTAAAAATATCATTGGACACAGAGCTAAAAGAACCACTTTGGATTGAACCAAAGCATCCTAATCCATTTTTCCTCACTTTTACCCATGCAATCCTAGTAGAAGAGCCTAAAGTGATGAATATTTATGAACAAAGGAAGGTAGATTCCATCCTCCACTTTGACTATACCTTCGTACTATTTGGATAAGAAAGTTCACATTCCTTGGAGAGAATATGGAAGAGACTTCCATTCAACATGAAGTTCAAGGAATATCATTCCTATGATAGGTTGTAGGTTGCACTATAAAAATACCCCTTGATATAAATGAATCATTCAGAAACTTGAGACCCAAAGGATTGGACACATATTTAATCCTCCTTTTCTTCTATGACTTGAATAACATCAAAGTCAAGAGGAAGAGTTAAGAGAGTGGAAATACATTGAGGAAAATGAAGGTTTTTATCTAGCAAAGACAACCACCTCCAGCTAACATGGGATGCTAAATAGGGCATCACAAAAATAAATGAGGAAAATAAGAGAATGGAGGAAGAGTAGGTTTATTACAGGATTAGCAGCAATTTCAATATTGGTGTATGATGGGCCTCACAATTAGGTAGAACATAAGGCCCATATAGCCTTCCCTAGGCACACAAATGCTATACTAAATATTTCCTTTCGCACGTAGTAGCGTTTTCATATATTAAATAAGTTATTAGGAAGGTTAGAAATATTTATCATGCTTTATGTGCCTAATTTGCTTATGATGCAATATATTGAGGATATTTGGCATAGATCATGATCATGATCCAGGGAACATGATCTATGCCAAATCGTAGGGAACATGATTTAGGGAACTAATCCCTCCTTTCAAGGATTTTCCCCTCACTCATATTGCATAAATAGAGGGATCGACTATCCAATTAGGAGTAAGAGAAAAGAAGCTAGTAGTACTCAAATTAGAGGAGGCAGGATCTTAGGAGTTTTTTAGTTCTGCAAATTTTTACATACAATATTTTTTTCTGATTAATGAAAGACATATTTGGTTATTATATTGTTATTCCTTCAGGGGCATGAGCTTCCTTGGGTTAGGTCACACCCTAGGTTCCTAAGACCCATTTTGTATTATTATCTTTCATGCTCTTCCTCATTTCTACAAGTTTCTTTCATGAGTATTATTTTATGCGGGTTAATTAGTTAGCCTGTTTGTGGTCATTTCTTACACAACAATTTGAGCACTAGATGGTAGTTTTAGCAGTGGTTATATTACTTATCCAACTTCTCTTTTCATGCATTAATTTTACCTTATTTTCTGATTTTTAATTGTTGTTTATCATCTTTATGTGTTGTGATTGTACAATCCTTATTTTGTAGACCTATGAGATACTGTATTATCACCTATTTATAGAATACATCATTTTTTTAATTGACATGAGTACATGGATATCCATACTTGATCATTTCTTAGCCTTCCCTTAGCTCATTTTCCCTTTAGACCGCATCCTTAACACATTTTCCTGCTCATTGGATTCTCTCCTATATCAAAACATGGACTCGTATATCAGTTTGCATTTGTCATCCAAATATCATCTTAACTTGCATCCAACTCATGTTTAATATTCTTTGATGTGTTACAACTTCCTTGGAACCCTAAAGATGAAATTTAGAAGCCAAGATACCAAGTAGATATTTTGACCTAGTTGTTGTAGAAATTGTCTTTTTCCTGCAAATTTAGGGTTTGTTGTTTACATGCTTTATTTCAATTGTGAGTTTGATTTCTCTATACAACATAGTATATATTCTTTTAATTTCTCATAGTTAAGATGGTTTTCTTCCTTTTTCATTCAAATAACATATATTTTTTATTTCCTTTCATTTCCTACAATTCTAAATTTTTCCTGTAGCATAGGACAATTAGTACAGTCTCTCAATGACTAGATCCCATCTCAGTGCTTTCCTAGAAGTTAGCAAAGGAACAATATAAGTAAATTTTGTACACATATTTCCAACTCATCTTAAGTTGGTATGACCACTAGGTTGACGATTAAACTTGAGACCCTTGGGAGTTGTAATATTCTTACTGCAATATTTAGGGCCATCACTTGGATTGACATGTGAAGGATTCATTCATGAGAATAAAATAAACCAACATTTTTAGCACCATTTTCAGGATATATTGATGTATAAACTACAAATTATTAGTTTCTTTTTTTAAATTTGATTTGATTTGGTTTCTAACATCTTATCAGCTTGGGGTAGGAGAAAATGGTAAGACGAGAGGTGAGAACCTACACATCCACTATAGTGGGGTTGTCATAAATACTAGCTGTTTGAGTTATGGTTAAGCCTAGATATGGTAAAGGTAGGTTTCTTAAATCAACATCTAAAATTCTAGCTAATTATTTTAGTAGTCATAGGACCCCTCACATTAATCTGGTTGAAATATATGAAGGTAAAATTATGAAAGGAGAACTCTAGTGCAGGGAAGATAAAGAAAACCAAATTGAAGAGCCATTTTCTAGGACTGATTTGGTGTTGTATCGAGTTGTATCTCTATAACAAAATACCAAATTCCTTAGAACCATGAAATATGTTGTTGTATCATAATTTTATGCTATTTGTGTAGTAGAAATACTAGATATAATTGTTGAAGATCACTTCCTCATCCACCAAAATCCAAATTTTGAGCCACCTTCACGAGAAACTTTGACCAAATTTAGTTTGTTTAACAATATGGAAAAAGACCAAGGAAATGTAGAAGTTGAAGGAGAAAATTTTTTGGTTTCCTTATTCTTGACATGACACAAAATTTAAATATAAAGAACATCCCTCCATTAGTCTTATTATTTCTGAGTAATATCTATAAAGGATCCATATGCTTTTTTATTGAATTTGACATTTTCTGTTGAAGTTATAATTACGTGTATGATGGTCACAAACTAAAATTTCCTACAAAATTAAACTATTTAATCTTTAGATGGTTTATGGGACTAGGGGAGCATACTATTATATCTTAGGATGATATGAATACTACTTTTCTTAAAAAATACCAATATTATTCCAGAATTAGGGACCCATTGAATGGAATTTTTAAGATATAACAATAGGAAGAGGAAAGTCTCAAGGACTATGTGAATAAATTCTTGTACAACCTTCAAAAAACCAAACCATGTTCTCTAAGTGATGATACAATACAAACCATTTTTCTGAGGGGAATTAGTGATGAATATATAGATATGTTCAATCTAATGGGTTCTTGTAATATTTATTATTTAACATTTTCTAACATGTGTGACTTGTACAGGAGGTAATCACAAAGTAGAGTAAAGTATGGTAAAGGAAGGAGGCATACTATCTATAGGATAACTAAATCTACTATAGGATGAGAAACAAGGGTGGAAATAGGAAATTTGCTGGAAAAGTTTAAAACAAAAATCCTTGGTACCCTTAGGTCACAGTTAGATACATTAAAAATTAAAAAAGAAGCAGGAGGAAGAAAATATACCTTTATCTTTATTTCATTCCCAGTGTAGGAAAAAGAATCCTTTGAGATAATTTCTATTGAATAATGTTCAAATTTGTGTTGTTTTTTCATGTGATCATGGTACATAAAATTACCACTCACTCTCAAGAATTTGAGATATTTATAAGGGACATAGTGAGATGGTTGAAAAATATTCTCAGGCTGCAAAAAACAAGCCTTGGAAATAAAAAAAGT
This sequence comes from Pinus tabuliformis, assembly GCA_031772625.1. Taxonomy (NCBI): domain Eukaryota; kingdom Viridiplantae; phylum Streptophyta; class Pinopsida; order Pinales; family Pinaceae; genus Pinus; species Pinus tabuliformis. The sequence continues at coordinate 502,396,400 of CM062804.1, read as the reverse complement.
AAGGTATGTCACAAGATTGTATTCCTTCCATCTTATAATGCTCAATGTAATTCTCAAATGCCTTGGTTTCCCACATGGACTCAACAACATGTCCAAAATTACCATTGAAAACAAAATTAGCGAGGGAATACCTATGGGAAATTTCACCCACAACTAGTTCCCATGACTTATCCTTAATATTAATAATATCCCCCACCAATGCCACAATTATACCGTTATATACAAGCACAAACAAACCCCCCTCAACCAAAAATACTATAATTACCAATATGAATTGTAAATCAAAAATCTCCTATACCAACAAAATCACCTATACATCCAATTCCCAATCCTAATAATAAACTAGCTCGACCCTTTCTAAATGGTGACCTGAAAACCTTCCCAAAGTAATTAATCACTCCTATACCATTACATGGTCTACCTTGAGATTAGGGAAGGTCATTAAATAAAAATATTTTGCTATCATCATTGAAGCAAAATTTGATGTCGAGGAAGTTCTTTATCAAATGATCCATGATGACTAGCTTGAGGATGTGAGTGTTCCCACTAGTCAAACACCCTTCACCTCACATTTAGATAAAACTCAAGAACCCAAAACTCTTCCCTATCCAGAGAGGTGTGATATAGATAAACCTATTTTCTACACTAGGTTTTATTTAGAAGTAGATTTGAAAAATGTTTACGTAAAAATTCCTTTGTTGCAATGTTAGGTCCCTATACTACTAGTGTAACCCCTTATTGTTATTAGTAAAACCCCCTTATTATATTGTTGTGCCCATGTAGTCCCCATATTGTTATTATTGTGCCCCATAGAAGCCCACTATTGTTATTATTGTGCCTTTACATTATTATTGTTATGTCAGCTCTGATTATATTATGATCCCTTAGACTCCTATATATAGAAAGGAGGTCTTGTCATTTGTATCATCCAAGAATTGTTCATTTGTGTAATGTAAAGGAGGTTTCACCCTCGAAGAGGCTTATTTCTAAGGCGTTTATCTCTCTTTTCTATCATTTTGTGAGCTAGTTTCATAACATTTGGTATTAGAGCTTTGGATTCTAGGGTTTCGCTACTCCAAACAGGTCATCGTGGTATTTTCACTATAACTTTTTTTTGCGACATTTTAGAAGCTAAAAAAACCCATTTGAGATCAAATATTGCTAAACCATGCATCCTAATTTCAGATCTTGTCTCACTATAGTTTCAGAGATATGATATGAGGAAGTTAGGGTTTTTCGCGAGATCCATAATTTCATCTAAAACAGGTCATCATGGTATTTTCGTTATAACCTTTTAGATACGAAGTTTCATAAGCTAAAGAAAAAACCCATTTGAGAAGAAGTCATTTTGAATATTGGGTCCGAATTTGAGATATTTTATCACTATATTTTGCAAATATATGATCTGAGGAATTTAGGGTTTTTGTAGACTCCCGAATTACATCCTAAATAGGTGACCTTGGGAAAATTGTCATAACTTTCTCTCTGAGCAACAAATTGAAATTTTGTAAGAGGTTACAGAAAGAGGACGAACTATAGTTTTTTGTGCATAGAATTTAGATTTGAAGGTTGAAACTGTGACATGTGGCACATCGTACAAGTTCACTCCACTGAAACATTATATAATCAGGTCATCATAGGAGATTGGGCATAACTCTTTCTTGGAGAATCAAATTCTAATCAGAATTGTGAGGTTAGAAAGAGGACTCAGAGGGCTACTACAGGAGACAATTTCAAAACTTTGAGATTTGAAAATATAGAGTTATAGTGATTTCAAGATTGAGCTCCTGAAATCAAGAAAAGGTGATATGAGGAAGTTTGATGGATAGGATCCAATAAATTGGATACTACAGATGGAGAAATATTTTGATCTATATGGTGTACCATTGTTACAAAAGGTATGTATTGCATCTTCATATTTAGAACCAGATAAATTTTTATGGTATAAAGGACATTTTTCTCATAAGCAACTTGTTATGTGGTCAATTTTCACCGAGGACATGATAGCACATTATGAGGATACAAAGAGCAACACCTTCTTTAGAGCAACACCACAACAGTTGGAAGAAAAAAGAGAAAAAGGGCTTTGTTAAAATTGTGATAACAAATACATTAAAGGTCATAAATGTGTTGAGAAGAAATTATTTTACATTGATTGTGGAGAGGAGGAAGAAAAGGATCAAGAAATGTCAAAAGAAGAGTATATACACCAGGAACCAACCCTAGAGAAAGAAGAAATGAATCCGACCATATCTTGTAAAGCATTGGAAAGAATTACCACTCCTAAAAATCTCAAGATAGAAGGACATATCAAGAAGAAAAAGGTTCAAGAAGTGAAAGATCACATCGAGAAAGAAGAAATGAATCCAACCACATCTTGTAATGCATTGGATGGAATTACCACTCCTCAAACTACCAATATAGAAGGACATATCAAGAAGAAAAATATTCAAGAATTGAAAGATCACATCGAGTCTCAAGAAATCAATCCGACCATATCTTGTATTGCATTGGAATAAATTACCACTCCTCAAACTATCAAGATAGAAAATAATATCAAGAAGAAAAAGGTAAGAGTGTTGATTGATTCAGGTAGTACCCATAATTTAATTGATTGTAAGATAGCCAAGGAATTGATTTGCTTCCTATATCTAGCACCGGAGTGTCAAGTGATGATTGCAAGTGGAGGAACCATAAATTGCTCTGGAAAGTGCCATAATATCAAGCTATCCATGGGAGAATATGTATTGAATAGCCCAATGCTTTCCATGCCACTGGGTGGTGCTGATGTTTTACTAGGAGTCCAATGGCTACTATCTTTAGGTACGAGCTTTTAATTTTCAAGAACTTTTCTTGAAATTTTTTTGGGAAGGAAAGAAAGCTGAATTGAGGGGTATGAAAGGAAAAGCTAAAAAGATAATCAAATCTAATAGCATGACAAATCTTCTAAATAAATAACAACGGGGTGTAATTGCACAATTATGTTCACTAGAGGATCCCACATTGAAATCATGTATTTCTCCAGGTCTCAAAAATGTTTTGGACAATCATTCCAAAGTATTTGAGACTCTCAAAGGCCTCCCACCTATTTCTGATCATGATCATGCTATTCATTTGATTCCACAAAGTGTTCCTCCAAACATCAGGCCTTACATATTTCCATATGCCCAAAGGAGTGGGAACTCATTCAAAAGTTTCAGAAGATACCAATTCAAACAATATTGTGAGAAATTGACAAGGAAGGAAAAATAATATTGGAACCTAAAGCAGTCATAGGACCAAGAAATTGAAAGCTACGAAATAGATCGATTTCAGAGTATCTCATCAAGTGGAAGAACTTACCCACTGAAGATTCCACATGGGAGGACAAGAATTTATACAGAAGCATCAAGTGTTGGAAATAATACTGAGAGGGGGGGGGGGGGGGGGGGGGTGAATCAGTATTATCAGATCAGTAAAACCTTTCCAATTTCATACTCAGAAACATATACGCTACTTCAATTAAGTGAACCCGCGTGTACACGCTACTGTGTCTAATGCAACCAGCGTATATCTAGAGATCTTATAATTCAGTTAGCTTAATCTTCAATAAATGCATCAGAACATTATTAAGCATATTAACAGTAAACAGGTGCAGTATAACAGAACAGAACATCACACAAGAGCCACACACATGAACACCATGATATAAGGTGGAAACCCAATGTGGGTGAAAACCACCTGCTGCAATTCGTCTCTTTCTTCTTTAATAAGAAACTTCTCTTACAATGTACTGGTGCAGTCCTTTACCAGTATGCAGGCTACAACTTGCAGAGGGCTACAACCCTCTCTCGTTTTCCAACTACTTCTGGAAGGGAGCTACAACCCCCTCAGCTCTTGTACTAGCCGATCCATTTACTAGTACATAGGTGCTGACCCTACAACCTTCTTTCCTTCAGGGACCACGTTTCATCAATTTTCAGACTGGATCCAAGAGTACAAAACAAACATTACAGCAATAGAATCATCAACTTATACTTGCATCATAATTCATTAAACAACCCAATACTGAATCATTGAAACCCTGTCATCAAGAACACAGAACCCAAACCAGAGCCGAGAACTTTGCAACAACCACCAGAATCAACAACAACCTGAAATATCAAATCTTATTATGCATACGCTACTTCACTGTACCAAAACCGCGTGTATACGTGCTTTCTCCAAAGGCAACTCGCGTGCAGATCTAGAAATAATTACTTATGCCTTCGCTGTCAGATCCGACCCTTGCCAAGCGTCCCGAACAGATAAACAGCAATACCAGATCTTCTCACTTCGTCAGACACACCTTGCTTGCTCCCACTTGCCTAATGATCTTCTCCTTATATAGCCTTAGGCCCTTTACAATACCACGGTCCAAAACCATAGTAACACAATACCATCAGCTTCAAAACTAGGGATCAACACGTCCGTCGAGACACCATGGTCCAAAACTATAGGCAGAACTTCCAAGGAATAACCGCCACGGACCAAAGGTAAGTTTTCCACATACACGCTCTTTTACTGAAGCCAACCTGCGTGTACACGCGACTTGGTATATAGCGAACCTGCGTATACGTGACTTGGTATATAGTGAACCTGCTTGTATACGCGACTTGGGCTTAATGAACCTGCGTGTATGAACTTTCTTGGCCTGTTGTACTAAGATCTGTCCTCTGATTAAGTTGCCATCACCTGTACCAACCTCTGAGTGAGTTGCCATCAAGGACAACACTTGTATCATAATGCCAACAATCTCCCCCTTTGGACTTGATGGCAACCACCACACCAAGTCACTCTCCCCCTTTGACATCAAGGGCAAAGGGCGGACCAAGATATTTTCTTCTTTGGTATACCTTCTGCTGTCCATACTGCTGTCCATACTCTCCCTGAGTACATGCTGAAGTTTCTGATTTGGCTCCCCCTTTGTTTATGCCAAAGTGTACCAATCTATCCATGCTCCCCCTGAGCAGATGCAGGTTCTAAGACCAACCATTCAGACCATAAGCATCAGTCAGCAATACTATTCCTTTGATCAAACAACAAGATGTATCATTTAGTTTCATCAGCAACTTCTAACCATAATGCCAACAATGAATTATTTGAAGTATATGCTCCCCCTGAGTGTGAGCCAACCATTTCGTGAGTCTGTTCTGCTCCCCCTGAGCCTAAGCCAACCATGACTGAACCTGGGTCTGTTCTGCTGCCCTTTCTTCATATACGCGACTTTGCAGCCTGTAACTCGCGTATATATGCGACTTGTCTTCATTATATTAGCGTATGCAAGGAATACTGAAATTCATCACTTTCAGATTCCTCTGTGTCTGTTATGTCAGCTGACTGAGTTATGCCACACTTTTCTGTCTCTGTCTTCTTCAATTCCTGGAACTGTGATGATGTATGGTCCTCTTGTTTTGAATTTTGAAATCTGCTCCTGCATTCCCTTGCTTTATGTCCATATTTGTTGCATGTATAACATCTTACATATTTCATGTTCCTTCTATCACAATCAATTGCTTTGTGTCCATATGCATTGCAGGCAAAGCAATATCCTCTGAAATACCTGGGACGCAATGATCTTTTGTAATGGTCTTGAACCATTCTACTTCTACATCTGGCTGCAACATGTCCAAGATTATGACATACATGACATTCAACATTATTCAGTGGATGAGATAATCGTCTATCACGTCCATAGTTAGGATTAAAGGATCTTCCTTGAGGAATTTCTTTCCTTGGTTGTTCCTTGTTGAGCATTTCAGATTTCTCCTTAGAATTTCTTGCCTCACCTTGTGAACTAGATTCACCTTCAACATATTCATGAAAACCAAGACCAGTTTTGATAGCAGGAGACCTTTGGATATTAAGAATATCATCCAAGACTTTAGTACTATCTTGAAATCGTAAAAGCTTATCCTTTTCTTCTAGTTTACCTTTCAAGATATTTACCTCAACTTGATGTTGTTCTTCCTTTTTCAGATACTGATTCCTTAGGTCTTCTTCAACTTTTCTTCCTTCTTCCACTTGTCGCTTTAGTTTGATCACTTCATGTTCTTGATCTTCAAGAGCTTCTCTGTTCTGTTCTCTTGATTTTTTAAGATCTTCTTTTAGAGAGAGGATCTTTGATTCAAGCCTTTGAATAGTTATGCTCTGATCCTTTACTACATCCTGCAATTGCTCCCTTACCCTGGTAACTGTCTCCAATTGTTCATTTAATTTGGTAACTTCTTCAGTTTTTGCATTCTTCTTTTCATGTGCCATGAGACTTTTAATATCTTTGCTATTATTGGATGAAGCATTCTTCTTTTCATGTGCCATGAGACTTCTAATATCTTCACTATCATTGAATGAACTTGTAATATGGGTATAATAGCTTCTACCATCTTCTTCAGATATCTTTCCTTTGTTATGAGGGCATCTAGCAGCATAGTGACCAACTCTACCACATAGAAAACATTTGAAAGGTAGCTTACCTTTGAACCGTCCAGTTCCCCGTTCAAGATTCTTGACAAAATTTACCTCATCTTCTTCCTCTGACACTTCGAATGCGGCTTCTGGTGGTACCTCTTGTCACATTTCAAAAGCAGTTAAGATCCCGTGAAGCTGTGACATGGTGATTTTCTGCACATTCTCCTTTTCTTCTATGGCAGATACTTTAGAATCAAATTTAGCAGACAGAGATCTCAAAACCTTTTCAACTAAGACAACTTCCTCAAATTCTTCACCCAGATCCCTCATACAATTCACAATCTCATCCATACGCAGGAAATAATTAGCTATGCTTTCATTACTATGCATCTTAAGAGTTTCATACCGGATTCTGAGAGTTTGAAGCTTTGCTCTTTTTACCTGATCATCTCCTTCGTATCTTGTGACGATTTTGTCCCATATTTCCTTAGCTGATTTGAAATGCATGATCTTCATAAATTCTGATTGTGTCAAACTACTCAATAGGACAGTAACAGCTTTGGAATTGAGCTCATATTGCTTTTTCTCTGCTGGATTTGTAGGAGTTGCTGATGGGAATTTGTATCCTCCTTCTACGATTCCCCAAATTTCTGCTCCAAGTGATTGTAGATATGCAGTGGTTCTTATCTTCCAGTGAGTAAAATTGTTCCCGTCAAAGACTGGTGGCCTGATGTCTGCCTCTCTTTCTCGATTAGCCATTTTGATGGATCTTTTCCTTCAAGCGATCAAGCTTCCTCTGAAGGACCTGCTCTGATACCAATTGTTGGAAATAATACTGAGAGGGGGGGGGGGTTAATCAGTATTATCAGATCAGTAAAACCTTTCCAATTTCATACTCAGAAACATATACGCTACTTCAATTAAGTGAACCCGCGTGTACACGCTACTGCGTCTAATGCAACCAGCGTATATCTAGAGATCTTATAATTCAGTTAGCTTAATCTTCAGTAAATGCATCAGAACATTATTAAGCATATTAACAGTAAACAGGTGCAGTATAACAGAACAGAACATCACACAAGAGCCACACACATGAACACCATGATATAAGGTGGAAACCCAATGTGGGTGAAAACCACCTGCTGCAATTCGTCTCTTTCTTCTTTAATAAGAAACTTCTTTTACAATGTACTGGTGCAGTCCTTTACCAGTACGCAGGCTACAACCTGTAGAGGGCTACAACCCTCTCTCGTTTTCCAACTACTTCTGGAAGGGAGCTACAACCCCCTCAGCTCTTGTACTAGCCAATCCATTTACTAGTACGTAGGTGCTGACCCTACAACCTTCTTTCCTTCAGGGACCACGTTTCATCAATTTTCAGACTGGATCCAAGAGTACAAAACAAACATTACAGCAATAGAATCATCAACTTATACTTGCATCATAATTCATTAAACAACCCAATACTGAATCATTGAAACCCTGTCATCAAGAACACAGAACCCAAACCAGAGCCCAGAACTTTGCAACAACCACCAGAATCAACAGCAACCTGAAATATCAAATCTTATTATGCATACGCTACTTCACTGTACCAAAACCGCGTGTATACGCGCTTTCTCCAAAGGCAACCCGCGTGCAGATCTAGAAATAATTACTTATGCCTTCGCTGTCAGATCCGACCCTTGCCAAGCATCCCGAACAGATAAACAACAATACCAGATCTTCTCACTTTGTCAGACACACCTTGCTTGCTACCACTTGCCTAATGATCTTCTCCTTATATAGCCTTAGGCCCTTTACAATACCACGGTCCAAAACCATAGTAACACAATACCATCAGCTTCAAAACTAGGGATCAACACGTCCGTCGAGACACCATGGTCCAAAACTATAGGCACAACTTCCAAGGAATAACCGCCACGGACCAAAGGTATGTTTTCCACATACACGCTCTTTTACTGAAGCCAACCTGCGTGTACACGCGGCTTGGTATATAGCGAACCTGCGTATACGCGACTTGGTATATAGTGAACCTTCTTGTATACGTGACTTGGGCTTAATGAACCTGCGTGTATGAACTTTCTTGGCCTGTTGTACTAAGATCTGTCCTCTGATTAAGTTGCCATCACCTGTACCAACCTCTGAGTGGGTTGCCATCAATGACAACACTTGTATCATAATGCCAACATCAAGAACTACTCAAGCATTGAGGACAACACTTTTTGAAGGAGAGGGGCATGTTAAGTCCCTATACTACTAGTGTAACCCCTTATTGTTATTAGTACAACCCCTTATTATATTGTTGTGCCCATGTAGTCCCCATATTGTTATTATTGTGCCCTTACATTATTATAGTTATGTTGGATCTGATTATATTATGACGCCTTAGACTTCTATATATAGAAATGAGGTCTTGTAATTTGTATCATCTAAGAATTGTTCATTTGTGTAATGTAAAGGAGGCTTCCCCCTCATAGAGGCTTATTTCTAAGGCGTTTATCTCTCTTTTCTATCATTTTGTGAGCTGGTTTCATAACATGCAAGATATACATGATGTTCCTATTTGTGAAAAAACCATAACCTGCAAGAAAACAGAAATATATTGCCACATTCCATTTCATAGGTAAATTAGATGAATTAATGAAAATAAAATATTTAATGGAAAAGTATATTGATCCTCGGAACCTAGTAGTCATTGTTTTCACAAAAGTGTTCCTATAGAAAAACCTTAATTAACCTATGGACTACAATAAACATTATGATTTCTAAAACCATGGAAATGTTACAACTGTATAATTATTCACCTACATCCAGAGTGCTCAAACTTTTTAACAGATCTTGAGTCAATCCCACCATGTTTTAGATGAATTTATTATGACTTTGCATTCATGGGAATACCTTGTGGATTTCTTCATTATAATCAAGACTACTATGAGTGGCCACCTTGCGATCCTTGGGAGGCCTTGGTTAGCCATGGTTCATTCATTCATTGGTTATAGATTTGGAGAGATGACCATATATAACAGAGCCTCCATGAAGACACTTACCTTATACCCACCAACAAAACAAGTAGTATAAGATTCTGTGTGGGTAAAAGTCCTATATAGAAATGGAGAAACTATATAACCACTTTTGACTATTTAATAATCAAGGGAATTGAAGGAACAAACACACGATAATTTGTTGAATAAATTTCTTTCTACCATGGATTATATTCACTAGCCTAATCCTTCTCCTATATATGATCATATTTTTAGATATTTTTAGGAACTTTATGATTTGAAAAAAATCACTATCTATTATTGTGTCAACTATTAAAGAAAGTTCATATTTTGATAGTGTTGCCATTAAAATTTGTCCATCAAGATTCATACACATTAACCCTAACCTTCATTAGCAATACATGTATGTCATCCACCCTACTACGTTCCTACACCATATTTATCTCCATGAGAATACTAGACCCATTAGACAACCACAACATTACATGAATCCCACTTTGAAAGACATTATAGAAGAAGATTTGGAAAATTTATTGAATGTTAACTTTATTTGCCCCATATTTGATAGCAAGTTGGTTTCTCCACTTGTGGTTGTATCCAAAAAAATGACAAATGGAGAATTTGTGTAGAATACCAAAAGCCAAATAAAGAAACCTTGAAAGATTATTTCCCATTACCATTTATTGATAAGGTATTAGATACTCTATCTGACAAACAATGCTTTTCTTTTCTTGATGGTTTTAGTAGGTATAATCAAATCTAGATTGCACCAAGAGACCAAGATAAGACTACATTCACATGTCCATGAGGGAAATTTGATTAAATTGTCTTACTATTTGTTTTATGGAACACCCCTACCACATTTCAATGAAAAGTACTAGGTATCTTTTCTGATTTAATTCATGAATGCGTAGAAATTTATATGGTTGATTTTCTTGTCTATGGTGATACCTTTAAATAGGAATTTGATAACCTTGAGAAAATTTTGATTATAAGAAGATAAGCTAACCTCTCTTTAAGCGATGTAACGTACAGATTGCTATAAATAGAGTAGATTGTTCTGGGACATCACATTTATCATCTAGTCATCAAAGTTGATCTAGCTAAAGTTCAATTCATTATGGACCTTCCTACATTATGTTCATAAAAATAGGTAAGGATTTTTTTGGTTCATTTTGCTTATTATAGAAGGTTTATTCAAAATTTTACAGAAATAATTGCACCTATGTTTAAATTACTTACTAAAGATACTAATTTTTCCTATGACTCACATTGTCAAACTGCTTTTTAAGCTTTGAAAGAAAAGTTTTCTATAGAATTAGTACTTAGAGGAAAAAATTGGTCTCTTCATTTTCACATTTTTACAGATGCTTTGGGCATAGCTTTTGGAGCTATATTGGGATATAAAAAAGAATCAGTTGTCTTATGTTATTTATTTTATAATCAATAACCTAACGCTAGTTGAGGTCAATTAGTACACCGTCACCAAAAAAGAGTTTTTAGATGTTATGCATGCTATAAATAATTTTAGGAATTGAATAACTAGCTATGAAGCTTTTATGCACATTGATCATTTTCCCATTAAATTTTTAATAACTAAATTGATAATTTATTGCTAATGCTAGGATTGCTAGATGGCTACTATTACTATAGGAGTTCAATATCAATATTATAGACATGCCAGGAAGAGAAAATTTTGTTGCGATTTATTGTTCAAGGTGCATACTAATACTCCATGGTTCACACATATGCCAACTATTTGTCCATTGGGAAGTTTTCTCAACACCTCTCCCCACAAGAAAATTAACAAATTGTTAATCTTAATGATACATGTTTATGGATTGGGGGAGACCACTTTTGTACTAGGCCAGATTTGATTATCAGGATATGTGTCAAGGAGGACAAGGTGTTTAATATGTTTCTTTATTTCTATGATAGACCATGCAGAGGTCACTTTCCAATAAGAAGACCACTTACAAAGTACTCCATCAACGATACTACTAGCCAACACTCTTCAAATATGAAAAGGACTATGTTCATATTGGTGACAACTGTCAAAGGATGGGAAAGCCACTACGAGCCAACAAGATGCCTCCACAACCCCAAGTGATTATCAAACCCTTAGAAAGATGGGCCTTGGATATTGTAGGAACAATTTCTCCCATGTCATGAAATAAAAGTAATATTTTAGTTTGTACTGATTATATCACAAAATGGGTAGAGGAATAATCGCTTTATCAAGCTAGCAAAACAATAGTAGTAGATTTTATTTTCAAAGATATTTTTACCCATTTTGGTGTCAAAAAGGAAATCCTTATAGATTAGAGAGTGAAATTCATGTCAAAGGTAGTGTAGTCCATTGGCTAGAAATACCATAAATCTTCCCGATACAACCTATAGGCAAATGGACATTTTGAATCCACAAACAAAGTGTTCAAAGAAATTATAACCAAGATGGTATAATTACATCATGAAGACTGGGTAGATATACTTCCAAAGGAACTTTGGGCTTATAGGAATGTGTGGATAGATACTACGAAAGTTACACCTTATGATCTGGTATATGGAAAATAGGCTTTCTTTTGCATAAAATTTCAAGTAAGGACCTTCAAGTTGATAGTCATACAATTGGGCATAGACTTGTTAGATGCTTAAAAGTATAGAGTGGCTCAACTTAATGAGTTGGATGACATCTAACAAGATTTCATCCAACACACCATTATTGTCCTTGAACAATGAGCCAATTGGCATGATAATTTTATTGGGAAGAAGCACTTCAAGATGGATGGTTGGACCCTTTTCTTCTATTCTAGATTCAAAAAATTCAAAGGAGATATTACTACATGATCGATCGGACCTTACAAGGTTGAGACCATATTTGATATTGCCTCAATGAGAATGAAGGTAGTTGATGATGAGCATGATTATTTTATCCTTAATGGTCATTGAAATAGGTTGCAGTGGAAACCCATGTCCAAAGAAAAATGTGTCCAAGATATTGTGCAATAGTTAGAGATGGAGGTAGTAAGTGGGGATCCTTCCACTCCCTCTTCCACCTCTACTTGATTTTTTCTTTCTAGTTTTTTATGTGTATGTAAATATATAGATATATGTATATGAAGAAAAAGAAAGAAAAAAAATTATTATAAAAGATAAAAATTAAAATCAAAAGTTAAAAAAATTTGTAAAGGAAAATATTTAGTCTCATTATGAAAATCAACTTGCTAACATAAATAGACATGGGCTTGCTTGAAAATCAACTTTCTGGTAGGCCAACCCATATTGAATTTTGCATACCGTTGTTAATATTTTTACCATAGTATTCAAATTGTTATGGTTTTTCTTATGTTGAATGATGGAGGATTTATTAAAACCTTCCTTTTGAAAAAAAAATCCCCATCGACTCCAACACATCTTATGGTGTTAAAGTATACTATTATGGTACCTAGATGTTTACATACATCAATGGAAAATTCACTTGTTGATGATAGTAAAGATTCCTTAATGCTCATTTTTTATATATTACATGAGACTCAACTTCAATTTGTAGATTCATCCCTAGAAATATGTACTAGGTCACCTTGACACTCATTATCATCAGTGGTGAGTAGTCTTGCATTAGTTAAAAAATTTCATCATTGGTTGGTAATCCAACAATTTACCTCTATGTTTGAGTTCAACAAAAAAAATAATGTAGATGGAATTGTGCCATGATTTGCATTGCAATGAAGATTGATGGTTTGTGTTCTCGTCACCTATTATAATATTTAGCATTGTGAGAATAAAATTGGAATGATATGCAAGTTAGCAAGGAAATGTTGATTGTTTCAAAGAGAATGCTATATAGTTCCTTGATAGGAATCATATCAAAGGATCATATCTCTTTCTCGTTATAAAGGTTGAGACACAACCTTGTTTTTTCTATCCACCTCCTTACTTATTATTGTCATTGCAGTTATTTTCCTTGAATCATCATGATCAATTTTTTTTCATTAAAAGCGATTTTCATTATTGGATTATTGTTTTTGAATTTTTATTCTAAGTTCCAGCCTACTACAGTGGTAAGAAACACTTCAGAATTTAGAGAAATCTTCAAAATATGTTCTGGTACATAAATAGAGCATGAAGTACATGAAGAATTGTAGGTAATTTTATCATATAATAACAAGTTGTCTAATAATCCATAGTTTATATTTCCAATATGAACATTGGATAAAACAAGGTATTAGCGATTGAGTCATTCTTGAGGCAATGTTTGTTTTAATCCATTTTTTTATTATTAAAGATGAGGAAATTTCTTTTTATATATGCAACTTTCTTATGCTTGTTTTACCCTACCACCCTATACTTTTCCTCTAATCCTGTAATTTATATCCCTATGAAGTCTTAAGTTCTAATTCCTTATCTATACTCAAAGTCATGTTACTAGGTTACATGTTCTCCCATAGTCTTGTTTCTTAGTTACATTGGCAGGTGTTATGTTGCTTATGATACCATGTTAAGTGTTTAACCTTATTTCATCCATATCCAATTACTCCTATGACAACAACCATCTCGTATAATGATAACAATCTTTGGGTAATTATTAAGTGTTGGGTTTCCAAACCACTCCATGAATTAGCATAATTCTTCAGTTGTACTATGCATGCAACTCAACCTTTTGTCATTCCCCATGACTCTGTGTGTCATCAGTAATTGATTTGGGTGACTAGAGCCACATCCACCATCAATTCTACCTGTCACAATTAAGGCCTCAATTTGACCTAATTTGATCTACTATGACTCCAATTAAAATAGAAACATTTCCAAATTGAAGGAGTGAGGGTTAACAATATAAGGAGTTCTTTTATTAAATAGTAGGGTTATTAATCTGAAGCAATAAATGTTTGATAAACATAGGGATTTTATTTTAGTAGTAATGGAAATAAAAAATGGTTATTGACAGGCATGATCTAACCATACAAGCTCCTGAAGCCATCCCTAAATATAATCCATTTAGTCAGATGCTTAGAACTATAAAATGGCAAGGGTGTCTTGCTTGATTTTAGAGGCATGGAAACTAGGTGGTGCTTCAATTTTCTTAGGTCTTCAATAGGTGGACCACACACCTAAGTAATCTAGCAATGAGGGTATCAAAATAGATCGGGGTTTGTGCCAGTTTCCTTCCAAGATGGGCAAAAAATGGTTAAAAAACCAACCCTTGGATCGTAGCACCTGTAACATGTTCTTAAAACTACTGCATAAAAATGAAGATTAAGCTAAATGGGTGCCTTAATCATGGATTAAAGAGGAATTGTTAAATCCCCTATTGATCTTTGCCAAAAATTCAACTTTGAAGTCCCGTCAGCCCTCACCCTTCAGTGTCATATTCAAATTTCGCTGCATTTTCAGTCTAGGGGAAAAATGAATTTTCCATTTTATTTATGGAAGAGTTTAGGAAAAATGACCAGTCATGTTCGAAGAAATAAGAAAACCCTATTAAAAATTTTCACCACCATGGCCTTATAAAAATTCTAATTATGGAGGATTTGAAGGATAGAAAAGACTCTAGGACAATTTATTGATTCAAAACAAGTTTATAGTGCATCCTCAAAAGGAGTTGATAGAGGAATTCCGAAAATAGGGGCAAAGTGATGGTAATAATGGTGAAAACCTTTCTCAAACTAGAGTCAAGTACCCCAACCATACTCAACAAAAACTATGGAAAAGAAAATTGGATGCTTTGAAGAAAAATGTTCTAGTGGCTAGGTCGCCCACTTGACAATTGACCAAGAATATGTCAAAGAAACATTTCACTTAGAAGACTATGGTGCCACCACATGTTCTTACACCATAAACGAGGAGACAAGCTCTTATTTGTCCCACTGGAGATAGTGATGATGCTTAAACCCCAGGAGACCTCTTAAGGTTATTAAGGAACATAAGGCCAAGATTTCAATTTCAACAAAGGAAGTTCCCATTGAGGCAATAGTCAAAGAAGGAATCAAATAGTGTTATCCCATCTATTAGCTGTCAAATAAGATATTAGAAAATTTGAACCTAACCCTTTGTATGATGAATTAGTGTTTTATTATGTACCAACTAATGAATTGGCTAACAAATTCAAAAGGAAAAAAAAGAAAATTAAAAGTTTGAAAGAAGAGATCATGGAATTCATGGTCGATATATGCAAAAGGAAAATGAGCAGTTGAGGGAACAAAGGTAAATATTTGAAGAGGATATTAAAGAATTACATCAAGAGAATACGAGACTACATGAAAGATGCCTGGACTCTATTCAATCATCATTTCAAAGGAGAAAAATAAACAAAGTGGCTAGAATAGAGGGAGGCCTTAACATTTCTTATTATGATTAAATCATGGAGATGGGTTACACTTTTTGGTGAAATGAGTGTGCATTTTGCTAAAAATGGATGCTTGATCGAGAAATTTTTAAGTGCTCAATTAACCTATTGAGGTGCTTAAAAACTACCCGATAAAGCATTTAAACAAACCCTTAATCAAGACATTTTCTAGCCCAAGTTAACAGCTCGATCGAGCTATATTTCTGATTAAAATACCCTAGCAGCAACCTGCACAAATCATTTTTCACAAAACTATGAGAGGAAAAGGAATTTGTGTTAGGCCACTACAATACTAGTGATTCCCCCATTACTATTGTCATTTTATCCCTTATTGTTATTATTGTGCCCCTATTGTCCCCATATTGTTATTAGTATGCCACATAGAAACCCACTATTGTTATTTTTGTGCCCTTATGTTATTATTGTTATGTCGGCTTGATTATATCGTGACCCCTTATACTCCTATATATAGATGGGATGTTTAGTTATTTGTATCATCCAAGAATTGTTCATTTGTGTAATGTAAAGGAGGTTTCCCCCTCGAAGAGGCTGAATTCTAAGACGTTGATCTATCTTTTCTATCTTTTTGTGAGTTGGTTTCCTAACATTTGGTATCAGAGCTTTGGATTCTAGGGTTTCACTGCTCCAAATAGGTCATCGTGAAATTTTCGATCTAAATTTTTTTTCTGCGATGTTTCAGAAGCTACAAGAAGAACCCATTTGAGCTGAAATCGTTCTGAACTTCGGGTCCAAATTTCAGAGCTTGTCTCACTATATTGGTGGAGATATGATTGAGGAAATTAGGGTTTTTGCAGACTCCTAAATTACATTCCAAACAGGTGACCTAGGGAAAAGCGTCATAACTTTTGGTTTGTGCATCAGATTGAAATTTCGTAAGAAGTTTTAGAAATAGGATGGCTTTTAGTTTTCTATGTGTCATTTTTAGATACTAAGGTCAAAACAGGGACATGTGGCACGTCATACAAGTTTGCTTTACTGAACTAGTCTATAATCAGGTCACCGTGGGAGATTTGATATAACTCTTCCTTGGAGAATCCAATCTTGATTAGAATGGTGGGGTTATAAAGAGGACCCAAAGGGCTACTGCAAGAAGAGATTTCAGATATTCGAGATCCACAATTACAGTGATACAACAGATTCAATATCGCGCTCTTACAAAGTGAAAAAAAGGTGTGTAGTTTTTTTTAAATTTTGCATAAGATTGGTTTGAAAAATTAGTTTGAAGGAATTCAAAGGGAATAGTGAAGAATTATTAGCATTAATTAATGCCCTGAGGAAAGAAAATGTAAACACCTAGTAAGCAACCTGAAAGCTCTAGCATGACTCATGAAGAAGAGGAAGAAATGCAACATGATATATCAATATTACAAGACCAAGTACAATAAATTTTACTCTCACTAAAGGTAAATGAAGCTAAGATGAATAGCATGGAAGCTAATATGAATGGAATGCAAGTTAACATGGATGGAGTGGAAGCTAATATGAATGTCATGCAAGTTAAGATGGATGGCATGGAAGCTAAGATGAATGGCATGGATGCTAAGATGAATGGCATGGACAATAAGATGGAAGAATTAAAGATAAATTTGAATAAGTTGCTGCAAAAAATGGTCACTAATGGTGAAAGGGTAGTAAAGGAAACTCATGATGAGAACAAAAGAAATGTTAATCATGATTTCATAGACTCTAATGTTGGATTGAAGACCCACCATGTTCCAAAAATTGATATGAGAACACATATTCCATTAAAATTGGAAATTTTTTATTACAAGGACATCACTAGAATTGTGTATTTTGGTTATTTTGAAATTCTAGATCCACTATTTAATTCCAAATTTAATGAAATGTGTGTTAGAGGAAGTTTGATGGTAAGGATCTCGAAACATGGATACTATATATGGAGCAATTTTTCGATTTCCATAATGTGAAAAACACACAAAAGGTGTATTGCAACTTTATATTTGGAACCAAATAAGTTTGTATGGTATCAATGGATTTGCTCTCGTAAACAAATTGTCACTTGGGCAATTTTTATGGAAGAAATGATAGCACATTATGAGGATACAAAAGAAACACATTTTTTATCCAATTGATAAATCTCAAACAAAAGGGTTCAATGATGGAGCACATTGAGGACTTCCAAAAATTTAACATAAGGCTAAAAGATATTCCAGAGGAGCATAGCATTGATGTATTCATAGGGACTTTAAAGGATAATATCCAACATGAGGTTCACCTTTGGGAACCTGATTCATTGGAGAAGGCATTCAGGTTAGCAAGAAAAATGGAAAGAAAAATTATGGCCACCAGGAAGCCTACCACTCACAACTATAAAGATGGAAGTATTGTTTCCCCTAGCCTTCCACAACCTACAAGGTTGACACCACAACAATTGGAAGAAAAAAGAGAAAAAGGGCTTTGTTATAGTTGTGATAGCAAATACACGAAAGGTCATAAGTGTGCCGAGAAGAAATTATTCTACATAGATTGTGAAGAGGAGGAATAAAAGGAACAATAAATGTAAAAATAAGAGGATATACTCTAGGAACAAACCCTAGATAAAGAAGAAATGAATCCGACCATATCTTGTAATGCATTGGCTGGAATTACCACTCCTCAAACTATCGAGATAGAAGGACATATCAAGAAGAAAAAGGTAATAGTGTTGATTGATTCGAGAAGTACCCATAATTTTATTCATTGTAAGATAGCAAAGGAATTGAATTGCTTCCTATATACAACACTAGAGTGTCAAGTGATGGTTGCAAGTGGAGGAACCATAAATTTCTCTAGAAAGTGCCATAATATCAAGCTATCCATGGGAGAATATGTATTGAATAGCCCAATGCTTTCCATTCCAATGGGTGGTATTGATGTTGTACTAGGAGTCCAATGGATACAATCCTTGGGTACAATAGGTTTTAATTTTCAAGAACTTTTCATGAAATTTTATGCAGAAGGAAAGGAAGTTGAATTAAGGGGTATTGCAGGGAAACCAAGAAATTTAATCATCTCTAACGATATGAAAAAGCTTTAAAATAAGGAACAATGAGGTGTAATTGCACAATTATGTTCGTTAGAGGTTCCCACATGGAAGTCATCTATTTCTCTAGATCTCCAAAAAGTATTGGACAATCATTCCAAGGTTTTTGAGACTCCCAAAGGTCTCCCACCTATTTGTGATCATGATCATGCTATTCATTTGATTACAGGAAGTGTTCCTCCAAACATTAGGCTGTACAGATATCCTTATGCCCAAAAAAGTGAAATTGAACGTATGGTTGTGGAAATGCTAGAGGCTGGTATAATTCAACCTAGTCAAAGTTCTTTCTCTGCTCCAGTAGTATTGGTGCAAAAGAAGGATGGATCATGGCACATGTGTTCGATTATAGGGAGCCCAACAAGATCACTATTAAAGATAAATTTCTCATTCATGTCATTGATGAATTATTGGATGAATTGTAGGGATCAATTTACTTCACCAAGTTGGATCTTCATTCAGGATATCATCAAATCAGAATGAAGACTGAAGACATCCTGAAAACAACATTTGGAAATCATGAAGGTCATTATGATTTTTTGGTCATGCCTTTTGGCCTTACCAATGCACCTTCTACATTTCAAGGTTTGATGAATTCCATATTCAAACGCCTCAGAAAATTTCTGTTAGTATTTTTTGATGATATACTAGTCTACAACAAGTCTTGGAAGGATCATGTTGAACATGTTGGTAGGGTGCTCAAACTATTGGAGGAGAAAAAAGTATATGCAAAAATCTCCAAATGTTTCTTTGGAGTACAAGAAATGGAATATCTGGGTCATATTGCATCTCATGAAGGTGTTAAGGTAGACCC
This sequence comes from Pinus tabuliformis, assembly GCA_031772625.1. Lineage (NCBI taxonomy): Eukaryota > Viridiplantae > Streptophyta > Pinopsida > Pinales > Pinaceae > Pinus > Pinus tabuliformis. The sequence continues at coordinate 502,376,751 of CM062804.1, read as the reverse complement.
TAGCAAAATTAAAGCCATTAAGGAATGGAAAGTCCTCGCATCCATAAATCATCTGCAAGGATTTCTTGGGTTGATAGGGTATTATCGCAAGTTTGTTAAGAATTATGGGAGAATAGCAACACCTCTAACGACATTATTGAAGAAAGATGCATTTTCATGGACTCTAGAAGCAACAAAGGCCTTCAAACATCTTAAAGAGGCAATGTGCCAAGCATTGGTCTTAGCTACGTCGGACTTCACAAAAACCTTTATTGTGGAATGTGATGCTTCAGGAAATGGAATTGGTGCTGTTTTAATGCAAGATGAAAGACCCATTTATTTCAAAAGTCATCAAATCAAGGGAAATTATTTGCACAAAGCTATTTATGAGAAGGAAATCTTGGCAATACTACATGCACTTAAGAAATGGTGACCCTACCTAATGGGAAGACACTTCAAGGTAAAAACAGATCATGATAGTCTTAAATAATTTTTAGAACAAAGATTATCCTCTGAAGAGCAACAAAAATGGGTCACAAAGATGTTGGGTTATGACTTTGAAATCATTTACAGAAGAAAAATGTTGTGGTACATGCACTCTCAAGAAAGGATGAATATGTGGAAGCATTGTTGTGCACCATTTCTATTATCCAACTGGATTGGATAAACGAAGCAATGGAGGAATGTAAGAATGATGAAGAAGTGTGGGCACTCATTCGAAAGATACAATAAGATCCCAATACATATGTTACATTTAGCTGGAAAAATGAGTCGTTATGGTACAAATATCGCTTATACCTATGTAAGAATTCCCAAGTCAAACAAACGATTCTTATGAAATTGCACACTTCTCCCTTAGGAGGGCACTCAAGATTTTTAAAAACTTACCATAGGGTTAAGAAGGATTTTTTTTGGAATGGCCTTAAATCGGATATTCAAAAGTTTGTGGCAGAATGTTTGGTTTGCCAACAAAATAAGGTTGAAACAATTAAGACCCCAAGTCTATTACAACCTTTATCCATTCCAAGCCAACGTTGGGGGGAGGTTTCAATGGATTTTATCAGAAGTTTACCCATGTCTAAAGGAAAGAGTGTCATCATGGTGGCACTTGATAAAATTACCAAGTATGCACACTTTTGTGCGTTATCACATCCATTTAATGCCAGTACAATTTCTACTGCATTTATGGAAACAATTCAAAAGCTACATGGAAACCCAAAGATTATTGTAAGTGATAGAGATCCCATTTTTACTGGAAATTTTTGGACATAATTATTTTCTTTTCTCAGTACTCAGTTAGCTCATAGCTCATCTTATCATCCTCAATCTAAAGGGAAAACTGAGATAGTAAACAAATGTTTGGAAGGATATCTTCGTTGCTTTGAATCTAATAAACAAACATAATGGGTCAAATGGTTGCCCCTGGCTGAATGGTGGTATAACCCTTCCTTCCACACTGTAGCAAAAATGACCCAATTTATGGCACTTTATGGATATCACCCACCATCCATCACATCATATTTAAGAGAAAATACTAAGGTTCAAGCAGTGAAACATCACATTGAGCATCAACAACAAGTTCTCCAACTCTTAAAGGATAACCTCACATTGGCGTAGAATAGAATGAAACAATAGGCAGATCATCATCGTAGCGAAAGAAGTTTTGATGTAGGTGATTGGGTATTCCTACAACTACCACCATATAAAAAAATTTCCCTCAAGCAAGCTATGAAGGATAATAAATTATCACCAAAGTATTATGGTCCGTACAAGGTGTTGCAAAACATTGGTACTATGGCATACAAATTGGAGCTTCCTGCAGCTTGCCAAGTGCACCCAGTTTTCCATGTTTCATATTTAAAGAAGGTTATATATGACAAGCTCCCAGTTCAAACAATATTGCCAAAACTTAATGGGGAAGGAAAAATAATATTGGAACCGGAAGCAGTCACAGAAACAAGAATTCGACAGCTACGAAATCGATCAATTTCGGAGTATCTCATCAAGTGGAAGAACTTATTCGCTGAAGATTCCACATGGGAGGGTGATAATTTTATACAAAAGCATCCATAACTACTCAAATGTTGAGGACAACGCTTTTCAGAAGGAGAGGGGCATGTTAGGCCCCTATAATACTAGTGATTTCCCCATTACTATTGTCATTGTATCCCTTATTGTTATTATTGTGCCCTTATGTTGTTACTGTTATGTCAGCTTAATTATATTGTGACCCCTTAGACTCCTATATATAGAACGGAGGTTTAGTCATTTGTATCATCCAAGAATTATTCATTTGTGTAATGTAAAGGAGGTTTCCCCCTCGAAGAGGTTGAATTCTAAGGCGTTGATCTATCTTTTCTATCTTTTTGTGAGCCGGTTTCCTAACAATTTGTAGGAAGATTTCTATGCTTGACTAATATGGAGGAACTCAATCCAGCTACCCATCAACCTCGCCAATGAATAAGAGGCTCAAGTCATGGTAAGTTTCCTGTCATTTATTTATTTTGCAAAATAAAATAACCTAATTTGAAAAAAACTAGCATACAAAAACGATCATGAAAATCACCATGAAAACCAAAAAAAAATCACTTAGAATACCCTTGAAAACCATAAAAAACCAACCTATAAAACCACCAAGAAAACCCTTGAAGACCAAAAACCACTGAGAAAACTAGCAAGAAAACCCTTGAAGACCAAAAACAACTTAGAAAACCTCCAAGAAAACCCTTCAAGAAAAAAAATAATTCATTGCATACGTTATGTATGTTTATTATAAATAATTCTAAGGTAAACTTTATTTTTAATTATTTCATGTTTTGAAGTTTTTTAGGAATCTAGTGAAATAACTTTTCAAAAGAAAAGGATTTTTTGTTACTAAAAACACATTTTAACTTTTCAACAAATTTGATAAAAAATATGCCCAAAAAAATTTCAAAATAGAAAACAACTAAACTATAGAACTCTAATAAATAATTAAATTAGGAGCTTTAAATTGACATAATGAATATGGTTGCTCATGGTGAACCTCTATTAATTCAAATAAGAAATTTTATTTCATTTTTAATTTTAAATTGAAAAAAAAATATTTTTTAAATATTTTTTAATAATACATATAGTGATTTGTTATATAAAATTAATTGTACTTAAATACAATATTAACTAAATTAAATATCCAAAACATTTTTGTATTGTTTAATTAAATTTTATTAGGCAAAGTATATATTTTTCCCCTGGAAAAATTGTAATTTTATTCATATTGATTAAAATTACATGTTGTAGATGCTATAAACAACATATGCTTTATCAAAACTTGTCCCGATGAAAACAGGATCTAAAATAATTACTGTCTAACTATGCTTTCCTACCTTTCTTTTTTTCCACTTTCCGCCAACCTTCATTGTTGGGCGTGGCTGTTACAATAGAAATTTGTGCTTCATTTGTGGCAACCAAGATTTCTTTTTTTAGAATCTGAGCTTTATGTAAAGTGTGCTCACTTGCTGCCTCCAATTTCTTGTATTGGGGTGTGTTTCTCACTTTTCTGCTACGGATTGGTTGTCTTTAGATCTATTTTTCAATCTGATTTTGATCATTCTATGGGTTGTGTGGAATGCTGATTTCTGGATTATTTCTTGGATATTCTGACTCTTGAAATATGTTGGTGAATTTTGTGTTTTTTTCCTCTTCTATATCTTCTGCCCATGTGGCTGAAAACTGCCATCCTTTCCGCTTTGGTGGCTGTCTTCTTTTCCTATCTTTTTTGTTTTGTGGGCACACACTTTAAAGATGACCAGTTTGATGACATATGTGGCATCTGAAGGCAGTTTTTTCATAATCAAGTGGTTGGGCCCATTTCTTTTCATTGGGGAATAAGAGGATGTGGTCTGGTAATCCTTGACTGAGATATACCTTCACACAGATCCTGGCAAATGTATAGATATCCTTGGAAAGGCGCTCACTGTCTACTTTTAAGAATTTCCCCAAAGCATTGCCAATGCCTTCTAATACTTTGATGTGCCAAAAGTGCAGAGGTAGGTTATATAACTTTACCCACACGGGCATTTTTGAGACCACCATGGTGTTTGGGTCAAATTCTGGGAACCAAGATATCATAAAGTGGCTAGCATTACCCTAGAACCATGGTCCCTCGTTCAATGCAAATTCTTTGTCATTTACTGTGTCGAATTTGACAATAAAAAATTATTTTGAACAGAGGTGGATATCACAGTTTTCTATCCATATAGAGTAAATCCATTGACGAAGGGCTTCCGGTTTGGGCCAAAAACCATTAAACGTGCATATGATTGCTTTAGATAAATAATTGGCCTGTATTTCATTTACGTTGGGTACATCAATTGTTAATGCAGGATTCTGAGTTGTCTACTCGATGAGGTAGGCACCAGGGGTTGTAGCTTGCTATTCTATTTTCACTTAAGGTTCCATCTTCCCTTTTACTGCATCTTTGAAGGAAACAGGTCCTTTTGAGCTTGTTTCGGAGCAGCCACCACGGAGTCTTGTTCTAAGGCAGATGGTTGAGTCATTTCCTATGTCATATTCTTTTAGTTTTCACTCCTCCTGCAATACTTTTCCTATGTAAATCAAGAGTTGTTTGCAGGGTGAGATACCCATCTTGTCTTGTATCCTCTGTTTGAGTGTTTTTATATCCTCCCATCTCCCTATTGTAATGCATATTGTGTTCCCTTCCATAGGTCTAATAAAGAGGGTACTCTATTTACCTTCAAGCATTTCAAGAGTAGATTCTTCAAGATTGAATGTTGGGGTGGTTGCTAGTTCCTGCACAGTTGTCACATCTCTCTGTTGTTTTAGGTTGTTTCATTTAAGGTCTGCACAGTCGACTCTGCGCCATCATTTGCGTGGTCATGCTTAGATGTGATCTAGTTGTATGCAGCGCCCGATCCAGATTTGGGCATGTCCTCCAGCGTGGGCAGGGTAGCTTGGGACCAGATCCAGCAGGGTGGGGAGACTAAATCCTCTCTGGATCTGATGGCAAGATAGGTTGCATGATAGAAGATGGGCTCTAGTGGCTCTTTTAGCAGATTTGGTGTGGGGGAATTTTGGCCCAGCGCTGTAGCGGCTGCCAATGCCATTGTTCCCTCTTCAACGATCTCAAATTCACTTCTCCACCTCCCAGATCCGAAATTCCATACAAGTGCAACATATCTTGAGACAGGTTTATGAATAATGTGCATGGAAGGCAAGTCTACCAGATCCCATGTTGGGCTGCTAGATCTAGCACTATGGATGCCAGATCCAGCATTCTGAGCACCAAAAATCCCTTGATCTTGGGATTGATACAATGCAAAAACAATGGCTGTAGAAACCCTTACCATCTCTTTCGTGTGTGGACCATTTCCCTATTGCCTTTTGCTTGTCAGGCCGCTCAGATGGCCATCTCTACATCCCATCGCCACCTCTTGAGATGATGTTTTGCTATTTGCCTGCCTAATGGGGTTCTTTTTGCTCAGAGGTAAGGATAGACCTATAGATAACCAGAGGATTCAGGCCATCGACCTCTCTGTAAGGGGCTCAAACGCCATGCAGCCATTGTTCCTTGGTGCTACCATCGTACTCGCTTGTTGTGATCCTGCGTTCCTCCTCCCATTAAGCAAAGTATATATATATATATATATATATATATATATATATATATATATATATAGTTAGAGTTATATTATACTTTACAACTTTATATATATATATATATATATATATATAGATAACATAACTAGATATATAATTATATAACTATATATAACACAATTATAGCTATAACATTTCTCTCTCTCTCTCTCTCTCTCTCACACACACACACACACACATAGACACACACACACACATAATATTTAACATAGTTTTATAACTATTTAACATAATATTCTCTTCATAATAACATAAGATGGGTGATGCTCAATAAATTTTTAAGGCTCAAGTTGATCTATAAACCATAATTTTCCCTAAATTTTCCATTACTCATATTTGTAGAATTATTTAATATAATGATACATGACAACTATATCTCTCTTAGTTCCCACACTTATTAAATTTATTAGCTCAGTAATGATTTTGTAACTTAAACTTCCTATGTTTTTATTTAACTATATAATGCCACACACACACACACACACATGTATATATATTCAATTTTCAACAATGCATCATTGATACATACATTAAATCCATGATTAAAAGTGCATTTAAAATGAATATATAATCATTTTGACTCTTTTCTAATTTGTACCATATTGTTTCATTATGTATTGTGTCATACCAAAAACATTATATTCATGTGCTTGCACCTAGTACATGTCACTTTTTAAAATAAAAAATTATAAGAACTTGTGTTATGGAGTATTTGGTTGGCATAAAGTTTTATTAGTTTTGAAAATATGTTTATTTCAAATTTTTACATATATTTACATATTTATCCTCTATGAATAAAATGAATTATTTATAAATGGGAAAAAGTTTAAGTTGGATTTTCAATCACATTTTTCAATTGTGTTTACATGAAAATCAATACTTGGCTGACAATTTATCAAAATAGACACTCTATTTAGTTAAGGAATTTAACCTAGATTATTTTTTTGAGTTTATAAATGGTTTTCTTGTAAACATTATTTCTATGTCGACATTTTTTTCTTGGATTAGTTGATATGTATTACATGTAATTTGCAGAGCCATCTCCCATATACCCCCCAAACACAACCTGTCAGAGTGTTCAAGGATCAGTTATACATGGTCAAGCTAGATCATATAGTCATACTAGAGTGTTTGTTCCACTCATAGATCTTCCTTTTGACACCTGTCGGAGTGTCAGAGATAATGTTTCTATCTTTGTTGATGATCATGCTATGGATATTGGACCTTATTCACCTATTGTAGGTACACATATTGCATTTTAAATCCTCTTTAAAATCTATGTGTTTATGTCTTGAAATTGTATTTAATTTTTAAATCATCTTCAATTGATGTGTTTGAATTTAATTTATAAATTATTATGCTTTTAGTTTGTTATATATATTAAATTATGTTTATGATTTGTAGACCCTCAACAATATGAATATGAGGATCAAAGTGCAGTGTCGATCCCTTCATGGAACAACGCTATAGCCAGTATCACAATTGAGGATGTTAGGGCCCAGCAGACATGGATCACAGGAGAGTTGGATAAAATCTCTGTTAGTTCACTTACTAGGCATAGTTTGTCTCTAATGCTAGATAGCATTAACAAGTTGATCAATACATATGGGAGGGAGGGCCCACAAAGCCACCTCCTATATTTCATACATAGGATTAGGAGGCTAGTGTTTAGAGGCATACATACTTGGAGGGCAGTGAAAAACACCACCAAAAATATTGATATTTGTGGGGAGTTGTTTGACATCACTTCAAATTGTCATGCTAGACATATTAGTCTGATTCTGCTAAAATATTTTAAGAATGTTGATGAGGCCACTTTTGTTTATGATCAATTCATTGGAGCTTGGGGCTAGTTTCCCCACCATGGCCAAGTCCCCATTTAATTTGAAAAGCATATATATGTATAATTTGTGCTACACATGAGGAAAAATTACACCAACACTGGATCTAAGTGTTGGAAATATGTTGTAATTAATGTCAATAGGTGGCAGTAGGAGGCACAGGTGTCAAAGAAATGCCTCAAGGAGTAGGTTGAAGGCACACAAGAAGGGAAAAATATCAGAATCAGTGCAATGGGTTTGGAACTAGTTTTGGAGAACTAGATAATATTAGATGCAGGTGTAAGCCACTCAAATGGATAGATCCCTGAAATATATTTCCAATGATATATGGAAGTTCTAAAAAGGCCTCTTGAATCAAAATACAGAGCCTATCAAATTTGGAGACCCCAAGGCCTTCATAGTAGATTTAAAGGTGGTTGGAGTCTTTGGAGTGGAACTAAGGTTGACACAAGTGTCAAACTTGGTACCAAGGCAAGCGAAGCCTCTAAGCGAGAGCTCTAGGTAGACGTGGTAGTAGTAGGTTAGACCATAAGCAGAGCTCACCCGACAGACTTACCCCGATAGAATTGTTTTGGTGCCCAAGTCTAAGCGAACGAGTAGATGTCATTGGGACATGAAAGCTAAGTGATGTCCAATGGTGAGAAATAAGTGGGGCCCACATTATAGGTTGGCTCGACGAAGCTGGTCTAATGAGCAAAGATCTTAGTAATAGATAAAGTAGAGTGTGGAAGAGTGTCAACCTGGTAGGAGAATGCAAAAGCTAAGTGCTGGAGGAATGCATCAGGCTATGTGGAAGTTTCCCAATGGCACTGAAGATAGCCCTTTAGACATGATTTTGATCATGGGAGGTGGTTTCCCTGCACAGTTGATTGGGTAGATCAATGATGGAGATCTACCTAGGGGGAACTCCTCTTGAAACCACAATCCACTTAGGAGTGGTGTCGTGGAAAGGGCTTGAACCTAGTTGTCTTTAGAAAAATGAAATAACAAAGAAAATGGTCGCAAAACAGGGCCTCAGAGGATGATTTCTCTCTCCTATGGGAGGACAGGTGGCAACTCATGATTGGCTCAGCTAGTGGAGGTTAGTGATGTAGACATCAACCAACAAGAGGAGGGTATGTGGCATGTGGATTCAACATTGTTAGGAACCCAAGTGGCGCTTTTCTGGGTAACATGTGTCACCAATCATAGGTTGGCACATGGCACGAATGACGTCATTCTCATGGGATGAGCTCAAAAGATTTCAAATGGTGCAAAGAGAGAGTGTCGGGTGGCATGAGTCAGGACACGTCAGTAGTTGACTAAGCCTGAAGAGTCGTTCCATTGGCTCTTGCTATAGCATGAGGACCCCTGGGACAACTCATTCTATAAGGAAAAGCCTCGGAGGTTTATTATGGGCGCATAAAGTAATGCACCAGGTTATAGGGTGTCGAGACATGGTGGCAGTTGATAGAGTGGTGGCCAATAAAAAGAGTGATCCAGACTTATGCGAGAATGCAAAAAAATATAGATATAAATAAATAAAAATATATGCAACAAAAATAAAATGTCATTTCATTAATATCAAAGAACTAAAATATGATTACATACAGAATGGAAATAAAGTAGCTTGGCTGATGGTAGCTTATCTCTGAGAAGAGATTTGGCAGATACATGCCTTTGAAATGTGTTACAATGAGGATCAAGGGAAATTTTATTATTGAACAACAAAGGAAAACCATAAACAACCAAAACCCTAACCCCAAGAGATGAAACACCAAGATTTTGTGGGCCACGTTTGGGTTAGTTGGGAAGCCAACTTCCCGAGGTTGTAACTTGGTCATATGATATTTGTTTGGTGCGTACAATACCTCGTTGGAAATATATCTCTTGGTACTACAAGATTTTCTATGGGCCCCTAACTATGGATATGGGGCTATTGTGGACCTCCAAAAAATATCATTTAGGGGGTCAAAATACCTCTAGAAGTTCACAACTTGAAAAACTGCTAAAATAGTAAATGTTGCTATAATCAAGGAAATGGATGAAACTGACTAGAGCTCTAGGTGGAATAGACATTTGGCCATCGATATCCACCTAGATCAAAGGGTGTCAAGCAGACCCCATTGACTACTCATCCCATTGGGTGAAGCCTAAAAAATTAATATGGAGGCACACAGGAATGAGTCAAGATAGAAGGGGCTACATGCTACGTGCCCACACAGGGTCTCATGCATCCATTGGAGACTATGGGCATGGTGGATAATAAAAGGAACCAGGTTTGGGAGCTCTGGGCTTAGCGCCTAGACCTTTCCCTTGGTTGTTTCGTGTAGAAACATGAGAAATGGTGCGCCGACAACAAAATGTGGGGTTGTCCCCGGAACCCAAAATCCCATAACTTGTTAAGAATTAAAATTAACAAAAAATCTTAGATCTTGGGATTTCCTACCTTAGCATTGGGCATGGTCACTTCTTTAAGAGTTGATGAAGTTGTGAACACCATAAGAGGGCTTGATGAAAAGCTAGATGAAGATGTGGTAGTTCAAAATATACTAAGATCTCTTCCTAAGAGGTTTAATCCCAAGGTGTATTCCATTGAAGAAATTCCAAGTATAAGCATTCTCACTGTAGATCAAACTACTTGGTATAATGTTGTGGGGAAAAGTATCCGATGCGGATGACCCTACCCCTACTCTAAAGGTGACAGTCTTTAGCAACAACTGAAAGTAAAGTTTTGATGATTTCCTTTATGAAAGTACAGAGAGAATGAAGAAAGATTAACCAACCTGGTGTCTTTCGCTTAGTCGATCCTTGTCCTCTCTCTTTGTCTCTTGTTCCCAGCTCCTTGCTCTCTTTGCCGGTCCAGCCACACACAGATCCTGCACAAACAAGAGAGCAAACTACAAGATACATGTACTCATAACTGAAGCATGGATTAGGATGAATCAAATATACATGTAAATACAATACATCAATGCAATACAAGTATATAGGAGAACATGCAAAACTTTATTGATAGAAGTAACAGGGTTCTGAGAAGGTTACAACCAATGATGGCTCCAATCCAGCAGCACCTCCCCAGCAGCAAGAACTCTCCTCTTCACCTCTAGTAAAACAATCACCCAATAGCTCTAACTGTAAACCAACAGCACCTCCTTACTTTACACCAAATTCCAGCCTCCTTAGACCTCATAGAAGAGCTCTATATATAGGAGAGAAGAAGAGAGGATGAGTCAGCTTGAGGCTGGCATAGAGCTGACTAGTGTCCTCTCCCTCTTCAGTTAATCTTCAGTTCTTGAGTCCACTTGGAGATCCTTGCTTACACATGGTGATCAAGTACCTCTTACTCATCACAGGGCGAATCTCATGAACCAAGTGTCAGTTTGGAAGCTTCCTGGGCAGTTGACACCTTGCAGGATGACTGTGCCACTTGGCCAATCTCGCCCAGCGCAGGTAGCCTTCATTAATCTTGACTTCCAGCGCAGGTACAAGGAGGGACAGTTGCATTCCAGCGCAGAAGCTCAGTGGAGCAGCTGACATGATCCAAAATAAGCCTGTTTTGAAGTGTTTTCAGGTGGAGAACTGATTGGAAGTGCTGTTGTTTGATGACCTTGTTCTTTTAGGGGTAAGAACAACATGTTTAGGGACTGAGGATCCCTGTGATTATTGACATTTCATGCTCCATGATGCGAGGCACAAAAATGTCTATAACAGTTGCCCCCTAAAGTATGAGGCCGTTTATCGGGTGAAATGCTTTATCTAGAGGGTCCGAAGTTCATTCCAGTGCTGAGGATGCGCCCTGTAATACAATACAATACAATACATTATTTTTCATTCTATTTTCATGATCTAGCTGAGGCGGGCATTCCCATGCTCAGCTTTTATAAATACATTTTGGTACATATGACAGACGATCGTCTGAAGGTAGACTGATAATTTTCTGCTGAAATTATCATCCTTTGAATAGGATGATCATCTGTTGCAATGATGTACATGACAAATGCTTTTATATTTCCTGAATATATATCGCAGCCCAGATGGATGAAACTAGATCCGGGGTCTTCAAACTCGTTCGATCTTCACTCTAAGTACAAGTCGATCCATGTGAGAATTGCGCTAAAGTCGAACATGGAAAGACATCGCTTGATTACCGGTCAATAATGAAAACCGTTAACAAGCGCGAGAGGAATCACCAATAATGACGATGACCCTCAAGGTACTGCAGTACAATTCACGTGGCGTGAATAAAGGACTTGGCGTCGAACGCCACGCAAAATCTTCTGGTCGAAGGTCATTGATGTATACCTGTCGCCGGAAGTGAGAAACTTGCCATTGAGGCATGCAAGCTTCAAAGTACTGATGGGGGTGTTCCTAGATCAACTTCTTGGATAATGAGCTGAAGTCGACAAGAAGCGATCTGTCAAAGGAGGGCCTTAATGAATCCCACATCAATGACACGGAACGGAGCTAATGACTTTAGTGGAGGTGAAAACAAACTGTGACATATGATTCAGGGTGGCGATCATGAATGGATGAAGGATAATGTATGGCAGTGGATGGGACACGGTTGACACTTTCAGAATGACCCCTCTTGAACATATAACGACACTGATGCGATGGATTGGTAGCATTACCCCAAATGTGGATGGTTTGGCGAGGACCATGGTGATGAGACCGGTGAATGAGACAACCCAACCCGATGTGGTACGGAGGAAAAGTGTCATGTCCAAGAGTGACTTGCTACCATTAAACTTTGATGTTTTCCCAATTTTCCCCAGTCATTTCTGACCAGTACCTCTTTATTTTTGTCAAGCTTGAGGAGGATAACCTATGCTTGTTCTATAACCTGCCCTTCGGGCAAGCCCATCGCTATGATTTAACGAGCCTAGCGATAGGGAAACTCGTTCTCGTCTAAAGACAAGTTTGTCGCTATTTAATCATTTTAACGAGTCTAACGACAAGGAAAACTCGGTCCTTTTCATTTTTAGAGAGTCTGAAAAGGTACAGAAAGTCAACTCCATGATTCCTTTTTCGTCATCTAATCCCCTAAGTCCGAAAAAGTATAAAACAATACAGAAGGGATGGCTGTTCGGTACTTTTACGAGCCGAACAAGACAAGCGCTCGATCTTTTTGTGCAATAATCCCTCAGGTCCAAAAAGATTAAAATCTAGAGGAGGGATAGCTTTCGGTCGTTTAACGAGCTAGAAGGCCAAAAACTCGGCAAACTTTTCATATTTTACGAGTCAGTGAAAAGAGCTCAAAGAAGACTCGTCTTTTGAGGAACGAGTGATAAACAGGGATAGCAACTGATTCCAGGTACAAATTGGACTTTTCCAATCACGGTAGTGTCACAAGGATGGCTAGGTGAGATCACTTTTCGCAGCTGTTCCTCAAAATAGGTAAACACACATATGGGGGTGAACGATCGGCCAAATGAAATGGAGGTGATGGATGAAAACACGACCAAGGCTTTTAAGGCTTATAAATTTACGATCGCAATGGTTATTTACCGAGATAGGTTCATTTTTTAATGAGCTTGAACTTTGGTGGAAAAACTTCTGCTCACACTTTTCTATTTTTTAACGAGCATAAATTCCATGGTAAAACTGCTCGATTCATGGTCAAATTTAATTTTTTACTTTTACTAGCTTTTCTCTTTTCAAATGTAGTACTTCATCTTCAATTGCTGCAACAAATTTTGTTAGAAATGGACAATATTTGCATGAAAACGAGATTATAACCCTAATATTTAACTTTAAACTGTGTAAAAGTCATAAAAACGGGTTTTTTACCTCTCATTTACCATTTCATTTGCATTTTGCTTGTTGGAGCTCTGGAGGTGCCTCTTTTTCCTTGATTTTCACCAGCTGATTCCGGGAGATTCTGTGGACGATTTTCGGCGCCGTTTGGACCAGGTAGGAGCTAAACCTTAGCCCTTCACTTTCATGGTTTCCTTTTTCAGTTTCATGCATGTTTTTCAGGGTCTCTGAGCCCCAGGGGTTTCATCAGGGCGCCCTGGCATCAGCGCAGGTTCCCCTTTCGAAAATTTGCGCTGTATTTCAGGCAGCCTTAAGGCAGACTGCCTTACAGCGCAAGGGGAAAACCTCTCTGCCTGCGCTGGGCCTAGAAAAGCTGACCTTGCATGTGTTTTTTGATGATTTTTTCGCCAGATTTTCATCAAAATCAGGAACTTACTCCTTCTCTTGTTTGCTTACAGGGAACTTTGAACAAAATGTCCCTTACATGGCGAGAACGAGAACATGAAGCAGAGGACATGGTTGCACTCCATGACCCAGTCACGGTGAACACGCTTCGGAACTGTGGCCTGCTGAAGTTCTTCCGTATCTCTAGCATGAGAGCACAGATTTCTTTACTGCAGTATATGCTTGATGCTTGGGATCCTGTTAACCAAGTATTCCAGATTAGGGGGAAGTCTTTCCCCTTGACCATAGAGGACATGTACTTCTTGACTGGGTTGTCAAGGCGGGGTGCCCCCATTTCTTTGTCAGGTACGGCTCGAGGGACTACTTCCACCAGAGACTATATCCGTCAGTATTGCCGGGAAGGTTCACAGCCGAGCAAAGACGGCAAGATCAACATCCGTGACATCACTGACAGGTCTCTCAGGTCCATTCTGTTTACTATTGGTAGGATGGCCGGTAGCGCAGCTTTACATGTTGCCAACAGATCTTATATGCAGCACGCCTTGGAGTGTCTCCAACCGAAAGTGTTTAACTGGTGCGATGCAGTACTTGTTCAGATGAAAAGTCAATTGACCAAGGTAAAGGACGGGGGGCTGAAGAACTTTGGATTTGGTTCTATTCTGACTGCCTTTGTCTTGGAGAAAATCCCATTGATGCAACCTCAGTACATCTTGCTTGATGTGCCTTCTCCGACCGAGCCACGCATGCAGAGGTGGGTTGACCATATGTCCCGGCATGCTGGTCAACCTCATATTACATTCACTGAGTCCTTCTTTAGGTGGTTCGAGCGTCAGGAGATGGCGTTTTCTGAGTATCCATATGTGGGTATGGACTACCGAGGTGATCCGGACTTGGTGCTTCCGGATGGCGAGCAATGGGGCGCTATTGGTAAAATCTCTGACCATATCACTGTTTATTGTTTTTATTTATGATGTTACTGTTCAAACTAATCAAACTCTTGGGTGCATGCAGATGTTGGTCCTGTTCGTCCAGTAGCTCGTCCACGATCGCCAGTTGCTGCCCCAGCAGCAGAGCCTGCTAGGAGAGTTGTTATTCGCGACCTTGGTGATACTGAGATACTTGCAGCTGTGCAGGAGCAGGTTGAGAGCCTTACTCGTGGTCTTCCGGATGTACAGATTGACGAGTTACCTTTACAGTTGCAGCGGCATACTATTGGCGTGCCTAGACGATGGACTCGTCTCTTGCGCATGATCGCACAGACCGTGACGTACTTCCATGAGCACCACTAGGCTAGGGTGCCCCCTAGCATCTTTTTGAGTTCTAGGTCATATGACCAATTTTGTTTTGATTACAGCACATTATGTACAAACTATAAACAGCTTTATATATTTTGATTTTCGGAGTTTATTTCAGTTTATTTGTGATCCACTTACATAGCACCGATGCATCTCTTTTTATATATGTTGTAAATGTCTATCTAATACATAGTTTGCTAATGAATCTGTTAATGTGTTCAAGTTTCTGGAAATATGTTGGTATTGAATTGAATCAAACTCTCTTTCCAAAATCTTAACTCTTAGAAACATACGATAAATAGCTGGATTGCGGACTGAATATATACCAGTGAGTTGTAGTATCACAAGTTGTGAGTCTAGCCTGACAATTAGTCGGCGTATACCATGAGCGATGGTATCAGAGAGGAGTTCAATCAACGCACTATACTCAGCGATATTGTTCGTTGATTGTCCAATACACACACCTCTGAAACTCACTAACTCGCCGCTTGGATCAAAAATGGCCCAGGCTGCGGAGGACAAATTCCGCGTACTACGACTCGCTCCGTCGGCATATCCCACATATGTATCAGAATAATTCGACATCTGCAACAAACGAGAAAGGCGGATTACTTAACCGAAACAAACATTTTAGCGAAAACAAAATACAACAAAAGCACTCAGGTTACTATTTAGGCATAGTAACGCTTGAGGTACAACCCGTTACGGGGTTGCGCCAGTGGTATTCCGTCATAATCCATTAACTCGTAGGCTCCTTTTGCTAACACCCTTTTAACAATATAGGGACCCATCCATAAGGACTGAAATTTTCCTGCTCCTAATTTATCGGATTCTTGGTCGTAAAGCAAAACCAAGTCACCCTCAGAGAAGTTGCGAGGTTTGACATTTTTGTCGAACTGTGCTTTGACTCGTTTCTTATGGGCCTCGTTCGCCAAAGCGGCGTCACGACGGTTTTCATCCAACTAGATCAATTCCAGGAAACGAGCCTCTTCTTCTGAAGTTCCGGGGAGGAGGTCAATTGCGAGTTTAAGAGACGAAATTTCGCACTGGATCGGTAAGACTGCCTCCAGGCCATACACCAATTGGAATGGTGTGAACCCAGTGGCGTTCTTTACCGAGGTTCGGTAAGCCCATAATGCTGAGTACAGGATTAGATGCCATCTTCTTTTGTGAACCCCGATCATCCTTTGCAACATTCGCTTCAGGACCTTGTTGATTGCCTCAACTTGTCCGTTGGCTTGTGGATAATACGGGGTAGAGCTGTCGTGCGATAGCCCTAGTTTGGCAGCTAATTCAACCATCATGTGATTGCGAAAATGCGATCCATGATCTGTCACTATAGCTTGCGGAACGCCGAACCTGGCGACTACATGATTGAAAAAGAAAAGGGCAGCTGTTTCACCAGTGTTATCCAATGTAGGCATCGCCTCGGCCCATTTGGTAAAATAGTCAACAACGACTATAATATACCCATGCCCCCCGGTCGAGGTGGGGTTACATTGCATGAAATCGATGCCCCACTTGGCGAAGGGCCCAACAGCAACTATCGGCTGTAAGGGTGCGGGTGGTCTTCTGGTTTTGCTATCAAAGATCTGACATGCATGGCAACTTCTGACAGCTATTATGCAATCTTTAAACATAGTTGGCCAGAAATATCCTGCTCGTAAGATTCTTTGTGCTGTTGCATATCCAGATTGATGTCCCCCGCACGCGCCTGAATGACAATCATTCAGGGCTTTTTCGGCCTCCTCATGGGTAAGGCACCTCCTCAGAACCGTATCGACACCACGACGGTAAAGTGTATCACCGACGATCATGTAGTCTTTAGATTGGTATCGTATACGTTTCCGTTCTGAGTGTGAGGTATTAGGCCTAAATTTTTGGGTTTGGAGATAAACAATGATGTCTCCATACCACTCATCGCTTACCGATATCAGAAACAAATTTTCATCCACGATTGACTCTTCTGATGTTTCATCGTTGGACGACGATGGGAGATCGCATAATAATTCCGCGAAAACTAGAGCTTTCTTCGATTTGGATTTTACAAAATCTAAATCAAACTCTTGAAGGATGGCTATCCATTTTGAATATTTTCCCCCAAGCAACTGTCGCGACAGTATATATGTCATGGGATTGCAATCTGACAGAATGGTAGTTTTCCTAAAGAGGACATAATGTCGAAACCTTTGAATCGCTTGAACAGCAGCAAGCGCTAGTTTTTCAACATAGGAATATTTACTTTCTGTGTCATTTAAGTTTTTACTTAAATAATAAATAGGATGTTCAATTCCATCGACTTCTTGCACTAAGACCATCGCAATGGTCGTATCCACTGCAGCTAGATACAGGTTAAAATCTCTTTGATAGTCCGGGGTGTACATTAATGATGCTCTTACTAGAGAATCTTTTAGAGCGTCAAAGGAAGCTCGCGCAACCTGGTCCCAGACAAAAGGTACATCCTTTTTCAAAAGACGAGTATAACCTTTGGCAAGTTCTGCGTAATTTGGAATGAACCTCCTCAGAAAGTTTGCTTTCCCTTGGAGTTTCTGAATCTGAAGCAAATTTGAAGGTGGAGGCAAATTAATGATTGCCTGAACCTTACAAGGGTCGAGACGAATCCCATCCTTAGAGACCACAAAGCCAAGTAAACGACCAGAACCGACGCAAAACACACACTTGTGCGGATTGAGTCTTATCTTGTAATGTCGGCAACGTAGAAATATTGCTCTCAAATGCTGCGGATGATCAGTCCGCTTCCGCGAATGAGCCGGAAGATCGTCGAGGTAAGGTTGAACAATGTTCTTGATGTCATGGAAGGCATAATTCATTGCCCTCTGAAACGTCGCCCCTGCGTTCTTTAAACCAAAGGGTAATTTTCGATAAGCGAATGTGCCCCACGGACAGATGAATGCAGTCTTAGACTGGTCCTGTGGGCGGATATTTATTTGATTATACCCGGAAAATCCATCCATAAAGGAAAAGATTTCACATCCGGCGCATTCATCAATTATCTGGTCGATGAAGGGTGTAGGGTTGTTGTCCTTTGGACAAGCTTTGTTTACATCCCTATAGTCGACGCACACTCTTATCGTCCCTTGTTTTTTCATAACAGGGACAATATTCGATACCCAATCGGTTAGAGGAACCGGGTAGATGAATCCAGCATGGAGAAGTTTTTCAACTTCTGCCTTAATGGCAGCGGCTTTCTTCGGATGTACCTGCCGAAGCCGTTGTCTTACTGGTTTGACATCAGGATACATTTTAATCTCATGTTCAACTATGCTCGAGTCAATGCCTGGCATTTCATCATATGACCATGCAAAGACATCTCTAAATTCGCGAAAGAGAGCACTATATATTTCCAGTTCTGAAGGGGAACATCTTTTGCCGACATGAATATTCTCAACAACATCAGATTTTGTTGAGATGTTTATGGCTATGGTTTCTTCAATATTGGATAGGTTTCTCTCTGAATCCACCGTATTTACAGTATTTGTTAGGAATTCAAACACTGAAGGGTGGTATAGGTCGTGATGAGTTTCTTCTTCACACTCTGGAAGAAGGGAACGATGGTGGTGATCATTCCATGGTGCCCCCTCAATCATCATTGATTGTAAGATTCCTTCGTCAGTCCCATGAACTTTTGACCATGGATCTAATGGGGTACCATATTCTTCGGACCTATCTACCCAAACGCTTGACGAGCGTTCATTTGGGCTCGCCTCCCATGCCTGAAACATTGATTGCTACAATATTTCAATAGGGCTAGGTGGCAATACCACTTGATGATCCATGATGACTTTGTCTTCTGCGACCTTCGATGAAGATACCATGTTGCATGTTGCTACAAACGGGATATTCCCTTCATGGAAAGGAGGTGGCAACGTGAAAGTTCCCATCATTGTGGGATCTTTTAGCAAGCCTACTCCTATATCTTTTATTGAATGGTCGCTCCCATGGATCAGGGGAATGCTTCCAGTAACTTGTGAACCATTAGGGAGGAAATTCTGTTGGTCGACGATCGTAATCCCTCCTTCAAACGGGAATGCGATCTTCCTAAAATATGTCGACACTACAGCTGCCATGGCATATATCCATGGTCTTCCCAGTAGGATGTTATAGTCAAGATTGCCATCAATGACTTCAACATCAATCTCTACTGTTTTTCCTCCTAGTTCAACCTTAAAGTTATTTAGGATACCGTACGGAGTGTACGACCTACCGTCAAATGCTTTCAATGTCGTCGAAGATCGTGACAAGGTTGGAGATCCAAGAGTTTTCCAGCAACTCATCGACATGATACATGTTGATGCGCCCTCATCAATAATCGTTCTATGAACAGTTTTGTTGAGTGCTTTCACTTGAATAAGGAAAGCTAATTGCGCTGGTAACTGAGGATCATATCCTTTGTGATCAAAGGATACAAGATTGGAATTTTTAGGATCCACTCCACCAATTGCTAATAACAATGCCTGTCTTTGGGATGGGCAATTTTGTAGTACCTCAAGAGTCGACATAGCAGATGGCGATTGGGCCAAATCCTCCACTATATTATAGTGTTGCGCCGCTCTGGCGCGAGGGTTGAATGTCGACTTGTGGACTACTCCCTTAGGCGGCTTTATTGTTAATTCATGCGTGAGGGGGGGTACAACTTCTGCCGAAGTTGTTGTCGAACTACTAGGTTGATCTTTCCCTTTGTCGTTCGACACCGGCGGATTCCCATAATCTTTATTCCTAGTCGAGATCAAAGCATCATTTTGCTTAGAAACCGACAACATAAGCACTTGAGACGGAGAAGCATTTCCACTATCAACCATATTTTGACCTGGGGTGGGAAATGGATCAGTCAACACAGCTGAAGTTTGGGAACTTTTAAAGAACCTCTTTAACTCAGCTTTGAACGGACAGTTCTTTGTTGAATGATTTTCATCGCATATTTGACATGGAGGAAATTGTTTCCCTTGCCCAGGAGGGTTTGAAGAAGTTTTTTGAGGGGATGACCCACCTTGTTTCTTCTTCTTCCCTTTGTTTTGTTTCTTCTTGCTTCTTGGTTGATTGGAGTTTTTGTCTTTATCCGTAGATACAGCATTTACCTCCGAAGCAAGAATCTCTTGATTTGCTTTTTGATTCGAAGTCTTACGGGCTTTCTTATTTGAATCCCTTGTCGACTTAGCGTTTGCAGTTCCAATCACGCCATCACCGGCATGAGAGTCACTATTCGATCCGGGAGGAGGAGGGATTGAAAATTTTGGTCTGGGGGCATCAGGTATCTTATCATAGAGCGTGCCCGACTGAGTATACACTAAGTCCAAATATTGAGCACGAGCAATCACTTGCTCTTCTGTTACGACACCTCCCTTGGCCACATCTTCTGTTATTGCCGGCAGAAGCGACTTTATAAACCACTCAGCTAATAGCTGATCTGGAACATAGGTTTTTACCATTCTGCGACGACGACGCCACTCATGTATATGATCAGATATATGTGTGGCTGTTGTCTGCTTGAAATTGGTCAAGATCTCTGTCCCAGTTTCGTACCTTATAGGTAACTGAAAGTGTGTTAAGAAAGTCGTGGCTAGGGAACTAAAATTGTCGAAAGAGGCTCTAGGTAATTCAATATACCATTTGGCCGCCGGACCAGTCAATGTCCTCTGGAAAAGACGAAGCCTTATCGAATCATCATTCAAGGTATTCGATGAACACCACAGATGGAATGTCATCACATGATTCGACGGGTCTTCGCCCGGATTTCCATTGAATTTAGGAATGTCCGAAGGAAGTTTGTGAGGAATCGCTGGCCACCAATGGGCATAGGCGATTGGATCGTTCGTCAATCGATGTAAATCTGGTAATTCTAAGGTCGCCACGAATGGCAACTGCTGATTCAGGTTTGGCGAGGCGTACCCAGGATATGATGGAATCGCCTGAGCAGTAGGTCTTTGCACACCAGTATAATGCAACTGATGTTGATATGACTGATATGGTTGGTGGGTTTGGCCACTGTAAAGTGGTTGGTTTAACCCGTTCTGAATATAGGGTTGCCCACTATTTGCAAAGATCTGTTGCTCAGACCCCTGGTACACCTGTTGAAACTGAGGTTGTTGGTATTGCACCATCCATGGTTGTGAAGCCATGTTTTGTTGTGCGACACTAACCGACGGACCAAGATGTGGGGTTATGGTTCCCATTTGTATCTGTGTCGTCCCGGCAGTTGGCGATTGTGGTTGTGTTGCAGGGTCAATAGGCTGTTGCATTACAACTTGGGGTTGACATACAACAGGCATCGATTGAACTTGCGACACGGTTACAATTGCTGGCATCGTCGGGATACTAGACATAGGTACACATTGTTGCATGGAATATACAACTCTTGGTTGTTGGGGTAACATAGGTACCCAACCACTCGTCGTTACTTCAGTCAAACCTGAATATGGTTGAAAACTGCCGTATGGGTATCCCCCCGAAAGGGGAAGTGAAAGGGCATATTGCCCCCCATACGGTAACAATCCAGAGCTCAAGGGTATAGATGGCCTTTGAGGACTGGATGGCCCAAAATGATTCCCAAAGGGATCAATTTGTCTAGTTTCAACATAAGAATTACCGGGTATTATACCGGAAGAACAAACTGGAACAGACCAAGTTGTCATAATAGTCCCTGGGTGGACTCCTTCTAGCTGATGAGAGCTAGTCGGGACGGCTGGTATGCCGGCAAACATCGTTGGATTGGCAGCAGGAACTTCTGCTGTCGCTGTGTCGTTTGGCACAGTTCTAGATGTCGACGGTTGTTCAGACATTTTAAGTCTATCCAATAAACTTCCTAACGATTCTGCAGGAACTTCTGGTGGCGATAGACAAACTTCTGATTCAAAGGAAAAAGAGGGGTACCTACTCCAAAATGAATTGGAGTATTTGCTTGCTGGTCCTCTACGATTTCCTCTATTGCAATCAGACCAGGAGGAAGAGGAAGACCGTCAGGTCCGTAAAAGATTTCTGGTGCCGAAGAAGGGGTTGCTTCGACAGCGACAGTCGTTTGAACAACAAGACTCTGTGGACCGGTTTCAGATGGAACTGGTTCAGTTATGCAAGTACTTGTCTTCAGACTAGGATCAGTACCACTGTCCTTCTGTTGCTGTTGAACTTCTTCAATAGAGGCAGGGATTCCAGAAATATTGGGAGTGACCAGAATCTCAGATGTTGTTGGAACTTCCGTTCTAACTTTAAAAGGAGATTTTGACCTGGTCAAGCGAGTTCGCTTCGTCCGTACTACTCTCGGTTCCGGAGACAAAGGCGGTTGACTCGCAAGCCTCCCTGAACGACGGGGTTTTAATTGACTTTCCTCCACGGTTGCGGATTACTTGATCAACTAAAATACAAAAAGGGGAATTATGTTTCCGTATTGAATGAATTTTATTAGACGCTTTTAGACACAACTTTGCTTTTTCATGTTTTAAGAGTCGAGAAAAAGCTAAAGATGACTCTAGTCGCCTTCGATGTATTAACGAGCCCGAAGTGACAAATGCTCGGTTGGACTTTTTCAGTTATAGAGTTTGAAAAAGGCCAAAAGAAACTGCTCTGGAGATCTAGGCAGAGGGTGTGCCAAACCTTTCGCGAAACCACAGAATACGTTTTACGGTACGGGTGGTCGATCTTCGTGAATGTTGTGTTCACTGCATCGCGATCAGTAGGGCGGTCGACACGGCTTCCTAAGGATAAAGGATAAAAGCCTATAGGGGTCTCCCAATATACGCGACGGTACGCGGGAGCTCAAGTCCGTATTAGTGCTATCGTCCCTCAGGAGGAATCACCCACCTTCGTAGAGATCGACAGTCACTACGTTTAACGACGCCGGAACACGTCTCTACCTAGACCTCTACTGTGAGCGTTATGTTACAATGTGTTTTTAGATTCATTCAATATATTTTAAGTTGATCTTGTTTATCAGTTTGTCTTTCAGGATCACCACGAGATGTATTGGTACAAATTCCTAAATGCAGCTAAAATGATAAGCAAGCTTTCACAATCTTTTTAGCTTTGAAAATCCTAACTACTGAGGGGAGAGAAAAACAATATCTTTCCACACAGAGCACAAAGCACAAACTAATGCACTTTCTCCTAGATCAGACACACAAACTTATCAAAAATGCAAATGCAAGATGCATGTATTTCTTTTCTTTTCCTTTAATGTTGATGTAGACAAAAGGAAAACTGTTGTATGACTTTCGAATTCAATTTGAAGCGTAAACAAACAAGCTTTGTCTAAATGAAAAGACGCTTTACAAGTACTTGTTTCAACACTCAAAATATATGAATTCAAACCATAAAGTGAAAAACAAACAAACTCAAACAGCCACGAACAGTAATAAAACTAGCTCATAAGATCACAAAGACACTTTTACAGTTCAGGATCTAAGAGGTCACAACTATACTGGTTCGCTTTTCACAATGGAAACTGTAACTGAAACAAGAAATACTGAAAGAACATTCA
Source organism: Pinus tabuliformis (assembly GCA_031772625.1). Classification (NCBI taxonomy): domain Eukaryota; kingdom Viridiplantae; phylum Streptophyta; class Pinopsida; order Pinales; family Pinaceae; genus Pinus; species Pinus tabuliformis. Next base: position 502,353,346 of record CM062804.1, on the reverse strand, counting down.
CAGTCTCATCACACAACTGAGGCGGAATAATTTCAAGGAGAAGTGGTCTACAGCAAGTACAATGACCAGCAAGCAATCAGCTAAAAATCAGTGAAAACAGGGCCAAGACACAAAGGGAAAGCTGAGCAAGACAATGGCTAACTGGACCAGCGTAGGTTCTAGTCTGCCAGTTTGACTCTCAGCGCAGTTCCCGAAGGGAGTACCTGCGCTGTAATGCAGACTGCCTGTGGACAGCCTGCACTGACTCACGAGAGTTTCGTCTACAAAGTTTTCCGAGTCATAAAAAGCTCAAAAATGCACTGTTTTTGCTGAAATAAAAAGCTATAGGTCAAGTACAGGCTAAGGGATGATCAAGAGGATGAAGATCTATCACAAAGAGTAAAGAGTCTTTTGTAGATAGGCTCTTCAAATCTTGAATTTGCTCAACAAATGAGCAAGAGTAGCAGTCCCTCTACTTCGCTTTTGATATAGTCAAAAGCTTTTCGATTTGGTACTCTTTTCTTCAAGAAATGAATAGCAAAATACTACAAACACCAACAAGATACTAGGCTCCCCAGCGGAGTCGCCAGTTTGTTGTGGGGAAAAGTATCCGATGCGGATGACCCTACCCCTACTCTAAAGGTGACAGTCTTTAGCAACAACTGAAAGTAAAGTTTTGATGATTTCCTTTATGAAAGTACAGAGAGAATGAAGAAAGATTAACCAACCTGGTGTCTTTCGCTTAGTCGATCCTTGTCCTCTCTCTTTGTCTCTTGTTCCCAGCTCCTTGCTCTCTTTGCCGGTCCAGCCACACACAGATCCTGCACAAACAAGAGAGCAAACTACAAGATACATGTACTCATAACTGAAGCATGGATTAGGATGAATCAAATATACATGTAAATACAATACATCAATGCAATACAAGTATATAGGAGAACATGCAAAACTTTATTGATAGAAGTAACAGGGTTCTGAGAAGGTTACAACCAATGATGGCTCCAATCCAGCAGCACCTCCCCAGCAGCAAGAACTCTCCTCTTCACCTCTAGTAAAACAATCACCCAATAGCTCTAACTGTAAACCAACAGCACCTCCTTACTTTACACCAAATTCCAGCCTCCTTAGACCTCATAGAAGAGCTCTATATATAGGAGAGAAGAAGAGAGGATGAGTCAGCTTGAGGCTGGCATAGAGCTGACTAGTGTCCTCTCCCTCTTCAGTTAATCTTCAGTTCTTGAGTCCACTTGGAGATCCTTGCTTACACATGGTGATCAAGTACCTCTTACTCATCACAGGGCGAATCTCATGAACCAAGTGTCAGTTTGGAAGCTTCCTGGGTAGTTGACACCTTGCAGGATGACTGTGCCACTTGGCCAATCTCGCCCAGCGCAGGTAGCCTTCATTAATCTTGACTTCCAGCGCAGGTACAAGGAGGGACAGTTGCATTCCAGCGCAGAAGCTCAGTGGAGCAGCTGACATGATCCAAAATAAGCCTGTTTTGAAGTGTTTTCAGGTGGAGAACTGATTAGAAGTGCTGTTGTTTCATGACCTTGTTCTTTTAGGGGTAAGAACAACATGTTTAGGGACTGAGGATCCCTGTGATTATTGACATTTCATGCTCCATGATGCGAGGCACAAAAATGTCTATAACATATAATCACTACCTATGAGATGATAACATTGAAAGGCAAGTCTATAGCCAAAGAATCAACCTTCAAAGAAGAAAAGAAGTGCAAGGATGAGCATGATGACATTTTGTGAATCATATGAAGAAGAATCCAACTTTCTAAGGAGGCTCAAGTGAGGATCAAGAAATTATAAAGGTAAGTTACCATTTACATGTTTTAATTGTGATAAATTTGGTCACTATGCATCAAATTGTCTTGAAAAGAAGAAGAAATATTATGTTCATAAAGAAAAATTTAAAAAAATTCAAAAGGCCAGAGAAAAGGCTAAGAGGAGAGGTTTCTATTTTGAAGAAAGAGCTCCTCGGAAAGTGAGCCTAGCCAATCCTTAAATGAGGACATATATGATGAGATCCCTACATAATTCATGTTGTTGGCCACAGAAAATCTACAAGTTGAGGCTATTTCTGATGATGAAGAAGGAGAAGTTGACCTTGAAGGAGAACTAGTATGTGCTATTGAAGAAATAGAAAGGCTGAGGAAGAAAAATAAAGTTATGAAGGAGTATTTGATGAAAGAAAAGGTTGAGGTTGTAGAGTGATTACTCCTACAAATAGGATAAGGTAAGAAAATACAAGAAAACCAACAGTTGATTGAAAAGGATAAAAAATGTGAGAATCTGGAAGGATAAATTGTATTGTTGAAGAAGGAGCCAGGAAAGGCTAAAACACAACTCATTTTCAATTAAAAAATTGGAAAATGGACTGAAAATTTGAATGATATATTGGAAGCATAGAGACCTTCCTCAAATCAAATTGATCTAGGCTATGAAGTTGAGTCTAGTGCAGAAACTGAATTAAAGTGTAAAAAGACAATTACCTTTATTCTAGGAAAAGAGAGGATTGCACAACAATAAGACACACTTAATCAATAAAAGGAAAATCAACAATATCAAAAGAATAATGTTGGCAAAGTAACTCCAACTTCCCAAAAATCAACTCAACATAGAAGAAAACCTTCAATGATAGGTTCCTACGGTATTGTTTCACATTCACCAATTATGAGCATAGAACGGTAAACTGTAGAATCAATCTCTCTTACAAACATCCCATATTTAGCAGAATAATTGAACAGAGAAAAATAAGATCTAGGTACAATAACTCTTTTGTTCATCTAAACTATCTTGTGCAATGTTTTAAATTTCAAAAGTTTTGTCATATAGCAATCAAATGTAGGATAAAGGAGAAGAAGATAGAGCCAATAATTGAGAAAACTAAGAAAAAACCCAAGGTTTGGAAAGAAAAAGTAAAATTAGAGAAATGTGATATTGCATTGTATCCTAAAAATGGTGGGAGTCATTGGTATGTGGATAATGGATGTTCCAAGAACATGATAGGAGACAAAAGCAAGTTTTTGACTTGGAAACTAGTTTAAAAAGGTAATGTGGCTTTTGGAAACAATTCTCCAGGAAAGATAATTGCAAAAGGAATGGTCAATCTATTAAATGGAAACGGTAAAGCCAAAAATGTTTTATATGTTGATGGGTTAAAACATAATCTAATGAGTGTGTCTCAGATGTGTGATCAAGGCTATGATGTGATCTTCAACGCTAAAAATTTCCAAATCAAGTCGGCAAGTATAGGAGAAATAGTTGCTAAAGCTATAAGAACATATAACGATGTCTATGTGTTGAAAAAAGGACAGAAAACTGTTGTTTTACAAATATTGATGAGAGCTAGTTATGGCATAGAAGGCTTGGACATCTGAACTATGACCAAATTTCCAAGCTGAGCAATATTTTTTTTAAGGATTTGCACAAGATTTCAAAGCTAGAGAATATTATCGGTATATCTTGTCAATTGGGAATGCAAGCTCGAGTTCCTTTCAAGAAAAAGGAAAACTCTTTAGCAAAGCCATTACAACTAGTACACATGGATTTGTGTGGACCATCCATAATGAAATCAACCAAAGGTAAGCTATATTTTATGCTATTAATATATGATTTCATCAGGATGATGTGGATTATCTTCCTAGGAGAGAAATCTAAAGCTTTTGAGAAATTCAAAGAGTTTAAAGCAATGGCTGAAAATGAAAATAAATGCATAAGGTCTAAAAATGGAGTTGAGTTCACTTCAAAGGAATTTGATGAATTATATAAAAATAATGGCATCAAGATACAATTTACAACAAAAGAGACTCCCTAGCAAAATGGAGTATAAGAGAGAGAGAATAGGTTAGTGCAACAGTTGTACAGAGAAGTGATGAATGAAAGGTATGTTCAACAAATATTTTGGACACAAGAAATTCATATCGTAAGGGTTATTCTAAACAAAGCTCATTTTAGACCAAATAGTGAAAACACTCCTTATGAGTTATGGTGTGGAAAACTTACAACAGTTAAACACTTCAAAAATTTTGGCAGGAGATGCTACATAAAAGGAAATGATGAAAAACTTGGCAAATTCAACGCCATAGTAGATGAAGGCAGTTTTCTGGGATATTCACACACCAAAAAACATTACATATGATAAAATAAAGTCACCAAGAAAATCATTGACTGCATGAAGGTGAAGGTGGATGAACACACTTATCACAAAGTGAAACAACTTGGAAAAGGCAGTGTTGATGAACTAGTGATCATTAGTGAAGAAATTGATGAAGCAACTACAAAATAAAGTGAGGAAGATCCCTCTAGTCCTCAAACCAGAGTTCCCCCAAGGGATGTACAAAAACTCCACCCCACTGATCAGGGGTTGGTACTCCTTCCAGTGGGTGTTGGAGAATAGTTGCGTAGCTGATAAATCAGGGAGTTTTAGCTTACTGCTAGTTGTAGCTAGAGAAATTGTAACAAGTTGTAGCTTTCCCTATGAATGAATTGAAGAGTAGTTCTAAAAGTTACTTGTTCTTGTGTGTCCCATGCTTATTATTGACATAATCCTTGTTATGGTTATTTTAATTTATTGCTAAAGTATTTAATGATGAACACAAAGTAAAATAAAGTTTTAATTTGGTAAAATTGCTACAATACTGATTCACTACGCCACTCAATATTGTCTTGGTTTCCAATAGTAAGTTTTATGGACCTAACTTGGGACGTAGTTATGAGGGTGTCAGGGCTCGTAGGGACCCTGCACATGTAGCACCACCTCCGAGATTGTTTCCATGACCATCACATAGCGTGGTATTGTCAACGGATCTATAACAGTCGTCATAGCTCAGCATTGAGACTAGGAATAACATTGCAGATAACATGCAGGGGACATTGGCCATTGCACATGTCACATTGCATGGAGAGATGAGAAAAAATCCATCGTTTCCTCATGGCCCACCTGTTGCATTACATGATGATTCATATCAATAATGTAAACTTTAAAATGGGAATTCATACGATTACCCATTTCGTAGAGGTATCAAAAAGGTGACTCGATTTTAAAAAGTGGCAATGCATAATACACATTTATTTTCTAGCATAGTTTTTGGCACTTTAATTTTTAATATGTACATTAATTTTTAGAATGTTAGTGATTTGCATGGTGATTTTAAAAAATGTTGATTCTGCATCATGCCCCTTTTTTTAAAGACCTATTTTTTGACTTTAAATTTTCTAATGTATGAAATGTGAATAATTATTTTCTAAATTTGACAATTTTTGAAGTGGTCTTCTTCTTCATATATATATATATATACACTGTAGTGAGGCTTTTATTGTTTTGCATATTTAAAGAAGAAGGTCGATATTTTAAGGTTTCAATATTCTAAATATTTATATATTGTTAATTAATTTTTCAGTGCACATCAAATAATTATCTCTAAAAAACAATAATTTTTAACAATTGACATAAAAATAAGCATTTTCAACATAAATATAACTAAAAAATTACACATTTTGATAATTGTTTGCTAAAAATGACATGTCAAAATCACAATTTTTATAGGAAAAATTTCACAATAAATGGTTAAATATTAGTTTTTTTTTTTTTTTTTATATGAATTTCATGTAAAAAAAAATAATAATCACCATTTTTTTCAAAAAATAATGATTCACATAAAAATTAATGTGAAAATCACATAATACAAATATTGAACACATAACAACATTAATTAAATGTTTATTATTATCATAAAATGTCAAAGTCAAAACATTACAAGTATAACTAATTAATAGTTACAAAAAATTAACTTGATTTCCAAGAATAACTTAAATTTAATCAACAATATCACATAATCCAAACTCTTCATCCTCTGGAGTTTCATCATTGTCTTCTTCCACAATATTTTCTACTTCATTTTGCTCATTTTCCTCTTCTATTGGATCTTTGATGTCTGTGAATCTCCCAATGTATGCCTTTTGAGTCATTCCATGTAATGGTGGTTAAGGTTCCTTTGCCTTTTTTTCCACACGCGATTCACTAAAATCCCCTTTCTTCAACCCAATTTCTTGCATTGCATCTGGAAGAAATTTAAGAGCATTAATTCTTTACTGAATAAAATTGCACTGTACTAGATCTTTTTCAATGGCAATGCAATTTCTTTCTTTTTGTAGGCAACATGCTAGTGTTGTACCTAATTATCAAGAACAAAAGAAATAATGAAGTAAATTAGTATAATGACATATAAATTAAGAAAGAAGATATTGAAATTCAATTCCATATAATAAAACTTACACGAGACAGAAAATAAATCCAGAACCCATTCTCCTTCTTTTGAACATATGTATATAAGATAGTTAATCAATAACATTGGTTTTTGATAAATGTTAACTATCTCTCCTTTTGCTTCTTTTTCTTCATATGTTAATTTTTTCACAACAATATCATAAGCCAGTACTTGGCTATGGCTCTTTCCATCTACCCGATTAAAAATCATAGACATATAGGTATATTCTTTTGCCAAACTATTAATATGGATGAACTCACAATAATTTATAAATGGTTTATCTTCACGGTTAGAAGATTTGACTTTCTCCTGTAACATGAAATAGTAAAAGTTCAATTAACTTGTACATAAATGAATTTTTTAACATTAATCAAACATGCATTTTCAACATATTACCATGTAAGTTGCATCCTTCAGTTTGTTTTCCCCTTAAAGCTTGACAATGACATTACCAATTGTGTGTCTGAATGCACTGTCACAAATCTCCATAATGGTGATGATGTAACTTCTACAAATCCTGCAACAACTTTACTAAGATCTTGATAAGTATAAGGGTCACTATCATAGTCAATGTTTGGGATATTGAAACCATGGGGAATATCTACAATAAGTAGGGCATAATCCATTTTAGGTATGAGTTTGGCAATGTATTCACAGTCACCTTGTATTACTTGATATTGAATAGTGTGAATCCCATTCCAAATGAAATGAGTAAGAGTTGGATCAAGTTCAACATTCTTAATACGTTTCTTCTTCAGTCTTTCGATCTTAATCTTTTCAATAAAGGTTATAAAATTATCTAGTGATCCATTTGCATCTGAATCCTCATCTTTAATAAAATAAACAAATGTATGTATAAGTTATAAAATAAAAATAGTATACAGATGAATAAAAATGAATGTATAAATCAACATACATTTTTAAATGCAAGAATTTCTTTTTTAGTGTTGATGTAGAAATTGAACCTGGAGAGTTGCATACAACATCATCCCAACTATCTTCATGCAAAAATTTAACCATTTGTTCTTGTATTTTCATGTAAACTTTGTGACTTAATAGATAAAGTAAAAAATGTTAATATAATGATATATATAAAAATTACTACCAAGAACAATATGTTCTATTTAAAAGAAAATTATAATCTTGAAATAAGTAAAAATAATTCAACAAATTTACTTTTGATATTCCTTAGACATTTCCTCCAATGATAATTCCCCTGACCTCACACGAGATAATATTACTTTGACAACTTTTTCATCCTTCACTCCTTGCAATGCTCTATAAGGTGTGATAGTCATATCTTTTGGAAGCTGCTTCATTTTAAGACTTGATTTACTGTTGCTACATATCAATGGTTTAGAACTTTTGGCCTTTCATTTTTTAATGTCAATGTTCTCCCACATGCTAAAATCTCATTAATCAATTCCCATATCTCTCCAGTTCTAAATTCCAACTAGAAAATGTTATCAATACCTCTGAACATATCAATATTTACTCTATTGCCTTTTGAATTGATTTTCCCCTCAATTTTATAGCCTATTTCCATACAACATTCCTTTCAGAAATATATATTAACATTTATTTTATCCCCACCACATTTTTCTTCAAATTCACTATGAATAAATCTAACCCTTTGGATGAAAGTCATAAACATCCTATACTCATAATATGAATTATAATCACATGCCACTAACTTTTCTTCTATATCTGATAAACCAGCATAAATGATACATTTCATTGTTTCAAAATGTGGGTTATTAGGATATTCCTCCATCAATTGTCTTTGAGCTTCTACAGAATGGTTCCCCCCCAAGCACATAATAATTGTATTCAAAACATTTTGACTTATCAAATGCTTCTTTGTTGGGAACTTGAACTGGATCAACAAGAAGCACATAATTAACCACATGAGCATATGGATTGTACCTCATCAATGTCTTCAAGTTGTGAACATGCAGGTGGTGTGGCTTTCTAATTTGATATTTACATTGTCCTTCACTTGCCTTATAGATTTGTCTCACATTAAGCTAAAATGTATGACCACCCTCAATTAAGTTTCTCTTTGTCAAGTTCTGTCGAATGGCACTTTTTTTGTTCCAATAATGCCATCCTCTAAATTGGCTCTTGGTGTAATGATTTCCCTGCTTTCTTTTGAAGTTTCACTATGATCTTCATTGTTGGTAATGACTACTTGAGAATGTTCAACTTTACTTTTCTTCCTCCTAACATTCTCATCATTAACTAGAATAGAGACATTCCTAGGCATTGTTACCTTTTCTCTTTTATGGCTCTTCTGCTTTCTAACATTAGTTCCAATGTCATCCTCAGTAACGGAAACATATTCTTCAGTGTCAGTTTCAACTTCCTCATCTTCAAAAGTAACCTGTCTACCTTTGCTAGATTTATCCACTAGAGGCATATTTTTTTCTGATCCTTTGGATGTAGTTTTGTAGTATCATGAATTACTATTTTTTGCTTGTTTTCCATATCTTCTTTTGACCCTTGGTAGAAACTGATGACAACATTCATAACATCTTGCTCTATGAAATGAATGCCTCCCAACATAATTGAAAGACTTTCAACAAAATTCTGTCAAACAAAATATCATATGTCAATAAAAACTAAGTTATAAAAATATAATGAGACAATTACAATAACGCAAAACACTAAAATAAATAACAATACTTATGCTATATTTTGTAATCTCTTTTATGATTTGTTTACACAACTTTGTAGATACCTCTCTTGTGTCATACAATGAATATAATAACTGATATTTAATCATGTCATGTGACTTGGGCGGTTTTGTAAGTATATAAACAACTTCAGTGTCTGGTACCAAACACATGTCTATGACCTTTCCCAACACCTCATAAATTCCACTATCATTAGGGATATCAACATATAGATATATATGCACATCTTCATCTTCTTCTTCTTTCACATACCATAGATTTTCTGGAAGTCTCACTTCTTTTGATTTCTTCTAGTATGAAATCATCTTCTTATCATTTGAGACACTTGAAAGATTTGTAGCTATCAACTTAGGTTTGGTTGGTTCAACAATGATTTTTGAAGATCCATCTTTAATTTTAGTAGTCATTGGTCCAAAAAGATTCACAAAAATATTCTTTGATGCCATTTTCCTACCAAAAAAATACACATATAAATCAGTAAATTACAAAAAAATAATAGCTTAAATTAACAAACAAAATGATAAATAATAAATAGTTTTGTAAAACATAACAATTAAAAAAAAAAAAATTAAAAAAATACAGCCCCCTACCGCCCCACCCCGGAAAATTGGCCCGCCACTCGGGTCAGCTCCCGGCCCCCCGCCCCACCTCGACGGCCCAACAACCTGCCACCAGGGCTAGCCGTTGGGCCATTGGGGTGGGGGGCGGGGGTTGGCGTCCAACTCCCCGCCAATCCCCCATGGGGCTGTTGGGCCATCGGGGAGCATGACCAGGCCCACCGTGCCCATTATAGACGTAGTGGGTAAATTTGAATCATTTAAATTTTTAATTTCTAAAAAACAATTAAAATTTCATTAAACATATTGAATTTTAAAACTTGCACACGAAAAAAGAAAAAGTAACCTTTCAAATGCGATAATCTTCCATTGAATATGTTGTTTATAACAATGTAGCTGCTCTACAAATTTGCTCCAAGTCTTTTAACGAAACTCAAAAAACCTTGATGTGATGTGAGGAATAGTGATAATGAAATTTATGTTATAGCGGAAATTACATAATTGTTTTGCCGCACGGTTAATGTGGGACTAATTTTCTTTTATAAAAACTTTAACATGTAAATTTTTTATGGCAATATAGGGAACTATGATAAAGACTAATTTATTTTTATAAAAATTTTAACATGTAAATTTTGTTATGGTGATATAGGGAACTATGATAAAACGATGATAAAGACTAATTTGTTTTTATAAAAATTTTAACATGTAAATTTTGTTATGACGATATAGGGAACTTTGATAAAACGAACATTACATAATTGTTTTACCACATGGTGGATGTGGGATTAATTTATTTTTATAAAGACTTTAACATATAATTCTTGTTATGGTGATATAGTAAACTATGATAACATTACGAATTTTTTTTATAGCACGGTGAATGTCGGATTAATTTGTTTTAGAAGATATAATAAAAATTAAACAAGACATTCAATTGTCTAGCAAATATTATATAGTTTAAGTAAAAATTAATTTAAGTAAAACATTCAGTTTACAATTTTAATTTAAATATTTAATTTAAAATATTTATTTCATAAAAAAAAATTAGTTAAATTTTTTCAATAAATTGTAGAAGAAAATTATGGAGGGAAATACATGAAACAAAATTTTTGGAGGGAAACTTTGGAAGAGAAATTTCATTCTTTAAACTATATATTATCATTAGGAGAGAGTGCATTCATATCATTCAACCTCTTTTGTTTGAAAGACATGGATTCTTCTGATAGTGAAGTTTTGCTTTGTGAAGCATCAACATCTTCATCGTGTAACAACTCTATTCATGTTGATGAATATAAGAAATTCTTCCACTATGAATAGAAAGTCAAATTTTCCACTTAGTCCTAATCCTAAGGACTATGAGAACAACACTAATGAAAGACAAAATGAGGAGTTTCAAATAAATAAAGGGTCACGGTTTCCACTTAGTCCTAATCCTATGGACTATGAGAGCAGCAATGATGAAGATAATGATGAAGATTTTCAAATAAATAAAGAGTTGCAGTTTCCACTTAGTCCTAATCCTATGGACTATGAGAGCAGTAGTGATGAAGAGCGTGATGAACAATTTGAAATGAATAGAGTGTCACGGTGTCCACTTAGTCCTAATCCTATGTGTTAGAGTCGGTATTTTCATCCCTCTGTCAGAGATCAAATCCTCTTGTTGCATTTCATATTAGTTTTCCCGCCCAGTCATTTGCATTCCATTAGGTGCATGGATCATCTGACGGTAGTGGCATTCCTACAGTTTCCCTCATGTTATCTACCTGTTGGCTCATGCCTATTTATTAAAAAGAATATACAGTCTTATTTTTATCTTAAAGATTGCAAAGGTTGTCTTTAGGGTTTCATTGTTAATTAGGTCTAGGGTTTCATTAGGGTTTGGTCAAAAAATGTTTCAAAGTGCCCAATAAAAACCAGCGGGCCATGAGGAGGTTTCAACATTAATAAATCTCATCGCCAAGTGTTCGAAAATGTGTTTTTCGTCAAAACCCTGTTTTGAGGAAAAAACGGAGTATTTAGCTTTTATTGTACAAAAATCATGAAAATTTTGTTTTCCTCATTGTAAATTCCTTCATCTTTAATCCTGGTTTCTTTCCTTATCCCTAGAAGCTCCAACACCTACAAAACAAGCAAAGCTTAGGTCATTTAGTTCATCATAAAACTTAAAAGAAGTGAAAAAGTCCAAAAAAACAGAGTTTGAAATAAAGTCATTTGTAAAACATTATGAAAGTGGGTTTGGCAAAATTAAATTTGAAAAGCTTCATGTATAAATCATTTCTCCAAATTTTGAAGCTCCTTTGCACTCCAAGAGCAAAGAGAAGTAAGGCAAAGTGATTTTGGTTAGTAAGAGGGAAGTTTGGGTGAAAATCGTTACAAGTTACCGGTGCGGCGCACTGGGTAGGAGGCGTGGCACGCTGAGCCTCAGACTCCTGTGTTATTTTGCAAGGGCACGACGCATACGTGGGGCATGGCGCATTGGGTTGGATGCACGGCGTACATAGCCAGAGAGCCTGAAAACTTCCAGAATTCGCTTAAATCGCCAAAAACACACGAATTTTTCTTGTTCCAAGTAGGTAGAGCCTCCACCTCTGTTGTTTATCCAAATTTGGTGTTTATGTTATGGTGGTTGATGAATGGTGAGTGTTTAAAAAACAATCAAACCCTACCATTTGAAATTCCTCAAAGAAACTTGCTGCTAGGGTTTTGATTGACTGTTTTGCCACCAATTTCACTCCCTTACCCCATTTTTCATTGATTCCCGTATTCCCTAAGTTCCCCCTACCCCCTAAATTCACTAATCCCCTATCCCAAGTTCCCTTTCCCAAAATCCCAATTGTAAATTCCCAAACCCTAGACTCATACTTAAAACTCCCCAAACTACAGTCTCATTCCTTGTTCCCTTAAATAACCCTACCTCATCAGTCCCTAATTCCACTATTTTTCCCTCCCATTATAGTCCCTCATTTCACTGTTTTCCCTTGGTGGCAGAGGTCAAACACATCATCAAAGGAAATTCAAGATAGTCTGACATATCAACACCTATTTCTCCAAGACAGTTTACCTACCAGCAAACATGGCATCTGATCCTTCATATGATTATGAAGAGGAGACCCAAAGTGACTCACCCATAGAGGGACATGCACCCAGGAGGACTCATAGAGGTGGCAAACATATCAGAGAAGAACCAACCACTCTTGCTGAGTTACAAGCCTGCCCTCTTGCCATATTTTGTTTCCAGCATCAGTCATGTTATGAATTTTGTGAGAAGGTTGCTAGCATCCAGTTTCATCATGAGTTGGCCCACTTATTTGTGTTGCATTTATATGGTGATCAAGCCACTCTTGCTGGTGTCACTTTCACATTAACACCAGAATGCATTTCATTAGCAACCGGCATACATAACATTGGAGAGCCATGGAACAAGAGGCAGAAAATTGACCGGGAGCATTATGAACCATATATCAAGCCCGGCTTTTTAAGACAACTCAAGAGAGTATTTCCTTTCGGTACCTCAAAGATGAATATGATCCTCTAATGAAACTCATCATGAAGTATTTCAGCTGTGAGGGCCAGTTCTCCCACTTATATTCTTATCATATCAGGCTACTGATGCATTTTACCCAGGCACTAATGATGAAAATTCCTTACTTCATGTGTCGAAACATCAAGAAGATGACCACCCTTGTGCAGCACAAGACCCCTCAGTAGAAGTTCAATAGTGTTTATCATTTTTCTCTCATCAAAATTGTGGTTGTTCATCAGCTTGGTTTATAGGGCATCACTTGGGATGACTTCATCTCTCATGATTTTTTCAGAGTTTCACAAGGACATTCAGAGGCTAAGCATGAGACAGGTGGACCTTCCTATCAGCATGAGGGCCATGAGACACAGATTGCTAGTGTGCTAGTGTGCATCACCTATCAGAAGGGCACTAGACAGTTGTTTGCACTAGTAAAGCGAGTGTTATCTCCACCAGGGGTGGAAGGGGCCTCGCTTCCATCCTCAGCACAGTAGGTTCAAGACCAAGGCAGGAGGCCACTTCAGGAGGAAGGACAAACTAATTTCATCCTCATTGAGGGTGATGATACCGACATGGACCCGCAAAGAACAAATCTTAGAGAAATCATTAAGGAGCAGTAGGCGGACATTGGTGCCTTGTCTACCAACTTGGATAGAGCTCAATGGACTATACAATACCTGGAGCAGAGGAATAAGCAGCTTGAGGACTAGCAGTTGATTATGGAGTTGCAAAAAATTTGGGAGAATCGCCAAGCTGCCCAAAGAAGGAGGGTGGAGTTCACTTCATTGGAGCAAGAGATCAATGCCGATAGGAAGTCATGGCTTGAAAGAGTCAATGTCCACTTGGAGAGGAAGTTGGAGAAGGCCATCAATGAAAAGAATATGCTTAGAAACCTATCATATCATTACTTGTCCTGTAACTTGGTGTGCCAAGCGAGAATCAGGAGTTTGAATGCAAAGTTAAAGAGAGCATCAAGGAGACAAAAATAGGATGAAGGACTTTAGATCTTAGCTGAGGCTTCCTTGGCCCAACATCATACTTGATAGAGAAGACTCAGCCCAAATTTCAAGAAATTTGGAGCAATTTTTGCATTTTGAAAATGTTTGGCACAAAAAACAAGTTTTTCTACCCTATGCGCCATGCCACGTGGTGCTCACTTTTGCTAGGGTCCTCCAAATCACAAAGACTCAGCATTGTTGGATTTTTCATGCAAAATTACACTTTCCTACCTATGGCCAAGAAATTTGGGCAGGATTTGAGCTCTCATAAAGGTCAAAAACACTAAAAAATGACCTCACTAGCCCTATTTTGACACATAGGAAGCAGTGTTGGGAGAATGGACTTTTGGAGGGGAAAATGGAGGTCAAATTGAAAAATTCCACTTGGGTTGGAAAGTAGACAGGCAGACCTTGCCAGCAAGCATACCTGGAACGCATTTGGACACCGAAAAGGCCTTCAAAAGTGGGTCCAAACAGGCACGATGCATAGAGAATCAGGCGTGGCACATAGAGGAAAAATTGCCAGTTTGACCAAGTTTTGGTCTGTTTTTCACCCAACTTTGCCTAGTTTGACTTTTTCACTTTCCTAATGGAAAATTTATGATGTAATTTGATGAAAATTGATGGATTATGATGTAAATATGTTAGATTTTCACTTGTAGAGGTAGATTCATCAGTTTAAAGGTTGTTTGAAACTGAATGAATCAGTTCCCTTGTTTCTAGAGGCATGTTGTTATGTTGCCTAGTTTCTAGTTCTCAGTTTAGAATTAGTTGGATCAGCTCCTAAACATGTGAGTTTGACCCCTAGAGGAAAGGATGAGCTATGTTTTTCTATATTATGTTTTTTTTTTTTTTTTTTCAGTCATTACCATTGTTGGACTCTTGAGAAAGCATTGAGCTTCATGGTACACTCATATTTTAGTTTTGGCTAAGGAATTGAGACCAGGATTTGCAACACTTTTTGGGATTCATGTGGTAATTTTTCTTGGTACAGTGCTTCTCTTTGTAATTTTGAATTTGTTTATGTGATTTCATGCCATTATCTATCTTATTTCCTCTGAACTAAACAAACAAGAGTGTAAGTAGAATTCATTGAAAGTGCAGTGCTCTACTTGAAGTTTTCTTTAGTTATTTTATGTTTTCAGCTATTTGGGGAGGATCCATGATTGCTCTTGCCCTCTTCAACACCTCACCTATCTATTCCTTCCATCTCACTAAAATTTCAGTGCCAAAACGATTGCTTACCTTGCCCCATTGAGATCTCTGCAGAACTGAGCCTTAATCCCCGCAACCCCAAAATTTGCCTTTCCCTTTGAGCCAACAAAACACTATTCTATCAAATCAACTCTCTTGCAAATATAACTAGCCTAAAATAATTATTTCTATCAGTCATCTCAAGACCTCATTGATCATAATTTGCTGAGATTGACCCGGAGAGAGCCCTCTCCTGACTTGGTAGGGCTAGCTACCAGGATGAGCGTGGTTTGATGTTGGCCCTCGATCCTACCTTTTGCCTGAGGTAAATCTAGGCTCTAACACTATGGACTATGAGAGTAGCAGTGATGAAGAGCATGATGAAGAATTTCAAAAGAATGGAGTGTCACGATGTCCACTTAGTCCTAATACTACGGACTATGAGAGTAGCAGTGATGAAAAGAATGATGAATTATTTCAAATGAATAGAGTGTCACGGTTTCCACTTAGTCCTAATCCTATGGACTATGATAGCAACATTGATGAAGAGCATGAGAAAGAATTTCAAAAGAATGGAGTGTCATAGTGTCCACTTAGTCCTAATCTTATGGACTATGAGAGTAGCAGTGATGAAGAGCATGATGAAGAATTTCAAAAGAATGGAGTGTTATGGTGTCCACATAGTCCTAATCCTATGGACTATGAGAGAAATAGTTATGAAGAGCATGATGAAGAATTTCAAAAGAATCAAGTGTCACGGTGTCCACTTAGTCCTAATCCTATGGACTATGAGAGCAACAGAGATGAAGAGCATGATGAATATTTTCAAATAAATAAAAAGTCATTGTTTCCACTTAGTCCTAATCCTAAGGACCATGAGAGAAATAGTGACAAAGGATAGGATGAAGCACTTAGTCCTAATCCTAAGGACTATGAGAGCAGCAGTGACAAAGGGTAGGCTGATGAATTTTTAGTACGTGAAGAGTCACATTTTCGATGTAGTCCTGATCCTATGGACTATGAGAGAAGCAATTACAATTCACATGATGAAGAATATCTAATAAACATTGAGTCAAATTTTCCATTTAGTCCTAATTCTAAGGAATATGAGAGTAGCACTGAAGAAGGGCAAGATGAAGAATATCCTCCAAGATAGTATTTCAAATGCACATATAATCATAGTGAGGATAACATTCCTCATAATGATGATGAAAATTCTTATACAAATGATGATCCAATGATGGAGATGTTGCCAGGAAATATTGTATCGAGGAGTAGGAACATACCTTTTCTTATCAATCCAAGAGATTCTAGTTATACAAGGGGTAGAGCAGAATATATGACAAGAAAAAGTTCTATCAGAGCTCTCATTTCAAGTGAATGTTGTCAAAAATATTGCTTGAAACATATGGATTTCAAGTTTGAATTAGAGAAAAGGAAGAGATATTTTTCAATGAATAAAAGCACGGAAAATCCATATTTAGTGGGGTGCATGCAATCTACATTGTCGGGTTGTGATTATCATATTGGGTCTTTATTTATATGTAGAAAGGCTTTCAAAATTTTTCATTCAATGGGTAATTTTCGTCTGTCAATAATCCAAGAAAAATTGCAAAAGGATCTCACCTTTTATTCAAAAGTACATCATAAACGACAGTTTGGACCATTATCAAATACTACAATGTGATGGATGAAATATTTATTTTCAAAGCATGGAGAGTGTATGCCAAATAGAGAGACAATACATATTCCAGATAATTTCTCAAGACTAGAAATCTACAACTTATACAAAGAATATGCAAATGGTGCTTAGGGACATGGTTGATTTATTACATATCAATATTTTGTGAATGCATGGAAGAAAGAATTCAACAATGTCTGTATTTCCAGGAAGACAAGGAAGGGGATTTGCAGTACATGTTCTTCTCGTAAATCAAAAAGGGATAAATGTGAAGGTTCAGAAAGAGGTAAGCATTCATAACTTTAACTTTTAAAACCGTATAGTCATCAACTGTGAAAACATATTTCTTAATGAATTTCTTTTATGTTGAGTAGATTCCATTGTCAAAGAACTTCATGAGCATCGCGAACAATAAACAAGTGAAAGGAAAATGTTGTACAAGAATAGAAAGAAGTGCTATGATAATAAAAATAAATATTTGGGGTTGATAATTGATGGTATGGAAGAGAACAAAATACTTTTACCACATTTTGTTCGCACACCCAAAAATTTACACGAGGAAAATTTTACTTAGTATCACTTGGTCGGTTGTATGGTCTTCAATGGGAAAATGTTGCCAAGGGTGTACTTCATAGCTCCAAATATTCATAATGATCAAATTTGACAATAACCATAAATCATGATGTGCTTCCTCATTGGTCTGGTAATCTTCCTGAAGTTTTGTATCTACAATTGGACAACACTTGGCGTGACAAAAGAAATTCGGATTGTTCTTAGATATCTAAACATGCCTGCTAAATTGAAAATTTTTAAGAAGGTAAAGGTTGGTTTCCTTCTTGTTGGGCACACTCATGACCATATTGATCATATGTTCAGTCATTTTTCAGTCACATTGAGGAGGAAGGAAGTTGGGAGCTTTCCATCATTAATTGAATGTATTAAGAATTCATACATGCCAGAGCCTTCTTTTGATGTTTTGGAAGAAACTATTGACATGCGAAGGTTTATTCTGGGATCGCATGGTGGGGAGAAATGCATTGAACAAATTACTGACATTAGCTTCCAACATCAATTTTGTATCAAAAAATTGATGGGAAAACACTAATATGGGGCTAGAAGTATTCAACTACTACAGAATGGGCACCATCATTAGGTTTGGAATTTTTGAAGTTCATTCCAGATCATCCAATATTTGCATCAAATATATTGTTATTTGGAATTTTTGAAGTTCATTCCAGATCATCCAATATTTGCATCAAATATATTGTTATTACAATCAGTTCCTGGAGTTCATAATGCACGTAGACATAATGAGATATAAATTATTCTGATTGCCTAGAAGAAATTTAAAAATGTATTAGATATACATATGAGTACTTTGATATTGTTGATTCAATTTGGTGGGAGTCTTTTTTCAATAATCAAAGTGATATCATTTCAAGAACAACAAATGAAGATATACCTTTGAAAAATCCATTTATTTGACCACAAAATGTGTCAAATGAACATGAGGAAAGAAACATTGTTGAACAACAACAATCTCAAGGTATTATTAATTCTTCATAGGTAGAGGAAAGAGAGATGCATATTGGTTCCAGAAGATCTTGTGCACAACGTGAAGCTATGGAAGACCGTTACAGGGTTTCAATACATGATATTAAGGAGGGTTGCATGACCGCAGTGCTAGTAGATGGAGATCCCAATGGCTATCCATTTTGGGTTGTTAAGGTTATAAATGTCATTACAGAAAATGAAGATGTTACAGGTGTTGAAGTACATTGGTATGACACAAATACACACCCATTTAATGGTGTGTATAATCCAATGATGGTAATTGATAAAAAATTTGGCGGAAAGAGAAAAAGAAAGGGCACAAATATAATTCGTCACCGCATAGGCCTCTTAAAATTGGAGGATGTTGACATACTTGTTTATGAATTCAATTTAAAAAAGAGAGGAACTCTTCGCTTCAAGACAATAGAAATTCTGAAAAGGTTCTTACTAGAAGGAACAGTGCTGAGATGGGGATCTACTAAAACCAGTTGTAGATCCAAAAGAATTTTGAAACCTAAAATGGTGGGTATGTATGTGGACTCAGATGGGGCACTGGTTGATGAAGGAGAATAATATGGAACATCTTCATCTGCATCGAGTCATTCATATGAAGATGTGAATTTTGATGGTGTGCAAGAAAATATGAGTGATTTTGAATAATTGTATAAGATAGTTTATATAACTGATGTTTGCATCGTATCTATAAATAAAAATTTTGATTTCCATATGGTATTAAATTAGAAGTTATGAGTCATTTTTATTTTTGTTGGATTAAAAATTTTAATTATGATGATTTTTATTGTTTATAATATCTACAATGCAACAATAACTTAGATATATAATATATGTTTCATTCAATCTACAAATAATGACATTTTTATTAATTTAGTCATGTAATTTGTTCATATTGTCATGGTTTTTTAATTTTATGGTTGAAAATTTCCCAATTTTTTTGTATCTCTAATGTTATAGTTGAAAACAATTAGAATTTTAGCTATCTTTATTGTCATGTTATTATATGTTTAACAATATGCATGAAAACTAATAGAATTTTAATGTGTTTCAGATCCCATTATTTTATCTTTATCGTCATTACTAAAACATGTTGAAATTATACTTAGGAAAGAAAAATTTTATTCTACCAAAAACATTAGTGTTTTTTTTCCTCAAAAACAACTATTTTTTCGCACATAAAAGTTTGGTTGTAATGCCATTTTTTAAAAATGTTGAAAATTGACCCTAAAAAAAAAGCATCGTTCCAGTATCAATAGTTTTCTTTTTTAGGGTGTTTTTTGCACAAAAATTTGGTTGTCACTGTCATTTTTAAAACATGTTCAAAATTGCCCTAAAAAAACATCGTTCCAATATACACATTTTTCATTTTTAACATTGTTTTTCATGTTTTTTTGGGCCAGTGTTCCCATTTAGTTCTTGTTTCAAAGTTTACTGTTTATCTCGAGAGTCTAGAGTGTGACCAACTTTTGTCATATGCACATATGTCTCATGATACCATCTGTGACACTTGGAGGGTGCACGACATACGTGATACTGACCAGGTACATATATAGCAAAGTTTTGACTCTTATAATCAAATTATACATTATTTATATTAATAAGTTCATATAAGATTTCATTTATATTAATAATTTCATGTTAACATTCATGCACAACCCAAATACATTGATGAGCTTCTGAGTTCATCTAAGTGGGTAATTGACCAGCCATAACAGCCTCCTCCAATGCATGTTTCCATGGCTTAGTCTCCTCCACCTCCAGCTCCACCTCATAACACAAATGGACTAACAATTGAGGTGATTTATTTATTCCTAATATTTCAACATTTTCTTTTTTTAAGTTACATGTATGCATGCAAATGAATGCATAGACTAATTATAATTTGTCTTTGCCATTGTGTACACAGCCACAAAGTCAGAGAGGTGTCAATGTTGCATTTTTATGGACACATGAGTGGGATGTTGGGTATGGAGGCATTGAGCCACAAGCATGAGAGTACCAAACCCAGATTGATCAGATGTATTTCCAGATTGTTTATTTCTAGAGCACCAAATCATTTATTTCCAGATTGTTTATTTTGTACAAATAATGTTTTAATTAATTTGAATTTAAATGTGTTATATTGCAGTACCATATTATGGATGCTCACTCTGCACAAAAAAACACATATAAGAGTTTTTGAAGCAATACTTTCTAGAATGGATCATAAATAGTTTGTATACTTTTAGACCCATTTCTTAGGGCACATTCACATGTGATGTACAAACTTTGTATATTTTCATAAATGGATAGTTGATGGATGCATGAACATTATTTTAGTTTATGGATGCTTATTATTTTAGTTTGTGGATAGTTTATTATCATACATAGCTAACAAGATAACAATTTTGACTTCTCAGGAAATAAACTAAGAAATAAGTACAATCATAGACTATGATGCAAGTCATTTTGGTACTTATAATGGACTAAAATATATATTCATGATTCAATTAGAAAACACAAATAGGATTGAAATACATTTTAAATTCAATTTTAGAAGATGTCTTCAACTAGTAATGTTAAAATAATAACTTGTTTTATTAAATTTTATTTCTTTTGAGATCATCTATAACGGCGAGTTCATAAGACATGATATAATTCATATGTATTGGAATTTAATATACCAAAAAATAATTAATGATATATTTTTTTTAAATAATTATATATAATTTTATGAACTTTCCTAAATTTAATTGGCTATCAAATATTTCAATCAATTCCTTAACTTAGGACATTCAATTGAGAGCATTCAAGAAGTAAAATTTTACAAAATAACAATTGAATTCTAGTTTCATAGACTAAGGAAATAAGTACAACCTTAATATGATGCAAGTCACTTTGATACTTAAAATGAACTAAAATATATCATGCACATCAATTTAATATTTAATTTGTATAAAGTGTCTTTTAGTGTAGTCAATGTATGTTAATTTAAACAATTAATGACATGATTATTTAATTTTATGCACTTTCCTAAATTTACTTGTCTATCCAAGTATTTCAATCAATTTCTTATCTTAATACCTTCAATCAAGAACATTCACGAGGTAAAAGTTTATAAAATATCAATTCTAGTTATCATATTGGCTTGCAGAAAGTGCCTTTTAGTGCACAATCAATGTATGTTAATTAAAATGATTTTAATTTAGGTGTCAAGATGTAAACTACACATAAGTTTTATTCGATTTTATTTCTTTTGAGGTTATGTAAAGGAGCTTAATAGTCTAACATGATATATATCTATATATATATATACCGTTGCACTTTTTACTTTCCAATATGAAGCATGTATCAAACAAACACATGACATATTTATTAATAACATAAAAAAATTTAAATGTTGTTCCTAACCTAGATTGTTGAATTTCCATTTTAAGTAAAATAATATATCAACTTGGTTGTTACATACTGAAATGGAATATCTAGAAACCAAATATGTATGACATGTATATAGATCTATAAATTTTCTTACATCTTCAACATGAATACTATACACATGACATTTAAAAATTTTAAGATGAATTTTTTTAATTAAATCTAAATCTAAATCCCTATTAATTCTAAATTTTAATTAAGTTATAGATCTATGGGGTTCACATAAAGATCTTTTCCCTAAAAATAAAAACTCATTGAAATTTGGTGTACTTTAGAAACTTAAGCACCTCAAGGAAACTAAATCTTATATGACATACATGAATTCATCCTAGATAAGAGAGAAACATGTCTCTATTCAAAATTAGAAAATTACAAGAGTATTTAACTATCACATTTATAGATTGTACAAAAATCATACATTTGAGATCTCTTATACTAGATTAGATTACACTTGACTGTAATAGAATCAGCTTTAGGGCTTGTCATTTGCATCATCTACTCATATGATTTATGGCTCATAGGAATGAAATTTTATAATATGTTCATGGTCTGATTTTGTCATCTTCCATCTCCTTGGTTGAAGTTGCTTTTTTTTTTTCTATGAGATTGAGCATAAAATATCTACAAATGATGTGATCAGTCTGTTTTTTAACCTTTTCAAAAAAGTGGCCCATCACAACCATGTTACCAATTTGGTATGTGAATTTTCCATATTCATATGGTCTCACCAACCTATTTTTCACGTATGTGCATGGAATCAAATAGTAGGCCAAATTATCTTCATTTCCTACAAGGGTAGTGACAGAAAAAACATCTCCAACAACCAAAATACAAAATATGTATTAGTTAAATACATTCAAGATTTCAATTTATAGATAAAATTATCAATGTTAGATAGGCCATATACCTTCCCTTACAATATCAGAGACTCAATCATGATCAAGTGAAATGATGGCCTCTTCATCATGCATATCTTTCCATGTCAAAATTGGATGATGTCCCTTTGGATAAGAGGCACATATTTCCATCATTTAATGTACCCATGTTTTTCACAGTGATCAAGTCTACATCCATCAACACCAATGCAAAAATCACAAAAAAATGTGAGTTTTCTTATCTTGATGGAAAATATCTCCTCAATGTCCTTTCTTCACACTAAGTATAATTCCCTTGGTCCTTCCACAGTACTACAAAAACAAGGAATCGATCCATTCACATCGCCAAGTTTAATATTCCAGAAGAACCTACACATAGGCCTTATAGATTCATGAACTTCATGTCCTAAATGGGATTTTCACTAGTTGACCACCTCTAGTGATGATTTGAGTCGACTTTCATTATGAATCATTTGGTACCTCCTAAGTGCTCACTTAACACAAGCACCTACACCATCATGCTCACCATTTCCATGTCATGTTTTAAAGTAGCTCCAATTATGCTAAAGTTTTTCCTTCTTGTGTAGTCGACTCAACCAATAAAACGTATGTGCTGAATTGAACTTCATTACACAACCATCTAACCATATCCAATACTTCTTTAATGACATGCCATTTTTTTTAGCGATTCATAAATCATGTCAAAGTAATGTTTCAAGAGCAATGTGTCATGATCGTGATCATCACTAATGTAAAAGTGGTCCTCCTTAATCACATCAGGTGACTCACCAGTGTTATCCCTAAGATAAATGTTTAATTATACATTTTTGTTAGAACATGTATGAATATGGACACTTGTTATGAGTGATAATACTCACTTTGTATCTCTATCTAAGGAGAAAATGTGTAATTCTCAACAAATTCCACCATTTATAGGATTGTGTCTGGCTGAAATTCTTCACGAGAACGGTTAAATTTAAACTTGCAACCTATAACTGTGAGTGTTTGATATATTTATAGATTTGGTTTTGAAAAACCCCCATGAATTGTGAAATAAGAATCTCATCCTCAACATAGTTGATCCTCTTAGGCCCCAGAGTTGAAGAAACTGGTTGATTTCCCACAACATACTCATAATGCATCCGTCTGATGGTGACATCTGACATCCCAAACTGGTTGGGATCAATAAGAAAGTTCCTATGGAATAATGCCAAATAACCACATTCAATGTATCTTCTCCCACCTATACATATTTTATTGTAATGCAACTCTTTGGGCTCCCATTCTACACAATATTGATGGAACAAAATCATGCACTGTAGGAGGAGTAGGGTTGCCATGAAATTTCTTGTAAAATTCCCAGAAAGTGTCATAATGAAGTTGCAACTCAACATGATATAAGCAACAACACATGTCACAGATTGTATTAGGCTTAACAAACCATGGCTTCAAATTCTGAAATGCCCTTATGGATATCTTCATATGCCAATTACTTTCCTAAAATTCCTCAAAGAATGCAACTTCTATCATTTCTATAATGTGCTTAGCATTTTCAACATACTCACCATTAGCTATGCGATGTTGTACAACATCCTTTCTATCTAGAATAAGACGGGAATGACTCTCCCAAAAATCTACCACAAATGCTTTGGTTCCTACTGTAAGCCTATTTTGTTAGGGCTTCCTGGTGATAATGGCCCACAAGGAAGACTCATCATTTTCATTCACTCGAACCCTGAATTTTGTATGCTTGTGCAAGGTTTTTCTCGAGACATGGAGCAATTTCAACATTGTTCCCAACTTTTCTTATCTTGATGTACTTGGTGCAACAACAACTGTTGTAATTTCCCTGTGCGTAGCTTGAACGTCAGGTTTTATTAAATTTCCAAACATAGTGAATGCCTTTGATATATTTGTAATGGCATTCATATGTGTCTTCTTGCTTTTAGCACCTTGGACACCCAAAATCTTTGTGGCATGTTTTAGTTTCTTATGTATGAGAAACCCATGTAGTATATGAGCTTGTGCAACAATTGAATGTTTCTCATAATGTCGTTGAATGATTTTATTGATGTGGTATCTAATAGTGAGAGTAGGGATAAGCTTCCCAAGGTCCTCTATTATGCTTCAATCAAAATTTTATGCAAACAATCCACCCTTTCCAAACAACTGCAACTCCCTATTATCCTTTCAACTTGAGAGGAAACAATTTGTTCGTCTAGTGGTTAATCAGCTTGATATGGAAACTATTCTTCCTCCATTCATTGATTAGCTTTACATGGCACATTTTGTTCCCTAGTGACAATTGATTATCTTGATAGGGTATGTGTTCCTCTAGAGGTTGTTGAGGTCCATATAGAACATCTGGTTGATCAAATTTATGCAACACATCTTCTCCCTCATGTGGTTGTTAGATTTCCATCCTTGCATAGTGGAATACGAAATATACTGGTAATTCCAATGAATCATCATCATAGGTCAAGTGAATAGTAAACCTACACATGTTTATTTAAGAAATCACAATAGGTTGAAGGTCATGACATGAGTTGATAATAGGCAGCTAGGTACCAGAATTTGACATGGATCAAGGGTTTTAAGTTGAAACAAGAAAATAAAAGGGTTTCAAGCTCATGGAAATATGGGTTGAAGAATAGAGCATCAATAAAGTTATCAGTCCTAATGCCAATAAAAATAGTGATTCAGAATATGATGAAAGGTAAAATCATTCCTCCTCACTCAACAAAAATCAATTTAGAAACCCTATGGTTATAGAAAAAAACCCTCATGAAAAGTTAAATGAAAAGTAATTTGATAGTTGGAAACTAGGTAGCAGAAGCTAAACTGCACCAAGGGTTATAAGTTGAAACATGAAAAGAAAAGGGTTTCGTGTTCATAGAAAGATGGGTTGAAGAAGAGTGCACCAGTAAAGGTATATGTCCACGTGCCTACAAAAGGGGTGATTCAGAATATGATGAAAGGTAAAATCATTCCTTCTCACTCAACAAAAATAAATTTGGAAACCCTAGGGTTCTAGTCACAAATTCTAGGGAAAATTTAAATGAAAAAAATTTGATAGTTGGAAGCTAGGTAGCATAAGTTGACATGGACCAAGGGTATAATTTGAAACATGAAAATAAAAGGGTTTCGATCTTAGGGAAAGATGGGTCAAGGAGGATCAGATGAATAAAGGTATTAGTCCCTATGTCAACAAAAAGGGTGATTCAAAATATGATGAAAGGTAAAATCATTCCTCCTCACTCAACAAAAATCAAATTGGAGACCCTAGGTTTCTAGTCACAAAACCTAGGGAAAAGTTAAATGAAAAACAAGTTGATCACTAGCAACTATATAGAAAAAGTTGACATGGACCAAGTGTTATAAGTTTAAACATGAAAAGAAAATGGTTTCGAGCTTAGGGAAATATGGTTCAAAGAAGAGTGCACCAGTAAAGTTATCGCTCCCTGTGTCAATAAAAAGGGCGATTCAGAATATGATGAAAGGTAAAAACATTCATGCTCAATCAATAAAAATTAATTTGTAAACCTTATGGTTCTAGTCACATGGACCAAGGGTTCTAATTTGAAACATGAAAAGAAAAGGGTTTTGAGCTCAGGGAAAGATGGGTCAAAGAAGAGAGAAAGTCAGTAAAATTATTGGTCCCTGTGTCAACCAAAAGTGTGATTCAAAATATGATGAAAGGTAAAAGCATTCAAAATATATGAAAGGTAAAATAATTTTCATGATAATGTGAATTGTATGTAGGAGGCATCTTAAGATAATATAATCCCTATAAAACATCTAACTATTGACAATCATTCTATTTTGAGAAATAAATCAGTTTGCAAAAATAGAAATAAATCAACAACACCTGAGACCATTACAGTAGTTGTAAGCACACCTGAACAAAAACATTTTCTTTAGGAAAACCAAATGAATCACATACATAAGACAAAGAAAAAAATAAATGGTTAATTTTACATTTAATTCTAATGTATGAAAAAATCAACAAAAAAAGTTTTATCTTAGGTTTTGTGTAACAAAAAAATTCTTAGAAAGACCTAACGTCCTTCTGCTCACGTAGTAACTGGGCCTTGTGAATATTTTAGAATAGGGCATTGGGGCCATGTGATAAATATCACTGGTGATGCTTCCATCAGCCAAAAAACCAACCAAGGTATGGAGAGTTTTATAGTGAACAAACGTACTAGGGATACATCCTGAAAGAGATGGTGATGCTTCATATAGTTGGACCAAGATCAACTCAGGTCTAAGTGTTCCCTCAACTTAACCTATAGGGAAAACTTCCCTAATATTTGGCCACTAATTTACCTGCATCCAGTGGGAATGGATGAATCTCAACTTCTAGTTGTCAATTTTGGACACATAACCCCTACCACGTGTCAGGACACAACATGAAGTCCCGTGATGATCAACTACCTAGGCCTTATCCCCTTCAAGGGTTTCTCTCCATGTATCAGATTTTTCACTGGATGATGTAGGATTTTAAGCTCCCTAAAAGTCAACTTTCTATGTTTCAATATGAAAAACAACCATGACGACTTATGTGTTGCCTATCACCATGGTCCTAGCCTGAACTATAAATTATCTTATGGCCCCTATGGAGAATTTAGTGTGTTCATGTTAACATTATTTTGAAATACTTTGATTTAATTAGGGTGTGAAACAAAATATAAGCTCAAATAAATTACGTACTAAGATTCTGGAAAGAGGATACGATTTATACAAATTTTAAGTGAGCTTAGTGTGTGGGGAGAATGTGTGTGCAAGTGAAATTGTGTGTATACAAAGTGTGAATTAATATGGATATACGGTGATTCTTTACAATTCCCTGATTTAAATTATGTGATGTTTGTTCCTTCCAAGAAAAGAAATGATGTGTGGAAAATGTGCCACTTACTTCTTTACTAATTATACTATGTTAGCATATGTTTGTGTTCAAAATGTCAAAGCAAAATATAAGAAATTACTCTACTTGCAATGATTAGTAGAACAAATTGGTTAGTAGTGATTGTGTGTGCAAGGTGAATCTAGTGCACATACAAAAGTGTTTGAATTGCAAGTATGTATATAAGTGGTTCACGGTCCTTTAATACAATTTCCCTAATTACACTATGTGATGTTTGTTCCTTGCAAGAAAAGAAATGATGTGTGCATGATGGACCACATACTTATTTCCTAATTATACTATGTGAGCATATGTTTGAGTGAAAAATTTCAAAGTAAAATATAAGCCTCAATTACTCTACTTGTAATGGTTAGTATAACAAATTGGTTAGTAGCGATGTTGTATGCAAGGTGAATCTAGTGCACATACAAAGTGTTTGAATTGCAAGTATGTGTGAAATATGCATTATATAGTTATAATGTGTGGTTAAATATATTTCTATAAAAGGTTAATAAAATACAATATTGTCAATTTTTTTAAAATAATTTGATATATCATAAGAATATTATCTCCATTTACTATGTGAAGCATTTGACCTTTTTCAAAATTAGTTCTTCTTAGCAACAATTTTTCATTTCTTCAAGAGACTATATAAATCCTAAATTAAAAGTGAGCTCTACAACAAAATGAAGCTTTTCAAGTCCTTTTTCAAATTTACTTATTGTTAGCAACATTCTTTTATTTCTTCAAAAGACTATATAAATCCCAAATTGAAAGTGGTCCCTACCATAACAAGTAACATATTATATATATATATATATATATATATATATATATATATATATATATATATATATATATATATATATACATACAACATTTAATTTAATTTAAATTCAATGTCATCTACTCATTTGTATAATAATTTGCAAGGTTGTTGAACTAAAGACTAAAAGAAATTAAGTTTAAATTATTCTATAGGAAACTTCTAAATACATATTTTAGAGGGGATTATTAGTTAAAGAACTTAATGATGTGGCAAACCTTTCAAATTTGAGAGAATGAGATATTCTTGAAAAATCAAGCTAGTGATTACCAAATTGAACGACCAAATTTATTTCATGAGATAAAACAAAATCTATATCTATAAATTCATACAATTTAATCAACTATAAGATAAATTGTGATTGAAAAACCATACAATACATAAATACATGCTCCATGATACAATAAGGAACCTATTCGACTCATTTTTAAGTGTGTTAATATTTGAATGTCTACTATACAAAATCAAATTAGTTGGAAAAATGTTTCTTCATTAGAAGTAGCATGTCATTTAACATTTTAAAATGTGTACCTAAAATTACCATAACACAATAGTAAAAAGAGCTTTCTTAAAGGAAGAACTTATCATAACTATATAGAATTTCACAATTCCAAATAAAAAGTGGAAGAAATGTGGGATGCGAAGGATAATGAAATTGTTGACAAGGAAACAAAAAGAAATCAAAAGATATATATATATATATATATATATATATATATATATATATATATATATATATATATATATATATATATATATATATATATATATATATATGTATATGTATATATTTATTTATTTATTAGTGGATTTAAAGAACAAGGAAGATGCTTTCAGGTCTGATCAGCAATGAATTTACATTGTTATCATTTGTGTTGAAGAGGGGCACAAATGATTTAAGTGTTTTTTTGGGATCTAATGCAAATTTGCAACAAACTATGTGTTTTGGAAAGTGAGGATGAAGACCTACATTCAATCACTTGGAGCTAATGTGTTGGATGTTGTGTAAGAATCATATCAAAGACCTCCAACAGTGGTTACCAAAGATCAGAAGTTCGAGCTCACATACAATGCTAAAGCAATGAATTCCTTGCTTGCTAGCCTACTTGAATCATAACTTGTCAAGGTGATGGATTTCACATCTACCAAAGCAATTTGGGACAAGATGAGAAGTTGCTATGAAGGAGACAAAAAGGTAAATAAATCTAAAATCCAAGGTTGTAGGATCCAATTTGAATCATTGAGCATGCATCATGATGAATATATTGAAAAATATTTTTTAAGAATTGATGAAGTTGTGAACACCATAATAGGGCTTGATGAAAAGCTAGATGAAGATTTGGTAGTTCAAAAAATACTAAGATCTCTTCCTGAGAGGTTTAATCCCAAGGTTTCAACCATTGAATAAATCTCAAGTGTGAGCACTCCCACTCTAGATAAACTAATTGGTAAAGTCACTGAGTATGAGATGAGAACTTCTAAAGGAAAGGCTGCAGCCAAAGAATCAACCTTCAAAGCAGAAAGGAAGTGCAAGGATGAGAATGATGACTCGTGATGTGAATTAGATGAAGAAGAATCCAAATTTGTGGGGAGGATCGAACGAGGATTAGGAAAGTATAAAGAAAAGTTATGATTTAAATGTTTTAATTATGGAAAAGTTGGTCAATATGCATCAAAGTGTCCTGATAAGAAGAAGAAATATTATAATCGTAAAGAAAAAATTGAAAAAGTTCAAATGAACAAAAGAATGCTAAGAGGAAAGGTTTCTATGTTCCAGAAGAAATCTTCTTGGAAAGTGAGCCTAGCCAATCCTCAGATGAGGACAAAGATGATGTGATCCCTACATAATTCATGATGTTGGCCATAGAAAATCTAGAAGTCGAGGTTATTTTTGATGATGCATAAGGAGAAGTTGAATTTGAAGGAGAACTATTAAGTTATCTTAAAGAAATAAAATGGCTGAGGAAGAAAATAAAGTCTTGAAGGAGTCTTTGAAAAAAGAAAAGGTTGGGGCTATAGAGCCATTGCTCCTACGAATAGAAGAAGGTAAGAAAATACAAGAAACATTGAACCAACTATTGATTGAAATGGATCAAACACATGAGAAGTTGGAAGGAGAAATTGTATTGTTGAAGAAGGAGTTGGAAAAGGATAAAACAGAGCTCTGTTTCAATCAGAAATTTGGAAAAGGGACTAAATATCTAAATGAGATATTGGAAGCACAGAGAACCTCCTCAAATTGAATTGGTCTGGATATGAAGTTCAGTCGAATGCATGATCTAAATTAAAGGGTAAAAAGACAACTACCTTTGTTCCTAAACAATATGAGAATGGCACAGCAATAAGAGACACTTACTCAACAAAAAGGAAATTAGTAGCAAAAAAATAATAACGTTGGCCAAGTAAATCGAACAACCCAAAAATCAGCTCAGCATAGAATGTAGCCTTCTAGTAACAATGATATATTCCCAAGTTGTTGTTTCACATGCACCAATTATGGCCAAAAAGTATAAAACTTCTGATTCAATCTCTGTTACATACAACTCAGATCTAGTAGAAGAATTCAACAGATAAAAAACAGAACTAGGTACAATAACTCTTTTTCTCCTCTAAACTATCTAGTGCAATGTTTTAAATGTTAAAAAATTGGGCATATAATGGTCAATTGCAGGCTAGAGGAGAAGAAGACAGAGCCAGTGATTGAGAAAATTGAGAAAAAACCCATGGTCTGGAAAGAAAAAAAAAAATCAAAGCAATGCGATATTGCATTGTATGCTCAAAATGGTGGGAGCCATTGATATGTGCACAATGGATTTTTAAGCACATGAGAAGAAACGAAAGGAATTGTATGACTTGGGAACTATTTGAAAAAGGTAATGGTCAGTCTATCGAATGGAAAAGATAAAGCCAAAAATGTTTTATATGTCGATGGGTTGAAACATAATCTACTGAGTGTCTCTCAGATGTGTGATCAAGGCTATGATTTGATCTTCAGAGCTAAAAATTGTCAAATCAAGTCCACAGGTACATGAGAAATAATTGTTGAAGCTGTAAGAATAGATAACAATGTCTATGTGCTAAAAGAAAATATAGAAAAGTGTTGTTTGAAAAATATTGATGAGAGATGGTTATGGAAAAAAAGGCTTGGAAATCTAAACTTTGACTAGATTTTCAAGCTGAGCAATAAAAACATTTCTAATGATTTTCCCAAGCTTTCAAATCTAGAGAATATTATTTGTAAATCCTACCATTTGGGAAAGCAAGCTCGAGTTCCTTTCAAGGCAAAGGAAAACTCTTCATTAAATCCATTACAGGTGGTACACATGGATTTGTGTGGACCATCCAGAATGTAGTCAACCATAGGTAAGTTGTATTTCACTATAATAATAGATGATTTTAGTAGGATGATGTCGGTTGTCTTTCTCAGAGAGAAATATGAAGATTTTGAGAAATTCAAAGAGTTCAAAGCAACGATTGAAAATGAAATTGAATGAAAAATAAAAAGCATAAGATATGAGAATGGAGGTGAGTTCACTTCATTGGAATTTGATGAGTTTTGTAAAAATAATGGCATCAAGAGACAATTTACAATAGTAGAGACTCCGCAACAAAATGGAGTAGCGGAGAGAGAAAATAGGCCAGTCCAATAGTTATCGAGAGAAATGACGGAAAAAAGGAATGTCCAACAAAGATTTTGGGTAGAGGAAATTCATACAATAATGTTTATTTTCAACAAATCTCATTTTAGACCAAATAGTAACAAAAATCCTTATGAGTTGTTGGGTAGCAAACCTGCAATAGTTAAACACTTCAAAAATTTTGGCAACAAATGTTACATCAAGAGAAATGATGAAAAACATGGAAAATTTGATGCCAGAGTAGATGAAGGCATTTTTCTAGGATATTCACACACCAACAAAGGTTACAAATGCTACAATAAAGTCACCAAGAGAATCATTCACTGAATTGATGTGAAGGTCGATGGACACGTTGATCATGAATTCAAATGGCTTGGAAAAGCTAGTGCTAATGAACCAATTATCATTAGTGTAGAAAACGATAAGGAAACTACAAAATAAAGTGACGAAGATCCCTCTAATCCTCAAACCAGATATACCCTAAGGTTGTACAAAGACACCACCCCACTAATCAAGGGTTGGTGCTCCCTCCAATGTGTGTTGGAGAATAGTTGGGGTTGTAGCTCCATTTAGTTGTAGCTGATAAAAGAGGGAGTTGTAGCTTCTTGTTGGTTCTAGCCAGATAAATTATAAAAATAAGTTGTAGCTTCCCCTATGAAAGAATTAAAGAGAAGTTCTGAAAGATACTTGTTCTTTTGTTTTCTATTATGTTTGTTGGCGGTAATCATTGTGATGGTTATTTAATTTATTGTTGAAGTACTTAATGGTGAACATAAAGTAAAATAAAGTTTTAATTTGGTAAAAATGCTACAATACTAATTCAATTCCCCTCTCAGTATTGTCTTTATTTCCAACACTAAGTTCTACGGACCTGACTTGGGACGTAATTATGAGCATGTCAGGACTTGTAGGGACCTTGCACATGTAGCACCATCTCTGAGATTATTTCCATAACCATCTCAGAGTGTGCCATTTCTGATAGAGCTATAACATTCGTCACAACTTGGTGTTGAGACTACGAATACCATTGCAGTTAGCATGAATAGGACGTTGGCCATTGCACATGTCACATTATGTGGAGAGATGAGAAGACCACCTTCAGTTCCTCATGGCCCACTAGTTGCATTACATGATGATTCACATCTAAAGAGTCTAGGGAATTACCAACTTTTGTCATATGCACATACGTGTTGACACCATCTGTGACACTTAGAGGGTGCACGACCCACGTGAAACAAGCCAGGTACATACATACGAAATTTCTGACTCTTATCATCAAATTATACATTATTTGTATTAATAAATTTGTATTAGATTGCATTTATATTAATAATATCATGATAAAATGCATACACATCCCAAATACAAAGATAAGCTTCTAAGATCATATGAGGGGGTAGTTGGCTAGCCAGAGAAGCCTCCTCTAGTGCATGTTTCCATGGCTCAGTATTTTACACCTCCACCTCCACCTCATAACACTCATGGCCTAACAGTTGAGGTGAAATTTTTTATTCCTTATATTACACATGCCCAGATGTAGAGGGATTTCTATGTTCTAGTTATTTGGATACATGAGTGGGATGTTGGGTCTGAGGCATTGAGCCACTTGTAGGGGAGCACCAAACCAAGATTATTCAGACTCCCATCTCACCTGACTTCCATTTGCACTCGATTGAGTCACAGGCAGGGGACTATTTAAATGCACAATTCACAATCATTTATTTCTAGATTGTTTATTTTGTACAAATAATGTTTTAATTATTTTGAATTTGGATGTTTTATATTGTAGTATTGGATTATGGAAACTCACTTTGTGCAGTGGAACACACATAAGAGGCATAGAAGCGATACTTTCTAGAGTGGATCATAGATGACTTGTATATTTGAAGGCCCATTTCATAGCGCACAATCACATGTGATGTACAAACTTTATATATTTTCATACATGGACAGTTTATGGATGCATGAACATTATTTCAGTTTATGTATGTTTATGATTTCAGTTTGTGGATTTTCATGTGTATAATCTAATTAGTATATATTTTCACATGGATAATTTATTATCATAGATAGCTAACAAGATAATAAGTTTGACTTCTCAGGAAATAAACTAAGAAAATAAATACAATATTAGACTATGATGCAAGTCATTTTGATACTTATAATGCACTAAAATATATGTTCATGGTTCAATTAAAAAACACAAATAGGATTGAAATGCATTTTAAATCAATTTTAAAAGATATCTTAAACTAGTAATGTTGAACTAATAACTTCTTTAATTAAATTTATTTCCTTTGAGGTCATCTACAACAACTTAATCATAACACATGATATAAGTCATATGTATTGGAATTTAATATAACAAAAACCAATTAATGATATATGTTTCTAAATAATTTTATATAATTTTATGAACTTTCCTAAAGTTAAATGGCTATAAAATATTTCAATCAATTCCTTAACTTAAGGCATTCAATTAAGAACATTCAAGAAGTAAAGTTTTACAAAATAATAATTATGAATTCTAGTTTCATAGACTAAGGAAATAAGTACAATTTTACTATGATGCAAGTCCCTTTGATAGTTAAAATGAACTAAAATATATCATGTACATCAATTTAACATTTAATTTGTATAGAGTGTCTTTTAGTGTAGTCAATGTATGTTAATTTAAACCATTAATGATGCGTTTCTATAATTTTATGCACTTTCCTAAATTTACTTGTCCATCCAAGTATTTTAAGCAATTTCTTATGTGAAGATGTTCAATTAAGAACATTCAAGGAGTAAAATTTTACAAAATAGCAATTTTGGTTGTCATATTGGCTTGTAGAAAGTGGCTTTTAGTGCACAATCAATGTATGTTAAATTACAATGATTTTAACTTAGATGTCAAGATGTAAAATACAAATAAGTTTTATTCGGTTTTATTTCTTTTGAGGTTATCTAAACGAGCTTAATAGCCATAAAATTGTGTATATATATATATATATATATATTATTTGTTGCACTTTTTACATTCCAATATGAAGCATGGGTGTAACTCTTTCCATGTTTTATATCAAACCAACACATGTACGTTAAATTACAATGATTTTAATTTAGATGTTACGATGTAAACTACAAATAAGTTTTATTCGATTTTATTTCTTTTGAGGTTATCTAAACAAGCTTAACAGTAATAACATTGTGTATATATATATATATATATATATATATATATATATATATTTTTTTTTTTTTTTTTTTTTTTCTTCCTTTTTTTCCCCTGGAAAAATCATAATTTTATTCATTAAAAATGATCAAAATTACATGTTGTAGATGCTCAAAAGCATATGCAATATTAGCAAGTTCTAATTTCTCAGAATCCATAAAAGACTAATCTATTCTTTCCTACCTTTCTTTTTTTCCACTTTTCGCCAACCACTAGTGTTGGGAGTGGATGTTACAATAGTCATTTGAGTCTCATTGGTATTGGCTTGACCTTCTTTGTTAGAATCAGATCCCTCTGAACCATGAATTCGTTTTCTGCCACTTATTTCTTTCCCTGTTGTGTGCTGCTCAAACTGCTGCGAAGAGTTATTGGTCCTCTGTGTTGTTGCCATGCTGTGTTATATCTTGTCCTTTTGTGGGTTGTTTTGTACTATCTGTACATTATTGTCTGTATTGTTTTTGTTGTAGTTTCTTCATATACCTCTTCTTCTTTGATCTCTATGCATTGCTAGACTTTTGGATTTTGGGTTTTCTTCTTGTTTCTTTTGGGATATTTTTTAGCATGTGGGCATGCACTATGGAGATGACTTGTTTGTTGACAGCTACGACACCAAAATGCCATGTTTTCATAATCAAGTGGTTGTGTCCACTGAATATTGTTGTGGATCAGAATTATGTGGTTAGGTAAACCTTGACTCAGATCTACTTCGACACATATTCGGGCAAAAGTAACTATGCCTCTTGTTACTCTATCTGCATCAATCTTGAGGAATTTTCCCAGTGAATTCCCAATTCCTGCTAAGACTTTGTGATGCCAGAAATGTAGTGGAAGATTATGTATCCTGACCCATACAGGAATTTTAGATACCACCATAGTGGTGGCATCAAATCCTGGGAACCAAGGGATCATAAATAGCCCTGCATTACCCCAAAACCATGGTCCCTCGTTAAGGGCATATTCCTTGTCTTTGGCTATGTCGAATTTGACAATAAAAAACCCTTGGAGCAAAGGTGAATATCACAATTCGTTGTCCAGGTAGAGAAAATCCATTGGTGTAATGCATCTGATTTAGGCCAAAAACCATTGAATCTACATATGACTACTTTGGTATGAAAATCTACAAAGAGTTCATTTACCTCAGGCATAGAGACTGTCAAGGCTGGTATCTGTGTTTTTTTCTCCACAATGTAGGGTCCAGGTAAGTCTGTAGGTGTTGCTGGTTTAGTTTGGGATTCATTATTTCCTTTGACTGTCTTTAAATGAGCCCGTGCCCTTGGAACTGGTTCTATAACAGCCACCTTGCAATCTCAAAATGACAATGATGTTCGAATCTGAGACAATACCATAATCTTGTAGCGTTCGATTATCCTGTAAGCTCTGTCCTACATGAATCAGGTTTTGCATGCATGCTGGAATGCCTAGGAGAGTATGGATTTCGTACTTTAAGTCTTGGATCTGCCTCCCCTTCCTGATCCTCTTATAGATGCTCCTTCCTTGCAATGTTTTGATGAAGATTTGAAGCAGATCTAGATTAGTAGGGGGTAGATCTGTCTGAGAAAGGCATCGATCTAGTTCCAATAGATTTTGTTTTGTTAGATCTGGGTAGATCGGTATCTAATCTCTTCCTTGATTTGCCAGATTAGGGTCATGGACGCTTTGCAGTTGGGAATACACTGGTTATGTCCGTTTCTTGTGTTCAATTTCAACTTTGGTGCCAAGATCTTTGTAAGTTGTCAAGGTCTATTGGAGATTATGTTTTCTCCAGATTCCCGATAGTGCTTCCCTTGCATTAATTTCTCGACATTTTGGGTCTATGAGTTGGAGTAATACATCACACAGACATACTCTGACCTCTAGATCTGACCAGAAAATTATCTGTTCGATCTTGTGGGTGTTTGGATCTGTTGGATCTTTGGTAGATCTGGGGATAATGTTGCATTTTGCTAAGGAGAGGATCAAACCAGGGCCAAACTTGGTCCATGCAAAAACTCCAAATTCATGGTATGGACGCTCAGAGAGTCGTTTGGCCAAAACCAAGTTAAGATCTGCAAATTCCCTCTCTGTCACCTCCTCAAGCGCCTCTCTGCACTAGATTTCCATTTTCTCAGCCCAATATTCTGTTATGCATTTTCCATGCACAATATTCATCCATTCGTCAGGTGTTTCAAAAGACCCTGATTTGTATTTTATCTCCAGATTCACAAATCTACAAAAGGTAAGTCCAAACCTAGGAAAAAATTCCAAATCTGACCAAATCAGAAATTTCTTTGTCTTCTGGGTGAATTGATCTAATAAGATCTAGCCCTCTTCATGGGAAGAAAATAGATCCAAAGAAACTGTGATCATCCTTTTCCAATTGAAGAAAATTTATGTGTCTAAGAGATCTTGGCGTTTTCGTGAGAGCTGATGTTTGACATATGGTGTAGCTCACTCCTCAAGTCTATTTTGGAGACCATGAGCTCCCATAATGCATCCTTCCTTATGACCCAGATAGTTGGGAAGAGGAAACACTCCAGCACATACAACATTTTCAGAAACCCTCGCCATCACAGCTCCTCATATAGGCTATTTTACAATTACTATATATATCTTTTATTTGTTGCACTTTTTACATTCCAATATGAAGCATGTGTGTAACTCTTTCCATGTTTTATATCAAACTGACACACGACATATTTATTAATAAAATAAAATTATTTCAATGTTGTTTAGAACCTAGATTGTTGAATTTCCATTTTAAGAAAAATATTTATCCAATTTGTTGTTACATACTGAAACTGATTTCTTGAAACCAAATATTTATGACTTGTATATAGATCTATAAAATTTCTTGCATTCTCAACATGAATACTATACACATGACATTTAGAAAAATTAAGATGAAATTTTTTAATTAAATCTAAATCTAAATCCCTATTAATTCTAAATTTTAATGAAATTTTAGATCTATGAGGTTCACATAATGATCTTATCCCTAAAAATAAAACCTCATTGAAATTTGGTGTAGTTTAGAAACTTAAGCACCTCAAGGAAACTAAATCTTATATAACATATATGTACACCATTATGAATCCATCCTAGATAAGAGGGAAACATTTCTCTATTGAAAATTACAAGAGTATTCAACTTTCACATTTATAGATTATACAAACACCATATATTTGAGATCTCTTATACTAGATTAGATTACACTTGACTACTATAGACTCAACTTTATGGCTTGCCATTTTCATCAGCTACTCATCTAGCGAATGGCTCATAGAATTGTTCTCCATAATATGTTAATGGGCTGATTTTATCATCTTCCATCTCCTAGGTTGACATTCCTTTGTTTTGATTTATATGAGATTGATCTGAGATGCTATGACTAGATGACTGTATTGACAATATCTCTCTCTCTCTCTCTCTCTCTCTCTCTCTCTCTATATATATATATATATATATATATACAGGCATAAAACATCTATAAATTATGTGATTAGCCATTTTTTTAACCTTTTCAAAAAAGCGGCGCATCACAAACTTGTCACCAATTTGGTATGCAAATTTTCCATCATCATATGGTCTCACCAACCTACTTTTCACCTATGTTCATCGCATCAAATAGTAGGCAAAATTAACATTGTTTCCTGTGGGGGCAGTGACAACAAAAACATCGCCTACAACCAAAATACAAAATATGTATTAGTTAAATACATTCAAGATTTCAATTTATAGATGAAATTGTTAATGATAGATGGGCCACATACCTTCCCTTACAAGATCAGAGACTTGATCATGATCAAGTGAAATGATGGCCTTTTCATCGTGCATCTCTTGCCACGTCAGAATTGGATAAGGTCCCTTTGGATTAAGAGGGAAATATTTCCTTCATTTCACGTGCTAGTGTTTTTCATAGTGATTAAGTCTACATCCATCAAAACTAATGCAAAACTCACAAAAACATGTGAGCTTTCTTATCTCGATGGAAAATATTTCCCCCATGTCTTTTTTTCACACTAAGTGTCATTTCCTTATTCCTTATATAGTATTACAATACCAAGGAATGGATCTATTCACATCGCCAAGTTCAATATTTCAAAAGAACCTACGCACAGGCCTTATACATTCATGACCTTCATGTCTTCATGGGATCCACACCAGTTGACCACCTCTAGTGATGATTTGAGTCGATATGCATCATAAATCATTTGGTACCTCCTAATTTCTCACTTCACACAAGCACCTGCATCATCATGCTCACCCTTTCCATGTCCTGTTTCAAAATAGCTCCAAGTATGTTGAATTTTTGTCTTCTTGTATAGTCATCTCAACCAATAAAATGTGTGTGCTAACTTGAACTCCTCTACACAACCATCTGATTATATCAATGCTTCCTTAATGATATGCCATTTTTTTTAATGATTCATAAACAAGGTCAAAGAAATGTTTCACAAGTAATGTGTCATTCTCATGATCATCATTGATGTAAAAGTGATACTCCTTAATCACATCACATGACTTTTAAGTGCTATCCCTACCATCAAATTTTAATGTTGCATGTCTGTATAGAAAATGTACAAATATGGACATTGGTTCTGAGTGATAATACTCACTCTATATCTTTGTCTGAGGAGAAAATGTGTAATTCTCAGTAAAGTCCACCAATGATAAGATTGTTCCTAGCTAAAATACTTCAGGAGAATGCTTAAATTCAAACTCTTGCCACCTAAAACTATGCGAGTGTTTGATATATTTATAGATATGGTTTTTAAACACCCCCACAAATTTTTAAATAGGAATCTCATCCTCAACATAGTTGATCCTCTTAGGCACCAAATTTGAAGAAACTAGTCAATTTCCCACAACCTACTCATGATTCTTCCATGTGATGTTGACATCTGACATCCCAAGCTGGTTGGGATCAATAAGAAAATTCCTATGGAACAATGCCAAATCACCACATTCAGTCTTCTCCCGCCTATACATATTTTCTTGTAATACAAATATTTTGGCTCCCTTCTGCACAATATTAATGAAACAAAATCATGCACTGTAGGAGGATGACGGTCATTGTGACAATTATTCTTGTAAAATTCCCAGAAAGTTTCATAAAGAATCTACAATTCAACATGACATAGACAAAAACACGTGTCACGAATTGTATTAGGCATAATAAACCATGGCTTCAATTTCTCAAACACCCTTATGGATATCTTTGCATGTCGATTACTTTTCTGAAATTCCTCAAACAATGCAACTTCTATCATTTCTACAATGTGCTTAGCATGTTTCACATACTCACTTTTAGCTATGCAATGTCGTATGACATGCTTTCTATCTAGAATAGCATGAGAATCACTCCCCCAAAAATCTACCATAGATGCTCTAATTCCTATTGTAAGCTTATATTAGTAGGGTTTCCTGGTGATAAGAGCCCAACATGAAGATTCATCATTTTCATTCACTTGAAACTTGAATTTGGTATGCTTGTGCAAGGGTTTTCTCGAGACATGGACCAATTTTGACATTGTTCACTCCTTTTTTGTCTTGATGTACTCGGTGCAAAAATATCAGTTGTAGTTTCCCTGCGTGCAACTTGAACATCAAGGTTTCTTGATTTTCCAGACATAGTGAATGCCTTTGATATATTTGTAGTGGCATTCATATGTGTCTTCTTGCTTTTAGCATCTTGGACACCCAAAATCTTTGTGGCATGTTTTAGTTTCTTATGTCTGATGAATCCATGTAGTATCTGAGCTTATGCAACAACTGAATGTTTCTCAAAATGTTTTTGAATGATTTTATTGACATTGTATGAAATAGTGTGAGTAGGGATAAGCTCACCAAGGTCCTCTATTGTTCTTGCATCCAAATTTTCTGCAAACAATGTTATGCCATAGATTTCAGACTATAACTCCTTCCTTTTCCATGCCTTGGAACTTGTTGATAGTTTCTCCTTTTGAGATGTTGGTTGTAATTTTCTCCCACACTTAGATGCTTCATGTCCAAATTTATTGCAAACTGAACATTCAATTTCATCTATAAGAGGTGAGAAGATATTATAAGAATTCTTCTTGACTCCTATCTCTTTCTTTTTTTTTCTTGCTTCTCTAGTCATGATAGTTTTGTATGCGATACATTGAGTAGCCTTATGACCAAAATTATGACATGAGAAACATTTTCCATTGAATAATTTATGTGACCATATAATATTTTGGTGTTGTTTACCTTTTTACTAGTGCTTCTGTTGTTGTTCATCCTTGGATAGGAGTGAACATGATTTACCTGTGGAATGCCTTTATTCTTTTGCTGAGGACTGAAGTTTTGCTGACTGGGTTTTGCTGCATTACTGAAGCTTTGCTGATTTATTTTTGCTACATTACTGAATCTTTGCTGACTGGTTTTTGTTGCATTTAGATAGATTTCAGTGGTGCCTGAAGAATTTTCTGGTTGAGATGTTTCTCCAGTGTATCCAAGACCTGTCTTCATAAGAGGAGAGAATTGTACCTTGATAATTTCATCTAAGGCTTCAAAGTCTTTAGCAAATCTAAGATTCAAAGTTTTTATTTTCTCAAGTTCCTTTCCTAGACTCACTACTTCACATTCTAACTTCTCATTATTATTTTCTTTTGCTATGAGTTGATGCTTCAAAGTATCTATGGCTACTTTGTTTTCTTCCAAACAAATTTTGAGTTGAGTAATTTCTTTCAAAAAATCCTTTTCTTCTAATGCACCCACAAATTTATCATTAGACTCATTAGTATTTTTCTCAAAAGACATGATTAATTTAAGATCTTGATCAGATGTACCTTCTTCACTATTTTACAATCCATCACTATTTTCATGAGTATAATAACTTCTTCTACTATCAAACCATCTCCTATTATATTTTGCAGAATCCTTCCCTTTGTGATGGTTGTCTTTATGAGAACATTTAGCAGCATAATGATCAACTCTACCACAAGAAAAACATTTGAAGGGAATATTACCTCTGAACCTTTGGTGCCCAGTTGAAGTTTCTTTACAAATTTCAGTTCATTTTCTTCTAGTATGTATCCTGATTCCTTGTGTTCCTCATTTTCTTTTCCTTTTGCAGATGCTTTAAATGCCACTT
The DNA here is from genome assembly GCA_031772625.1 of Pinus tabuliformis. NCBI lineage: Eukaryota > Viridiplantae > Streptophyta > Pinopsida > Pinales > Pinaceae > Pinus > Pinus tabuliformis. Next base: position 502,310,896 of record CM062804.1, on the reverse strand, counting down.
ATTTGAATTCTGAGGGACCTCCTTTCCTCATTTCAAAAGCAGTTAGGATCCCATGAAGTTTAACAATAGCAAGAGTCTACATATCAGGCTTCTCTTCAACGACAGACACTTTTGACTCGAATTTAGGAGTTAGAGATCTTAAGATTTTCTCTATAAAAGTAGTGTCTTTTATTTCTTCACCTAGATTTGTCATGTGATTTACAATCTCATCTATACGTAGAAATAAACTAGAAATAATTTTATTATTATGCATTCTGAGAGTTTCATATTGAATTCTGAGAGTTTGGAGCTTAACAATTTTTACCTTGATATCGCCTTCATAGCTTTAAATGATTTTGTCCCATATTTCTTTTGTTGTGTTTAGCTGCATAAATTTGACAAATTTTGATTCTGTAGACTTCCCAATAAATAATTGACAACTTTGGCATTAGTTTCATATGTCTTATTTTATGCTGCATCTATGGGAACTGCGGCTTAATATTGGTAACCTCCTTCCACAATTTCCCAAACATCTACTCTAAGAGACTGGAGATAGGATTTGGTTCTTGTCTTCCAATATATAAAATTATTTATGTTGAAGAGTGGTGGTCTGATAGATGTTGATCCATCTTGATTTCTCATCTTGGGAGATCTTCCTTCAAGCGATCTAGATTATTTTAAAGGACCTTCTCTGATACTAATTGTTGGGAAAAATACGGAGAGGGGAGGAGACAATGAATCTGTATTTTTAAAAACTCACAATAATAATTTACCTTTTCTGAAATGTATACGCAACTTGAATGAACCCAACTAGCATATATACATGACTGCTGTAAAAGAAATTAGTGTATGCCCAGTAAAATTTGTAAAACAACTAATTCTTTATCTTTTAAACTTTGAACCAGAATGTAAGATATTTTTAGGCATTTGATAAGTAATAAACAGGTGAAGTAAGAACATAATAAAGTATCAAACATAAGTAAACACGCATGAACACCAGGATTTAAGGTGGAAACCCAATGTGGGAGAAAACCACTGTTATTGTTGTCTCGGTCTTTAAAACTTATTAATATAAAAAACTTCTTACATTCTTGTACTGGTGCAGACTCATACTAGTACACAGGCACCCACCTACTTAAGGCTACAACCTTCACTCGTTCTCCAACTCCTACTAGAAAGGAGCTTCAACACCTTGATCTAATCACCAACTATTACTGACAGGAAGCTTCGCCTTCCTCACTGAAGGCTCCAACCCTCAACAATCTCCATGGACCACGTTTCATCAATTTTTCAGAATGGATCCAATATCAACACTTATGCTCAATCATCACTGTAATATAATCATCAATCTCCTACACACAAAATCAACGAATCACTGAAACCCAAAAAATCGATACATAATCAAAACTTAACCAATCAACTGGAATAGTTAGATCATTGAACTTATAATTTTGTATCAACATACATAATCAACTGCAACCTTGACCATTTATTTTCCAAAATGTAGATGCTACCTCACTTAAGGCAACCCACGTGCATACATGCTTTTCTGGAGAGAAAGCCGCGTATAGATCTTAATATACTGAAAATTGAAATTTTCACCACTGCAGTTTCTAGAAAGAACATTGAATCACACTCAAAACTACTACAACACTCTAAACCAATCATAGAACTTTCTATGATCTTCAATCACAATCAAAAAGTAATCTTAACATTCTTCAATCAATTAATACCCAAATTCAACTTCGTCATTCAATTAGATCTACTTCAGACATTATCACTCAACCCAGATCAAGATGAGGACACCATTGACAGACAATGGAGAAGCAACAACACTGATAAAGTTGATGAGTCATTTATAAATTGAAACCCTTTAATTTATATATGCGACTTTGCAGAAGTAAACCCACGTGTATACATGCTTTTCTTCAAACCAACCAGCATATAGATCTGCAAATTTTGACCTATAATTGCACAGCGCTTCAGAACTTTAGAAAGACCTAGATCATAATAATCAGAGATAAAAACATGTGTCAGTACTTAGATCTAATCAATCCTTGAACATAGTATACAATGAAAAGTCATTTCAAGTCTCATGATCTCGATCAATAATTGTATTCATCGGTGCATAATCGTTTTAGATTAATGTGACAATTATGGCCCTTACAATGCAAATATACTTCAGATTGAAGTATTCATCAAAAAACCCTTTCACTTGCACACTTTAGCACTTGGATTTTCACCTCTTTATATAGTTTATCCCATATCAAATACCATGGGTCAAAACTACATTAGTGTCGATGGTAATCTTTGACAGGATCAATATTCATTGTCGCGCTCATTACTATGGGCCAATACTATGGTAAGGACCTATTGGAGGCTCAAAAACTGTTGCCTCAACAAGGGCGATAACCACCTGGTTCGGACCTTGGGACAACTCCTTTTTTGTTTGGAATAGTGGCTCTGACTAGGGATGATGGGACCAGTTTCCCAGTCTATTTTTATGCTTGTGCTAACAGGATTATGTTTTGATATTTTTGGAGTAATACTTAGCCTCAAACTAATCTAATTTAACTAATAATCATGTGCAATTTGTCCTAATCGAAAATATTTATCTAACTATAACTATCCCTGAAGTAACATGATATATGCAATCTAAAATGATGTCTGAAATAAATTGATAATAAAGATCATTCAATTAGAATAAGAAGTGAATCCATTTAACAATGATTGTTTCATATAAAAAGTTAGCTGAAACGATATGAGAGATATATCGCATAAAAATCGTTCATGTATTTGGCATAAACTATAAATCATCATCATACAATAGTGCAATAATGGCAATAAAAAATTCAAACTTTCATACATAAATAGCTTGAAGATAATGTGTTGCTTGACACATAAGTAAGAATAATTAAGAGATAAAAGTACCATTTATAATACGTTCTACTCATGTGCTCCAGCAATATTGATCTACTTTCAAATCATCCAACATCATCTAAGAGTAAAGAAGTGCAATTTTAGTAGAAGATGTCAAATTCAAGTAGAAAATAAATCTTGTTCCATTAATTTCACCAGAACTTCCTCAAAGGGACAAAAGTGCATGTTCTGAAGAATGCTTCTGATAAAATTTCTGAACCCATCTCTAAATGCATGAGAGGGGTTTAAACAATAACTTATGAAACTAAAAATATATTATTACAAAAAAAAGTTGAGGAGGTTTAAACGACCTGCCTTAGAGACGTGCATAAAGACTAATCCTGCATTTGATCTTTCAGATCACAAATATCTAGCATGGTCTTGAGGAGTGTAGGTTGGCCGAATTTGGCTTTCAGTTGTCCTATAAACATGACATTGATGAGTGTTAGCACCATTTTCGCGGTAGAAACAATTAGGCATCCCAGGGTCATCTACCAGCTATGCGATTTTACCAGATACTGCCAATATGCCTCCCAATTTAACCTGGTCACTTGCCTAATTACTTATGTTCTTTCTTCTGTTGCTTGTTTCCATTGTAATTCAAGTTGTTTTACATTCGGAAGGAAACTAGGGGTGGTCTCTGCCACAAGTTTAGCACTATACAAATTTTCATTTACACTTTCAATGACGATGTTTGTCTCCACTATCGCATCCTCTATTGCATGTTCTTCCTCTTTGAGTTGAGAACTCCAACTTGCAAATAAGATCTCCTTATGTGATTCATCCAGTTTGGGCATGTCGCCTCTTCTCCCATTTTCAGAATTTCACCAAGTTATGAAATTTGAAACCTTTTTATGCTTTTCATCATATTCAAGTCACATTTCCACAACTTGGCTTGTTAATTTGTCGCTTGTTTCGTAGTGAGAGTTCCACTCTGAGATTTTTTAGCATAGCAATTCTTTTTGGTGTGTGAGCTGGGAATTGAGGCCGAGTGCTTCGGTAACAAGCTAATCAATCTTTGGGTCATCCTTATGTAGATATGTTATGCTTTGTATCTATGTCTCCTTATCTGCCAAGCTGCTTTGATGTTCTATTTGCATTTGTTGAAACTCCTACTGTAGCGTAGCCAATTGTATTTATGCTTGTTGGTTGGTTTTGGCTTACTGTAACTGTTGTTTGAGTGAAAAAATATTGTATTATTTTTCTTTAAGCAATAGTTCTACCTCTATTGCTTTTTCAATGGTTTTCATAGTGTATGCACCTGCGAACTACGAGAACCTGGTGAGTTTGGCCGATGGGTCAATGGATGATTCTTTCTAGAGGACATCCATCGGCTCATTGTCTAGAGTGGTAGCAATTATGGATTCCAATTTTCTTTTATTTCTTTGTGTCTTAACAACAACCTTGTCCAATGGGCTGTAAAATACATCAAGAGGGGGAATTTATTCTATTCTCAAAACAATCTCAGAAGTGGGGGTATCAAGAATGTGTTCTGTTTCTTAAGTATTCACAGTTCCCCCTGTCATAATTTCCGGAGTTGTTTCCTGATTTGTCACTTGCGTCTCTGGTGCTTGTTCCTCTGTGTTGAGTTTTTTTTTGAAATTATCCCCTTCCAAATTAATTACCCAAGGATTTATCAGTTGTATAGAGGGAGTATGAATTTTAGTCTGCTTGATGGTCGAAGTCTATTCATCTATCTTTGCTACAGACTGGGCTGTATCCTAGATTGATTCCCCACTCCTGCTTTTCCTATTTTATGATGACTTCTCGGATCCCTTGGAAGATTTCTCTCGAGATTCCTTTTCAGAATTAGTTTTAGATTTTTCCTTAGAGTCACCATCTATGCTTACACTGGGAGTGGGCTCCCTTATTGGTTCAATTAATAATTGGTCCAATGGGACCTTTGGTAATCTCTTTTCTTTGTAGCTATAAAATGCTTCAAGACCCTCTTGATCAAAAAGTATCCGTGTCATATGCTTCACTTCTTTGAAGGTATTCTTCCGTAAGGAAACATCATCAAATGGGTCCTTCTCATTGCTGAATACCTTTATTTTGACCATAGTGGTAAAATGCTTGACAATACTGAATGGGTCGTATTGTCTTACGAGGAACTTAGGTAATCGTAGAGACAACATATTATCTACTTCCCTGAATGCATGTCCAAGGTCATCTAATGCAAACGCTCCACGTGACATGGGAAATTGATACCAAATGGCCTTCTTTAACTCCTTCAATGTTTTGCTCATCCATCCTTCACTCCATGTCTGATAGGCTATCTCTCTAGCCATTACTTTATCTGGGACATAGAAAGGGAGAACATGGGGAGAGGTGATGCTGAAAAATACCCTAATGTATGTAAATGTCTCATCCCCAAACCATCGGGCTACTAGGAGGATGTCTATCTCGGCTTCTTGGGAGAATCTAGTGGCATCTTGGTTATAAATTCATTTATGGATAGGAAGCATAACCTCATGACAGATCTTGAAAAAATGTGGTTCAAAATTGGATTCCCACATGTCTTTGTGGTGGATGTGAATAGGAAGTGGATCTTGAATAGTGCACTTCCATCCCATAAGAGGGAATTTAGAACCAAAACAAATAGCATCCATTACATAAGCACTCATGAAAAATGGAGGGTAAACCCTCGAAGCAATACTTATTTTCCTTCTATACTCTATAATTGCTTTCACTAAATTATCAGACAGGATTTGTGCCTAATCTATTATTTTTGCATTGACGGCTGCATCTATTAATGGAAACCATTATGAGGATAATTTGTTACTGTCGGGTTTTCGAAATAGTCTACATAGCATAGTTGCAGCAAAACAAAAATGGGAACAAACATATGCGGTGGCGTACATATGATTTTTGTCTTTCTTGATTCTTTCATCATTATTTGACCAATTCTTTATGCAGTCCCCCAAGTCCTCATTTTCTTTGACGAATTTCTCAACAAATTTCCTGTTGTAGGTAACCTGTGGCTCCGGTAGGTGGTACATAAGCCATAGGTTATCTAGACTGAAAGATCCTATAACTTCCTGGCCTCCTGTTTTGAATTCTCTATCAGATATAACAGTGTCATCAATGATCGACTTAACCATGTCGGTATAGGGGATTATTTTTGTTCGTGTGGCTATTCGGTGTAGAAATGATCATGCAAGCTCAGTTAAGGAAGCATCAGAGGAATCACACCCATCAATTGTAATTGTTGTCTCAAGAATCCTTGGTTATTCTTCCACCAATAGCTGATACAAATCCTCCCATGTAGACGTCCCTACTTCCTTATTACATGTAGTATCCGTGAATAGAGGAGTCATTTTTGGCTTCTCAGAGGTGACTGCTTTCCCTTTCTTCACCATTGTTTTCGGCATCCTGTTTTGCGACTTTTTCTTGAAAGTCTTAAGAGGAACATTTTATCGAATAAAAATGATACTGAATGTAGGAATGAATCAATGAAGAAAACCAGTAAAGGTGATAAAGGTGTTTTATTTGAAATAACGTAAGAAGATATCAAATCACTCTAAATGGCCTTTCACACATAAATGAAATTAATTCTTCATAAATGCCCACTAATTATCTGTTATCTTTTAACTTGAATGTCCATAAATATTCACATTGTAAATTGGGAAACAATCTCCTAGGGTGGTGAGCCTTTAAACTGCGATAATAACGATTTTGTGATTTGCAAAGCAATATCGTTGATCGCTATATCGCATAATTTGTTTTCTTTTAACATACCACATTTGAGTTTGTGCGAGACATGAGATGAAAGAAACAAATGTCATTACTTATCCGGCTTCTTTTTAATGAATAATGGACCTCTGCATGTGTTGGTGGAAAGATTAAGAGGTAGGTCCTAGACGTGATCGCATTTCGCAATATCGGTTTATGATAGGTTGAGGCTTGTGCCGGATGATTGAAATGACATGCGAGAAGGCTATTATACCTTTGCAATTTCACATATCATAATACTTTGGGGTAACCTCTTAAGAGAAGTCTTTTGTTAACAGTGATGTTGAGATGTGATACTTTAGCTTTTTAAAGAAGCTTTAAGGACTTTCTAACATTGTGACCGTTTTTTAATATAGATTTGCTTTTTTTATTGTTTCATCATAGATCATGGTGGGTTAGAAAGGTATCGTTTGTGATGCATTTCATGCTAAATATGAAAAAGTAGCATTTTAATGGTTTTATAGGTTTTGTTTGATATCTTGATTTATTCTAAAAATAAAAGAAATACCTACATGCTAGGATTGATTTTTTGGGTATATATATTTTTTTGAAAGGGTCCCCATTTATTAAAGTAATATTTTACTACTAACGTTAATAAATGGGGGGTTGTTGACAAGCACAACAATTGGTGATTCACTTGGAAGAACTAGTTATCTCTAAGAGTTTTTTGAAATTCTAAAACTTCTAAAATAAAGATAGTTTTGAAAATAAAACTAAATTGCATGGAATACAAGGTAAGTAGTACTGCTCGTTTATCAATAAACAACATCTGCTCTAACTATCTTTCTTTTGATTTTCCTTTTTCTCACAGATAATCTTTTTACCTACATTAGTCATTACTTGATTATAAAGATAAAAGCAAAAGAATCTTGTTAGATTAGTTTAGGTGTACTCATTTGTTGTAGGTAGAGCCTCTGTTGCCAGCAAGCATTCATAGCCTCGACGGGGTTACCTATTACCCAGCAATGATTCAATATCCCACTTAAGTAAGAATGAAATTTTACAGATAAATTCTTCTGCATACTTGGTGCTTTCTTTATTTTATTGAATTAATTCATTCTTCTTTTATTTCTTAAAGGACAATGTCTTGGTTTGGTGGCCAAAATTGACAATGCCATTCACTTGATCTGTAACTAGACTGAACAAGCTAGCTCTTGATGAGACCCCTTGTCTTTTGATTGATCAATCTCAAGCCATTACCCTATTTTGATATTCAGTATTGGAAATGTTAGTTAGTTATAATATTATGATCACGGTAAGTCGGCTCTTGATGACACCTCTTATCCTTTAAGTTTAAAGTATATTTTAGAATTACACACTAAAATTGAAATCTACTTAAGTGGGGGGAATCATTGGCTCCTTAAGAGTTTCTGGACAATAATCGTAGAGTTTAAAGATGCTTTTCTGTAGAGAAACTTTGCTTTGTTAGTGATACTTTTCCTGACTGGTGTAAAGAAAATTTCTTTCTGAAGCTAAGTTTTATCAAAGATCGGATAATTTAGCAGAAAAATAGGCAGTTTTGGAGCTGTAGCACTCAACTATTTATTTCATGAATAAAGATTACTTTTCATAACCAATTCTACTTATACATGTGAAAAACAAAATTAAAAAGAGAAACTATCCTTCAGTAAACCCAAACGTAAATGTTTTCAACTTGTATTATTATTTCAAAAGAAAATTAACTAAAGAGTATACTATACTGTGATCAGAAGAGATAATCTTCTATGGAAAATAATTCTTTAGGACCTGCCCATTAATAGGTAGAGGTTCTCTCTTACCTGCTAAATCTTGTAACAAAAAATTTGATGGGCCTATTAGCTCGACAATCTGGAATGGGCCAAGCCACATTTGTTGGAGCTTAGTATGCTTGCCTTTCTCTTCGTGGGCTTTATCCCATTTTAACACTAAGTCTCCGAGTTGGACATTTTTTGAAGATACAGAATTTGAATCAAAGGATGCTTTGTCTAAGGATTTGTAATTGTCTAAGTTGCATAGACGAGGAAGGAGTTTCTTCGATGAATTGAACTAAGGAAAACAAGGGAATAACTATGTTTGTTGGTAAGACAACTTCTTTCCCATAAACAAAATTAAAAGGAGAAGTGCCGATGAAGGTTTTCTGAGTTATTCGATCTACCCATAGAGAAAACACTAAAGATTTATGCCAGTTATTTTGACTTTGATCAACAGTTCATTTAATAATCCTGATAAGGTTCTTATTTGTGGATTCGGCTAACCCATTTCCTTGTGGATAATAATTAGAAGAATATTTATGTTTAAAGCCTCTTTTAAGAGAAAACTATGTCACAACATTGCCTGAAAAGTAATATGCATTATCGAACATTAAGGCAGAAGGTAAATTGAACCTGGTGATGATAAATTGATCTATAAATTCAATAATGTTCTCAAAGTTTGCTACCTTGAGTGGAATTACTTCAACCCATTTGGTGAAGTAATCAGTGGCTGTAAGGATATATTTATGTTGCTTAGAAGAATGAGGAATGATCTCACCTATTATGTCCAATCCCCATTGTTCAAATGGATGATCAATGTTGGCTGGTTGTAACGGTAACGTTGGTTTCTTCTGTCTTCCAACAATTGTTTGACATATCTTACATTTCCTTACATAACTGTGTGCATCTTTTAATAGGGTTGGCCAGTAATAGCCTGCACGTAGAATTTTATGTGTTGTAGCATCTCCTCCAAAGTGTCCGCTAGCCGATCCATCGTGAAGTTCTTGCAATAATTTCTCTTCTTCAGATTTCTCGAGACATCTAAGCAAAACATAATCATAATTCATTCTAAATAGCACATTGTTGACAATTTGATATTGTTTATCTTTTAACCTCAAGGCTCTTTTCTTTGTGTAATTCAAATGTGGAGGTGCATATCCATTTTTTAAATAGAATATTATATCAGCATATGTTGATTTAGTGTCATTAAGGCTTACCTCAAATATTTGTACCTCGTCACTTGAATGCTATGATTCTAACATATTCGATGCTCCTGCCAACATCCTGTAAAAACCTTGACCTTTCACAAGGTTTGCTGGTTTGATTTCAATGTCATATTCTTGTAGAGTCGTAACCCAATTTGCTCCCTTTTCACCCACATCCTTTTGTACTAGAAGATTTCTTACTACTGGGAATGGTACTATAACCTTGGTGTGGGTTTTGAGAAGAAAAATTCTAAAGTGTTTTATTGATTTGAAAACAACGTAAGCTTGTTTTTCAACATCTGAGTAATTCAATTCAGCACCCTGTAAATTAGAGCTAAAGAAAGAAATCGAGGCTTTGGCTTTGTCTTGATTTGCTTGTATCAATATGGCTGCATATGATTTCTCGGAAGCGAAAGTGTACAAAGTGAAATGATTGGAAAAAATCAGTGTTGCTAAAGATAGAGCATTTATGATTGCTTGTTTTATCAAGTTAAAAGCTTCATGTTTCAACTGACCCATTTAAATGGAGAATTTTTTTTTATCATGGATTGAAGGGGTAATACAATTCTTGAGAAGTCAGGTACAAATTGTTTGACAAAATTTATTTGACCAAGGAAAGATTGCATCGATTTTTTGTGATGGGGTAAAGGTATTTCAGAAATTTCCTTTATTCTCTCTGGGTCAATATGAATTCCTATTGTGGACACAGTAAATCCAAGGAGTTTTCCTTCACTTAACATGAAAAAAGACTTCTTGGGGTTAAGGGAAATCCCATACTTTTGACAATGTTCAAAGATTTGTTTTAGATCTCTTAGATGATTACTACGCTTTTTGGAATATATGATTATATCATCTAAGTAGATTACCACTGACCTATTTACTAAATCCTTGAAGGCAATGTCCATGGCTCTTTGGAAAGTGGCACCGGCATTAATTAGTCCGAACGACATCTTTTGATAGGCGTAAGTGCCCCATTTTGTTCTGAAACTAGTTTTCAGTTGATCATCTGGATGGACTAATATTTGGTTGTAACTTGAGAAACCATTGAGAAAGGACATTAGTTCTGAGCCTGCAACTAATTGCAATATCTGTTCCATAGGAGGCAACAGAAAATTGTCCTTTTGGAAAGCTTTATTGAGATTGCGAAAGTCTAAACAAATTTGACTATCACCGTTTTTCTTTCTGACTGGGATGAGATTGGAGACCAACTTGGAATGCCTGACAGGAAAAATAATTTTGGCTTTTAATAGTTTATTTAACTCAAATTTAATCTGGCTTTCTAAATTAGGATTAATTTTCCTCAATTTCTGCTGAACAAGTTTTTCATGAGGGGTCATACGAATAGTGTGTTGAATAATATAAGTGTCATAGGCTTTAAGATCAATTAATTCATACCTCAAAGTTGAACTCTGAAGTTTTGAATTAATAGATCGTTTGAATCTATCTTTGAGGTCTTATAAATCTTCCAATTTAACTACAAATTTTGGTATAGCATTGTTGTTGGTTTCTTGCTTCAGTTGGTTGTCATGCTGGTCTTCATCAACTATCTGGGCATCATAAGAGCCTTTTGAAGTGAGTAATATTAAGATATAGGGATAGTTGTTAAAGATTCTCTAGTTGGTGATATTATCATGAATAGATAGCCTAAAAATTAATTCAATGGAGAATCGATCTGCACTGTAATCTTCTGGTGGAATAAGCTTGGAAGCTACATTAGCTAGGAGATTGGTGCTAGCATTTTGGAGTCTTGGGATAGAGGAAATATTAAATGCTGTAAAATGTGAGGTCAGGTCTTGGACTAATGATTGATAGTGTTTCAAATGTCCTGACAGACAGTGTATAGTATTTCTTACTTGTCTAACGATAATTTCGGAATCTCCAAACACTTGGAGGTATTTGATATTAAGACCAATTGCTTTGTACAAACCTTGAACCAATGCTTCATATTCAGAAATATTTTTTGTGCAATCAAATTCAAGTCTACATGCTAGCATATTATTTTCCCCTTTTGGGCTAACTAGTATGCATCCTGCCCCTGCTCCATCATTGGATATAGATCCATCAAAAAATAATTTCCAAAATAAATACTTATGTACATGTTTATCTAGAAAATTCACACATTTAGAGGTGTCTGTTTGGGAATAACTTTCAGTTTGAGATGTAATAGAGTTTTCTAAGAAAGGTGAAGTATGAGCATTGAAATCCCCTAGGAATGACTCAAAAGAATAATTTCCGATTATATTATTGCTATATGCTACTAGCTCATTTTCTCCTTCCAGTTCTATCACTATATATTTTTTATGTTTCTCTCAATCAACCCTTATCTAATTTTTCTTGCCATTATAGGGAAGCCACATGTGAGACCAGTCAGTTGCGAAGTAACCATGGAGCTTTTTTGACCAGTCCCTACTAAGGATTAAGCCATAGAATTTAGGAATATCAGCTACAAGTATATCAATGACTTGACAAACTTTTGGGTTTGATGAAAGTCTAATGGTTACTTGATTAAGTTCTTTGACAACTTCGACTTGAGACCGATCTAATTGTACTATTCGTACTACAAATTTATGAGGCTAGACGTTTAACTTAGTGCAGATTGTTCTAGGCAAAATGTTAGATGAAGCACCAGAATCAACTAAACAGTTGTGCAATTTTTTATTAAATACTTCAAAAGTAAGGAGAAATGGTGGAGTATGAGATTTAAATCTTCCGCCCATTAGAGCGATGTCAGTTGGATCAATTTTGTTTGCAGAAATACTAGGGGGTCTTCCCATTTCTTGAGTGGCTTGTGATATTACGGTGGTAGGAAGCGGGGTAGTGGGAAGTACTTTGAGTTCTTTCAAAAGTAGCTTTTGCTGATGTTTTAATTTACTAAGCTCATGAAATGTGATGTTTTCCCTAGTTTTCTTCATATCCTCAATAATATTGTATTCCATTTCATTAGGAATTATCATATTTTTGGATGAAGGTGGAGAATCTAATTTGGTAGGGTTTATTTGAGTAGATTTCAGTGAAGATTCCTTACCTATGACTTTATCTTTGGGAGGTGGCATTGAGGTTTTCTGTTTTGAACTTGATTGAGGTGGATCACGCTGATTTCTTCTTCTAGTGGCAATAGGTAGTGCTTCTTGATCTTCCTCATTTGGAAGGATAAAATCCCACATTCCTTGTAATTCCACTATTTCTTCATCGTCCGTCTATTCTTCACTGGAGGCTTCTTCCTCATCTCCATCCGATTCAACATTTGATATAGCATTTGGAGGTTTAGGATCGGTTGGGGCATGCCTTTTATATGGTCTAAAAGGTTTCTTGGAAGAAGATTCTGCTACTTGTTTTTTATGTCAACCATTTTGTTAGACATGGTCTTGAGGACATTTTGTAACCCTTCCAGATCAAAAGGATCCTTTGGTGGTTTTTTCCTAGAATCATCTCTAAAGGTTACTTTCTTAGATTTTCTTTCCTCTAATGCATTTTTCTTTTCTAAGGCCAAGATACATTTTTCAACAGCTATTGCTTCTTTCATATTTTCTGCTAGCATTGGTTTGGAAGCTCTATCAACGAAGATGGTCATGTTTCAAGGTAGAACAGAAATGTACCATTCATTTCGGACCTTCTCGCTAGGCTTGGACACCGTAGGTATTTTATTCAATAACTTATTGAAACATGAGTTGAAGTCCTTAATGGGTTCTTTTGGTTCAGCTTTCAAATTGGAGAGGTCATTTATCAAAGTTGTTGTAGACCTATAATCTCCAAATTTGGTTAAAAAATCTTGAAAAGCATCCCAGCTATTAATAGAGCCTGATGGTAACAAAAAGTACCATGACCTTGCTGCTCCTTGTAGAGTATATGGGAATAGTCTTACAACTATGTCTTCTTCTACTACTCTATTCAAATTAATGGACAACATGAAATTATTTATATGTTCTTCAGCTAACAAGACATTATCAGGGTTAAATTTACGTAACCATATTTCTAGATGTGTTGGCAATAGGGAAAAAGGTCCAACGATTCTAACATCTCCTGGGTTGGTGCATGGCCTTGGTTGAGGTTGATTATGTGCCATTGTTGGGATATTAGTATAAGATGGTGAAGCAGTGGTTGAAGGTGATTGGGTAGAGGATGGTGCAACTCCTGTACCTGTGTGAATCACGATTTGGAGTTGGGAAGTGGGTGTGTGACCTTCCAATGATATGGATGGAATGGACGATGTTGATGAAAGAACCTCACTGTGAGATTTTGATGGTGTCTTCTTATCCCTTTTATGACTTGGTAGAGGGAATTAAAATGGTGGGATTCCAAGCTTTTCACTCTGTGCTCTAGGTAGTGATTGCGATGGGGTATATTGAGACGTGACACTACCTTGGGATAACTCAGATTCTTCTTGAGAGATTGAAATCCCCTGCAATTTGTGGATCAGAGATTGTACTTCAGGGGGTTCAGAAGAAGAACCGCATGGCTTATTTAGGATTTCAGCAATGGGCTCTGTATTTTTATTTTCAACTTCTCACTTGGGAATAGGAGATTTGGAATGCGAATGAGAAGTTCGAGGTGATGGTGATGGAGTTTTACTCTTAGAATGGCATGTAGATTCAGATTTACTTGCCATTCATAGTCATGGCCCTCCTTCTAGTGCCAAATATGTTGAAGGCTTGAAAATTGTTGCCTTAACAAGGGGGATAACCACCCGGTACAGACCTTTGGACAACTCCTTTTTTGTTTGGAATAGTGGCTCCAACTGGGGATGATGGGACCAGTTTCCAAATATATTTTTATGCTTGTGTTAATAGGATGATGTTTTGATATTTTTTGAGTAATACTTAGCCTCAAACTAATCTAATTTAACTAATAATCACGTGTAGTTTGTCCTAATCGAAAATATTTATCTATCTATAGCTATCCTGAGAGTAACATGATATATGTGATCTAAAATGATGTCTGAAAGCAATTGATAATAAAGATCATTCAATTATGATAAGAAGTGAATCCATTTAACAATGATCGTTTCGTATAGAAAGCTAGCCAAAACGATATGAGAGATATATCACATAAAAATCCTTCATGTATTTAGAATAAACTATAAATCATAATCATACAACAGTGCAATAATTGCAATCAAAATTTCAAACTTTCATACATAAATAAATTAAAGATAATGTATTGCTTGACACATAAGTAAAAAGAATTAAGAGATAAAAGTACCATTTATAGTACGCTCTACTCATGTGCTCCAGCAATTTTGATCTACTTTCAAATCATCCAACATCATCTAAGAGTACAGAAGTGAAATTTCAGTAGAAGATGCCAAATTCAAGTAGAAAATAGATCTTGTTCCATTAATTTCACCAAAACTTTCTCAAAGGGACAAAAGTGCATGTTCTGAAGAATGTTTCTGATAAAATTTCTTGACCCCTCTCTAAATGCATGAGAGGCGTTTACATACTAACTTATGAAACTAAAAATACATTATTACAAAAAACGTTGAGGAGGTTTAAATGACCTACCTCAGTTTAAGCAAAATAAAACAAAAATATAGATGTGCATAATGACTAATCCTTCATTCAATCTTTCAGATCGCAAATATCTAACATGGTCTTGAGGAGTGTAGGTTGGCCAAATTTGGCTTTCAGTTGTCTTGTAAACATGACATTGATGAGCACTGGAACCATTTTCTCGGTAGAAACAATTAGGCATCTCAAGTTCATCCATTGGTTGTGCGGTTTTACCAGATATTGCCAATATGCCTCCTAGTTTAAACTGGTCACTTGCCTAATTGCTTCTACTCTTTCTTCTGTTGCCTGTTTCCACTGTAATTCAAGTTTTTTTTCATTCGGAAGGAAACTAGGGGTGGTCTCCACCACAAGATTAGCACTATGCAAATTTTCATTTACACTTTCAATGACGATGTTTGTCACTGCTGCCGCATACTCTGTTGCCTATTTTGCCTCTTTGAGCCAAGAACCCCAACTTGCAAACAATATCTCCATATGTGATTCATCCATTTTGGGCATGTCAGCTCTTCTCCCATTTTCAAAATTTTTCCAAGTTATGAAATCTGAAACCTTTTTAAGAATTTCATCATATTCAATTCGCATTTCCACAACTTGGCTTGTTAATTTGTCGCTTGTTTCGCAGTGAGAGTTCCAGTGTGAGACTTTTTGGCATAGCAATTCATTTTGGTGTCTGAGCTGGGAGTTGAGGCCGAGTGCTTCGGTGACAAACTGATCAATCTTTGGGTCATCCTTATGTAGATCTGTTATGCTCTGTATCTGTGTCTCCTTATCTTCCAAGATGCTTTGATTTTCTATTTGCATTTGTTAAAACTCCTGTTGTAGCTTAGCCAATTGTATTTCTGCTTGTTGGTTGGTTTTGGCTTGCTGTAACTGCTGTTCGAGTGACAAAATTTTGTCTTTTTTTTTTTCTTTAAGCAATAGTTGTACCTATATTTCTTTGTCAATGGTTGTCGTAGTGTATGCACCTATGAACTGCAAGAGCCTGGTGAGGTTGGTCGATGGGTTGGTGGACGAGTCTTTCTAGAGGACATCCATCGGATCATTGTCCGGAGTGGTAGCAGTTGTGGATTCCAATTTTCTTTTCTTTCTCTATCTCTTAACAAGGGCCTTATGCTGTGGGCTATAAAATACATAAAGAGGGGGAATTTCTTCTATTCTCAAAACAATCTCAGAGGTGGGGGTAACATGAATGTGTTCTATTTCTTGAGTATTCACAGTTCCCCCTGTCATAATTTATGGAGTTTTTTCCCAATGTGTCACTTGCATCTCCGGTGCTTGTTCCTCTATGTTGAGTTTTTTGTTGAAATTATCCCACTCCTCTTCCAAATTAATTACCCAAGGATTTATTAGCTGTATAGAGGGAGTATGGGTTTTAGTCTACTTGATGGTCAAAGTTTGTTCATCTGTCTTTGCTGCGGACTGGGATGTATCTTGGATTGATTCCCTGCTCCTGCTTTTCCTATTTTCTAATGACTTCTTGGATCCCTTGGCATATTTCTCTTGGGATTCCTTTCTAGAATTAGTTTTAGATTTTTCCTTAGAGTCACCATCTATGCTTGCATTGGGAGTGGGCTCCCTTATTGGTTCAATTAACAATTGGTCCAATGGGACCTTTGATAATCTCTTTTCTCTATAGCTATACAATTCTTCAATACCCTCTTGATCAAAAAGTATCTATGCCATATGATTCACTTCTTTGAAAGTCTTCTTCTATAAGAAAACATCATCAAATGGGTCCTTCTCATTCCCTAATATCTTTATTTTGACCATAGTGGTAAAATCCTTGACAATACCGAATGGGTCGTATTGTCTTCTGGGGAACTTAGGTAATCGTAGAGACAACATATTATCTACTTCACTGAATGCATGTCCAAGTTCATGTAATGCAAAACCTCCACATGAGACAGGAAAATGAGGCCAAATGGCCTTCTTTGACTCCTTCATTGTTTTGCTGATCCGTCCTTCACTACATGTCTGATAGGCTATCTCTCTAGCTATTTCTGGGAAAACTAGTGTCTTGCCGAACGACTAGCCCTCTAGGTTTGGCAACTACCCTAGAAACGATAGTTTAAAGTGATTCAACGATTTCTTCTATGTGTAACAGATAAGAGAAAGATAATGGAACCAACCTGGAACTTCCACTTAATCCCTTGCTTTATCTCTCCCCCCCTTGATAGCGCTTGCAAATCCTCTTTGTACTTAACCTGCTTGGAGAGTACCTGCACAAGTACAGCAACAAAGAACTGTCAAAGCATCATGATCTATTACAACATAAACATTACAGAATCAGATGTATAATGAACAAATGATAGCATTCAAAAATGATAACATTCACAATTGCACAATCATATGGAAGAAAACTTGAAGAACTTTATTAAATAGAAGGGAGAATTACAACCCATTTGTCTAATCCAGCATCATCCTCCTAGAATCAATCCCTCTTCACCTCATGAAATAATAAGATCACACCAACAATACAATGCTCCTTTCTCAATTACAAACTATCAGCACTTCCTTGCAATTCACAATATTCCAACCTCTTAGATCTCTTAGATGAGGGATCCATTTATAGATGTGTGCAAGGGTGTGAGTCATCTCTGGGGTTTTGATTAGTTTCATTCCAATTGTTACAATTGGTTCCACTTGGAGATTTCTTGGATCTCTTACTCATCCCTAGGCAAATTCAGAGAGGCAAGTGGCATAGGAGAAGTTTCTAGAAGATTCCATGAGCAACCACCTATCAAACTATCTTGGAAATTTGTCCATCCTCGCCCTTCGCACCCTATAGGAGGCCCAAATAGTATGCATCACACCCAAGTAGTGTAACACTCAGTATGAATTGCACTTTGCTAGTGGAGTAGTCAATATGGTTCAGTTTAGGCCAATTCTGGATGGTTTCTCAGGTGGAAATTTTGGGAATGATGTAATCAGATGACTATGTTCTTTTAGGGTATGAAACAACTCTTTTAGGGTTTGAAGAGCCCTAGTTTATCAACATATAATTTGGTGTTGATATGCCCAAATACATCTATAACAGTTGCCCCCTAAAGCATGAAGTCATAAATATTGATGTCGATTCAAGTGCTTTATCATGAGGATCCGAGGTTTTGAAATGGAAGGTGACCTGCATAAGTTACAATGCAATAAATCATTACAATATAATTTTCATGATCTAGTTGAGGTAGGCATTCCCATGCTTAGCTTTATAAATTCATTTCATGTACATAGATCAAATAGTCGTCTGTAGATGCAGACTGGTGATTCTTCAGATGTAGAGTCATCATCCATGGTTCGAATGACCATTTGTATAGCGCCTTTGTACATTTGATGTTTTTATATCCCTGAATATATCACAACCTGGATGGATGAAACTAGATCTGGGGTCTTCAATACTCATTCAATCTTCACCCGATGTATAAGTCAATCCATGTGAAGAGATGTTCTAGAGTCGAACATTAAAAGACATTGCCTGATTACTAGCCAATAATGTGAGCTGTTAATAGACACGAGAGGAATCACTGATAATGATAATGACCCTCAAGGTACTATAGTACAATTCACGTGTTGTGAATATATGATCCGAAGTTGAACACCATGAAAAATATTTTAGTCAAAGGCCATTTATGTCAACCTATCGCCAGAAGTGAGAAACTTTCCATTGATGTATGCAAGCTTCAAAGCATTGAAAGGGTTGTTCCTAAGTCAACTTCTTCGATAATGAGCTGATGTCGACAAGAAGTGACTCATCATAGGAGGGCCTTGATTTATCCCACATCTACGACATGAAATGAAGCAAATCATTTCTAGAGGCTAAAATGGACTGACGACACAGGTTTCAGGAATGACAGTCATGAAGGTTGAAGGTATTGTAGTGGATGAGGCATTAACTAGATTGTGGTTTCTCAATTGAATGACTTCTCTTGAACATGTCAGCAACACTGAGATGGATTGGTAGTGTTAACCGTAAAATATGGATGTTGTGAAAGACCAATGGTGAGATGACCGGTGAACGGAATAACCCAACCTGAGTCAATAATGGTGATGGAGTGAAAGTTTCATGTTCAAGAGCAACTTGCTACCATAAATTCTTCATGTTTCTTCTCTTTTCCCCAGTCATTGCTGACCAGTACCTCTTTATTTTTGTCAAGCTTGAAAAGGATAATAATTTTCCCTTCGGGCAAACCTATCGCTATGTTTTAACAAGCCTAGCGACAGTGAAACTTGGTCTTGTCTAGAATGGACAAGTTTGTCGCTATTGTTTTAATGAGTTTAATAACAAGGCTAACTCAGTCCTTTTCATGTTTAGAGAGTTTGAAAAGGGATGAAAATAAAACTCTAGAAGTTCTTTTTCGTAAAATAATCCCTTAGGTCCGAAAAAGGATAAAATAATACAAAAGGGATGACTTTTCGATCACTTTAACAAGCCGAAAAAGACAAGCACTCGAAATTTTTCATAAGATAATCCCTTAGGTCTAAAAAAAGATAAAATCATACAATAGCGATGACATTTCCAATCACTTTAACGAGCTAGAAAGGTCGGTGCTAGACAATCTTTTCATTGTTAACGAGTCTGAAAAGGGTTTAAAGGAGACTCATTTTTTTAGGAATGAGTGGTGTCTAAGGTAGCAACTGGTTCCAGTGAATTTGGAACTTGGCAAAACATGGTGAATTCTATGAAGTGGTTGGATAATAAGACCACCCATTGCAATTTTTCCTCAAAAAAATGGTAAAACAACCAAGTGAGAGTGTATGATCAGCCAAAGGAATGGTGGTGATGAGAGGTACACAACCAAGGTTCGAAAGGCTGATAGAATGGCAATTGCAAAGGTTATTTAGTTGAAGGTGGGTTCATTTTTTTTTACAAGCTTGAACCATGGGGGAACTATGCTTGGATTCAGTTTTATTTTTAAGCAAGATTGAAATGAAAAAACTAAAAGTTGAAAATGATTTTCATGTCCCCAACATGATGAAAAGGAGAGTCTCCTGTAATCAGATGGAAATCACTATGGTTAGGCAGGACAGTTTCATCCAGAATAGACAAAAAACCTCCTTGGCTTCATCTAGAATAGACAAAGGTGACTTGTGTGTTAGACCAATCACATAACCTACAGGTAAACTTATCTTTACAGCTAGGTGCATCCAGAATAGACAAGGGTGCATGCCCTGTTGTTGGGAAAAGTATCCAATTCGGAATGCCCCTATCCCACTCTAAGAGGTGATAGTACCTTAGCAACAAACAGGTAAACTTATTTGAGTATTCTTCTTTATGAAATGCAAGTGAGGAAGAAGGATCTAACTAACCTGTATCTTCCGCTAGTTTGTCGATCCAAATCACTCCTCTCTTCAGTAGTTCCCAGCTTCTTGCTCCTTCACCGGCCCAGCTTCACCGAATTCCTGCAAGATCACAAGAGAGAGAAACTACACAAAGATACAGATATACATTCATAAAAAGCTCAAGATCAGATTAAGCTAAACATGTAAGCATAACAAAACATCATTGGTATACAACATGTAGGAGAAACTCAAATAGTTTATTGATGAAATAAGAAAGTCCAAGAGGAGATACAACCAAGTGAGTTCCGATCCAGCATCTACCTCCCAGCAATGGAATCCCTTCATCTCCTCCAACAAAGCATAAATCACCCAATGTACTAATATCAATCTCAAACCAACAGCAATTCTCTGCAAAGTACAAAATTCCAGCCTCCTGAACCTCTGGGTGAGAGATCCATATATAGATGTGAGCAGAGAGGATGAGTCAGCTCATGTTTTGACTTGTGGCTTCTCTCTGTCAGTTCTTGCTTCCACTTGGAGGTTGAGAACCTCTTACTCATCACTAGTCGAATTCATTGAGGCAAGTGTCATTGAGGAAGATTTTGGAAGCTTCCATGGTCTTTCCACCTCGTTGAATGAACTTTCCATTTGTCAGTGCAGACAGCTAGTGGAGCCTCTGAATTGATCCTGAATTGACTGTTTCTGAGTGGTTTTTGGTGGAGAACTTCTGGGAGAAGCTGTCTTTGGTTGACCTTGTTCCTTTAAGGGTAGGAACAACTCATTTAGGGACTTTGGATCCCTTGGATTATGGACATTTCATGCTCAATGCTGTAAGGCACAAAAATGTCTATAACAGTTTCCCCCTAAAGTATGAGGTTGTTTATCGGGTGAAATGCTTTATTAGGAGGATCCGAAGTTCTTCCAATGTTGGGAGGAGACCTGTAATAAGATACATTACAATACATTATTTTTAATACTGATTTCATGATCTAGCTGAGGCGGGCATTCCCATGCTCAGCTTTATAAATTCATTTTTGTGTACATAGGATAGACAATTGTCTGATGATAGACTGATGATTCTGCTGAAATCATCATCCTTTGGTAGGATGATTGTCTGTGCTGCAATGTTGTACATGTCAATGCCTTTATTTTTCCTGAATATATATCGCAGCCCGGATGGATGAAACTAGATCCGGGGTCTTCAAACTCGTTCGATCTTCACTCTAAGTACAAGTCGATCCATGTGAGAGATATTCTGAAGTCGAACATGGAAAGACATCGCTTGATTACCGGTCAATGAGGTAAACCGTTAACAAGCGCGAGAGGAATCACCAATAATGATAATGACCCTCAAGGTACTGCAGTACAATTCACGTGGTGTGAATAAAGGACTTGGCATCGAACACCACGCAAAATCTTTCGGTCGAAGGTCATTGATGTATACCTGTCGCCGGAAGTGAGAAACTTGCCATTGAGGCATGCAAGCTTCAAAGTACTAAAGGGGTTGTTCCTAGATCAACTTCTTGGATAATGAGCTGATGTCGACAAGAAGCGATCCGTCAAAGGAGGGCCTTAATGTATCCCACATTAGTGACACGGAATGGAGCAAATGATTTTGATGGAGGTGAAAACGATCTGATGATATATGGTTCAGGGTGGCGGTCATGAAAGGATGAAGGATAATGTATGGTAGTGGATGGAACACGGTTGACTTCTCTGGATGACTTCTCTTGAACATATTGGCGACACTTATGTGATGGATTGGTAGCATTTACCCCAAAGGTGGATGGTATGGCGAGACCATGGTGATGTGACCGGTGAATGAAACAACCCAACCCGACTCAGGCACGGAGTGGAAGTGTCATGTTCAAGAGCGACTTGCTACCAATAAAGTTCTTTGAGTTTCTTCCCAATTTTTCCCCAGTCATTGCTGACCAGTACCTCTTTATTTTTGTCAAGCTTGAGGAGGATAACATATGCTTGTTCTATAATTTGCCCTTCGGGCAAACCCATCGCTATGTTTTAACGAGCCTAGCGATAGTGAAACTCGTTCTTGTCTAAAGACAAGTTTGTCGCTATTTAATGTTTTTAACGAGTCTAACGACAAAGATAACTCGGTCCTTTTCATTTTTAGAGAGTCTGAAAAGGTACATAAAGTTAACTCCGAAAGTCCTTTTTCGTCATCTAATCCCTTAAGTCAGAAAAAGTATAAAACAATACAGAAGGGATGAATTTTCGATAGTTTTAACGAGCCGAACAAAACAAGCGCTCGATCTTTTTGTGCAATAATCCCTCAGGTCCAAAAAGATTAAAATCTAGAGGAGGGATAGCACTTCTGGTCACTTTAACGAGCTGGAAGGCCAAAACTTGGCAATCTTTTCATATTTTACGAGTCAGATGAAAAGAGCTTAAAGAAGACTCGTCTTTTGAGGAACGAGTGATAAAATGGTTTAGCAGCTGATCCCAGGTAAAGGATGGAATTTTCCAATCATGGCAGTGTCACAAGGATGGCTAGTGAAATCACTCTTCACAGTTGTTCCTCAAAATGGGTAAACAATCATATGGAGGTGAACGATCGGCCAATGGAAAAGTGGAGGTGACGGTGCAAACACGACCAAGGCTTTAATGGCTGATAATGTTACATTCACGGTGGTTATTTATCGGAAGATAGTTCATTTTTAACGAGCTTAAATGCGGAAAAACACTGCTCAATCTTATGTTTATTTTTTAACGAGCATGAACTATGTGCTAAAACTGCTCGATCTTATGTTTATTTTTTAACGAGCATGAACTATGTGCTAAAACTGCTCGATTTTCCAGTCATATGATAAGAATGTCTCATGTAAGATCCCATTTTTTATGGAGCTTGCGCCTCACAAAGCTATGCTCCTGGAATCCTTTCTTTATGCAAGTTCGGAAACGACTAATCCTACGAGTTTAAAGGGTTAGACCTACAGGTTTAAAGGGAGGACCTAAAAATTTAAAAAAATAAATAGCCGCCCCTTGCTTGCACTCCAAAAGGGTTGCATGCCCCCAGGTATAAAACAGAGTTTCAAGGTTACCTCTACTTTAGTCCGATAAAACATTTGTTTCAGCGAGAGAGGCCTACCTCTTACAGGTCACCCAAAGATTGTTCTATTAATCTTTCAAACAAAACACTTCTTCGGCAATGTCTACCGAGATAGAAAAAGGTGATTGACTCAGTTCTGTCAACTCACATAACTTTGAGAAGAGAATCTTATTCTAGAATAACCCTCTTCCAGCATGGGCGGGGTACAGACTAGTCATATTCTCCCGCGGAAACCTACCCTATACCCAAAGTTTTCCTGCCGAAGTAGACCAGGACGCATGCCCCCTGGGTTCCAGTCATATCCTTTCGAATCACTCGCGCTCATCGGGAGGACGGACCATGGGTTGAGACATTTCTTGCATGAAGAGACCATTTAGGGAAGGTATATGACTATTTGCGATGCGTGATCCGGGAAATGAAAGCTGGTCCATGAGCTTGACCACTCTTCCTTCGTGTGGAAAACACATTACTCTAAAGAGTGAGGAGACGATGGCTCCCATGCAATATATATAGTCTCGTCCAAGGAGTAGGTTATAATCCAAGGGTCCTTGAACGATCATCACGTTCATTTGAATGGTCTTCCCTTTCAATGTGATAGGCACATTGGGGAGGATCCCTAAAGGTCGACTGGTTCCTTTATCAAAGCCTGTCAGATTTCTCATTTCAGGCAAAAGCGTTGGCGAACCAAGCGCTTTCCAAGCAGTGGAGGAAAGGATACTCACAGATGCCCCTTCATCAATGATGGTGCTAGCCATGACCATTCTGTATATTTGGACGATAATTCTGAATGGTATGCTTGCTAGCAAACGGGGTCTGCCTAGTTGGTTCCAGTCGAAGGAGACAACTAGGTTGCTTGGTGGTGGGACCGAGTAAACGGCCAGGTATCGCTCTGACGAACTTCCTTCCTGCGATAAAGGAATGGGGGGAGCACCCCCGTGCTCGTCGGAGTCTGTGTTGATGAAGAGAATTTGGATGGTGTCATATTTATTCTCTTCAGTGAATGTATCATTTGAAGATAAATCCTCTGAAGGCAAGACCGGGTCAACTGCCGCCTCGACCTTTTGACTTTCGTCAGGTATGGATTCAGCTGGTTCATCTTCAATGATCGGCGCTTCAGCTGACCACTTGAGCGGGCCAGCTGGATTTTCAACTAAAGAAGGACTCGGCAAGAGTGTTTTATATCCAGGAGGAAGTCGTAACGTTGAAACCGGACGATCATCCAGAACTCTTTTCGCTTCGTCTAAGAAGGGACAATGGTGGATGGTGTGATCGCCTTCGCACAGTCTACAGGGAGATCTAGCTCTCCCTTTTTGTCCAAGGACTTCACTTTCGCTAGTTGACGGTATGCATTCAACATGGCTATCAGAGGTTGATGCCACCGGATTGTGCAAACGGGGAGACCAGTCCCTTAGTATCCGAGGGATGCAGGGACAATCTCTGTGGAAGTGGTCTCCCTTGCATATGACACATGGCGATTTAGGCCTAGTCAGTGCGGTGTGTGGATTTCTGTCAGATGGCACTTGTTTGCCCCAGTCGCTTTTGGCTCCTTCTTCTTCTTCTCTTTCTTCTTCTTTTCCTTCTTCTCCTTAGGAACTTGGTTTTTCATTTTACCAGTTCTGTCAAGCGAAGAGGAAGGAGGAGAGGAAGAATTAGAGGATGTAGAAGGCTGGTGGGCAACTCTGGACTGGTCTAACTGTTGATTCGACTGTTCAGGAATAGTGGTGTTCTGAACGACATTGGTTGAGAAGAGCCAGACCGGCAAGCCAATTGTCGGTCCTGGAAGCGACAATGTGGCCATATGGGGCGCACCAACATCTCCCCAAGAGGAGAAGGGACTAGGATTTCCACCAAGGGGAATTCCTTGGTTGGTGTGCTCCATTTTCTCAACCTAAAGATCAACGCAGGAAAAAGGGGTGATTGTTCCGTTTAAAATAAATTTTAACGACGCTTTAGACACAACTTGCTTTTTCAATTTTAAAGAGTCGAGAAAAAGCTAAAGATGACTCTAGTCTCCTTCGATGTTTTAACGAGCCCAAAGTGACAAATGCTCGGATGGACTTTTTCCGTTATAGAGTCTGAAAAAGGCCAAAAGGAACTGCTCTGGAGTTCTAGGTAGAGGGTGTGCCAAACTTTTCGCAAAACCGCAGAATACTTTTTAAGGTACGGGCGGTCAATCTTCCTGAATGTTGTGTTCAGTGCATTGCGATCAGTAGGGCGGCCGACACGGCTTCCTAAGGATAAAGGTTTTATGCCTATATGGGTCTCTCAATATATACTCGACGGTACGTGGGAGCACAATCCGTACTGGCGCTATCGTCCCTCAGGAGGAATCACCCAACCATCAGTGAGATCGACAGTCACCAGGTTTTACGACGCCGGAACACGTCTCTAGCCTAGACCTCTATGTTGTGCGTTATGTTACAAAGCGTTGTTAAGTTCATTCAATTTATTTTAGGTTGATCTTTCTTAGAAGTTTGCCTTTTTGGATCACCACGAGATGTATGATACAATTCCTAAATGCAGTCTAAAGATGATAAGCAAGCTTTTATATATTTTCAACAATGAAAATCCTAGCTACAAGGGGAAAAGGAAGATACAAACTTTTCTCAGAGAGCATAGAGCACACTGTAATGCACTTTTCCCTAAATCAAAGCATGCAAATTATCAAAATGCAAATGCACAAATGCATGTATTTGTTTTCGCTTCCTTAATATTGATGCCTAAAAAGAAAGCTGTTGTATAAATTTGAATTCAATTTCAAGTGAAAACATAAACAAGTTCCTTTTTCAAAATCAAAAAGACGATTACGACACCTTATGATTTACTTGTTTCGACACTAGAAATGCATAAATTCAAACCAAACGACAAAAGTAAAAGCTCAATCAACTGTGAACAGCAAACAAACTCACTCCTAAGATCAAAACAACACTTATGACAGGTCTAGATCTAAGGGCGACAGTATGACTAGCTTACTTTTGTAATGGGAAACTGCAAATGATGTAACAAATACAGTTTCTTTATACAACTGAGGCGGAATTGAGGCAAAGAAAAGGGGTTTCAGATAGGTACACTGACTGATAACAGGCTACAAAAACAGAGATAAAACTGAGCAAAAGGAAGCAGGGAACCACAGCTGCACAAGGCAAAGACTGATCAGCGCACTCTCAACACAGAGGTTTTGACATTCATCGCAGGTAGCCTTCACGGGACCTACGTTGAAATGAAGAACCTCTTCACAGAGTCTACGCTGAAGTAGAAACGAGAGTTGTTTCTGGGTTCTGGGTTACGGTTTGCAGTTAAATCAACAGTTTTTGGCCAGATCAAAGCTATCAATTAGGTACAATTAGGAGGATGATTTATAGGAGGACTAAGATCTATCACAAAGGGCTGTTAGAGCACTTGTGGATCAGCTTCTTAGATCATAAACAGGCCTAGTGAGAGGACTAGAGTAGTTGATCTCTACTTTGCATTTGTAAATAGCAAATGCAGTTCGATTCGGCACTCTTGAGTTTATGAAATGAATAGCAATAGAAACACAAATAAGCTAACAAGATACTTTCCCTAGTGGAGTCGCCAATTTTTTGTTGGGAAAAGTATCCAATTCGGAATGCCCCTATCCCACTCTAAGAGGTGATAGTGCCTTAGCAACAAAAAGGTAAACTTATTTGAGTATTCTTCTTTATGAAATGCAAGTGAGGAAGAAGGATCTAACTAACCTGTATCTTCCGCTAGTTTGTCGATCCAAATCACTCCTCTCTTCAGTAGTTCCCAACTTCTTGCTCCTTCACCGGCCCAGCTTCACCGAATTCCTGCAAGATCACAAGAGAGAGAAACTACACAAAGATACAGATATACATTCATAAAAAGCTCAAGATCAGATTAAGCTAAACATGTAAGCATAACAAAACATCATTGGTATACAACATGTAGGAGAAACTCAAATAGTTTATTGATGAAATAAGAAAGTCCAAGAGGAGATACAACCAAGTGAGTTCCGATCCAGCATCTACCTCCCAGCAATGGAATCCCTTCCTCTCCTCCAACAAAGCATAAATCACCCAATGTACTAATATCAATCTCAAACCAACAACAATTCTCTGCAAAGTACAAAATTCCAGCCTCCTGAACCTCTGGGTGAGAGATCCATATATAGATGTGAGCAGAGAGGATGAGTCAGCTCATGTTTTGACTTGTGGCTTCTCTCTGTCAGTTCTTGCTTCCACTTGGAGGTTGAGAACCTCTTACTCATCACTAGTCGAATTCATTGAGGCAAGTTTCATTGAGGAAGATTTTGGAAGCTTCCATGGTCTTTCCACCTCGTTGAATGAACTTGCCATTTGTCATTTCTCGCTCAGCGCACCCTGGTAGTGCTTCTACCTGCGTTGCAGTGCACCTAGCCAGTGTAATCTCTGCATTTTAATGCAGACAGCTAGTGGAGCCTCTGAATTGATCCTGAATTGACTGTTTCTGAGTGGTTTTTGGTGGAGAACTCATGGGAGAAGCTGTCTTTGGTTAACCTTGTTCCTTTAGGGGTAGGAACAACTCATTTAGGGACTTTGGATCCCTTGGATTATGGACATTTCATCCTCAATGCTGTAAGGCACAAAAATGTCTATAACATGCCCCCTAAGCTTCGTTACATTCACCAGAATACTCATGGCGATCTGGTGGATGGAATGAAGGTTCAAGTGATACCATTGATGTAAAAGGACCATTTAGGGATGATGATTGACTTGGAGCTATGTTTGAACTGGGAAATGAAAGCTGGTCAATGGTGAAAATCATGCCTTCATGTGGGAAATGCATCACTTGGAAGAGTGTTGAAACAATAACTTCCATGTTATAAACATAGTCACGCCCAAGAAGTAAATTGTAATCTAATGGTCTTGGGACTATCATCACGTTCAGATGAATGGTTTTCCTTCCCAATGTGATTGGTAACTTAGTAAGGATCCCTAATGGTCGACTAGTTCCATTGTTAAAGCCTAACAGATTCTGTGTAACAGGCATAATTGATGGTGAACCAAGTGCTTTGCAAGAATTTGAGGAAAGGATATTCATTGATGCCCCTTCATCTATAATAGTTCTATACATGATCATTTTGTGAACTTTTACTATGATCCTGAAGTGTACATTAGAAGGAAGGCGAGATCTTTCTAGTCGATTCTAATCAAAGGAAGTGACTAGACTACTTTGAGGGGGTACTGAAGAAACTAGAGAATTAACCCCTTGAGTTACGAGAGTTGGAGGGTTTTCCTTTGGTCTAGATGGAACAGGCAAATTTCCCCCAAGCTCATTAGAATCTAAAGTAACAAAAAGAATTTGAACGGTATCATTTCCACTCTCTTTGGGAAAGGTACAATTAGTTGAAGGTGAAATTGGGTCAATTGTTACCTCGACCTGTTGACTTTGGTCGGGTATAGACTCATAAGATTCACTTTCAGAGAGAGTGGTTTTGACCGACGGTTGATTTAAGTCAGTTGGTTTTTCAACTAGTAAAGGACTTGGGGAGAGTTTCCTATAGCCAGATGGAAGTCATTGTGGTGAAGCAGGATGGTTATCCAACACTCTTTTGGCTTCATCCAAAAAGGGACAAAGGTGAAGGGCATGGTTCCCTTCACATAACCTACATGGAAACCTAACCTTTCTTGTCTGTCCATGAACTTTACTATCACTAGTTGAAGGTGTGTTATCAACATGATCTCTAGAAGTTGATGACACAGGATGTTGTGAACGGTGAGACCATTCCTTCAAGATCTGAGGAAAGTAAGAACCATCTTGAGAAAAATGGTCACCCACACAAATTATGCATGGAAATTTGGCTTTGGAAAGTTTAATGTGTGGATTTTCACGAGATGATGCATTCAAAGCAATGGTTGCTTGGTTGCCCCCTGCTGAATTGGCTTCTTCTTCTTCTCCTTCCCTTACTTCTTCTTCTCAGCCACCTGGTTACTAGAATCACTACTTTCACCAAGAAAAGAGGAAGAAGGGGAGGGAGGAAGAAACATAGAAGAAGGTGAAGGGTCAACTTCAATATCAACTGGAGGTTGGTTCAATTGTGGAGGAATCATGGCATTTTGAACCATAGAGGTTGAAAACAGCCATACTGGCAGGCCAATGGTAATTCCCAGGAGGGACAATGTGGCCATATAGGGAGCACCAATATTTCCCCAAGAGGAAAAAGGACTAGGATTCCCCTCAAAAGGGATTCCTTTATTGATGGATCCTGGATTTGTTTCCATATATCTCAACCCAAGATTAGCTAAGGAATAGGGATGTTATTCCAAATTCAATTAATTTTAATGATGCTTTGACACAACTTTTTCTTTTTTAGTTTTCAAGAGTTGAGAAAAAACTAAAGATGACTCTAGTCTCCTTCAATTTTTAATGAGCCTGAAGTGAAAAGTGCTCAGATGGACCTTTTCTTTTAAAGAGTCGAAAAGGAACGAAAGTGACTACTCTGGAAATTCTAGATAGAGGGATTACTAAACCAATCAAAAAACTACAATATACACCTTGGTGATGTATTAAAGAGAAATTACCAAGGACTTATGTATGACAGTGAATCTCCCCGAATGTTGTGTTCAGTGCATTGCAATCAATAAGGTAACAGACTCAGCTTCCTATGGATAAAGGATATAAGCCTATTGTGGTCTCCCAATATATACACGATGGTACGGGGAGCAAAAGTCCATGCTAGCACTTGTCATATCAAGGAGGAGGAATCACCCAACCTCCAATGAAAATGATAGTTACTAGTTTTAATGACGCCAGAACATGTCTCTAGCCTAGACCTCTAGATGTGTTGCGTTAAGTTCCAAAGCGTTGTTAGGTTCATTGAAATTTATTTTAGATTTGATCTTGTTTAGAGTTTTCCTTTCAATGGTTCACCACATGATGATGATTTTGAAATTCCTAAAATGCAATCTACAATGATAAACAATCTTTATTTATTTTAAGCAATGAAAATCCTAGCTACTAGGGAAGGAAGATTACAATTCTTTCAAACAAAGAGCAAAGAGCACACACTAGTGCATTTTCCTAAATCATTTTTCACACACAAACTAAAAATTCTAAATGCAAATGCATGTATTTTTTTTTCATTCTCCTTAATGTAAAAGATGCCAAAAAGGAAAACTAAATGCAGCAAAGATCTGAAATGTTTCTTTCAAAATGAAATTTTCAACAATTTCTTCTTCAAAAGAGAAAGGAAGACTAAATGACACTTTTCAATTTTGAATAAAAAAAATGCTTTTGACACTTCGAATATAAGAAAATCAAACCAAATACATGAAGAAAACTTTAATCGAATATCAAGGAAAGGAAGAATTCATGACACTTCTCTTTTTAACACAAAACAACAATTACGACAGTTTTTGTACCAAAGCGACAAATCGATTTAAGCAACTTTTCGACAAAGGATTGTAAATGATGAACAAATACACGAAAACATTTACTAACACTAATCTAATGGAGGCTGATCTATGTGATGCAAGTAGGATTCAGTAAGGAGGCACTGTTCATAAGTAGCAAAACAACTAAACAAACTGAAAACAAGGTCAAAAACCCTTAATTTCTAGAATGGAAAAAGGGTTCAGTCAGTAATCACACCTAGGCTTCACAGAAACAGGGATGCATTGCACTTACTACACTTTGGAGGTGTGATGCATACTAGGTTACAGTGATAGACAGTGCGATGGGCTAGGGAGCGCAACTGAAATGGGTTTTGGCTCAGATGTGCAGCTGTTTTCAATGAGTTAAGCTGAGCTTTGATGGACAATAAAGAGCAAAGTATTAAGGAATGTCTTGAGAGGTTACTGAGCTACCAAAAGGGCATCTAGATGTGCTTGTAAATCAAATTTTTAATTCATAAACTAAACCAGAGATTAACTGAAGTAGCATTCATTTACTTCGCAATTGTAGAGAAAGAGCAGTTCGAAGGCTACCTGGCTGAATTCAAACTCTGTCTATAGTTTATAAAACAAACAAACAAACAAACAAACAAACATCTGTTCTCTCCCCAGTGGAGTCGCCAATTTGTTTCTAGGAAAACTAGTGTCTTGTCGAACAACTACCCCTCTAGGTTTGGTACCTACCCTAGAAACAACAGTTTAAAGCGATTGAATGATTTGTTCTATGCATAACAGATAAGAGAAAGATAATGGAACCAACCTGGAACTTCTG
The DNA here is from genome assembly GCA_031772625.1 of Pinus tabuliformis. Lineage (NCBI taxonomy): Eukaryota > Viridiplantae > Streptophyta > Pinopsida > Pinales > Pinaceae > Pinus > Pinus tabuliformis. The sequence continues at coordinate 502,279,293 of CM062804.1, read as the reverse complement.
CTTAATCCCTTGCTTGATCTCTCTCCCCCTTGATAGAGCTTGCAACTCCTCTCCGTACTTAACCAGCTTGGAGAGTACCTCCACAAGTACAGCAACAAAGAAACATCAAAGCATCGTGATCTATTACAACATAAACATTATAGAATCAGATGTATAATGAACAAATGATAGCATTCAAAATTGTACAATCATATGGACGAAAATTTGAAGAACTTTAATAAATAGAAGGGAAAATTACAACCCAGTTGTCTGATCTAGCATCATCCTCCCAGCATCAATCCCTCTTCACCTCATGAAATAGCAAGATCACACCAACAATACAATGCTCCTTCCTCAATTACAAACTATCAGCACTTCCATGCAATTCACAATATTCCAACCTCTTAGATCTCTTAGATGAGGGGTCCATTTATAGATGTGTGCAAGAGTGTGATTCATCTCTGGGGTTTTGATTAGTGTCATTCCACTTGTTACAATTGGTTCCACTTGGAGATTTCTTGGATCTCTTACTTATCCCTAGGCGAATTCAGAGAGGCAAGTGGCATAGGAGAAGTTTCTAGAAGATTCCATGAGCAACCACATAGCAAACTGTCTCAGACATTTGTCCATCCTCGCCCATCACACCCTATAGAAGGCCCAAATAGTATGCATCAAACCCTGGTAGTGTAACACTCAGTATGCATCGCACTTTCCTGTGGAGCAGTCAGTATGGTTCAGTTTAGGCCAATTCTACATGGTTTCTCAGGTGGAACTTTTTGGGAATGATGTAATCAGATGACTATGTTCTTTTAGGGTATGAAACAACTCTTTTAGGGTTTGAAGAGCCCTAGTTTATCGACATATAAGTTGGGGTTGATGTGCCCAAATATGTCTATAACACTAGCCATTAGTCTATCTGGGACATAGAAAGGGGGAACATGAAGAGAGGCGATGCTGCCAAATACTCTGATATATGTAAATATCTCTTCCCCGCACCATTGGGCTAGTGGGAGGATGTCTATCTCGACATCTTGGGAGAATCTAGGGGCATTTTGGTTATAAATTTGTTTATGGATAGGAAGCATAACCCCATGACAGATCTTGAAAAAATGTGGTTCAAAATTGGATTCCCACATGTCCTTGTGGTGGATGTGAATAGGAAGTGGATCTTGAATAGTCCACTTCCATCCCATAAGAGGGAATTTAGAACCAAGAAAAATAGTGTCCATTACATAAAAACTCATGAAAAACAGAGGGTAAAACCTCAAAGCGATGCTTATTTTCCTTCTATACTCTATAATTTCTTTAGCTAAATTATCAGACAAGATTTGTGCCCAATCTATTATTGTTGTGATAATGATTGCATCTATTAAGGGCAACCATTCTGAGGAGAATTTGTTACTGTCAGGTTTTCAAAATAGTCTACATAGCATAGCTGCAGCAAAACAGAAAGGGGAACAAACAAATGCGGTGGCATACATACCATTTTTGTCTTTCTTGATTCTTTCATCATTATTTGACCAATTATTTGTGAAGTCCACTGTGTCCTCATTTTCTTTGACGAATTTCTCAACAAATTGCCTGTTGTAGGTAACTTATGGCTCCAGTAGGTGGTATATAAGCCTTAGGTTATCTGGAGTGAAAGATCCTATAACTTCCTAGCCTCTTGTTTTGAATTCTCTGTTAGATATAACAGCGTCGTCAACGATCCACTTAACCATGTCGGTATAGGGGATTATTTTTTTGTCATGCGAATATTCGGTGTAGAGATGAGCACGCAAGCTCAGTTATGGAAGCATCAGAGGAATCACGCCCATCAACTGTAATGGTTGTCTCAAGAATATTTGGTTGTTCTTCCTTCAGTAACTGATACATAACCTCCCATGTAGATGTCCCTGCTTCCTTATTACATGTAGTATCCGTGAATAGAGGAGTCATTTCTGACTTCTCAGAGGCGACTGCTTTCCCTTTCTTCACCATTGCTTTTGGCATCTTGTTCTACGGCTTTTTCCTGAAAGTTTCAAGAGGAACAATTTATCGGATAAAAATGATACTGAACATAGGAATGAATCGATGAAGAAAACCAGTAAAGGTGATAAAGGTGTTTTATTTGAAATCACATAAGAAGATATCAAATCACTCTAAATGGCCTTTCACACATAAATGCAATTAATTCTTCATAAATTCCCACTAATGATCCATTATATTTTAACATGAATGTCCATAAATATTCACATCGTAAATCAAGAAACAATCTCCTAGGGTGGTGAGCCTTTAAACTACGATAATAACAATTTTTCGATTTGCAAAGCAATATTGCAGATCACTATATCGCATAAATTGTTTTCTTTTAACTTACCACTTTTTGAGTTTGTGCGAGACGCGAGATGCGAGAAACAAATGTCATTACTTATTGGGCTTCTTTTTAACAAATAATGGACCTCCACATGTGTTGGTGGAAAGATTAAGAGGTGGGCCCTAGACGTGATCGCATTTCGCAATATCGGTTTATGATAGGTTGTGGCTTGTGTTGTATGATTGAAATGCAGTGCGAGAAGGCTGTTATACCATCGCAATTTCGTAGATCGCAATCTTTTAGATTGCAATACTTCGAGGTAGCCTCTTAAGATAAGTCTTTTATTAACGGTGATGTTGCGATGTGAGAATTTAGCTTTTTAAAGAAGCTTCAAGGACTTTCTAACATTATGACTATTTTTCGAATATAGATTTAGTTTTTTTATTGTTTCATCGTAGATCGTGGTGGGTTAGAAAGGTATCGTTTGTGATGCATTTCATGCTAAATATGAAAAAGTAGCATTTTAATGGTTTTATAGGTTTTGTTTGATATCTTTATTTATTCTAAAAATAAAAGAAATACCTACATCCTAGGATTGAGTTTTTTGGGTATATATATTTTCTTGAAAGGGTCCCCATTTATTAAAGTAAAATTTTACTACTAACGTTAATAAATGGGGGGTTGTTGACAAGCACAATAGGACTCCTGGTATTTATGATACCATGGTGCAAAACCCATATGCTACTTTTCTTTACTAAACTTGTGTCATATGCAACTTGGCTTAATGGAACCCGCATATAGTTCTTGAACTTCCAACTTTATCATTTCTCTGGACTAAATCTTCTATACTGCCATGTATTCTATCACATTTGTATTCATTCTGGTATTTTGTTGTATTCATTCTGTCACTTCTGAAATGACCTGTGAATTCTGATAAAAGTGAGTTGCCATCAAGGAAAACACATGCATCATAATGCCAACAAATATTTGTCCTCCATTGGTTGATTAGATTGACATTGCACATGTTGTTCCCTAGTGACAATTTGTTACCTTGATAGAGCACATGTTCCTCTAGTGGGTGGTCAAGTCCATAAGGCACATCTTAATCATCATCTGGTTGATCATCTTGATGTGACACATCTTCTCCCTCCTATGGCTATTAAATTTCCATCCCTGCATTATGGAATACAAAATATACTTGTAAGTCAAGTGAGTCATCGTCATAATACAAGTGAATAATAAATATACACATGTTTATTTAACAAATGAAAATAGGTGGAAGGTCATGATATGACTTGATAGTAAGCAGCTGGGTAGTAGAAATTGACATGGATCAAGGGTTCTAAGTTGAAACATGGAAATAAAAGGGTTTTGAGATCATGGAAAGGTGGGTTGAAGGAGAGTGCATTAGTAAATGTATCGGTCCCTATGTCAACAAAAAGGGTGATCTAGAATATGATCAAAGGTAAAAGTATGCCTCCTCACTCAACAAAAGTCAATTTGGAAACCCTAGGGTTCTAGTCACAAACCCTAGTGAAAAGTTAAATGAAAAATAATTTGACAGTTGGAAACTAGGAAGCAGAAGCTGACATGGACCAAGGGTTATAAGTTGAAACATGAAAAAAAGGTTTCGAGTTCATGGAAATACGGGTCGAAGAAAAATGCACTAGTAAAGGTGTTGGTCCCTTTGTCAACAAAAATGGTGATTCATAATACGATGAAAGGTAACAGAATTCCTCCTCACTCATTAAAAATTAATTTGGAAAGCCTACGGTTCTAGTCGCAAACCCTAGGGAAAATTTAAATGAAAAACAATTTGATAGTTGGCAACTAGGTAGTAGAATTTGACATGGACCAAGGGTTATAATGTGAAACATGAAAAGAAAAGGGTTTTGAGCTCAGGGAAAGATGCGTCGAAGAAGAGTGCACCAGTAAAGGTATTGTTCCTTGTGTCAACAAAAAGGGTGATTAAAATATGATGAAAGGTAAAATAATTCCTCCTCACTCAACAAAAATCAATTTGGAAACCCTAGGGTTCTAGTCACAAACCCTAGGGAAAAGTTAAATGAAAAACAAGTTGATAGTTGGAAACTAGGTAGAAAAAGTTGACATGGACCAAGGGTTATAATTTGAAACATGAAGAGAAAATGGTTTCAAGCTTACCTAAATATGGGTAGAAGAAGAGTGCACTAATAAAGGTATTGGTTCCCGTGTCAACAAAAACGGTGATTCAGAATATGATGAAAGGTAAAAGAATTCATCCTCAATCAATAAAAATTAATTTAGAAACCCTAGGTTTCTAGTAACGTGGACCAATGGTTATAAGTTAGAACATGAAAAGAAAAGTGTTTCAAGCTTAGGGAAATATGGGTCAAAGAAGAGTGCACTAGTAAAGGTATCGGTCCTTGTGTCAACAAAAAGGGTGATTCATAATATAATGAAAGATAAAATCATTCATAAATCATGCATAATGATGGACTCACCTAGCTAGTCCGAAACGTTGGTTTCATAAATTGCTCATAGGTTTTTCCATTAGCATAAAAAATCATTCATCCTCAATCAATAAAAATCAATACGGAAACCTTAGGGTTCTAGTCACATGGACCAAGGGTTCTAAGTTGAAACATGAAAAGAAAAAGGTTTTGAGCTTAGGGAAAGATGGTTAGAAGAAGAGAGAAGGTCAATAAAAGTATCGGTTATTTTGTCAACAAAAAGAGTGATTCAGAATATGATGAAAGGTAAAATAGTTCGGGATGTATGAAAGGTAAAATAATTTTCATGATAATGTGAATTGTATGTAGGAGGCACTTGAAGATAATATAATCCCTATGAAACATGTAAGTAACGACAAGCATTCTCTTCTGAGAAATAAATCAATTTGCAAGAAAGGAAATAAATCAACAACACCTAAGTTTGTTTCATTTGTAAGCACACATGAACACATACATTTTATTTAGGAAAACCAAATGAATCACATATGTAAGACAAAGAGAAAAGTAAATGGTTAATTTTCCATTTATTTCTAATGTGTGAAAAAATCAACAAAAAAAGGTTTATCTGAGGTTTTACGTATGAGAAAAATTCCTAAAAAACACCTAATGTCCTTCTAATCCAATAGTAACAGGGCCTTGTGAAGATTTTGGAATAGGGTACTGGGGCCAAGTCATAAATGTCACTAGCGATGCTTCCAACAACAAAAAAATAAACCAAGGTATGGAGAGGGTTATAGTGGCCAAACATACTAGGGCTACGTCCCAAAAGAGCTAGAGACACTTTTAGTAGCATGACCAAGATCACATTAATTCTATGTGCTCTTGCACCTCAACCTATAGGGAAATATGCCCTAATATTTGGCCACTAAGTTACGTACGTCTATTGGGAATGGATAAATCTCAACTTTTGGTTGTCAATTTTGGACCTAGAACACCTACCATGTGTCAGGAGACAACATGAAGGTTCGTGATGATCCACCACCTAGGCCTTACCCCGTTCATGAGTTTCTCTCCATGCACTAGATTTTTCTTTGGATGATGCAGGACTTTAAGCTTCCTAAAAGACAACTTTCTATGTTTCAATATGAAAAAAAACCATGATGGCTTATGTGCTAACTATCACCATGGTACTAGCTTGAACTATAAATTATCTTGTGGCCCCTATGGGGAATATAGTGTGTTTAGGTTAATGTTATTTTTAGAAACGTTGTGCTTCACTTATGGTGTACAACAAAATATAAGATCAAATAAATTAGGTACAAAGATGTTGGAAAGAGGATACCCTTTAAACCAAATTTAAGTGAGCTTAGTGTGTGTCGTGAATTTGTGTGCAAGTGAAATTGTGGGTATACAAAGTGTTAATTGATATGGATATGTGATGATCCTTTACAATTTTCTTAATTAAATTATGTGATGTTTTTTCTTTGCAAGAAAATAAATGATGTGTGGATGATGAGCCACTTACTTCTTTGCTAATTATATTATGTGAGCATATGTTTATGTGAAAAATTTCAAAGTAAAATCTAAACAATTACTCTACTTTCAATGGTTAGTAAAAAATTTGGTTAGTAGTGATGGCATGTGCAAGGTGAATCTAGTGCACATACAAAAGTTTTTTAATTGAAGGTATGTGGATATGAGGTTCATGATCCTTTAATTCAATTTCCCTAATTACACTATGTGATGTTTGTTCCCTCCAAGAAAATAAATGATGTGTGGATGATGGACCACTTACTTATTTCCTATCTATACTATGTGAGCATATGTTCGAGTGCAAAATTTCAGAGTAAAATATAAGCCTCAATTACTCTACTTGTAATGGTTAGTATAGAAAATTGGTTAGTAGTGATGTTGTGTGCAAGGTGAAGCTAGTGCACATACAACGTGATTGAATTGCAAGTATGTGTGAAATATGTATTATATAGTTATAATGTGTGGTTAAATATATATCTATAAACAGTTAATAAAATAAAATATTGTAATTTTTTTTAAATGAATTTGATAGATCATAAGAATATTGTTTCCATTTACTAAGTGAAGCATTTGACCTTTTTCAAAATTATTTCTTCTTAGCAGAAATTATTCAATTCTTCAAGAGACTATATAAATCCTAAACTAAAAGTGAGTTCTACCACAAAATGAAGCATTTCAAGGCCTTTTTCAAATTTACTTATTGTTAGCAACATATTTTCATTTCTTCAAAAGACTATATAAATCCCAAACTAAAAGTGATCCCTACTGTAACAAGGAAAGTATTATATTTTTGTTCATATCTATATATATATATATATATATATATATATATATAACATTTGAATTATTAAAATCTACTCATTTTTATAATAATTTTCAAGGTTGTTGAATTAAAGACTAATATAAATTAAGTTTAAATTCTTATATAGGAAACTTCTAAATACATATTTTAGAGGGAATTATTACTTAAATAACTTAATGATGTGGAAAATATTTTGAATATGAGAGAATGGGAGATTCTTGAAAAATTAAGCTAGTTATTAGCAAATTGAAGGGCCAAATTTATTTCATGAGATAAAACACAATCTATATCTACAAAAACCATGCAACCATACAATACATAAATACACTCTCCATGATATAATAAGGAACCTTCCCCGATGCAGGTGTTCAAAAGCACTGGTATAGCGCAACAAATATGGGTTGGCAAGTGACGCGACCACATGGCCATCTACGCTTCCACCCAGAACCTCACCACCTACATTAATGGCATTTTAATGCTTTGTGTGGGCCGATGAAATATCATTCTAGTTCTTAAGATGGAAAATTTGGACCGCTTTCCCCCTGTTCCACCTCCTCTGAACTTCAATTGTCTCCCTGGTGCTGTAGAGCCGAGCTCATTCACGTCAACGGGGAGATGATGCCAAATTCTATGATGTATTGATATAGTAGATGGTGCCCACTTTTTGTAGAATCTTCGTTGTTGCTTTTGAATTGCTGCTTTGGCCTTGAATCCTAGATTTGAACCATGGATTACGAGTCCTCCTACTCTCACTGGCCATTCAATCCCTAGCACTGCTCCTCCTCATCCTCGTCGGCCCAATTTCGACCAAGCGAACATGCCTCGTTTGCGTCATAGGATGCGCTGCAGAAGGGGTAGTAGCAGAGGAAGAGGAAATCGCCCCCCCTCACTATCCCTCTCTAACTCAACCCCTTCAAACTCTTCCTCCCCCTCGATGATGGCTCACTTCATGAGATGTTATCCAGCCACCTGCAGCGGTAGGGGGCGAGCTCAGAAGGTAGGCTCTTGGAGTTTTGAAGATGCTCCACAGCCTCCTGCTGCCTCTATCTCGATTCTACAACCTAGGCGAACTGCCCAATTTCAGTTTCGTTGCACGCTGGAGCGCCCTTGCATAATTGTAACCATTTTAGTAGCTTTTAGAGAGGAGCCTCAAAGCTCTGAAGTCCCAGCTTGCAACATGTAGGAGAGGACCAACATCAGCAGAAGAAAATCCCCTGGCAATAGATCATGGATGCATAGAAGCCATGAAGAAGCTCCAGATCGTATAGGCGCAGCTCAGGGACGCAATAATCCAGGCGGCTTCAAGAATATGGAAGCAACAACGAGAGATCAACAGGACAAGGAAGATGACATCGAGGCATATAGGTGTTTGATAGTGGAAGAACCTCCTCCAACTAATGACACCTAGCTGGCCAAAGTGCTTTTCAGGTTTTAAGTTCCCTTAGGGGTCTTTTTTGTTGTTTCTTTTATGTAATTTTTGTTAATTTTGATGTTTGTTATGGGTTGTTACCCCTATGTGGGCAGCAAAACACTTATAGTTTTGGACTGGTTTCCCCAGTGCAGGCAATCTCTTTCAGTTATTGGTTGTTAAACATGGCATATTCTGAGACTTGATCTGCAAAGGTTGATGCCTCCTTGTACCATTTTTGTTACATTAATAGAATTAGTCATATTTAGAAAAAAAAGAAGATATAATAAGGAACCTATTTGACTAATGTTTAAGTATGTTAATATTTGAAAGTCTACTATGCAAAATCAAATTAGTTTGAAAAATGTTACATCATTAGAAGCAACATATCATTTTTCGTTTTAAAATGTGTACCTAAAAATACCATAAAACAATAGTAAGAAGAACTTTATTAAAGGAAGAAATTTATCATAACAATATAGAATTTCACAATTCCAAATAGAAAGTGGAAGAAATGTGGGATGACAAGGACAATGAAATTGTTGATAAGGAAACAAAAACAAATCAAAATATAGATATTTTAGTGGATTTAGAGAACAAGGAAGATGCTTCGAGGTCTTATCAACAATGAATGCACATTGTTATCATTTGTGGTGAAGAGGAGCACAAATGATTTGAGTGTTTTTTGGGATCTAATGTACATGGAAATTTTAGCACAATAATCAAGTACGACACAAGAAGGGGTAAGAGGATTTAAAAAACTATATGTTTCTACAAGGAACCTTTTTTATGCACGTGCAAAGATGGATATCCAATGTATTTTATGTTTTCAATTATTTTCATCAAATCTTGATAAAGTTTAAAATAAAGAACTCTTTTTTACTTTTAAACCATATTTTGCAATATATTTCATGATTACATATGTTGAGAAACAACTAGATGTATTTAATCAACATTAGATTGCCACAGTGTAAGAAGAATAACATTGTAAACATTTCTAGCATATCATAAATACATGCATGCTAATTTATTTATTTTGAATATATTATTTATGAATTTAATATTGATTAGTCACATGAGTCTTTCATGGATCAATATATTTATATCCAATAATACACTCCTTTTTGTGCAAGCACAAATATACACTAGTCACTTTGTATGTCTTTAAAAAACTTGTTCATTTTCAAAAAATCACATAACCTTCATGTGACAATTGAAAGAAGCATCTTTTGAGGTTTTTCAAAGGTATGGATCATCATTTAGGATTCAAAGAACCATTAAATGTTATATGTGATGATGAATGTTACAAAAGTTTAATGTTGTTAAATATGTGTTTAACAAAGAATGTATTTTTAGTTCATGTACATTGGAAGTAGTGATATTCTTTCTCCTTCTAAATCTTGACACATTTTCTCCCTTTTAACTCCCACTTGGCATATCAAACATTAATAAAACTAATGTTTAAATATTTTGGAGCACCTATGTGACAACCATTTTTCTAATCTGTCTTGTAAATAAATTGCCATGAATTGTAATTCATGTAAATAATATATATGGAAATTATGTTCCAATGCCTTTCTTTAGTTAAATCACATCCTCAGTTTTTGTGGGTTATCTTAAACCATTAAAATTCAAAGGTGGTTCATAATTTTCATGAATTCAAGTGGTTACAAAAATTTTAAATAAACCATGGTTTCAAGTAGTTTTCAATCATTTGCATGGTTTCAAGTGGGTTTCAATACTTTGTATGATTTCAAGTGGTTTTCAATAATTTGTATGGTTTCAAGTTGTTTTCTTTAGTTGTTGTTACATCTCATTTTTTAACTACATGGTATTACTATCAATGCTTATTTTATCTTAGTTTTATTGTTTCATTCTCCACTTGTTTATGGTTTTCCATCATATTTCTTAATGCATATAATATGGTGCAAGTAATATGAGAATTAAGGCAATTTGAATTACGTGTATTTGCATGAACTTCTTGTTCTCTCAATTCCTAACATCATTTTCTCATCCTTTCTCTAGATTTCTGTCATATTTCCTCCGTGGATGGAAATTTCATTCATTTTCTAGATCCAAATCTCCAATTTCCCATGTTTGTTGTAAACCTTTGTGTAATTTCCACCCTCTGATATCTCTCTATGAAAGAATGTTTGCTATTTTTTTTTTCTACAATCGAATTTTGACACTAATTTATTTTTTGACAGCAAAGGCTTGATCGATCCTTTGAGCCTTATAGTTTACCATTAATACCATTAATAAAATTTGGTAAGGGGATTAGCGGGTTAGATTTTTAAATGGCTTGATTGAGCCATAGGTTGAATTGAGCCACTAGTTAACCACGTATACCACTCGATTGAGGGTTACTTTAACACTTGATCAAGAAATTTGAATTTTGAATTTAAGCGCTCAATCGAGTGTTTAAAGTGCTTGATAAAGCTCTTGAAGTGCTAAAAATTACAGTTCCAACACCTCTTCTACAGATTTCTCTGCAACCCCATTTTGTACCTATCGGATTTAGGGCATAATTTATCCTTAAGTGGCAAAGTTGATCATGTTGGATTCATGAAAGAATCCTCTATACAATGGGATATGAATTTGTCACTTTTGATTTAATATGATATTTTTCATCTAATTTCCTTTAAACATAATGCTTGAAATGTTTTTCGACAATTTCAAAGGGGGTGAATAAAATATCGATATCATAAAATATACACAACGAAAAAAATTCAAAAAAAGAAGCTATCTTCAATTATGAGTCCTCTTCAAAAGGGTACCCTTTTTTTTTCAATTTATTTAAAGAGTTGAAAAAAATCTTACGTGAACACATGTGTCTCAAAAATGCAATTGAAATATTACTTCACAAGCTTCGAAAAATGATAAAAATATAATTTTGCATAAAAAAATAAAATTTCAATACGAAAAGCTTAGTTCTCTTTGTGTGGATAATGCTCATATATATAGTTTTTAAAAATTACACATTTTAGAATGAGTTATACTATGTGAACACATGCATACCTCTTAAGTTTTGGGAGAATTTGCAACAACATATATTTCATTTAATGGAAAATTGAAATATTATATGACATTAAAAATTTTCGTAAAAAACATCATTAGGACAACAACATAATTCTCCAAATATTTTATTTTTACTCCGGATCAAAATTCACAATGCTTATATGAATTTTGAGGGCTACAATTCGATAAAAGAGGAAAAAATTGAAATTTCATCACCACGTTTGGCCCAAAAGTGTAACCCATCTTCATGCTTTCAGCCATTAATGTAATAGGACTTTCTTAGTAATATGTTGGATGATAACAATTTTTTCAAAGCATAGTTTTGTATTTTCCTTGCATGAAAACATGCAAGAAAATAGGTGTAGGGGAGATTCATTTTTCCATCATTATCTTACTTTCTTGGGTCCATTTTTCCAAAAAAACCATATATTTTCCCTAAGTACCCATAACAAGCATAAAGAGGTAATGGTTATGTATTTTGTTAAATTCCCAAGTTTTAACTAGATTTAATTGTGTTTTGAGGCAATATTACTAATTATGTAATATTAGTCTATTTATGGTACCATCAAAAAGCTTCTGGTACCTAGGATCATTGTTCAACATATACATGGCCACATGTTGATGGGGAAGAATGTACCACCAACATTAAGGGGGTTTCCTCACTATGAAGTGCCAATTAGACCTCACTTTGTTTGGCATAGGTGTGCCATCTAGTCTGTGGGCTCAACGACCACCGTGTTTGTTTTCTCTTAGCTATCAAGTGAAGAAACGTTAGTGTGAGATCAAGTGTGAAATTCCCAAAGAGAGAAAGTGTGAAATTTTCAGAGATTGAGGATGAAATCAACCCACAATTGAAAATTTAGAAGGGAAATGTAGAAGAATATAGTATAAAAATGAAAAGAATAAGTACATGTCAAAGAGGAGTCGGTTATCTAAAACTATTTGAGACATAGAAGTAAGAAAGTGTTAGAGGTTAACTACAAATTAGTATGCAATAGAACGTATAACAAATATGAAGCACACATGCACACATAATGGAAATACCATATAGATATTACAACCACCATGAAAGTGCACAAGAATTGATGCCGAGAGTAAAGAGATTTTTGTGTCAGCCTTAATGAATTTCCTCTTATTATAAATATTATCTCTATTTCGTCAAATTAAAATCTTCGAGAAAATGGGACATAGATTCCAACTTTGAGGAAGGATATTTTCTTGAGGGTATGTGGTTGATATTAATGTTGGAATGTGTGATTTAATGAATTTTTCTTTCCGGGGAAAAAAGCAGTATTTTATTATAATAATAAAAGTTTTGATCCAGTAGTTCTTAAGCCGCGCAGGGCTTAATGAAGCAGTCACAGCTCGACCCGCGGGGAGCTTTTTTACTGTATGAAAACTGAGAGAGTCTTCCTCCCAAGAGGAGGATGTGATACCATTTGTAACAATAGTTCAAAAATATCTGGAGTCTCCATATTGGAAAACAACTCCATTACAGTCAGAAAAAAAAGTGTCCATCAGCACTGTGTAAGAACAAAAATTTACAAAAATTGGTATACTGAAAGCCGAGAATTAAACATCCGAAAAAAAACGAGATCTGCTATGGAGAAATATATACAGAAAGTACAAACAGAAAAAATATGAAAACTGATAATGAGCCGACAAAAAAGGGGCGGATCAAAAACTGAGTATATGCTACTGATCATAAGGAGGCAAGTCTGATCTGACTGATTGCCCCTGGAAAATTTCTTCTATCGCCCAGCTGTCCGGATCCTGTAGTATACCTGCCTTAGATAACTGATCGGCTTCTTCGTTCCTTTCCCTGTAGATATGACATAATGAAAACCTGTTAAAGAGAGTCTTTAGGTATAAAATCTCTTCAACAATTGTCATTAGAATTTGATTTTGACAAGCAGCTGATCCATTGACCCAATTTATAACGTTTAGAGAGTCCCCAAATAACTGAATTGAGTTGATGTGTTTGTGTTGAAGCCAGCAAAGAAGAAGGCGCAAAGAGGAGAGTTCTGCAAAATTGTTTGTTCCTGGGCCCAGCCCAACTGAGGCTTTTAGAATGTGTTCTGAATTGATGTGCAAACTCATGCCTGCGCCAGCCCGATTATTTTGAGAGGCTCCGTCAAAGAAGCCACAAGGGATGTCCGCCTGAAATATGAGATTGTTTTGATTTGTTCTGGGTTTCTTTGCTTCAGGGGGAGGCAGAGTATGATAGATGGCTACTATATTAGAGGCAATAGCGGAGGGCGGTGTAATTTGGTCATGGAACAGGCTCTTATTTCTCACGAGCCACACACCCCAACAGAAGATAATCGGCAGGTTCCGCATATTCCCCTCTGAGTATGTATACCACCACTTCCTCCAGGATTCGACTAGCGACTCATTTCCCCAATGTGCAATGACCTTGAGAAGCCCAGTGACCTCCTCCCAAATCTTCCGTGAGAAGGGACAGGAGATGAAAAGATGATTTAAAGTTTCCTCATTATCCTTACACAGGGGGCAACGCCCTGGGCCAACTAGAAACCTGGATTGAAGGATTTCCCATGTTGGAGCCTTCTTTTTTAGAATACACCATAGGAAGAGCTTTGATTTTGCTGGGCTTTTGAGTTTCCATAATGCTTTGGACCACCATTCCGGGGCACCCCATCCTTTCTTTCCCAAAAGATAAGAGTAGCCCTCCTTTGGTGAATATCCCCCCGATTTGCTGTGAGCCCACATTAACCTATCAGGTTCCTCCTTTATCCTAACATTGGATCGTTTTAATTCTTTTATAAAACCTGTCCATTCATTCTTCCATCTGATATTTAGCCCTAATTCTTCATCATCCTTCCAGACCTGGCCCCAAATGGAGAACTGCCCAACTCTTGCCACCTGATTTAATGAGGTGATGTCTTTGGACTCAAGATGTAGAAGGAGCCCAGGCGATAAGGCGAATGCTTCATTGCACCCGATCCAAGGGTCTCTACCGATCCTGATATGTCTACCATCTCCCACTTTCCAAGCTAAACCTTGCTCAATCACTGAGAAAGCATCCACTGTGGCCTTCCAAATTACAGAAGAGTTTTTTGCCTTCTTGTTTTGACTCCGGATCCAATCTTCCAAGGGCGTTGGATCGATATACTTCCTTTTGATCACCCTTGTCCATAGATTTTCTGTGGTTATAAGCCTCCAGCCAGACTTTGCTGCTAAAGAAGTGCTGAACTCGGGAAGTCTTTTGATCCCCCAACCTCCCCATTCTTTTGATCTGGCCACTTTGTCCCATGCCACCCACGGTAAACCAGAGAATTCCTTAGAACCAGCCCAAAGAAATCTGCAACAAATTCTTCTGATTTTCTCCATTACTCCTTTAGGAATCCAAGTTAGAGCGGCCCAGTAAACCGGAATGGCTAGCAAGACCGACTTGATGAGAGTTAGCCTACCAGCTCTGGAAAGCCATCTAAAGCTCCAGTGTGATATTCTAGCTTCAATTTTTGCTATAATCCAGTTCCAATCTGCTTTTCTGTAAGCGACAGGTTTTAGCCAAAACCCCAAATATTTGAAAGGAACATCCAAGGATTGGCTAGGAAACGGAAAAAGATCAGCTATAAGACTCCTTTCCCTTCTGTCCACATCTGCTAAACAAACTTGTGATTTCATAGAATTTATCTGCATTCCAGTAGCTTTAAGAAAAAGATCAAAGATACATTTTATCTCCTTTAATTCGCTAGAATTTCCATTTGTAAAGATCAATATGTCATCGACGAAAAGAAGATGGGTGATGAAGAGATTTATGGCTACCTCTATACCTTTTACCTTGTCCGCACTTCTGGCTTTATGGATCAGCCTGCTAAGACCTTCGGCCACAAGGAGAAACAGAAGTGGTGATAATGGACACCCTTGTCTGAGGCCCCTCTGGCTAGAGAAGAATGATGAAGCAGCTCCATTGACCAGAACTGCAAAGCTGACATTAGTTATGCATCCCATGATCCAACTAACAAATTGGTAGTTGAATCCCACATGAGTAAGAAGCATTCGAAGGTAGAGCCAGTTAATCCTATCAAATGCTTTGGAAAGGTCTATTTTTAGAACAGCTCCTTTCTTTTTCTTTAATTTGATACTATGGATTGTCTCCTGAGCAACCCCGATAGCTTCATGAATTTGTCTGCCATCTAGGAACCCAAATTGTTCCATAGATATGTTCCTTGACAGAATTGGAGCTAATCTGAGGGCAATAACCTTTGAAATAATCTTATAAATACAATTGCACAAAGAAATTGGTCTAAAATCTTCAAAGCTTTCTGGCTCGTTCTTCTTAGGAATGAGAGCAATAAATGTTGAATTAAATGGTCTATAAATATCTCCTTTCAATCTGGACTCCTCTACAACTTCGGTTATCTCGTCTCCAATTAGGTCAAAGAAATGAAGAAACAATTCAATAGTCCAGCCATCAGGACCTGGACTTTTGTCTTTGCCTAAAAGCTTCATGGCTGCTTCAGTCTCCGCCTTAGTGACCGAAATTGAAAGATCTTCAGATTCTTCTTCCTCAATGAATCTGGGGAAGCATTGCACCGTTTTGAGGACTTCTGCTATAGTAGCTTCTCTCTGATCAGAATATAAATTATGAAAATGTCGTTTCCCTAGTCCAGAGAGATCAGAAAAGGACTTGACATCTCTTCCTTCTTCATTTTTAAGGCTCCAAATTGTATTTATTGATTTTCTTCCTTTTGCAAAATTATGAAAGAATTTGGTGTTTTCATCCCCAGACTTAAGCCAGATTGCCGTACTCTTTATTCTCCATTCTTCTTCCCTTTCCAGGAGAATTCTGGTTTGCTGCTTCTCCAAAAGAAGAATTCTTTCCTTGGATTCTTGAGTTGAGTATCCATCAGAATCCAAACTCTCCAGTTTCTTCAGATCTTCCCTGATACTGTTTAGCTCCTCATTTTGTTTCAATTTCCTATCCCTTGCCCAAGAGATTGTTGCAGATTTCATTCTTTTTAAATTTTCCATGAACAAATAGCTTTTCTCCTCTCCTGCATTGAGATCTGGGTGGATCCAAGTTTTTTTAAACAAATCACTGAAAGAGGGATCTTGTAGCCAGGCAGGATTAAATTTGTAAGGGGCGGGGGGCTTGTGAGGAGGAGAAGAAAGATCTAGAAAGATTGGGAAGTGGTCTGAATTCCCAATTTCATCAACCCACTGTCTGATTAGGGGAACTTTAGCAGAAAGTGGATCTGAAAGCAGGAAGCGATCAAGCCTCTTAGCAATCCTGTCTGCACCAACTCTTCGATTCCGCCAAGTTGGCTTTAGCTTAATCGGGAGAGGATCAACAAAGTTATTCGCTGAGATGAGATTATGGAAAAATTCTGTTAGAGGATCTTCTCTCGCCATGGGTCCCCAAGCTTCCGCACGACCTAGAGAGAAATTTAGGTCACCACCCAGAATCATCACTGGAGCTTTCATAACAGATGTTGTCATCAAGGTATCCCAAAAAAATTCCCTGCCTTGACAAGGCCCATAGATATTTATTATGGAGATTGGGAACTGGAAGTCAGGGGATACTATCTCCATTCCCATAACGTTCTTCATCCCCCAATTATTGAGAACTTTAACTCTCCCATCTTTGTACCCAATTGCTAATCCCCCCGAATGACCAAAGGCATCCATAGCACTGAAGGACCACCCTGGAAGAAGAGCCATAAGCATAGGTTCGATCTCAGTGGCCTTCCCAAGGGTTTCTTGCAGAAGGATAACATCTGCTTTAGAGTTGAGAATCCATTCTTTCAGGGCCAGTTTTTTGGGTTTGCTGGCCAAACCTCTGCAATTCCAGGATGTTAAAATCATTTGATAACTCCCTCAGGGGGATGGGCTGCTCTAAGAACCCCCTGGATGGAGAATTGTTTGCCATCTGCAACATCCATCTTTGCTTTGAGTTTTGCCTTGAAAAGATCAGATTTCCGACCTCGTTTGTTTTTGGATTTTGTCTGAGAAGGAATCAAGCCCAGCCCACCTAAAGACTCCTGAATCACTTGGTTCCCACCCTGGGATCTCAGATTGTAAGGACAAGGGGTCCGAGTCACAGGAAGAGGGAGAGGGGGCCAATTTTCTTCACAGTTTATATCCAGGAGGGGCAATGTTTCAGTTAAGGTTTCCACATTCGGCTCAGATAAATGGTCGCCCAAATTTTCAACTATTTTTATTTTTTTTTCATGATAAGACAAAGAGGCAATATTACAATTTACATTTGAAGGCTCAGGAGAAATAAAAGAGGAGGGAGTCCCCGAGCACTTACCCTTCTCAGGATCGTCGGATTGAATTAGAAGTGTTCCTTCGACCGAGCCTTTCTCTGCTTCCGGGACTTTGGCTGTTACCTCGTCGGCCCCTTCCACAACGGCCTGGTCTGTGCCATTTTCTGCTTCCAAATTTGTAGGCTTTGCGCTTGCATTCGATGGTTCTTTCTCGATCTCCTCTGCCTCCATATTCATTTGTTCCTGTGGCTCCGGCATGTCCTGCTCCATCCTTGTCTGAGCATCGGATTGTGCATTTGCTCTGTGAGCAGGAGTCCTACGAAAATGTCGCCTTCTTCTCTTATGGGGGCAATCTTTTGCTAAATGGCCGTGCTCATGGCACCAATGGCATCTAAAAGGTAGGTATTCATAGTCTAAAAGCTGCTCATGGACATATTCGTCAAATTGAAGGTTTACCTTTTGTGCCAAACCCCCACTTGGTTTGAGCATTACAAGAAAACGCGCGGTTGCCAAATTGTTTGTTGTTAAGAAGGACATGTCCGCAGACATGTATTCCCCCAGCCGGTTGCCAATTGTTCTGAAAACTTCCTCAGTCCATAGAAGGGAGGGTAGACCCAGAGCGCGCACCCAGACAGGAAAAGAATCAGTGCGTTCCTTGATAGCATCAAACAATGGAGACCATTTTTTGAATAGAACGGGGATGTTATCAATATGCCATAAACGCTGCAGAACCCAATCCGCCGTTTCTCTGTCTTCAAATTTGAACTTAAACCATCCTTTTGCTAGTACTTGTACTTCGAAATTTACAGGTCTTTCTGGAGTGAAGCTTTTTTCCCCCCATTCTTGAAGAAAAGCAGAAGAATATGGCTTGCCTCTAACTCTTCCTACCAAAGTACAGTCGGCCACCGCAATAGCTTCTCTCATTGATACCTCCATCCCTAGAACCAGATTCTCCGCTATTACCTGAGAACCAATGGGTCTTTTCTGCTTCCTTGTCGCGCCTCTTGGCCTTGAGCATTCCCCCCCCGGCCTTCTTCCTTCACAATCCTCGGTATTATCAGATGTTATTTGAGCTGAACCCAAGAGGGTATCTGGTTCCCACAGGGGCGGGATCTGTCCTGAAAGATCCAAGTTGACATTCCCGGCGAACAAAGTATCTGCCCCTTGACCTTCATTTTCTGCCGGCCCGTCAGCTAAGGAGGTGCCTTGGTCGCTTGGCTGAACCTCGGGTAGGCCTTGTGAATCTCGGGAGAGGGAAACCCTCGTGAGCGAACCTGGAGCGCCTGGAAATCTAGAATGCTCGACGTCCGCAGGAAACCCTAGCTGGGAGATTTCTTCGAGCCCCTTAGGGTTTGGAAACCGTGGTTTCAGAGGAAGACCCTTTGGCTCCGAGGGCTTTGATGCCGCAAACGCCCCTCTCAGATCTGTCTCTTTCGCTTGATGAGAAGGGCCGGTCGCAAAACCTTCTAGCTGGAGCTCTCTGTCCGGCACCTGGTCTTGGGAAAAAACCTGAAGGATCTCCGGCTGTGAAGCAGACGCCAGGCTGGGGGTATCTACAGATCCAAAATAATAGTCCACATTCTGTGAGTTGATTTCTTTGCCCCACATGGAAAGTATGTCCTCGACGTCTGGGTCCAGTGCTAGAAACTCGGAGGGCTTAACCATGGTTGTTATTTACGAAGGAGAGAGACCACCGACAGACCGAAAGAAACGGAGACTGCTAACAGCTGACAGTTGACAGTAATAAAAAATTATCTTTACCGACCCTAGGAAAGACCAAAACGCGGTTTAACCTCCATCTGCCAGTTGCAAGGAGCTGAAGGGAAAGCTTTCGTGATGGCAGCTGTGCGAAGATCTGGCCTCGACTGCCTACCCGAACCCTGTTCGAGGTTCAAGGTTTTGACCAGGGATCGAGTTCCTTCCCCGCTGCATCCTCGTGTGATTTAATGAATTAGCTACATAATAAATTAAATTGGAAAACAAATGGTTGGGAACCATACTAATATCTGTAGAGAGAGAATCGAAACTAAATGATATATAGTTGTGTTGTGTTGGTAGGCTGACAGGAGAAAATAAGACGGTATTCCCATGCAACCAAAGGTAGTGACTATATCATTTAATGAGATAAAAGTCATGACTCTATGCATTTTAAAGAGGCGAGCATTGAAAGGGATAAAATTTGTGACTCTATGCATTCATAAGAGGCAAAAATTGAAAGAGGAGAAGAAGCCACGACTCTATGCATATGGAGGAGGAAGACTTCAGAATTGGGAATGAAGGGAAGAGATTTATTTATGGGGCTCATCCTTTCAGGGGATGGATCGATAGAGACTCAAAAAAAAGCTTGATTCTATGGGAGAGATATTTCACTCGGTAGTAGCACAGCCGATGAAACCATTGTGTGTGGCTTGTTGGCTGAGAAAAAATTGAGAGAGTAGTGGTTTTCCTTAAGGCTGATGAACTCATAGTGAGTATCTTTCTCAAGTGTTGTTGAACCCCCTGGAAAATTACAAACTGATGAACCTACTGGCTAGGAGGTAAAGACACCTGGGTACTTGGGAGGTTGATGAATTACCAAGTGTAGCCCTAGGTTGGGAGCATGGGTGCTTGTAATCTTTGATGAGCTACCTAGATGGGTGATCTCCATGGTATCTTTTCTAGTGATTAAACTTCCCAATATTATAAAGAACTTTCCTCTTGGTATTGAACTGTAATTATATATGCTAGAAATAACTGAAGAATTAAGGTGGACTGAGGCAACAACCTTAATGATGTAACAATCGGGAGCTATTGGGAAGTCCAAGGAAGTGGATTCTTTTCTTTTGTATTTGACTTCTTATTAGCTAGTGGGTAAAGGAGGTCCAACCTTTGGAAACCTTGTTTCAGTTGTGGTAATGATTTAACCCCTAAATACTCCTCCTCAAGCTTTGGATTCTGGCTCGAGGGTGAATCTTGTAAGAAAGGCTTGGTTGTACTGTATCTAAGGTTGGGTGGAGAGTTAGATTCCTAATCTCAATTGTTGAGAACATTTCAATATGATAAGTATACTCAAGCCTTTGTGCTTCACTTTTTAAGCATATGTTTAATGTATTGGTTTAAAGCCTACTTTGTTATTGATTCAATGTACTAGATAAATTCTTGCAATATATCATGGAATGTGCTTTACTACATGCTTGAGGAATGTTTCATTATTGTGTAATTCCTGAGTAAATGAATGAATCTTTTCATGTGTTCATGGTATAATTTTCAGGTTTATTAACATTCTAAGAGTCCTATAGATTTCTAATATGTTTTGAGCTTTAGATTTGTCCAATGGGCCTCGGAGTAAATGAATGGACATATGTTTGTCTTATTTATTATGTGTTTGAAAGAGTTGGCTATTAAGGTTTGGTTTATTTCAAGCTTAGGAAGGATATCATGTATTCCATATAGGCATATACATTATAAGCTTAGGAGAGATAACTCTAACTAGATTCACAATAATGCATTATATATTGTTATGAAACTAGCTCACAAAAAGATAGAAAAGATAGATCAACGCCTTAGAATTCAGCCTCTTCGAGGGGGCAACCTCCTTTACATTACACAAATGAAAAATTCTAATATAATTTTTCCTTCCTCGTCAAGTTCTAGCAATATTGTTTGAACTGGGAGCTTGTCGCCTATAACCTTCTTTAAACATGAAACATAGAAAACTGGGTGTACTTGAGAAGTTGCAGGAAGCTCCAATTTGTATTGCATAGTACCAATCTTTTGCAACACCTTGTACGGACCATAATACTTTGGTGATAATTTATTATCCTTCTTAGCTTGATTTAGGGACATTTGCTTATATGGTTGTAGCCGTAGGAATACCCAGTCACCTACATCAAAACTTCTTTCGTTGCGATGTTGATCTGCTTGTTGTTTCATTCTATTCTATGCCAACATGAGGTTATCCTTTAAGAGTTGGAGAACTTGTTGTTGATGCTTGATGTGATGTTCCACTGCTTGAGCCTTAGAATTTTCTCCTAAATATGATGTGATGGATCGTGGCTGATATCCATAAAGTGCCATAAATGGGGTCATTTTTGCTGCAATATGGAAGGAAGTGTTATACCACCATTCAGCCAGAGGCAACCATTTGATCCATTGTGTCTGTTTATTAGATACAAAGCAACGAAGATATCCTTCCAAACATTTGTTTACTATCTCAGTTTTCCCATCAGATTGAGGATGATAAGATGAGCTATGAGCTAACTGAGTACTAAAACAAGAAAATAATTCTGTCCAAAAATTTCCAGTGAAAATGGGATCTCTGTCACTTACAATAATATTTGGGTTTCCATGTAGCTTTTGAATTGTTTCCATAAATGAGGTAGAAATTATACTAGCTTTAAATGGATGTGATAATGCACAAAAGTGTGCATACTTGGTAAGTCTTTCAACTACCAC
Organism: Pinus tabuliformis; assembly: GCA_031772625.1. Classification (NCBI taxonomy): domain Eukaryota; kingdom Viridiplantae; phylum Streptophyta; class Pinopsida; order Pinales; family Pinaceae; genus Pinus; species Pinus tabuliformis. Next base: position 502,257,155 of record CM062804.1, on the reverse strand, counting down.
CATGATGACACTCTTTCCTTTAGACTTGGGTAAACCTGTGATAAAATCCATTGAAACCTCCTCCCAACGTTGGCTTGGAATGGATAAAGGTTATAATAGACTTGGGGTCTTAATTGTTTCAACTTTATTTTTTTGGAAAACCAAATATTCCACCACAAACTTTTGAATATCTAATTTAATGCCATCCCAAAAAAAATCCTTCTTAACCCTATGGTAAGCTTTTAAAAATCCTGAGTGCCCTCCTAAGGGAGAAGTGTGCAATTCCATAAGAATCTTTTGTTTGAGTTGGGAATTCTTACAGAGGTATAAGTGATCTTTGTACCATAACGAATCATTTTTCCAGCTAAATGTATCCGATGTATTAGAATCTTGTTGTAACTTTCAAATAAGTGCCCACACTTCTTCGTCATTCTTCCATTCCTCCCTTGCTTCATTTATCCAATTTTGTAAATGGCGCACAACAATGATTCCACATCCTCATCCTTTCTTGAGAGTGCATCTGCCACAACATTTTGCTTCCCTTTTTGTTAGATGATTTCAAAGCCATAACCCAACATCTTTGTGACCCATTTTTGTTGCTCTTTAGGGGATAATCTTTGTTCTAAAAAGTATTTTAGGTTATCATGATCAGTTTTTACCTTTAAGTCTCTTTCCATTAGGTAGGGTCGCCATTTCTTAAGTGCATGTAGTATTGCCAACATTTCCTTCTCATAAATAGCTTTGTGTAAACACTTTCCCTTGATTGGATGACTTTTGAAAGAAATGGGTCTTTCATCTTGGATTAAAATTGCACCAATTCCATTTCATGAAGTATCACATTCCACAATAAAGGTTTTTGTGAAGTCTGGTGTAGCTAAGACCGATGTTTGGAACATTGCCTCTTTAAGATGCTCGAAGGCCTTTATTGCTTCTAGAGTCCATGAAAATGCATCTTTCTTCAATAATTTTGTTAGAGGTGCTGCTATTCTCCCATAATTCTTAACAAAATTGTGATAATGCCCTATCAACCTGAGAAATCCTCACAGATGCTTTATGGATGTGGGGATTTTCCTTTCCTTATTGGCTTTAATTTTTCTAGGGTCTACCTTAACACCTTCATGAGATACAATATGACCCAGATATTCCACCTCTTGTACGCCAAAGAAACATTTGGAGCTTTTTGCATATAATTGTTTCTCCTCCAATGGTTGTAGCACCCTGTCAACATGTTCAATTTGATCCTTCCAAGACTTGTTGTAGATTAGTATATCATCAAAAAATACTAACACAAATTTTCTAAGGAAGGGTTTGAAAATGCAATTCATCAAACCTTGAAATGTAGAAGGTGCATTGGTAAGGCCAAAAGGCATGACAAAAAATAAATAATGACCCTCATGAGTTCTAAATGTTGTTTTCGGAATTTCTTTAGTCTTCATTCAGATTTGATGATATCCTAAACAAAGATCCAACTTGGTGAAGTAAATTGATCCGTGAAATTCATCCAATAATTCATCAATGACAGGAATGGGAAATTTATCTTTAATAGTGAGCTTGTTGAGCTCCCTATCATCCGGACACATGCGCCATGATCCATCGTTCTTGTTCACCAATACTACTGGAACAAAGAAAGAACTTTGACTAGGTTGAATTATACCAGCCTCTAGCATTTCTGCAACCATACGTTCAATTCACTCTTTTGGGAATAGGGATATCTGTATGGCCTGATGTTTGGAGGAACACTTCCTAGAATCAAATGAATAGCATGATCTTGATCACGAATAGGTGGGAGACCTTTGGGAGTCTCAAATACCTTGGAATTATTGTCCAAGAATTTTTGGAGATCTGGAGAAATAGGTGATTTCGATGTGGAAACATCTAGCGAACATAATTGTGCAATTACACCTCGTTTTTCCTTTTTTACAAGCTTTGTCATACCGTTAGAGCTGATTATCTTTCCCGGTTTCCTTGCAATACCCCTTAATTCAACTTCCTTTCCTTTCGTAGAAAATTTCATGAAAAGTTCTCGAAAATTAAACGCTGTTGTACCCAAGGATTTTAGCCATTAGACTCCTAGTACAACATCAACACCTCCCATTGGAATGGAAAGCATTGGGCTATTCAATACATATTCCCCATGGATAGCTTGATATTATGGCACTTTCCAGAGCAATTTATGGTTCCTCCACTTGAAACCATCACTTGAGACTCTCGTGCTGGATATAGGAAGAAATTCAATTCTTTTGCTATCTTACAATGAATAAAATTATGGGTACTTCCTGAATCAATCAACACTATTACCTTTTTCTTCTTGATATGTCCTTATATCTTGATAGTTTGGGGAGTGGTAATTATAGCAATGCATTACAAGATATGGTTGGATTCATTTCTTCTTTATATAGGGTTTTCTCTGGAGTATATTGTCTTATTTTGACATTTCTTGTTCCTTTTCTTCCTCCTCTTCACAATCTATGCAGGATAATTTATTCTCAGTACACTTATGACCTTTAGTGTATTTTCTATCACAACTGTAACAAAGACCTTTTCCTTTTTTCTCTTCCAATTGTTGTGGTGTCAACCTTATAGGTTGTGGAAGGCTAGGGGAAACAACACTTCCATCTTTATAGTTGTGAGTGGTAGGCTTCCTGGTTGTCATAACTTTGCTTTCCACTTTTCTTGCTAACCTGAATGCCTTCTCCAATGAATTAGGTTCCCAAAGGTGAAACTCATGTTGGACATTATCCTTTAAAGTCCCTATGAACACATCAATTGTATGCTCCTCTAAAATATATTTTACCCTTATGTTCAATTTTTGGAAGTCCTTAATGTACTCCATCATTGAACCCTTTTGTTTGAGACTTATCAATTGACTAAAAAAGTGTTGCTTTTTGTATCCTCATGATGTGTTGTCATTTCTTCCGTAAAAATTGCCTAGGTGACAATTTGTTTACGAGAGAAAATCCATTCATACCATAAAAACTGATTTGGTTCCAAATATGAAGTTGCAATACGTACCTTTTGTGTGTTTTGCACATTATGGAGATCGAAAAATTGCTCCATCTGTAGTATCCATGTTGCAGGATCCTTGCCATCAAACTTCCTCATATCAATTTTTGGAATATGGTGGGTCTTCAATCCAACATTAGAGTCTATGAAATTATGATTAACATTTCTTTTGTTCTCATCATGAGTTTCCTTTACTACCTTTTCACCATTAGTGACCATTTCTTGTAGCAACTTATTCAAATTTATCTTCAATTCTTCCATCTTATCGTCCATTTCATTCATCTTAGCTTCCATCTTAGCATCCATGCCATTCATCTTAGCTTCCATGCCATTCATCTTAGCTTCCACGCCATTCATCTTGGCTTCATTTTCCTTTAGTGAGAGTGAAATTTTCTGTACTTGGTCTTGTAATTTTGATATATCATGTTGCATTTCTTCCTCTTCTTCACGAGTCATGCTAGAGCTTTCAGGTTGCCTACTAGGTGTTTCCATTTTCTTTCTTTGGGGCATTAATTAATGCTAATAATTCTTCACTATTCCCTTTGATTTCCTTCAAACTAACTTTTCAAACCAATCTTATGCAAAATTTAAAAATTACACACCTTTTTTCACTTTGTAGGAGCTCGATATTGAATCTGATGTATCTCTATAATTTCGTATCAACCAGTTCTGAAATTGTGATCTGTAGTAGCCATCTGTGTCCTCTTTCCAATGCCACTAGTTTGATCGAATTTAGAATCTCCAAGAAAGATTTATGCACAATCTCCCAAGATGACCTGATTATATAACTTTTCAGAAGAGCGAACTTGTATGAAGTGCCACGTGTCACTGTTTCGACCTTTGGGTCTAAAAAATATACACAAAAAACTATAGACTGTACTCTTTCTGTAACTTCTTACAAATTTCAATCCGATGCTGAAGAAAAAGGTATGACGATTTTCCCCAGGTCACCTGTTTGGAATGTAATTCGGGAGTCTGCAAAAAGGCCAACTTCCTCATATCATATCTCCGCAAATATAGTGCGAAAATCTCTGAAATTTGGACCTGAGGTTCTGAACGATTTTGGCCCAAATAGTTACTTTTAGCATCTGAAACGTCGCAGAAAAAAAAATTATAGCGCAAATGCCACGATGACCTGTTTGGAGCAGCAAAACCCTAGAATCCAAAGCTCTGATACCAAATATTGTGAAACCAGCTCACAAAAAGATAGAAAAGATATATCGATGCCTTAAAATTCAACCTCTTTGAGGGGGAAACCTCCTTTACATTATAGAAATGAACAATTCTTCGATGCTTCAAATGAAAAAACCTCCTTTCTATATATAGGAGTCTAAGGGGTCACAATATAACCAAGCTAACCTAACAATAATAATATAAAGGCACAAAAATAACAATAAAGGGATTCTATGGGGCATCGTAATAACAATATGGGGACAATAGAGGCACAATAATATTAATAAGGGATACAAATACAATAGTAATGGGGGAATCACTAGTATTATAGGGACCCAACACACACACACACACACATATATATATATATTCATTTTAGGCTGACCCCTTAAGGCATTTTAGGGTATGACCATCAAGTATTTAATAGGCCTATGAGTTACAAAACATCATTATCATGCATTAATCATGGTGTCTGTTACAAAACCAGCTCACAAAAAGATAGAAAAGAGAGATCAATGCCTTAGAATTCAACTTCTTCGAGGGGGCAACCTCCTTTACATTACACAAAATGAACAATTCTTGGGTGATTCAAATGACAAAACCTCCTTTTTATATATAGGAGTCTAAGGAGTCACAATGTAACCTAGCCGACCTAACAATAATAATATAAAGCCACAAAAATAACAATAGAGGGATTCTATGGGGCACAGTAATAACAATATGGGGATAATAGGGGCACAACAATATTAATAAGGGATACAACTACAATAGTAATAGGGTAATCACGAGTATTATAGGGACCCAACATGCCCCTCTCCTTCAAAAAAATGTTGTCCTCAACGCTTGAGTAGTTCTAGATGCTTCTGTATAAAATATTCATCCTCCCATGTGGAATCTTCAGCGGATAAGTTCTTCCACTTGATAAGATACTCCGAAATTGATCGATTTCGTAACTGTCAAGTTCTTGTTTCTGTGACTGCTTTTGGTTCCAATATAATTTTTCCTTCCTCATCAAGTTCTGACAATATTGTTTGAACTGGGAGCTTGTCGCCTATAACCTTCTTTAAACATGAAACATGGAGAACTGGGTGCAATCGAGAAGCGGTAGGAAGCTCCAATTTGTATGCCATAGTACCAATCTTTTGCAACACCTTGTATGGACCATAATACTTTGGTGATAATTTATTATCCTTCTTAGCTTGCTTGAGGGACATTTGCTTATATGGTTGTAGCCGTAGGAATACTCAATCACCTACATCAAAAATTCTTTTGCTGCAATGTTGATCTACCTATTGTTTCATTCTATTATGTGCCAACACGAGGTTATCCTTTAAGAGTTGGAGGACTTGTTGTTGATGTTCGATGTGATGTTCCACTGCTTGAACCTTAGAATTTTCTCTTAAATATGATGTGATGGATGGTGGCCGATATCCATAAAGTGCCATAAATGGGGTCATTTTTGTTGCTGTATGGAAGGAAGCGTTATACCCCATTCAGCCAAAGGCAACCATTTGACCCATTGTATCTGTTTATCAGATACAAAGCAACGAAGATATCCTTCCAAACATTTGTTTACTATCTCAGTTTGCCCATCAAATTGACTATGATAAGATGAGCTATGAGCTAACTGAGTACCAAGACAAGAAAATAATTCTATCCAAAAATTTCCAGTGAAACAACACCAATTCCATTTCCTGAAGCATCACATTCCACAATAAATGTTTTTGTGAAGTCTGGTGTAGCTAAGACCGGTGCTTGGCACATTGCCTCTTTAAGATGCTCGAAGGCCTTTGTTGCTTCTGGAGTCCATGAAAATGCATCTTTATTCAATAATGTTGTTAGACGTGCTACTCTTCTCCCATAATTCTTAACAAACTTGCGATAATACCCTGTCAACCCAAGAAATCGTCGCAGATGCTTTATGGATGTGGGGATTTTCCATTCCTTAATGGCTTTAATTTTGCTAGGGTCTACCCTAACTCCTTCATGAGATACAATATGACCCAGATATTCCACCTCTTGTACTCCAAAGAAACATTTGGATCTTTTTGCATATAATTGTTTCTCCTCCAATAGTTGTAGCACCCTGTCAACATGTTCAACATGATCCTTCCAAGACTTGCTGTATATTAGTATATCATCAAAAAATACTAACACAAATTTTCTAAGGAATGGTTTGAAAATGGAATTCATCAAACCTTGAAATGTTGAAGGCACATTGGTAAGGCCAAAAGGCATGAAAAAAAATTCATAATGACCCTGATGAGTTGTAAATGTTGTTTTCAGAATGTCTTCAGTCTTCATTCTAATTTGATGATATCCTGAAAGAAGATCCAACTTGGTGAAGTAAATTGATCCATGCAATTCATCCAGTAATTCATCAATGAAAGGAATGGGAAACTTATCTTTAAAAGTGAGCCTGTTGAGCTCCCTATAATCCAGACACATGCACCATGATCCATCCTTCTTGTGCACCAATACTACTGGAGCAAATAAAGAACTTTGACTCGGTTGAATTATACCAGCCTCTAGCATTTCTACAACCATAGTTCAATTTCACTCTTTTGGGCATAGGGATATCTGTACGGCCTAATGTTTGGAGGAACACTTCCTAGAGTCAGATGAATAGCATGATCATGATCACGAATAGGTGGGATACCTTTGGGAGTCTCAAATACCTTGGAATGATTGTCCAAGGCTTTTTGGAGATCTGGAGAAATTGATGATTCTAACGTGGAAACATCTAGCGAACATAATTGTGAAATTACACCTCTTTGTTCCTTTTTTAGAAGCTTTGTCATACCATTAGAGCTGTTTATCTTTCCCGGCTTCCCTGCAATACCCATTAATTCAACTTCCTTTCCTTCCACAAAAAAATTCATGAAAAGTTCTTGAAAATTAAAAGCTATTGTACCCAAGGATTGTAGCCATTGCACTCCGAGTACAACATCAACACCTCCCATTGGAATGGAAAGCATTGGGCTAGTCAATACATATTCTCCCATGGATAGCTTGATATTATGGCACTTTCCAGAGCAATTTATTGTTCCTCCATTTGCAACCATCACTTGACACTCTGGTGCTGGATATAAGAAGAAATTCAATTCTTTTTGCTACCTTACAATGAATAAAATTGTGGGTACTTCCTGAATCAATCAACAATATTACCTTTTTCTTCTTGATTTGTCCTTCTATCTTGATGGTTTGAGGAGTGGTAATTCCCGCCAATGCATTACAAGATATGGTTGGATTCATTTCTTCTTTATCTAGGCTTTTTTCCTGGAGTATATCCTCTTCTTTTGACCTTTCTTGCTCCTTTTCTTCTTCCTCTTCACAATCTATGTAGAATAATTTCTTCTCGGCACACTTATGACCTTTAGTGTATTTTCTATCACAACTGTAACAAAGCCGTTTTGCTCTTTCTTCTTCCAATTGTTGTGGTGTCAACCTTATAGGTTGTGGAAGACTAGGGGCAACAACACTTCCATCTTTATAGTTGTGAGTGGTATGCTTCCTGGTTGCCATAATTTTGCTTTCCATTTTTCTTGCTAACCTGAATGCCTTCTCCAATGAATTAGGTTCCCAAAGGCGAACATCATGTTTGATATTATCCTTTAAATTCCCTATGAACACATTAGTCCTATGCTCCTCTAGAATATTTTTTACCCTTATGTTCAATTTTTGGAACTCCTCAATGTGCTCCATTATTGAACCCTTTTGTTTGAGACTTATCAATTGGCTAACAAAAGTGTTGTTTTTTGTATCCTCATAATGTGCTGTCAATTCTTCCATAAGAATTGCCCAAGTGATAATTTGTTGTTTTTCACATTATTGAGATAAAAAAATTGCTCCATCTGTAATATCCATGTTGCGGGATCCTTTCCATCAAACTTCCTCATATCGATTTTTGGAATATGGTTGGTCTGAAATCCAACATTAGAGTCTATGGAATCATGATTAACATTTCTTTTGTTCTCATCATGAGTTTCCTCTACTACCCTTGCACCATTAGTGACCATTTCTTGTAGCAACTTATTCATATTTATCTTCAATTCTTCCATCTTATCATCCATGACATCAATTTTAGCGTCCATTCCATTCATCTTAGCTTCCATGCCATCCATCATAGATTCTACACCTTTCTTTAAACAATCCATCTTAGCTTCTACACCTTTCTTCAAACCATCCATCTTAAGGATGATATCTGCAATTTCGCGTCATCCAGTTTTGAAATTACGACCTGTAGTAGCCCTCTGTGTCCTCTTTGCAATGCCACTAGTCTAATCCAAATTGGATTCTCCAAGGAAGAGTTATGCACAATCTCCCAAGATGACCTGATTATAGACTAGTTCAGTAGAGCGAACTTGTACGACGTGCCACGAGTCACTGTTTCAACCTTTGGCTCTGAAAAATATATACAAGAAAGTACAATCCGTTCTCTTTTTATACCTTCATATGAAATTACATTCCGATGCTCAGAGAGAAAGGTATGATGATTTTCCCTAGGTCACCTATTTGGAATGTAATTCAGGAGTCTACAAAAATACCAACTTCCTCAGATCATATCTCCACAAATATAGTGCAAAAAGCTCTAAAATTCGAACCCAAGATTCAGCGTGATTTCTTCTCAAATCGGTTTTTTTTTAGCTTCTGAAACGTCGTAAAAAAAAATATAGTGAAAATGCCACGATGACCTGTTTGGAGCAGTGAAACCCTAGAATCCAAAGCTCTGAAACCAAATGTTATGAAACTTGCTCACAAAAAGACAGAAAAGATAGATCAATGCCTTAGAATTTAGCCTCTTCGAGGGGGCAACCTCCTTTACATTACATAAATGAACAATTCTTGAATGATTCAAATGAAAAAACCTCCTTTCTATATATAGGAGTCTAAGGAGTGACAATATAACCTAGCCGACCTAACAATAATAATATAAAGCCACAAAAATAACAATAGAGGGATTCTATGGGGCACAGTAATAACAATATGGGGATAATAGGGGCACAACAATATTAATAAGGGATACAACTACAATAGTAATGGGGTAATCACTAGTATTATAGGGACCCAACAATGTCCCAAATGTAAATTCATGTATTCCCACGAGGGTTGAAATTAATTTACTCGGGGCTAGAAGTTAAACTCCTTGTCAACACATATGGCTAGGAACCATGAGCAAGGGTGTGTAGGAAGTGGAGCCATATCCATTGGATGTTGAGGAAGAATTGGCACCATCCACGTGTTTGGAAGGTTTACCCCAGAGGTTTCGATGGGAGCCCAGGGAAATCCCATCGAGATTTTATCCTCTAGGTGATGTGGCCGAGGTGGGGCCCACACACGAGACCATGCGTAAAAGTGATGTAATGTGAGTAGGATTGGTTCATGAAGGAGGCATGGCTCCATCCAATTGGTTGAGTGTTTTCCCTAGTGGATTGGTGTGACAGTACGGTAGGTGGTATTCCCATGTGTCCTCGATAATTATTTCCCAATAGATTAAACATGGAACTACATTGGGAATTCCCATGATTTTACTTCTAGGGTGAGGTGGCATTATGGGCCTAGTTTCTATGTAATAGATGTCGTGGAATTATAATATAGAAATATATGTATTGGGTCTCATAAGTAAAGGGGAATTCATGCACAAGTCGACAACTTCTACATGAGGGTGGCATGACACATGATTTGGATAGCCAAGTGGGTGCCACGTGGAGACCACATTGGCACCACATGGCATATTAGATGACGTGGTGAGATGAGATATGTTGAACTTTAAATGGCCAGACCTTTTGATCTAGGAGTCAAATAGGGGAAAATTTTATATCAATGGAAAGGTCTCGACGAGATGAACATAACAATGCTATATGTTTTAAGTTTTGAGGTAGTTGCAAAATATCTAAAACTTTAGACCATTTCCATAACTGGACTTTTCAGGTAAGATCATCATAGTAACTTCCTCCTTCTACCCTTTGTAGGGGGTAAATTACAAATTATCATTAACAATGTCGTAGTGCAGGTACATGCATGACAAGCCCATCAAAATCCAATAGTTGAATCTTTGCTACCCATATCATCTCCAAGATAAACCCTAGCCTCACTACCACTCAACCTAAAAGATACCAAGAGCTTAAGTGCTCATAGTTGCCTAAGTACAAACAACTTTATAATTGCTAGCAAAACTCAGGTTCCCAAAATCTTGCTCCCATTTCTTAGAGGCCCGAAGGTATATTTATACAAATGGGTGGGGAATGACCTTTCACCTTTGCCATGAATTTTCAATTTCCTCATGACTCTTCTATTCCTAGTAACCTTTACAATTAATTATGACTTTTTCATGATTTTAGCATTTTCAGTAATTATGACACAAGGATATTTACAATACAAAGAAGTTTTTCAAATTTTGATGTTATAAATTTTTTAGCTTAGCAAGTTCTCTACCTCCTTGCATTGAATTTGAGTGGGTTGTTTCACCTAAAGGGATCATTTATGGAAAAATTGAATCACCTTACTAACGTGTCTTTAGTGGAATTACATGCCTAGCTAATACTCTTTAAGTATTTAGGTTTTATTGTTGGCTTTGATATTTAAATTCTAGAAAAATATTGTTTTGGGCTTAGTTTAACCCAATCCATTATGATGCAATAATGTACCCTAAAGCCATCATTCAACAAAAAAGGTCTACACTACAAAAGTAATCCTCGGAGATATGATGAAGGGTTTTTCTATGACCCACTCCTCAAACCTAAAGTTGTATTTTCAAATATAGCTCAACATAGGATTTGTACATTCTGGAAAATATTTTATAAATTTGGTGAATGATTTCTTTTGGCTCTTGTCCAGCATGAAGAACCCTTTTAACAAGATCAAAATACACATCTTCTATCATGGATATTCAAAGATCCAAAATAGGTCAAAGTATTTCACTCATGGCATAAATTCCTTTCACAATTTCAATTGGTGATGAAAGAACTTCAATCGTCTTGTAACTAGTACGACAAATGTGCTTAAAATCATATTTTCGTACCTAAAAAGGCTTGCTTGACTTTAAAACATGAATATTCTCAAGAAAATTTTCATAATAGATCAACTGTAGATCTAATTTTCCATACGTAGTTTTAGAGTCATAAAAATTTGTTTACTCAAAATTCATTCCATCAACGTTGCCATCAGTAACATGAATTGAATCATTGTAGTTGTTTATTGAAATTTCATCAATATTGGGCCTGAAATGTAATATATTTTTTGTTAAGACAATATTTCTAACTCCAGAAGGATCGACTTGTCCTACCACTATAATTCCATCTATGTGCTGAGTGAAGAGTTGGCATGGATGAAGTACAACAAAAAAGCCTTTCTCAAATGAAAGCGATTATGGAATTGGAGCAATTTCATATATGTGGCAATATTTCCTTTCACCAACTAAACTTGGTGTTGGGATAGGGTCCCTAGGGTCAATTTTGGGTTAGTTTAATCAATTTTTGAGTAGAATTTTGTAAATAATGTAAAGTCTCCGTGAAATGTGGAAGTGGAGCGTGTAGCTAAGTAAGATTCAAAGGGGATTTATCCCCTTGTATGGGTAAGTGATAGGATGGTTTTGAGACTCACCCATAGGATATGGGCCATGGTATTGTAATAGAAAGGCCATAAATATTTGAGTCTTAGTGAGTATAGGAGAATAAAATTTGGTGAAGAACAAGTGAAAAGGCAAGTGCTAAGGCAGGAGAGCTTTTTTTTCCTTTACTTAGGTGAAAGGGGAAGGCTCCTGTAGCTGAGAGCGTGGAGACCTTGCCAAGTCTATAGTTGAGTGCATGGGCCCATGCAATTTGGTGCGCAAGGTGGAGGAGTCTATAAATTGAATGTTGAATCTAATAAAGACTGTTTTGGACCAAATCTATTACATCTGTGGCTTGTTCTTATTTCTGTTTAATTTTATGCATCATCACTTAATGACCTGTTTTATATGAAATAAAGTGTATTCCCTGCATGAATCTATTAAATATTTAATATTCACGCATGAAGGGTGTGATGAACTATTTTCATGAAGATATTGAAGTAGATGTGTTACTAATTGTTTGAATAGGGTAGATATGCGCGAAGGGAGATCTAGGGTTGTTATTGACTACGAAAAAGTTGTGAGTCTACTTCTTTTAGGTCTAATAAGCATGATCACATCCATTTGCAAAGACTGGAGTTCAGCCTAATAGAGTTGCAGTAGTAGACCTTAGGAAGGTATAGATGTGCGAGAAGGCAAACCTAAGCTGTAAAGGATTAGGAATACACTTCACATGGTCTGTGGATGCAAAAAGTGGTTCTAGCATCACCCATTATTGCTTCGAATGATAATAGAGCTTGCACTATGCAGGTTGTTGCTGAAAGGGCCAACAGTTATGGTTTTTTTGGTTGGCTCGAATAACTCTGAACCTCAGTTAGGCCCCCTTAAGCCAAAAAATGGTTCCATTGCCGGGACAGGGATCTATCTAATAGATCTGTGATAAATGGTTTCCTATAAAGAAATAGATCGAAAAATGGATTGACCGAGAAGTGCACGCATTTGTGGCTCAAGAGAATAGAAGCCCTAAATTTTCCAAGTAGTGGTTGCAGAGATATTTGTACACAGATGAGACCAAAGAATTCTTCTATTTCTTCACTAGAAAAATACACGAATGGTTGTCTAAATTAGCAGATAGTCATGGGATGTGGAGGCCCGATGGCCCTATAGTGTGGACTCCGGAACTAGTGCGACGTCTGGAAGCATCAGAAAGAAATATTTTGTGGGTCGTGGATCATTGGATTGATTGCACACTTGGAAGTTTTGTGACTGAGTTTGCGGTTGATCTAACTATCGACTATAGCGAGGAAAAAGGCCCTTCAAGGGACTATGAGATAAGTATCTTAAATCATTGAAAATGTGGATTAAAATGTTGTTATGTGAAAAGAGGGTTATGCAATTACCATTATGTTTGGAGCTACGTGAAGTGGGAAATTCTTTAGAAGAAACGAAGGAACAAACTTTGAGTACAGTCCACTGATCAAATACCCATCGAGTGACGGTGAAGGGAAGGTGCTGACTACATCGTGAAGTGCAATACAATTGATTAAGCAAGGTATCCCAAGGATACCTCATCCATCCACTTCACCTCCACCTCCACCTCCACCTCCACCTCATATGATGACACCTTCACCTCCACACTACAACCACTCCCACCATTCAACATGGCGAATGCAATGAAGATGCTGGTTTTTAAAGGGATATGGAGCAAAGACCCCAAACAATTCTAGTTTGTTGCAGGAGCTGTATGGACGACATAGTAGATTACAGATGATAACATCAATAAAGCGCAACTAGTCACAACCTTACAAGATTGAGCATTGGCATGGGACATCAAGTACTCCACTGACAACCCCACCACGGCGTTGGTAGAAACCCGACAAGCTCTTAACAAGGAGTTTAGGAAGCCTAAGTCAGAGGCGCAGTCGATGACTGAGTTTAAAGAAATTTGACAAAATATAGATGAGACACCCTGGGATTTCAATAAAAGGTTTAAATGCATGATCAGGCAGGCCAATATGTTGATTACAGATTCCTACCATTGGTACTAGTATATCGCCTCTCTCTTACCCCACTTAAGATTATCTTTGTCACAACAAAAGATAGCAATGCAAGTAGAAGCCTTAGAAATCGCAATGAGGCTAGAATTGTTAGCCATACATGATACAAACCTTGGAGTGAAATAGATTAACTCACAACCAGAAATCATGCACTTGTTATTGTATAGCCTGAAGAAACGAAAGGAAGCCCAACCAGAGGTGCACATTGAATTCTGGTGCTTGAAATGCAAGGGCCATGGGAAGGATAAGGACCATTGCTCGGTTTATCATCATTATCTTATTGGGGGAGGGCATGATCCCCTGAAACCAGAGAATACCATTGGACCAAGCACGAGAGTTGCATCACGATGTGCTATCTGTTAGGTTATATGATAGCATGCGACTGATAATTTCCATTTACTATATAAGTTTTTACATACCCCCCAACAACTTTTTTGAAATTTCTGTAAATCTGTAGATCATGGTGAACACCATTTTTAGGATTTATGACCTAATGATGGATAAAACCCCTACCTACCGAATGCAAGTAGAAAAACAACCTTAGGTTCAGGGTGCAGGAGCAGCGCTAGGAGGATTCCAAGGCTGAGGATGAGGAAGAGGGGGTGGACCTGGAAGAGGACAGGGGTAGATAATTTTCTATAATTGTGGTGAAGCATGACACTTTGTGTGAGATTTCCCAAGCCCCATGCATCCGTCATGGTAGTATTGCAGACAATTAGACCATGTGATAGAGGAATGTTCGATACTTATAGAAAAAAATGCAAGAAAACAAGACACAACCCCAACAACCTACGCAAAACATCCAAATGATGAGAGTAGAGCCCCATGAAGAAGATCATAGCATAAATATAGAAACAAGAAGTGGTATAGATATTGGTGAAGATAAGGGAAAGCAACTTGAGACTAATGGGTGGGTGTGCAAGGCTATTGGTAAAGAACTGGACTTTGATCTTAATCGAGCTAAAGAGACTTTCATGGAAGAAAAAAAGAACTTCGTTGAGGCCTCCACCTTAGGAATCCAGGAGAAAATATTGGAAACTAGTATGACACAAGAGGTAGATCCTTCAGTATTATCCAATTTTCTAAAGATGTATAAAGTTTTTGTGTGATAATAAAGTAGTAGAAGGATTGCAAGACTTAATTGACAAGTGTGAAAATAAAGAAAATACCCCTACTGAACAACACACCATGAGAAAAATTGGTAAGCATAAGAAGCAAGCAGGGTGTGAGATGATACAGACTACATAGATAGGCGAAGATGAAATGGAGCAAGTCATCTTGGATTTGGGTTCTGACGCGAATGTACTGCCTAAGAAGGCATGGGAAAGGATGGCAAGACCCGCACTGCAGTGGTCTCCTATTCAGCTGCGCATGGAAAATCAACAGAATATTATTCCTATGGGATTCTTATATTGTGTAACGGTAGACATTGAGGGTTCAAGCATGCTGGTTGACTTTGAGGTCATTAAAATAGTGGATGATAGAAACCCGTACCCTGTGCTACTAGGGATTGAATACGATTTTGATATGGAAATGGTAATCAACTTGAAAAAGCAAAAAATGATGTTTGAAAGGAAGGCACTTAGGGTTATAGTCGCACTAGACCCTGCTGAGGGAGTGCATTACACTGAACCTATTTGCAACTTTATGGAATATGATGATGATCTGGATTAGATATATAAGATCACAACATGAAATGAATATTGGATCAATCCTACGGCCGATGGATGAATTGCATGGGACTAGGATAGTTCCTGCACCTCATATTCTGAGGAAGAGCTCAAACACTGGTAGAATATGTTGCATGAAGTATATACGCTATGTTGCAATATGATGACCAATTCATTGCAGTATGCTTCAACTGAGGTAAGGAATCTTCCACATTATGATAGTTTGACTAATGTGGATCTGTTTTTATATGAATTTGAAAAGGAAGTACCAGAAGAACATCACCTCCAAGCCCTGGAGTTAGCACTGTGTGCTACAGCTGCCTGTTGGTGGGGTACGCATAAGGAGAGCTTCGCTAGATGGAAGGACTATAGAAGAATGATGATATTTTTGGAAATAATACTAAGAGGGGGGGCTGAATTAGTATTTAAAATTCAATAACTTTTTCATTTCACAAATAGATTTATATACACTACTTCAGTGAAGTGAACTTGCGTGTGCATGCAACTGTGATTAAGGAAACCAGCATATACCCAGATAACTTATGATTTAGTTAATTCATCACGTGTTGATCTTTAATCAGTGCATTAGTACTTTAGAGTAACTATGTGTATAAATAACATAATAAACCATCACACATAGGAAACACACATGAACACAAAGATTTACGGTGGAAACTCAACGCGGGAGAAAAACCACCTGCTATTGTCGTCTCTGTCTTCTTTTTAATATAAAGAAAATATATTTACAATCTTGTACTGGTGCAAAATCATACTAGTATGTAAGTACCCACCTGTAGAAGGCTACAACCTTCTCTCATTCTCTAGCTTTTAATTGAAGGGAGCTACAACCCCCTAGCTCTTGTACTAGCCAATGTGTTTACTAGTATGTAGGTGCCAGCCTACAGAAGGCTATGACCTTCTTTCTTCCTTTGGTGACCACGTTTCATAAATTTTTAGACTAGATGCTCTTGGTTCACAACAACACAATATGAAGGCCTCATTTCACAAAAAATCACACTGGATCCATCAGAAACTTTGAAGCTCAAACTCTATAATAATAATTGCATCAACCAACAATCAATCAATCTGAACAGTCATATTAATGTCAACAAAACACTATGTTGAACCTAGAAACCTACATCATCATTCAGAACCAACTGCAACCTCAAAAATCATACATCAGAATGCATATGCTAGTTTAATGAACCCAACTTGCATGTATACACAACTTCCTTTAGCCAAACCTACGTATACCTCCAAAACTACTAAATCAAATATGTACCAACCAGTAATATTTTGAACATCTACTGTCAAATTATAGAGATCTAGGCAGTCAATAGTAAACATCACCCTTCTCACTTAATCAGTCAATCAATCAAACTCAATCTCCTTACGCATTCAGTTCTACTTTCAAATCTAAGAAGACTTCATTAACAAAAAATAGTAAACCAACAACACTTATCAGATAGATCAGTCATTTCTGAATAATAGGATTTTCTTTTGTATACGCTACTTGGAAGCTTTGAACCAGTGAGTATATGTGCCTTCACCAAGGCGAACCAATTTATATATCTGAAAATACTAACTTATAACTTCGCTTCTATTCCAGATTCCAGACATACCCACATCATGACATTTAAAGAAAAAAACATGTATAAGCAATCAGATCTAGCCCAACCAATATCATAGCATTCAATGATAAGTCATTTCAAGTCTCATGATCCTGATCCAACATTGAATTCAAGGTGCACATAATATTATATCATAATCATAGACCCTACAACATAAAATATACTTTAGATAGAAGTATTCCTCAGAAACCCTTTCAGTTGCACACCTGGCCCTTTGATCTTTTCCTCCTTATATAGGTTTTGGCCTTTCCCAATACCTCAGACCAAAACAACACTTAGAACCTATGGTATTCTTGGATGAGATCAAATAATCATTACTCTGCTCACGATTGTGGGCTAATACCATGGTATTGACCCTTGGTATTCTTTAATCCTGAATTTCTTTGTTTTTCCAAACCATACGCAATTTTCCTCTTGTGAAAGTGTGTGCATACATATACACTCTTTTTGTTATGTTAACTCACATGTATACGCTTCTTTGACAAGGTTAACCTGTGTATATAGCTTAAGCTACATTACAACATCCTTTCCTTTCAACTTCTTGATTTTGATTAGTATACCATTGTTCCAACTTCCTCTTCTTCTATACCAATGCCCTACTACCTCTGACTTGACCCGTTACAATGAGAGTTTCCTTTTATCAAATCTGAACTGACCTGTGAGTGATTTTACATCAAGGACAACACTTGTATCATAATGCCAACAATCCCCCCCTTTGGACTTGATGGCAACCATATTGGTGTTGATTACTTCAAGATGTAGAACCTGTTAGAGTTATCAAGAAACACCAAAATACTCCCCCCCTTTGACATCAAGGGCAAAAGGCGGACCAAGAGATTCTCCCCCTTTGAGATACACTATGTTGTCCATGCTCCCCCTGAGTACATGTAGAGTCTGCAGAGAAATTTTTCAAAAGAATAACATGACTTTATAACTCAACTAAGTGAGTATAAGCTCCCTATCACCAATGACATACATACATCATTCACCCAACCAAGTGGGGATATACCAAATTTGACTCATCCACCCAACCAAGTGGAGATACAAATTACATCATATGTCCAATAGGACTCATTCAAAAATAGAATATGAAAGAAGGAGACATATTACACCCTAGATCTTTACATGACCTAAGAAACAATGAATATCTGAAACCACATCTAAAATCAACAACCATAATGCCAACAATGTAGAATGTTTATGAAGGCTAATGCTCCCCCTGAACTTGTGCTACATGTGCATTGTCAACAAATAATTCATCAAGGCATCTTCATTAGTCAGATAAAAATCAATGAACAAAGCATATCAGTAGACTGTAATCGTTAATATCAGGCTAAGCACCCATGTCAGAGTCTGACCCACTATTTTTCTATCAGAAAAACATATACAATCCTTCATCTACAGAAACACGCGTATATACGTGAATATCCTTCATGAAACACATGTATAGGAACCTTCTTCTAAAAACTAGATTTAACAACAACATGATGCAAAAAATACTCCTAGCTTTTGTCTGACATATTCAAATGTTTCTATGGGAAGCAGTTTGTTAAATATATCAGCAACCTATTCTTTGGAGGGAACATACTCTAATTTAACCTTTTGTTCAAGCACTTGTTCTCGTAGAAAATGGTACTTAATGGGTATGTGCTTAGTCTTGGAGTGCACGACTAGATTTTTCAAAGTACTGATGGCACTTATATTATCATATAGAATGGAGATGGGTGGAGAACATGTGATTTGAATGTCTTGCAATGTTTGCATCATCCAAAGTATTTGTTTGCAACAAGATGTAGCAGCCACATATTCCGCTTCAGTTGTAGATAAGGCAATCGAACTTTGTTTCTTGTTGAACCAAGATACTAACTATGATCCCATATAGAATGCACCTCCACTAGTGCTTTTTCGTTCATCAAAATTTCCTCCCCAATCTGCATTTGTATATTCATGAAGAGTAAGATCTATACCTTTGGGATACCATAGAACAAAGTCTTGAGTTCATTGAATATTTTTGAATATTCTTTTTACAACTTGAAGATGTGATTCCTTTGGATTTGCTTGGCACCTTCCAACAATTCCTACTACATGCATGATATCAGTTTTGGTACCTATTAGATAGAGCAGACTTGTTGGGCATGGAATCCCCCCCACAACAGGTTTTGGGGCTCAAAGCCCAAGTTTTGGTCAAACGTTTTGTAAGACTCTGCAAATTGCAGGCACGGAGCGCGAAGTAGAGGTTAAGTGTTATAGACATTTTTGTGCCTTACAACATGAAGCATGAAATGTCAATAATCTAAGGGATCCAAAGTCCCTAAACATGTTGTTCCTACCCCTAGAGGAACAAGGTCAGCAAACCACAGCACTAAATATCAGTTCTCCACCTGAAAACACTCAAAAACAAGCTAATTCTGGATCATGTCAACTGCTCCACTGAGCATGTGCGCTGAATGTCAACTGCTCCACTGTGTACCTGCGCTGAATGTCAACTGCAAAGAAGGCTACCTGCGCTGGGCGAGTTTGGCCAAGTGGCACAGTCATTCCTCAAGGTGTCAATGCCCAGGAAGCTTCCAAAATGACACTTGGATCAGGGAATTCGACTTGTGATGAGTAAGAGGGTCTAGATCTCCAAGTGGAAGCAAGAACCTCCAAGTGGACTCAAGAACTGAAGAATAACTGAAGTGGGAGAGGACACTAGTTAGCTCCATGCCAAGCTCAAGCTGACTCATCTTTTCTCCAAAAATCTTATCTATAGATCTCTCTCATGAGGTCTAAGGAGGCTGGAATCTTGTGAATGTAAGGAAGTGATGTTGGTTTGAGTATAGAACTATTGGGTGATTTGCTTAAAGGAGGTGAAGAGGAGATTTCTTTCTGTTGGGAGGTGTTGCTAGATTGGGCCTCTTATGGTTGTAACACTCTCAGAACTTTACTTCTTCCATTAATAAAGTATTTGAGGTTCTTCTATATGCATGTGTCTCAATGGCGTATTGATACTTGTATATTTGATTTATTCTAATCCTTGAATCAATTATGAATGTATGCTTCTTGTAGTTTCCCTCTCTTGTTATTTTGCAGGATCTTGGTGTAGCTGGGCCAGTGAAAGAGCAAGGAGCTGGGAGCAAGCAGCAAAGAGGGAAGATTGGATCAATCATTAGCGGAAGATAACGGTTAGTGGATCTCTTTCTCCTCTCTCTTACATCTCATAAAGAAGTAATATCGAATAGCTTTGCTTTGATTGTTGCTGAGGTACTATCACCCTTAGAGTGGGATAGGGTCATTCCGTATTGGATACTTTTCCCAACAACAAATTGGCGACTTCGCTGGGGATTTACCATTTCCTTTGCATTTGGTTTGTTGGAGCTCTGGAGGTGCCTCTTCTTCCTTGATTTTCACCAGTTGATTTAGGGAGATTCTGCGGACAATTTTCGGTGCCGTCTGGACCAGGTAGGAGCTAAACCTTAGCTCTTTCTTTTCATGGTTTCATTTTCCTGTTTAATGCCTGTTTTCCAGTATTTCTGAGCCCCAGGGGTTTTGCAAAATCTCCCTAGTTTCAGCGCAGGTTCCCCTTTCGAAACCTACGCTGAAGGTCAAGCTGTCTTAAGGCAGCCTGACCCTCAGCGCAGGTGGGAGACTCTCTGCCTGCGCTGGGCTAAAAAAACTGAGTTTTTAGGTCATTTTTTGATGAATTTTCGCCAGTTTTTCATCAAAATCAGGAACTTACTCCTTCTCTTGTTTGCTTTGCAGGGAACCTTGAACAAAATGTCCCTTACATGGCGAGAACGAGAACATGAAGAGGAGGACATGATTGCCCTCCATGATCCGGTCACGGTGAACGCGCTGCGGAACTGTGGCCTGCTGAAGTTCTTCCGTATCTCTAGCATGAGAGCACAGATTTCTTTGTTGCAGTACATGCTTGATGCTTGGGATCCTGTTAACCAAGTGTTCCAGATTAGGGGAAAGGCCATCCCCTTGACCATAGAGGACATGTACTTCTTGACTGGACTATCAAGATGAGGTGCCCCCATTTCCTTGTCAGGTACGGCCCGGGGGACTGATTCCACCAGATATTATGTCCGCCAGTATTGCAGGGAAGGTTCTCAGCCGAGCAGAGACGGCAAGATTGTTATCTGTGAGTTTACTGATCGGGCTCTCAGGTCCATTCTGTTCACTATTGGTAGGATGGCCGGCAATGCAGCTCTACATGTTGCCAACAGGTCTTATACGAAGAAAGCCGCTGCCATTAAGGCGGAAGTTGAAAAACTCCTCCATGCTGGATTCATCTACCCGGTTCCTCTAACCGATTGGGTATCGAATATTGTCCCTGTTATGAAGAAACAAGGGACGATTAGAGTGTGTGTCGATTATAGGGATGTAAACCAAGCTTGTCCGAAGGACAACTATCCTACACCCTTCATCAACCAGATAATTGATGAATGCGCCGGATGTGAAATCTTTTCATTTATGGATGGATTTTTCGGGTATAATCAAATAAATATCCGCCCACAGGACCAGTCAAAGACTACATTTATTTGTCCGTGGGGCACATTCGCTTATCGAAAATTACCCTTTGGTTTAAAGAACGCAGGGGCGACATTTCAGAGGGCGATGAATTATGCCTTCCATGACATCAAGAACATTGTTCAACCTTATCTCGACGATCTTCCGGCTCATTCGCGAAAGCGGACTGATCATCCACAGCATTTAAGAGCAATATTTCTACGTTGCCGACACTACAAGATAAGACTCAATCCGCACAAATGTGTGTTTTGCGTCGGTTCTGGTCGTTTACTTGGCTTTGTAGACTCTAAGGATGGGATTCGTCTCGTCCCCTGCAAGGTTCAGGCAATCATTAATTTGCCTCCACCTTCAAATTTGCTTCAGATTCAGAAACTCCAAGGGAAAGCAAACTTTCTGAGGAGGTTCATTCCAAATTACGCAGAACTTGCTAAGGGTTATACTTGTCTTTTGAAAAAGGATGTACCTTTTGTCTGGGACCAAGTGGCGCAAGCTTCCTTTGATGCTCTGAAAGATTGTCTAGTAAAAGCATCATTAATGTATGCCCCGGACTATCAAAGAGATTTTAACCTGTATCTAGCTGCAGCGGATACGACCGTTGCAATGGTTTTAGTTCAAGAAGTCGATGGAATTGAACATCCTATCTATTATTTAAGTAAAAACTTAAACGATACAGAAAGTAAATATTCTTATGTTGAAAAACTAGCGCTTGCAGCTGTTCAAGCGATTCAAAGGTTTCGACATTATGTCCTCTTTCGGAAAACTACCATCTTGTCAGATTGCAACCCCATGACTTATATACTGTCGCGACAGTTGCTGGGGGGCAAATATTCAAAATGGATAGCAATCCTTCAAGAGTTTGATCTGGAATTTGTAAAATCCAAATCAAAGAAAGCTCTAGTTTTCGCAGAATTATTGTGTGATCTCCCATCGTCGTCCAACGATGAAACATCGGAAGAGTCAATCGTGGACGAAAGTTTGTTTCTGATATCTGTAAGCGATGAGTGGTATGGAGATATCATAGTTTATCTCCAAACCCAAAAGTTCAGGCCTAACACCTCTCGCTCCGAACAAAAACGTATACGATACCAATCAAAAGACTACATGATCGTTGGTGATACACTTTACCGTCGTGGTGTCGATACAGTTCTGAGGAGGTGCCTTACCCATGAGGAGGCCGAAAAAGCCCTGAATGATTGTCATTCAGGCGCGTGTGGGGGGCATCAGTCTGGATATGCAACAGCACAAAAAATCTTACGAGCAGGATACTTCTGGCCAACCATGTTCAAAGATTGCATAACCGCAGTCAGAAGTTGCCATGCTTGTCAAATTTTTGATAGCAAAACCAGACGACCACCCGCACCTTTGCAGCCGATAGTTGCTGTTGGGCCCTTCGCCAAGTGGGGCATCGATTTCATGTAAGGTAACCCCACCTCGACCGGGGGGCATGGGTATATTATAGTCACTGTTGACTATTTTACCAAATGGGCCGAGGCAATGCCTACATTGGATAACACTGGTGAAACAGCTGCCCTTTTCTTTTTCAATCATGTAGTCGCTAGGTTCGACGTACCACAGGCTATAGTGACAGATCATGGGTCACATTTTCGCAATCACATGATGGTCGAATTAGCTGCCAAGCTAGGGCTATCTCACGACAGCTCTACCCCGTATTATCCGCAAGCCAACGGACAAGTTGAAGCAATCAACAAGGTCCTGAAGCGTATGTTGCAAAGGATGATAGGAGTTCATAAAAGAAGGTGGCACCTAATCCTGTACTCAGCCTTGTGGGCTTACCGAACCTCCGTAAAGAACGCAACTGGGTTCACACCTTTTCAACTGGTGTATGGCCTGGAAGCAGTCTTGCCAATCCAGTGCGAAATTTCGTTGCTTAAACTCGCAATCGATCTCCTCCTCGGAACTTCAGAGGAAGAGGCTCGTTTCTTGGAATTAATCCAGTTGGATGAAACCCGTCATGATGCCGCTTTGGCTAATGAGGCCCATAAGAAACGAGTCAAGGCTCAGTTCGACAAAAATGTCAAACCCCGTGTCTTCTCAGAAGGTGATTTGGTCTTGCTTTATGACCAAGAATCTGATAAATTGGGAGCAGGTAAATTCAAGTCCTTATGGATGGGCCCCTATATTGTTAAAAGGGTGTTAGCAAAAGGAGCCTACGAGTTAATGGATTACGATGGAATTCCACTGGCGCAGCCCCGCAACGGGTTGTACCTCAAGCGTTACTATGCTTAAATAGTAACCTACATGCTTTTGTTGTATTTTGTTTTCGCTAAGGTATTTGTTCTGGTCGAGTGATCCACCTTTTTCATTTGTTGCAGATGTCGAACCTTCTGGAGACATGTGTTGGATATGCCGACGGAGCGAGTCGTAGTTCGCGGAACCTATCCTCCGCAGCCTGGGCCATTTTTGATCCAAGCAGCGAGTTAGTAAGTTTCAGAGGTGTATGTATTGGGCAATCAACGAATAACATCGCTGAGTATAGCGCGTTGATAGAACTACTCTCTGATGCCATCACACGTGGCATACGCCGACTAATTGTCAGGCTAGACTCACAGCTCGTAATACTACAACTCAATGGTATATATTCTGTTCGCAATCCAGCTATTTATCGCATGTTCCTAAGGGTTAAGATCTTGGAAAGACGATTTGATTCAATTCAATATCAACATATTTCAAGAAACTTAAACACATTAACTGACTCATTAGCAAACTATGTGTTAGATAGACATTTGCAACATTTATAAAAAGGACACATCATTAAAGATTGTACATATGGATCACGTAAATCAACCAGAATAAAACTCGAAAATCAAAATACATATAAGCTGTTTATATAGTTCATACATAATGTTCTGTAACCAAGACAAAATTGGTCATATGACCTAAAAACTCAAAAATATGCTAGGGGGCACCCTAGCCTAGTGGTGCTCATGATAGTACGTCACGGCCTATGCAATCATGCGCAAGAGACGAGTCCATCGTCTAGGCACGCCGATAGTATGCCGCTGCAGCTGTAAAGGTAACTCGTCAATCTGTACATCCGGAAGACCACGAGTGAGGCTCTCAACCTGCTCCTGCATAGCTGTAAGGGTCTCAGTATCGTCAAGATCGCGAATAACAACTCTCCTAGCAGGCTCCACTGTCAGGGCAGCAGCTGGCGATCTCGGACGAACTGCTGGACGAACAGGACCAATATCTGCATGCACCCAAGAGTACAATTAAAAGTCTTGATAGAATAAAGCATAACAACATTATGAATAAGAACAGTAAACAGTAATATGGTCAAGGAGTTTACCAATGGCGCCCCACTGCTCGCCATCCAGTAGCACCAAATCCGGATCACCTCGGAAATCCATACCCACATATGGATACTCGGAAAATGCCATCTCCTGGCGTTCAAACCACCTAAAGAAGGCCTCAGTAAAAGTAATCTAAGGTTGACCAGCATGCCTAGACATGTGGTCGACCCACCTCTGCATGCGTGGCTCGGTCGGAGAAGGCAGGTCGAGTATGATGTACTGAGGCTGCATCAGTGGGATTTTCTCCAAGGCGAAGGCAGTCAGAATAGAACCAAATCCAAAGTTCTTCAGCTTCCCGTCCTTTACCTTGGTCAATTGACTTTTCATCTGAACAAGTACTGCATCACACCAGTTGAATACTTTTGGTTGGAGACACTCTAAGGCGTGCTGCATATAAGACCTGTTGGCAACATGTAGAGCTGCACTGCCGGCCATCCTACCAATAGTGAACAGAATGGACCTGAGATCCCGATCAGTAATCTCACGGATAACAATATTGCCGTCTCTGCTCGGCTGAGAACCTTCCCTGCAATACTGGCGGACATAATCTCTGGTGGAATCAGTCCCCTGGGCCGTACCTGACAAGGAAATGGGGGCACCTCGTCTTGACAGTCCAGTCAAGAAGTACATGTCCTCTATGGTCAAGGGGATGGCCTTTCCCCTAATCTAGAACACTTGGTTAACAGGATCCCAAGCATCAAGCATGTACTGCAGCAAAGAAATCTGTGCTCTCATGCTAGAGATACGGAAGAACTTCAGCAGGCCACAGTTCCGTAGCGCGTTCACCATGACCGGATCATGGAGGGCAATCATGTCCTCCTCTTCATGTTCTCGTTCTCGCCATGTAAGGTACATTTTGTTCAAGGTTCCCTGCAAAGCAAACAAGAGAAGGAGTAAGTTCCTGATTTTGATGAAAAACTAGCGAAAATTCATCAAAAAATGACCTAAAAACTCAGTTTTTTTAGCCCAGCGCAGGCAGAGAGTCTCCCACCTGCGCTGAGGGTCAGGCTGCCTTAAGACAGCTTGACCTTCAGCGTAGGTTTTGAAAGGGGAACCTGCACTGAAACTAGGGCGATTTTGCAAAACCCCTGGGGCTCAGAAATACTGGAAAACAGGCATTAAACAGGAAAATGAAACCATGAAAAGAAAGAGCTAAGGTTTAGCTCCTACCTGGTCCAGACGGCACCGAAAATCGTCCACAGAATCTCCTGGAATCAGCTAGTGAAAATCAAGGAAGAAGAGGCACCTCCAGAGCTCCAACAAACCAAATGCAAATGAAATGGTAAATGAGAGGTAAAAACACCTTTTAATGGCTTTTTACGTAGTTCAAAGTGAAATATTAGGGTTATAATCTCATTTTCATGCAAATATTATTCATTTCTAACAAAGTTTGTTGCAGCAATTGAAAATGCAGTACTATACTTGAAAAGAGAAAAGCTAGTAATGATAAAAAATCAAAATATGACCATATAATCGAGCAGTTTTACCGCGGAATTTATGCTCGTTAAAAAATAGAAAAGCGGGATCCGAGCAGTTTTATCACATAGTTCATGCTCGTTAAAGAATAAACATAAGATTGAGCAGTGTTTTGGCGCATTCAAGCTCGTTAAAAAATGAACCCATACCGGTAAATAACCATTGTGATCGTAAATTTATTAGCCACAAAAAGCCTTGGTCGTGTTTGCACCCGCCACCTCCATTCCATTTGGCCAATCGTTCACCTCCATATGATTGTTTACCCATTTTGAGGAACAGCTGCGAAGAGTGATTTCACTTAGCCATCCTTGTGACACTGCCGTGATTGGAAAATTCCAACCTGTACCTGGAATCTGCTGCTATCCCTGTTTATCACTCGTTCCTCAAAAGACGAGTCTTCTTTGAGCTCTTTTCTCCTGACTTGTAAAATATGAAAAGTTTGCCGAGTTTTGGCCTTCCAGCTCGTTAAAGTGACCGGAAGAGCTATCCCTCCTCTAGATTTTAATATTTTTGGACCTGAGGGATTATTACACAAAAAGGTTGAGCGCTTGTTTTATTCGGCTCGTTAAAGTTATCGAAAACTCATCCCTTCTGTATTGTTTTATACTTTTTCGGACTTAAGGGATTAGATGACGAAAAAGGAATTTTGGAGTTAACTTTCTGTACCTTTTCAGACTCTCTAAAAATGAAAAGGACCGAGTTTTCCTTGTCGTTAGACTCGTTAAAATGATTAAATAGCGACAAACTTGTCTTTAGACGAGAACGAGTTTCCCTATCGCTAGGCTCGTTAAAACATAGCGATGGGCTTGCCCGAAGGGCAGGTTATAGAACAAGCATATGTTATCCTCCTCAAGCTTGACAAAAATAAAGAGGTACTGGTCAGAAATGACTGGGGAAAAATTGGGAGAACCTCAAAGCTTTAATGGTAGCAAGTCGCTCTTGAACATGACACTTTTCCTCCGTATCACATCGGGTTTGGGTTGTTTCATTCACCGGTCTCATCACCATGGTCTTCGCCAAACCATCCACATTTGGGGTAATGCTACCGATCCATCGCATCAGTGTCGTTATATGTTCAAGAGATGTTGTTCAGAAAGAGTCGACCGTGTCCCATCCACTGCCATACATTATCCTTCATCCACCCATGATCGCCACCCTGAATCATATTTCACAGATTGTTTTCACCTCCACTAAAATCATTAGCTTCGTTCCGTGTCACTGATGTGGGATTCATTAAGGCCCTCCTTTGACGGATCGCTTCTTGTCGACTTCAGCTCATTATCCAAGAAGTTGATCTAGGAACACCCCCCCCAGTACTTTGAAGCTTGCATGCCTCAATGGCAAGTTTCTCACTTCCGGCGACAGGTATACATCAATGACCTTCGACCAGAAGATTTTGCGTGGTGTTCGACACCAAGTCCTTTATTCACACCACGTGAATTGTACTGCAGTACCTTGAGGGTCATTATCATTATCGGTGATTCCTCTCGCGCTTGTTAACGGTTTACATTATTGACCGGTAATCAAGCGATGTCTTTCCATGTTCGACTTCAGCGCAATTCTCACATGGATCGACTTGTACTTAGAGTGAAGATCGAATGAGTTTGAAGACCCCGGATCTAGTTTCATCCATCCGGGCTGCGATATATATTCAGGAAAAATAAAGACATTTGATATGTACATCATTGCAGCAGATGATCATCCTACTCAAAGGATGATAATTTCAGCAGAGAATTATCAGTCTATCATCAGACGATCGTCTGTTATATGTACCAAAATGAATTTATAAAGCTGAGCATGGGAATTCCCGCCTGAACTAGATCATGAAAGCAGAATGAATCATAATGTATTGTATTGTATTTTATTACAGGTCACCTCTCAGTGATTGAATGAACTTCGGATCCTCCTGATAAAGCATTTCACCCGATAAACGACCTCATACTTTAGGGGGCAACTGTTATAGACATTTTTGTGCCTTACAGCATGAAGCATGAAATGTCAATAATCTAAGGGATCCAAAGTCCCTAAACATGTTGTTCCTGCCCCTAGAGGAACAAGGTCAGCAAACCACAGCACTAAATATCAATTCTCCACCTGAAAACACTCAAAAACAAGCTAATTCTGGATCATGTCAACTGCTCCACTGAGCATGTGCGCTGAATGTCAACTGCTCCACTGTGTACCTGCGCTGAATGTCAACTGCAAAGAAGGCTACCTGCGCTGGGCGAGTTTGGCCAAGTGGAATAGTCATTCCTCAAGGTGTCAATGCCCAGGAAGCTTCCAAAATGACACTTGGATCAGGGAATTCGACTTGTGATGAGTAAGAGGGTCTAGATCTCCAAGTGGAAACAAGAACCTCCAAGTGGACTCAAGAACTGAAGAATAACTGAAGTGGGAGAGGACACTAGTCAGCTCCATGCCAAGCTCAAGCTGACTCATCCTTTCTCCAAAAATCCTATATATAGATCTCTCTCATGAGGTCTAAGGAGGCTGGAATCTTGTGAATGTAAGGAAGTGTTGTTGGTTTGAGTATAGAACTATTGGGTGATTTGCTTGAAGGAGGTGAAGAGGAGATTTCTTTCTGCTGGGAGGTGTTGCTGGATTGGGCCTCTTATGGTTGTAACACTCTCAGAACTTTACTTCTTCCATTAATAAAGTATTTGAGGTTCTTCTATATGCATGTGTCTCAATGGCGTATTGATACTTGTATATTTGATTTATTCTAATCCTTGAATCAATTATGAATGTATGCTTCTTGTAGTTTCCCTCTCTTGTTATTTTGCAGGATCTTGGTGTAGCTGGGCCAGTGAAAGAGCAAGGAGCTGGGAGCAAGCAGCAAAGAGGGAAGATTGGATCAATCATTAGCGGAAGATAACGGTTAGTGGATCTCTTTCTCCTCTCTCTTACATCTCATAAAGAAGTAATCTCGAATAGCTTTGCTTTGATTGTTGCTGAGGTACTATCACCCTTAGAGTGGGATAGGGTCATTCCGTATTGGATACTTTTCCCAACAACATTAAGTCATAGGGCTATATGCCCTAAAGTAATGTAATGTAATGTAAAGTCATGTCAGCCTACCCATGGTACGCGGACCATGGGATTGTATAAATAGAGTGAGGCTCTAAGTTGTAAAGAGAGTAGAGGATAGAGTAAGTAGCGAAGGAATGGTTCGAGCTTAGAGTAGGATTCTAAGTGTATTCGGTCATAGTAGTAGGAAGAGGCTTTGCAGCAGAGTGTGCAGAGGCCTAGTAGAGTCCGCAGCTGAGTGTGCGGACCCCTGCATCTATGTGTGCAGGGTGGTGTCAAGTCTGTAAGTGGCATTGAATATTAATAAAGAGAATTTGATTCTTATTTCTGTGTATTTGTTGTGCATTATCTTATTTATGTTTGTATTAGTTTATGTATCACGCGCACTGATATGATTGTTGAATATGATGTAATAACCATAAATCTTACACACACAAGTTAAGTAATTGGTTAATTAACAAGGAACTTGGGTATTATATGGATCGCCCCCCGAGCAGGGTTGCGTGGAAATAGCAGCATGGGTTGTGACGGACTAACAAGTGTGCGTAGCGATGGGTCGGACCGTGAACCTCTAGAAGCCCATCAAACATCCCCAGGGTGTGGAAACCTAGTTCTAGCACCCTCCCATACTACTTTAGGTGAGACCTCAGTTCGCGCTTCGTAGACTATTCCCAGAAGGGCCAGTAGTACTAGGATTTTCTTGGCTAAATCACCACTAAACCTGGGTTAGGCCCATACAAGCCAACAAATGGTTCCATTGTCGGGACTTGAACTTGGGTCTCTTGTGTGAGAGCCAAGTATCCTAACCAACTAGACTTGAACACTTGGATTAAGATGATATTGTGTGAAAAGAGGGTTATGCGAATAAATTAATGTTTGGGAGTACGCGAAGTGGGAAGATCTACTGAAGCAGAATCAGTGAGGAGTTGAAAAACAATCCCTTAATTTCACCCTCATGTGAAAACGAGGAGAAGCTCACGAAAGTTTCTCCCAGAGGCATGACCAGTTTAATAAGAAAGAGAATTCCACGTTTACCACCCCCACCCACACTGAGACCTGTTTCACCCCCTTCACCTCCATCTCCACCCACTCCACCTCCGCCACCACCGCAGTTCAGTATGGCGAGTGCGATTAAATTGTCGGTATTCAGAGGAGTAGGAAATGGACATCCGGACCAATTTTGGTTTGTGGTAAAGGTGGTATGTGAAGCACAGGGAATCGTGGATGATAATATTAAAAAGGCTACGCTGGTTAGTGCACTGCAGGATCACACATTAACATGGTATATCAAGCATTCTAATGACCACCCAAATGCAGGAATTGTAAAAATCCACACCGTGCTAAAAAGGGAATTTAGCAGGCCAAAATTAGAGATACAATCAATCATCAGGTTTAAGGAGATCGTAATTGTCTTGAGCAAGACGCCCTAGGATCTGGACCAAAGGATAAAGATTACAATCTGTCGAAGAAAATATGATGTTAACAGATGCACATCATTGAGCATGTGTTACACAAAATATTGTCACCATGACTATTTGCAGTCAGTATGGGTCTATCATCATTCATATTGTCCTCCTTAGCAAGTCTCAAACCTCAGCTCTTCGTGTAAAGCTTTAAAAATGAGAGAAAGTCCTTGAAAATCAATAAAGCTCTGGTTTCGCACTTTCTCTTACTGTTGCCTGCGATCCCGCACCCCTTGGTCATGTTGCTTGCGGACCTGCCCGCTCTGTCTCTAAAGGAGTGGGTGCGGACCTTTGTGAAAGTAAAAAAGGCACAAGTTTATTCTTAAAAACTCACTTGTGGTTAATTCTGGATTCTTCTAGAAGGAATCTTGACGTGGATGGTTCGCTCCTAGGTGGTTCATGCATCCCATAGCTAAAGGAGCTAATCCCTTGATGAGAGGGGCTTATCCCTTTGAAGGAGGGCTTTATCCCTTTGAAGGTGGACCTAGTAACTTACCTCCATTGCACTATAAATTAAGGCATTGGGCTGGTTGCTAGGGAGGTTAGAAGCTGAACATTTTTGAGGGTAAATGCTGTTGGAATTAAGACTTCCTAGTTAATTTTGAGAGGAGAGATTACATACTTTTTGGCTTCATTGGGAATAGAGTGAAACTTGTCAAAATAGAGGAGATTCTTGTTGGACCCAGGGAGGAGCTTGTACAGCATCAAGGCACCAAGGTTGTAAAGTTATTCTTTGATTAAATTTAATACAATCAGATTCAGTATTCTTAATAAATTGTCTTATATGGTTTGTTTCATGAATTCCTTGATCATCATGATAAATATGCTTTATTATATTGGCTTTTCAGGTGCTATTTAACGTGTGTGCTTGTTTTTGTTTGCATATTCTTTATAAGGGAGCTCATTTGGATCAACGAAGCATGGCTTCCACAAACTAGCATTGGACCCGAGGTAGGCCTAAAACACCTGTTTTCCTTTCTTTATAAAATGCATATTTAGAGAAAGATAGAATTTGTTTGGTTTTCTTGTCGCTAGATATCATTAGATACTAGGGAGGTCGGTCTTGTCCACAAGAACGACTTATCCGGCCGACAAAATGGCGACTCCACTGGGGACTTAAATTTTTTATTTTTTTCCTTTGCTTTTACTTTGACTTGAGAAACTGTGTACTTGTTTCTGGTTTTTGGCTTGATGTGTGTGGGATTGGGTACGTTTAGTAGATCTTGAATTATTTTTTGTTTTTTGTACTTTTGGAAGAGGACCGCACCCTCTTCTTGTAACAGAGTGCGGACATCCCTGTACTTTTTTTTACACGCAGAGCGGTACCACACCTGGGTATACTGGGGGCCTGTGGACCCTATCAAAATTTTGAAAAACTTGAAATTTTCTCAATCAATCAGCTTAGGATTTGTTTATGTGTTTTTAGCCTCTGCCCAAATCTGCACGTGACTTGTTAGAAACTTTTCGTAGGTTAATTCCATTGGCATTAGGGTTTTAGGTGAAATTCCTAGAAGTTTTGTGTGCCGGGCTTGATTTTCGTTTTGGTCTTTGTAGTAACTCGGAGCTTAGAAGCCTTAGAAACCTCAGATCACCTTGGTTTTTGCTGGCCTTCTTATGAGTCTGACCGTTTTGTAAAATCTGCCTTTGTTGAGGAATCCATCTTGTTTTTCTCTTTGCGAAACTTCAAAAGAACTTGTGTTGAAAGTTTTGGATTTC
This sequence comes from Pinus tabuliformis, assembly GCA_031772625.1. NCBI lineage: Eukaryota > Viridiplantae > Streptophyta > Pinopsida > Pinales > Pinaceae > Pinus > Pinus tabuliformis. Next base: position 502,224,582 of record CM062804.1, on the reverse strand, counting down.
ATTTTTAGAAAAGAAAACAAAAGTTGGTTGCTTTTTTATTAATTTGTGATTCTGGACAAATTAGTCCTTAGTTTGCTCATAACTAAGTAAAACATCCTTGAAAAGAAATATTGTAAGCTTTTACTTCAATTAGCTTTTTAGAATTTATAGATCTCAAGATTAGATTTTTCAATAGTTTTGAGTGTTTTATAAAAATAAAAATAAAAATCTCTTTTGAAAAAGTTTTCTTTAGTAGTATTTGAGTGTTTGAAAAGAAAGGGAAATTTTCGTGAGCATAACCAGTTGTCTCGTTTTTGAGTTCATTGGAAAAGACAAAAAATTCTTCTTTTTATTTGTTTGTTAAGGAAAGATTTGTTTTTACAAGCATTTGCATTCTCAACTCTTTCTCTAGCTAGAAATTCATTGAAGAAAAAGGATTTTTTCTCATCTTAAGTGCATTTTTAGTGATTTCGAGTCGAGTCTTCACATCATAAGTTTCATCTCCAGGGATGCATTGCAATTACTACACTTTGGAGGTGTGATGCATACTGGGTTACAGTGATAGACAGTGTGATGGACAGTAAAGAGCAAAGTATTAAGGAATGTCTTGAGAGGTTACTGAGCTACCAAAAGGGCATCTAGATGTGCTTGTAAATCAAATTTTTAATTCATAAACTAAACCAGAGATTAACTGAAGCAGCATTCATTTACTTTGCAATTGTAGAGAAAGAGCAGTTCAAAGGCTACTTGGCTGAATTCAAACTCTGTCTATAGTTTATAAAACAAACAAACAAACAAACAAACAAACATCTATTCTCTCCCCAGTGGAGTCGCCAATTTGTTTCTAGGAAAACTAGTGTCTTGTCGAACGACTACCCCTCTAGGTTTGGTACCTACCCTAGAAACAACAGTTTAAAGCGATTGAATGATTTGTTCTATGCATAACAGATAAGAGAAAGATAATGGAACCAACCTGGAACTTCTGCTTAATCCCTTGCTTGATCTCTCGCCCCCTTGATAGAGCTTGCAACTCCTCTCCGTACTTAACCAGCTTGGAGAGTACCTCCACAAGTACAGCAACAAAGAACCATCAAAGCATCGTGATCTATTACAACATAAACATTATAGAATCAGATGTATAATGAACAAATGATAACATTCGAAATTGTACAATCATATAGACGAAAATTTGAAGAACTTTAATAAATAGAAGGGAAAATTACAACCCAGTTGTCTGATCTAGCATCATCCTCCCAGCATCAATCCCTCTTCACCTCATGAAATAGCAAGATCACATCAACAATACAATGATCCTTCCTCAATTACAAACTATCAGCACTTCCATGCAATTCAAAATATTCCAACCTCTTAGATCTCTTAGATGAGGGATCCATTTATAGATGTGTGCAAGAGTGTGAGTCATCTCTGGGGTTTTGATTAGTGTCATTCCACTTGTTACAATTGGTTCCACTTGGAGATTTCTTGGATCTCTTACTTATCCCTAGGCGAATTCAGAGAGGCAAGTGGCATAGGAGAAGTTTCTAGAAGATTCCATGAGCAACCACATAGAAAACTGTCTCAGACATTTGTCCATCTTCGCCCATCACACCCTATAGAAGGCCCAAATAGTATGCATCAAACCTTGGTAGTGTAACACTCAGTATGCATCGCACTTTCCTGTGGAGCAGTCAGTATGGTTCAGTTTAGGCCAATTCTACATGGTTTCTCAGGTGGAACTTTTTGGGAATGATGTAATCAGATGACTATGTTCTTTTAGGGTATGAAACAACTCTTTTAGGGTTTGAAGAGCCCTAGTTTATCGACATATAAGTTGGGGTTGATGTGCCCAAATATGTCTAGAACACTAGCCATTAGTCTATCTGGGACATAGAAAGGGGGAACATGAAGAGAGGCGATGCTGCCAAATACTCTGATATATGTAAATATCTCTTCCCCGCACCATTGGGCTAGTGGGAGGATGTCTATCTCGACATCTTGGGAGAATCTAGGGGCATCTTGGTTATAAATTTGTTTATGGATAGGAAGCATAACCCCATGACAGATCTTGAAAAAATGTGGTTCAAAATTGGATTCCTACATGTCCTTGTGGTGGATGTGAATAGGAAGTGGATCTTGAATAGTCCACTTCCATCCCATAAGAGGGAATTTAGAACCAAGAAAAATAGTGTCCATTACATAAACACTCATGAAAAACAGAGGGTAAAACCTCAAAGCGATGCTTCTTTTCCTTCTATACTCTATAATTGCTTTAGCTAAATTATCAGACAAGATTTGTGCCCAATCTATTATTGTTGCGATAATGATTGCATCTATTAAGGGAAACCATTCTGAGGAGAATTTGTTATTGTCAGGTTTTCAAAATAGTCTACATAGTATAGCTGCAGCAAAACAGAAAGGGGAACAAACAAATGCGGTGGCATACATACCATTTTTGTCTTTCTTGATTCTTTCATCATTATTTGACCAATTATTTATGAAGTCCACTGTGTCCTCATTTTCTTTGACGAATTTCTCAACAAATTGCCTATTGTAGGTAACTTATGGCTCCAGTAGGTGGTATATAAGCCTTAGGTTATCTGGAGTGAAAGATCCTATAACTTCCTAGCCTCTTGTTTTGAATTCTCTGTTAGATATAATAGCGTCGTCAATGATCCACTTAACCATGTCGGTATAGGGGATTATTTTTTGTCATGCGAATATTCGGTGTAGAGATGAGCACGCAAGCTCAGTTATGGAAGCATCAGAGGAATCACGCCCATCAACTGTAATCGTTGTCTCAAGAATCTTTGGTTATTCTTCCTTCAGTAACTGATACATAACCTCCCATGTAGATGTCCCTGCTTCCTTATTACATGTAGTATCCGTGAATAGAGGAGTCATTTATGACTTCTCAGAGGCAACTGCTTTCCCTTTCTTCACCATTGCTTTTGGCATCTTGTTCTACGGATTTTTCCTGAAAGTTTCAAGAGGAACAATTTATCGGATAAAAATGATACTGAACATAGGAATGAATCGATGAAGAAAACTAGTAAAGGTGATAAAGGTGTTTTATTTGAAATCACATAAGAAGATATCAAATCACTCTAAATGGCCTTTCACACATAAATGCAATTAATTCTTCATAAATTCCCACTAATGATCCATTATATTTTAACATGAATGTCCATAAATATTCACATCGTAAATCAAGAAACAATCTCCTAGGGTGGTGAGCCTTTAAACTACGATAATAACAATTTTTCGATTTGCAAAGCAATATTGCAGATCACTATATCGCATAAATTGTTTTCTTTTAACTTACCACTTTTTGAGTTTGTGCGAGACGCGAGATGCGAGAAACAAATGTCATTACTTATTGGGCTTCTTTTTAACGAATAATGGACCTCCACATGTGTTGGTGGAAAGATTAAGAGGTGGGTCCTAGACATGATCGCATTTCGCAATATCGGTTTATGATAGGTTGTGGCTTGTGTTGTATGATTGAAATGCAATGCGAGAAGGCTGTTATACCATCGCAATTTCGTAGATCGCAATCTTTTAGATTGCAATACTTCGAGGTAGCCTCTTAAGATAAGTCTTTTATTAACGGTGATGTTGCGATGTGAGAATTTAGCTTTTTAAAGAAGCTTCAAGGACTTTCTAACATTATGACTATTTTTCGAATATAGATTTAGTTTTTTTATTGTTTCATCGTAGATCGTGGTGGGTTAGAAAGGTATCGTTTGTGATGCATTTCATGCTAAATATGAAAAAGTAGCATTTTAATGGTTTTATAGGTTTTGTTTGATATCTTTATTTATTCTAAAAATAAAAGAAATACCTACATGCTAGGATTGATTTTTTTGGGTATATATATTTTCTTGAAAGGGTCCCCATTTATTAAAGTAAAATTTTACTACTAACGTTAATAAATGGGGGGTTGTTGACAAGCACAATAGGACTCCTGGTATTTATGATACCATGGTGCAAAACCCATATGCTACTTTTCTTTACTAAACTTGTGTCATATGCAACTTGGCTTAATGGAACCCGCATATAGTTCTTGAACTTCCAACTTTATCATTTCTCTGGACTGAATCTTCTATACTGCCATGTATTCTATCACATTTGTATTCATTCTGGTATTTTGTTGTATTCATTCTGTCACTTCTGAAATGACCTGTGAATTCTGATAAAAGTGAGTTGCCATCAAGGAAAACACATGCATCATAATGCCAACAAATATTTGTCCTCCATTGGTTGATTAGATTGACATTGCACATGTTGCTCCCTAGTGACAATTTGTTACCTTGATAGAGCACATGTTCCTCTAGTGGGTGGTCAAGTCCATAGGGCACATATTAATCATCATCTGGTTGATCATCTTGATGTGACACATCTTCTCCCTCCTATGGCTATTAAATTTCCATCCCTTCATTATGGAATACAAAATATACTTGTAAGTCAAGTGAGTCATCGTCATAATACAAGTGAATAATAAATATACACATGTTTATTTAACAAATCAAAATAGGTGGAAGGTCATGATATGACTTGATAGTAAGCAGCTGGGTAGTAGAAATTGACATGGATCAAGGGTTCTAAGTTGAAACATGGAAATAAAAGGGTTTTGAGATCATGGAAAGGTGGGTTGAAGGAGAGTGCATTAGTAAATGTATCGATCCCTATGTCAACAAAAAGGGTGATCTAGAATATGATCAAAGGTAAAAGTATGCCTCCTCACTCAACAAAAGTCAATTTGGAAACCCTAGGGTTCTAGTCACAAACCCTAGTGAAAAGTTAAATGAAAAATAATTTGACGATTGGAAACTAGGAAGCAGAAGCTGACATGGACCAGGGGTTATAAGTTGAAACATGAAAAAAAGGTTTCGAGTTCATGGAAAGACGGGTCGAAGAAAAATGCACTAGTAAAGGTGTTGGTCCCTTTGTCAACAAAAATGGTGATTCATAATACGATGAAAGGTAACAGAATTCCTCCTCACTCATTAAAAATTAATTTGGAAAGCCTAGGGTTCTAGTCGCAAACCCTAGGGAAAATTTAAATGAAAAACAATTTGATAGTTGGCAACTAGGTAGTAGAATTTGACATGGACCAAGGGTTATAATGTGAAACATGAAAAGAAAAGGGTTTTGAGCTCAGGGATAGATGCGTCGAAGAAGAGTGCACCAGTAAAGGTATCGTTCCTTGTGTCAACAAAAAGGGTGATTAAAATATGATGAAAGGTAAAATTATTCCTCCTCACTCAACAAAAATCAATTTGGAAACCCTAGGGTTCTAGTCACAAACCCTAGGGAAAAGTTAAATGAAAAACAAGTTTCCAGTTTGAAACTAGGTAGAAAAAGTTGACATGGACCAAGGGTTATAATTTGAAACATGAAGAGAAAATGGTTTCAAGCTTACCTAAATACGGGTCGAAGAAGAGCGCACCAATAAAGGTATTGGTTCCCGTGTCAACAAAAATGGTGATTCAGAATATGATGAAAGGTAAAAGAATTCATCCTCAATCAATAAAAATTAATTTAGAAACCCTAGGTTTCTAGTAACGTGGACCAATGGTTATAAGTTAGAACGTGAAAAGAAAAGTGTTTCAAGCTTAGGGAAATATGGGTCAAAGAAGAGCGCACTAGTAAAGGTATTGGTCCTTGTGTCAACAAAAAGGGTGATTCATAATATAATGAAAGATAAAATCATTCATAAATCATGCATAATGATGGACTCACCTAGCTAGTCCGAAACGTTGGTTTCATAAATTGCTCACAGGTTTTTCCATTAGCATAAAAAATCATTCATCCTCAATCAATAAAAATCAATACGGAAACCCTAGGGTTCTAGTCACATGGACCAAGGGTTCTAAGTTGAAACATGAAAAGGAAAAGGTTTTGAGCTTATGGAAAGATGGTTAGAAGAAGAGAGAAGGTCAATAAAAGTATCGGTTATTTTGTCAACAAAAAGAGTGATTCAGAATATGATGAAAGGTAAAATAATTCGGGATGTATGAAAGGTAAAATAATTTTCATGATAATGTGAATTGTATGTAGGAGGCACTTGAAGATAATATAATCCCTATGAAACATGTAAGTAACGACAAGCATTCTCTTCTGAGAAATAAATCAACTTGCAAGAAAGGAAATAAATCAACAACACCTAAGTTTGTTTCATTTGTAAGCACACATGAACACATATATTTTATTTAGGAAAACCAAATGAATCACATATGTAAGACAAAGAGAAAATTAAATGGTTAATTTTCCATTTAATTCTAATGTGTGAAAAAATCAACAAAAAAAGGTTTATCCAAGGTTTTACGTATGAGAAAAATTCCTAAAAAAGACCTAATGTCCTTCTAATCCAGTAGTAACAGGGCCTTGTGAAGATTTTGGAATAGGGTACTGGGGCCATGTCATAAATGTCACTAGCGATGCTTCCAACAACCAAAAAATAAACCAAGGTATGGAGAGGGTTATAGTGGCCAAACATATTAGGGCTACGTCCCGAAAGAGTTAGAGACACTTCTAGTAGCATGACCAAGATCACATTAATTCTATGTGCTCTTGCACCTCAACCTATAGGGAAATATGCCCTAATATTTGGCCACTAAGTTACCTACGTCTATTGGGAATGGATAAATCTCAACTTTTGGTTGTCAATTTTGGACCTAGAACACCTACCATGTGTCAGGAGACAACATGAAGGTTCGTGATGATCCACCACCTAGGCCTTACCCCATTCATGAGTTTCTCTCCATGCACCAGATTTTTCTTTGGATGATGCAGGACTTTAAGCTTCCTAAAAGACAACTTTCTATGTTTCAATATGAAAAAAAACCATGATGGCTTATGTGCTAACTATCACCATGGTACTAGCTTGAACTATAAATTATCTTGTGGCCCCTATGGGGAATATAGTGTGTTTAGGTTAATATTATTTTTAGAAAGGTTGTGCTTCACTTATGGTGTACAAAAAAATATAAGATCAAATAAATTAGGTACAAAGATGTTGGAAAGAGGATACCCTTTAAACCAAATTTAAGTGAGCTTAGTGTGTGTCGTGAATCTGTGTGCAAGTGAAATTGTGGGTATACAAAGTGTTAATTGATATGGATATGTGATGATCCTTTACAATTTTCTTAATTAAATTATGTGATGTTTTTTCTTTGCAAGAAAATAAATGATGTGTGGATGATGATCCACTTACTTCTTTGCTAATTATATTATGTGAGCATATGTTTGTGTGAAAAATTTCAAAGTAAAATATAAACAATTACTCTACTTTCAATGGTTAGTAAAAAATTTGGTTAGTAGTGATGGCATGTGCAAGGTGAATCTAGTGCACATACAAAAGTTTTTTAATTGAAGGTATGTGGATATGAGGTTCATGATCCTTTAATTCAATTTCCCTAATTACACTATGTGATGTTTGTTCCCTTCAAGAAAATAAATGATGTGTGGATGATGGACCACTTACTTATTTCCTATCTATACTATGTGAGCATATGTTCGAGTGCAAAATTTCAGAGTAAAATATAAGCCTCAATTACTCTACTTGTAATGGTTAGTATAGAAAATTGGTTAGTAGTGATGTTGTGTGCAAGGTGAATCTAGTGCACATACAACGTGATTGAATTGCAAGTATGTGTGAAATATGTATTATATAGTTATAATGTGTGGTTAAATATATATCTATAAACAGTTAATAAAATAAAATATTGTAATTTTTTTTAAACGAATTTGATAGATCATAAGAATATTGTTTCCATTTACTAAGTGAAGCATTTGACCTTTTTCAAAATTATTTCTTCTTAGCAGAAATTATTCAATTCTTCAAGAGACTATATAAATCCTAAACTAAAAGTGAGTTCTACAACAAAATGAAGCATTTCAAGGCCTTTTTCAAATTTACTTATTGTTAGCAACATATTTTCAATTCTTCAAAAGAATATATAAATCCCGAACTAAAAGTGATCCCTACTGTAACAAGGAAAGTATTATATTTTTGTTCATATATATATATATATAGATATATATATATATATATATATATATATATATATATATATATATATATATATATATATATATATATATATATATATATAGATATATATATATATATATATATATATATATATATATATATATATATATATATATATATATAGATATATATATATATATATAACATTTGAATTATTAAAATCTACTCATTTTTATAATAATTTTCAAGGTTGTTGAATTAAAGAATAATATAAATTAAGTTTAAATTCTTATATAGGAAACTTCTAAATACATATTTTAGATGGAATTATTACTTAAATAACTTAATGATGTGGAAAATATTTTGAATATGAGAGAATGAGAGATTCTTGAAAAATTAAGCTAGTTATTAGCAAATTGAAGGGCCAAATTTATTTCATGAGATAAAACACAATCTATATCTACAAAAACCATGCAACCATACAATACATAAATACACTCTCCATGATATAATAAGGAACCTTCCCCGATGCAGGTGTTTAAAAGCACTGGTATAGCGCAAAAAATGTGGGTTGGCAAGTGACGCGACCACATGGCCATCTACGCTTCCACCCAGAACCTCACCGCCTACATTAATGGCATTTTAATGCTTTGTGTGGGCCGATGAAATATCATTCTAGTTCTTAAGATGGAAAATTTGGACCGCTTTCCCCCTGTTCCACCTCCTCTAAACTTCAATTGTCTCCCTGGTGCTGTAGAGCCGAGCTCGTTCACGTCAACGGGGAGACGATGCCAAATTCTATGATGTATTGATATAGTAGATGGTGCCCACTTTTTGTAGAATCTTCGTTATTGCTTTTGAATTGCTGCTTTGGCCTTGAATCCTAGATTTGAACCATGGATTACGAGTCCTCCTACTCTCACTGGCCATTCAATCCCTAGCACTGCTCCTCCTCATCCTCGTCGGCCCAATTTCGACCAAGCGAACATGCCTCGTTTGCGTCATAGGATGCGCTGCAGAAGGGGTAGTAGCAGAGGAAGAGCAAATCGCCCCCCCTCACTATCCCTCTCTAACTCAACCCCTTCAGACTCTTCCTCCCCCTCGATGACGGCTCACTTCACGAGATGTTATCCAGCCACCTGCAGCGGTAGGGGGCGAGCTCAGAAGGCAGGCTCTTGGAGTTTTGAAGATGCTCCATAGCCTCCTGCTGCCTCTATCTCGATTCTACAACCTAGGCAAACTGCCCAATTTCAGTTTCGTTGCACGCTGGAGTGCCCTTGCATAATTGCAACCATTTTAGTAGCTTTTAGAGAGGAGCCTCAAAGCTCTGAAGTCCCAGCTTGCAACATGTAGGAGAGGACCAACATCAGCAGAAGAAAAGCCCCTGGCAATAGATCATGGATGCACAGAAGCCATGAAGAAGCTCCAGATCGTACAGGCGCAGCTCAGGGACGCAATAATCTAGGCAGCTTCAAGAATATGGAAGCAACAACGAGAGATCAATAGGACAAGGAAGATGACATGGAGGCATATAGGTGTTTGATAGTGGAAGAACCTCCTCCAACTAATGACACCTAGCTGGCCAAAGTGCTTTTCAGGTTTTAAGTTCCCTTAGGGGTCTTTTCTGTTGTTTCTTTTATGTAATTTTTGTTAATTTTGATGTTTGTTATGGGTTGTTACCCCTATGTGGGCAGCAAAACACTTATAGTTTTGGACTGGTTTCCCCAGTGCAGGCAATCTTTTTCAGTTATTGGTTGTTAAACATGGCATATTCTGAGACTTGATCTGCAAAGGTTGGTGCCTCCTTGTACCATTTTTGTTACATTAATAGAATTAGTCATATTTAGAAAAAAAAGAAGATATAATAAGGAACCTATTTGACTAATGTTTAAGTATGTTAATATTTGAAAGTCTACTATACAAAATCAAATTAGTTTGAAAAATGTTACATCATTAGAAGCAACATATCATTTTTTGTTTTAAAATGTGTACCTAAAAATACCATAAAACAATAGTAAGAAGAACTTTATTAAAGGACGAAATTTATCATAACAATATAGAATTTCACAATTCCAAATAGAAAGTGGAAGAAATGTGGGATGACAAGGACAATGAAATTGTTGATAAGGAAACAAAAACAAATCAAAATATAGATATTTTAGTGGATTTAGAGAACAAGGAAGATGCTTCGAGGTCTTATCAACAATGAATGCACATTGTTATCATTTGTGGTGAAGAGGAGCACAAATGATCTGAGTGTTTTTTGGGATCTAATGTACATGGAAATTTTAGCACAATAATCAAGTACGACACAAGAAGGGGTAAGAGGATTTAAAAAACTATACGTTTCTACAAGGAACCTTTTTTATGCACGTGCAAAGATGGATATCCAATGTATTTTATGTTTTCAATTATTTTCATAAAATCTTGATAAAGTTTAAAATAAAGAACTCTTTTTTACTTTTAAACCATATTTTGCAATATATTTCATGATTACATATGTTGAGAAACAACTAGATGTATTTAATCAACATTAGATTGCCACAGTGTAAGAAGAATAACATTGTAAACATTTCTAGCATATCATAAATACATGCATGCTAATTTATTTATTTTGAATATATTATTTATGAATTTAATATTGATTAGTCACATGAGTCTTTCATGGATCAATATATTTATATGCAATAATACACTCCTTTTTGTGCAAGCACAAATATACACTAGGCACTTTGTATGTCTTTAAAAAACTTGTTCATTTTCAAAAAATCACATAACCTTCATGTGACAATTGAAAGAAGAATCTTTTGAGGTTTTTCAAAGGTATGGATCATCATTTAGGATTCAAAGAACCATTAAATTTTATATGTGATGATGAATGTTACAAAAGTTTAATGTTGTTAAATATGTGTTTAACAAAGAATGTATTTTTAGTTCATATACATTGGAAGTAGTGATATTCTTTCTCCTTCTAAATCTTGACACATTTTCTCCCTTTTAACTCCCACTTGCCATATCAAACATTAATAAAACTAATGTTTAAATATTTTGGAGCACCTATGTGACAACCATTTTTCTGATCTGTCTTGTAAATAAATTGCCATGAATTGTAATTCATGTAAATAATATATATGGAAATTATGTTCCAATGCCTTTCTTTAGTTAAATCACATCCTCAGTTTTTGTGGGTTATCTTAAACCATTAAAATTCAAAGGTGGTTCATAATTTTCATGAATTCAAGTGGTTACAAAAAATTTAAATAAACCATGGTTTCAAGTAGTTTTCAATCATTTACATGGTTTCAAGTGGGTTTCAATACTTTGTATGATTTCAAGTGGTTTTCAATAATTTGTATGGTTTCAAGTTGTTTTCTTTAGTTGTTGTTACATCTCATTTTTTAACTACATGGTATTACTATCAATGCTTATTTTATCTTAGTTTTATTGTTTCATTCTCCACTTGTTTATGGTTTTCCATCATATTTCTTAATGCATATAATATGGAGCAAGCAATATGATAATTAAGGCAATTTGAATTATGTGTATTTGCATGAACTTCTTGTTCTCTCAATTCCTAACATCATTTTCTCATCCTTTCTCTAGATTTCTGTCATATTTCCTCCGTGGATGGAAATTTCATTCATTTTCTAGATCCAAATCTCCAATTTCCCATGTTTGTTGTAAACCTTTGTGTAATTTCCACCCTCTGATATCTCTCTATGAAAGAATGTTTGCTATTTTTTTTTTCTACAATCGAATTTTGACACTAATTTATTTTTTGACAGCAGAGGCTTGATCGATCCTTTGAGCCTTATAGTTTACCATTAATACCATTAATAAAATTTGGTAAGGGGATTAGCGGGTTAGATTTTTAAATGGCTTGATTGAGCCATAGGTTGAATTGAGCCACTAGTTAACCACGTATACCACTCGATTGATGGTTACTTTAACACTTGATCAAGAAATTTGAATTTTGAATTCAAGCGCTCAATTGAGTGTTTAAAGTGCTTGATAAAGCTATTGAAGTGCTAAAAATTACAGTTCCAACACCTCTTCTACAGATTTCTCTGCAACCCCATTTTGTACCTATCGGATTTAGGGCATAATTTATCCTTAAGTGGCAGAGTTGATCATGTTGGATTCATGAAAGAATCCTCTATACAATGGGATATGAATTTGTGACTTTTGATTTAATATGATATTTTTCATCTAATTTCCTTTAAACATAATGCTTGAAATGTTTTTGGACAATTTCAAAGGGGGTGAATAAAATATCGATATCATAAAATATACACAACGAAAAAAATTCAAAAAAAGATGCTATCTTCAATTATGAGTCCTCTTCAAAAGGGTACCCTTTGTTTTTCAATTTATTTAAAGAGTTGAAAAAAATCTTACGTGAACACATGTGTCTCAAAAATGCAATTGAAATATTACTTCACAAACTTCGAAAAATGATAAAACTATAATTTTGCATAAAAAAATAAAATTTCAATATGAAAAGCTTAGTTCTCTTTGTGTGGATAATGCTCATATATATAGTTTTTAAAAATTACACATTTTAGAATGAGTTATACTATGTGAACACATGCATACCTCTTAAGTTTTGGGAGAATTTGCAACGACATATATTTCATTTAATGGAAAATTGAAATATTATACGACATTAAAAATTTTCGTAAAAAATATCATTAGGACAACAACATAATTCTCCAAATATTTTATTTTTACTCCGGATCAAAATTCACAATGCTTATATGAATTTTGAGGGCTACAATTCGATAAAAGAGGAAAAAATTGAAATTTCATCACCACGTTTGGCCCAAAAGTGTAACCCATCTTCATGCTTTCACCCATTAATGTAATAGGACTTTCTTAGTAATATGTTGGATAATAACAATTTTGTCAAAGCATAGTTTTGTATTTTCCTTGCATGAAAACATGCAAGAAAATAGGTGTAGGGGAGATTCATTTTTCCATCATTATCTTACTTTCTTGGGTCCATTTTTCCAAAAAAACCCTATATTTTCCCTAAGTACCCATAACAAGCATAAAGAGGTAATGGTTATGTATTTTGTTAAATTCACAAGTTTTAACTAGATTTAATTGTGTTTTGAGGCAATATTACTAATTATGTAATATTAGTCTATTTATGGTACCATCAAAAAGCTTTTGGTACCTAGGATCATTGTTCAACATATATATGGCCACATGTTGATGGGGAAGAATGTACCACCAACATTAAGGGGGTTTCCTCACTGTGAAGTCCCAATTAGACCTCACTTTGTTTGGCATAGGTGTGCCATCTAGTATGTGGGCTCAACGTCCACCGTGTTTGTTTTCTCTTAGCTATCAAGTGAAGAAACGCTAGTGTGAGAGCAAGTGTGAAATTCCCAAAGAGAGAAAGTGTGAAATTTTCAGAGATTGAGGATGAAATCAACCCACAATTGAAAATTTAGAAGGGAAATGTAGAAGAATATAGTATCAAAATGAAAAGAATAAGTACATGTCAAAGAGGAGTCGGTTATCTAAAACTATTTGAGACATAGAAGTAAGAAAGTGTTAGAGGTTAACTACAAATTAGTATGCAATAGAACGTATAACCAATATGAAGCACACATGCACACATAATGGAAATACCATATAGATATTACAACCACCATGAAAGTGCACAAGAATTGGTGCCGAGAGTAAAGAGATTTTTGTGTCAGCCTTAATGAATTTCCTCTTATTATAAATATTATCTCTATTTCGTCAAATTAAAATCTTCGAGAAAATGCGACATAGATTCCAACTTTGAGGAAGGATATTTTCTTGAGGGTATGTGGTTGATATTAATGTTGGAATGTGTGATTTAATGAATTAGCTACAGAATAAATTAAATTGGAAAACAAATGGTTGGGAACCATACTAATATCTGTAGAGAGAGAATCGAAACTAAATGATATATAGTTGTGTTGGTAGGCTGACAGGAGAAAATAAGACGGTATTCTCATGCAACCAAAGGTAGTGACTATATCATTTAATGAGATAAAAGTCATGACTCTATGCATTTTGAAGAGGTGAGCATTGAAAGGGATAAAATTTGTGACTCTATGCATTCATAAGAGGCAAAAATTGAAAGAGCAGAAGAAGCCACGACTCTATGCATATGGAGGAGGAAGACTTCAGAATTGGGAATGAAGGGAAGAGATTTATTTATGGGGCTCATCCTTTCAGGGGATGGATCGATAGAGACTCAAAAAAAAGCTTGATTCTATGGGAGAGATATTTCACTCAGTAGTAGCACAGCCGATGAAACCATTGTGTGTGGCTTGTTGGCTAAGAAAAATTGAGAGAGTAGTGGTTTTCCTTAAGGCTGATGAACTCATAGTGAGTATCTTTCTCAAGTGTTGTTGAACCCCCTGGAAAAATTACAAACTGATGAACCTACTGGCTAGGAGGTAAAGACACCTGGGTACTTGGGAGGTTGATGAATTACCAAGTGTAGCCCTAGGTTGGGAGCATGGGTGCTTGTAATCTTTGATGAACTACCTAGATGGGTGATCTCCATGGTATCTTGTCTAGTGATGAAACTTCCCAATATTATAAAGAACTTTCCTCTTGGTATTGAACTGTAATTATATATGCTAGAAATAACTGAAGAATTAAGGTGGACTGAGGCAACAACCTTAATGATGTAACAATCGGGAGCTATTGGGAAGTCCAAGGAAGTGGATTCTTTTCTTTTGTATTTGACTTCTTATTAGCTAGTGGGTAAAGGAGGTCCAACCTTTGGAAACCTTGTTTCAGCTATGGTAATAATTTAACCCCTAAATACTCCTCCTCAAGCTTTGGATTCTGGCTCGAGGGTGAATCTTGTAAGAAAGGCTTGGTTGTACTGTATCTAAGGTTGGGTGGAGAGTTAGATTCCTAATCTCATTTGTTGAGAACATTTCAATATGATAAGTATACTCAAGCCTTTGTGCTTCACTTTTTAAGCATATGTTTAATGTGTTGGTTTAAAGCCTACTTTGTTATTGATTCAATGTACTAGATAAATTCTTGCAATATATCATGGAATGTGCTTTACTACATGCTTGAGGAATGTTTCATTATTGTGTAATTCCTGAGTAAATGAATGAATCTTTTCATGTGTTCATGGTATAATTTTCAGGTTTATTAACATTCTAAGAGTCCTATAGATTTCTAATATGTTTTGAGCTTTAGATTTGTCCAATGGGCCTCGGAGTAAATGAATGGACATATGTTTGTCTTATTTATTATGTGTTTGAAAGAGTTGGCTATTAAGGTTTGGTTTATTTCAAGCTTAGGAAGGATATCATGTATTCCATATAGGCATATACATTATAAGCTTAGGAGAGATAACTCTAACTAGATTCACAATAATGCATTATATATTGTTATGAAACCAGCTCACAAAAAGATAGAAAAGATAGATCAACGCCTTAGAATTCAGCCTCTTCGAGGGGGCAACCTCCTTTACATTACACAAATGAAAAATTCTAATATAATTTTTCCTTCCTCGTCAAGTTCTAGCAATATTGTTTGAACTGGGAGCTTGTCGCCTATAACCTTCTTTAAACATGAAACATAGAAAACTGGGTGTACTTGAGAAGTTGCAGGAAGCTCCAATTTGTATGCCATAGTACCAATCTTTTGCAACACCTTGTATGGACCATAATACTTTGGTGATAATTTATTTTCCTTCTTAGCTTGCTTTAGGGACATTTGTTTATATGGTTGTAGCCATAGGAATACCCAGTCACCTACATCAAAACTTCTTTCGTTGCGATGTTGATTTGCTTGTTGTTTCATTCTATTCTATGCCAACATGAGGTTATCCTTTAAGAGTTGGAGAACTTGTTGTTGATGCTTGATGTGATGTTCCACTGCTTGAACCTTAGAATTTTCTCCTAAATATGATGTGATGGATGGTGGCTGATATCCATAAAGTGCCATAAATGGGGTCATTTTTGCTGCAATATGGAAGGAAGTGTTATACCACCATTCAGCCAGAGGCAACCATTTGATCCATTGTGTCTGTTTATTAGATACAAAGCAACGAAGATATCCTTCCAAACATTTGTTTACTATCTCAGTTTTCCCATCAGATTGAGGATGATAAGATGAGCTATGAGCTAACTGAGTACTAAAACAAGAAAATAATTCTGTCCAAAAATTTCCAGTGAAAATGGGATCTCTGTCACTTACAATAATATTTGGGTTTCCATGTAGCTTTTGAATTGTTTCCATAAATGAGGTAGAAATTATACTAGCTTTAAATGGATGTGATAATGCACAAAAGTGTGCATACTTGGTAAGTCTTTCAACTACCACCATGATGACACTCTTTCCTTTAGACTTGGGTAAACCTGTGATAAAATCCATTGAAACCTCCTCCCAACGTTGGCTTGGAATGGATAAAGGTTATAATAGACTTGGGGTCTTAATTGTTTCAACTTTATTTTGTTGGAAAACCAAATATTCCACCACAAACTTTTGAATATCTAATTTAATGCCATCCCAAAAAAATCCTTCTTAACCCTATGGTAAGCTTTTAAAAATCCTGAGTGCCCTCCTAAGGGAGAAGTGTGCAATTCCATAAGAATCTTTTGTTTGAGTTGGGAATTCTTACAGAGGTATAAGCGATCTTTGTACCATAACGAATCATTTTTCCAGCTAAATGTATCCGATGTACTAGAATCTTGTTGTAACTTTCAAATAAGTGCCCACACTTCTTCGTCATTCTTCCATTCCTCCCTTGCTTCATTTATCCAATTTTGTAAATGGCGCACAACAATGATTCCACATCCTCATCCTTTCTTGAGAGTGCATCTGCCACAACATTTTGCTTCCCTTTTTGTTAGATGATTTCAAAGCCATAACCCAACATCTTTGTGACCCATTTTTGTTGCTCTTTAGGGGATAATCTTTGTTCTAAAAAGTATTTCAGGTTATCATGATCAGTTTTTACCTTTAAGTCTCTTCCCATTAGGTAGGGTCGCCATTTATTAAGTGCATGTAGTATTGCCAACATTTCCTTCTCATAAATAGCTTTGTGTAAACACTTTCCCTTGATTGGATGACTTTTGAAAGAAATGGGTCTTTCATCTTGGATTAAAATTGCACCAATTCCATTTCATGAAGTATCACATTCCACAATAAAGGTTTTTGTGAAGTCCGGTGTAGCTAAGACGGTGTTTGGAACATTGCCTCTTTAAGATGCTCGAAGGCCTTTATTGCTTCTAGAGTCCATGAAAATGCATCTTTCTTCAATAATTTTGTTAGAGGTGCTGCTATTCTCCCATAATTCTTAACAAACTTGTGATAACACCCTATCAACCCGAGAAATCCTCACAGATGCTTTATGGATGTGGGGATTTTCCTTTCCTTATTGGCTTTAATTTTGCTAGGGTCTACCTTAACACCTTCATGAGATACAATATGACCCAGATATTCCACCTCTTGTACTCCAAAGAAACATTTGGAGCTTTTTGCATATAATTGTTTCTCCTCCAATAGTTGTAGCACCCTGTCAACATGTTCAATTTGATCCTTCCAAGACTTGTTGTAGATTAGTATATCATCAAAAAATACTAACACAAATTTTCTAAGGAAGGGTTTGAAAATGGAATTCATCAAACCTTGAAATGTAGAAGGTGCATTGGTAAGGCCAAAAGGCATGACAAAAAATAAATAATGACCCTCATGAGTTCTAAATGTTGTTTTCGGAATTTCTTCAGTCTTCATTCAGATTTGATGATATCCTAAACAAAGATCCAACTTGGTGAAGTAAATTGATCCGTGAAATTCATCCAATAATTCATCAATGACAGGAATGGGAAATTTATCTTTAATAGTGAGCTTGTTGAGCTCCCTATAATCCGGACACATGCGCCATGATCCATCCTTCTTGTTCACCAATACTACTGGAACAAAGAAAGAACTTTGACTAGGTTGAATTATACCAGCCTCTAGCATTTCTGCAACCATACGTTCAATTCACTCTTTTGGGAATAGGGATATCTGTATGGCCTGATGTTTGGAGGAACACTTCCTAGAATCAAATGAATAGCATGATCTTGATCACGAATAGGTGGGAGACCTTTGGGAGTCTCAAATACCTTGGAATTATTGTCCAAGAATTTTTGGAGATCTGGAGAAATAGGTGATTTCGATGTGGAAACATCTAGCGAACATAATTGTGCAATTACACCTCGTTTTTCCTTTTTTACAAGCTTTGTCATACCGTTAGAGCTGATTATCTTTCCCGGTTTCCTTGCAATACCCCTTAATTCAACTTCCTTTCCTTTCGTAGAAAATTTCATGAAAAGTTCTCGAAAATTAAAAGCTGTTGTACCCAAGGATTGTAGCCATTAGACTCCTAGTACAACATCAGCACCTCCCATTGGAATGGAAAGCATTGGGCTATTCAATACATATTCCCCATGGATAGCTTGATATTATGGCACTTTCCAGAGCAATTTATGGTTCCTCCACTTGAAACCATCACTTGAGACTCTCGTGCTGGATATAGGAAGAAATTCAATTCTTTTGCTATCTTACAATGAATAAAATTATGGGTACTTCCTGAATCAATCAACACTATTACCTTTTTCTTCTTGATATGTCCTTATATCTTGATAGTTTGGGGAGTGGTAATTATAGCAATGCATTACAAGATATGGTTGGATTCATTTCTTCTTTATATAGGGTTTTCTCTGGAGTATATCGTCTTATTTTGACATTTCTTGTTCCTTTTCTTCCTCCTCTTCACAATCTATGCAGAATAATTTATTCTCAGTACACTTATGACCTTTAGTGTATTTTCTATCACAACTGTAACAAAGACCTTTTCCTTTTTTCTCTTCCAATTGTTTTGGTGTCAACCTTATAGGTTGTGGAAGGCTAGGGGAAACAACACTTCCATCTTTATAGTTGTGAGTGGTAGGCTTCCTGGTTGTCGTAACTTTGCTTTCCACTTTTCTTGCTAACCTGAATGCCTTCTCCAATGAATTAGGTTCCCAAAGGTGAAACTCATGTTGGACATTATCCTTTAAAGTCCCTATGAACACATCAATCGTATGCTCCTCTAAAATATATTTTACCCTTATGTTCAATTTTTGGAAGTCCTTAATGTACTCCATCATTGAACCCTTTTGTTTGAGACTTATCAATTGACTAAAAAAGTGTTGCTTTTTGTATCCTCATGATGTGTTGTCATTTCTTCCGTAAAAATTGCCTAGGTGACAATTTGTTTACGAGAGAAAATCCATTCATACCATAAAAACTGATTTGGTTCCAAATATGAAGTTGCAATACGTACCTTTTGTGTGTTTTGCACATTATGGAGATCGAAAAATTGCTCCATCTGTAGTATCCATGTTGCAGGATCCTTGCCATCAAACTTCCTCATATCAATTTTTGGAATATGGTGGGTCTTCAATCCAACATTAGAGTCTATGAAATTATGATTAACATTTCTTTTGTTCTCATCATGAGTTTCCTTTACTACCTTTTCACCATTAGTGACCATTTCTTGTAGCAACTTATTCAAATTTATCTTCAATTCTTCCATCTTATCATCCATTTCATTCACCTTAGCTTCCATCTTAGCATCCATGCCATTCATCTTAGCTTCCATGCCATTCATCTTAGCTTCCACGCCATTCATCTTGGCTTCATTTTCCTTTAGTGAGAGTGAAATTTTCTGTACTTGGTCTTGTAATTTTGATATATCATGTTGCATTTCTTCCTCTTCTTCACGAGTCATGCTAGAGCTTTCAGGTTGCCTACTAGGTGTTTCCATTTTCTTTCTTTGGGGCATTAATTAATGCTAATAATTCTTCACTATTCCCTTTGAATTCCTTCAAACTAACTTTTCAAACCAATCTTATGCAAAATTTAAAAATTACACACCTTTTTTCACTTTGTAGGAGCTCGATATTGAATCTGATGTATCTCTATAATTTCGGATCAACCAGTTCTGAAATTGTGATCTGTAGTAGCGATCTGTGTCCTCTTTCCAATGCCACTAGTTTGATCGAATTTAGAATCTCCAAGAAAGATTTATGCACAATCTCCCAAGATGACCTGATTATATACCTTTTCAGAAGAGCGAACTTGTATGAAGTGCCACGTGTCACTGTTTCGACCTTCGGGTCTAAAAAATATACACAAAAAACTATAGACTGTACTCTTTCTGTAACTTCTTACAAATTTCAATCCGATGCTGAAGAAAAAGGTATGACGATTTTCCCCAGGTCACCTGTTTGGAATGTAATTCGGGAGTCTGCAAAAAGGCCAACTTCCTCATATCATATCTCCGCAAATATAGTGCGAAAATCTCTGAAATTTGGACCTGAGGTTCTGAATGATTTTGGCCCAAATAGTTACTTTTAGCATCTGAAACGTCGCAGAAAAAAATTTATAGCGCAAATGCCACGATGACCTGTTTGGAGCAGCAAAACCCTAAAATCCAAAGCTCTGATACCAAATATTGTGAAACCAGCTCACAAAAAGATAGAAAAGATATATCGATGCCTTAGAATTCAACCTCTTTGAAGGGGAAACCTCCTTTACATTACAGAAATGAACAATTCTTCGATGCTTCAAATGACAAAACCTCCTTTCTATATATAGGAGTCTAAGGGGTCACAATATAACCAAGCTAACCTAACAATAATAATATAAAGGCACAAAAATAACAATAGAGGGATTCTATGGGGCATCGTAATAACAATATGGGGACAATAGAGGTACAACAATATTAATAAGGGATACAAATACAATAGTAATGGGGGAATCACTAGTATTATAGGGACCCAACACACACACACACACACACATATATATATATTCATTTTAGGCTGACCCCTTAAGGCATTTTAGGGTATGACCCTCAAGTATTTAATAGGCCTATGAGTTACAAAACATCATTATCATGCATTAATCATGGTTTCTGTTACAAAACCAGCTCACAAAAAGATAGAAAAGAGAGATCAATGCCTTAGAATTCAACCTCTTCGAGGGGGCAACCTCCTTTACATTACACAAAATGAACAATTCTTGGGTGATTCAAATGACAAAACCTCCTTTTTATATATAGGAGTCTAAGGAGTCACAATATAACCTAGCCGACCTAACAATAATAATATAAAGCCACAAAAATAACAATAGAGGGATTCTATGGGGCACAGTAATAACAATATGGGGATAATAGGGGCACAACAATATTAATAAGGGATACAACTACAATAGTAATAGGGTAATCACGAGTATTATAGGGACCCAACATGCCCCTCTCCTTCAAAAAAATGTTGTCCTCAACGCTTGAGTAGTTCTAGATGCTTCTGTATAAAATATTCATCCTCCCATGTGGAATCTTCAGCGGATAAGTTCTTCCACTTGATAAGATACTCCGAAATTGATCGATTTCGTAACTGTCAAGTTCTTTTTTCTGTGACTGCTTTTGGTTCCAATATAATTTTTCCTTCCTCATCAAGTTCTGACAATATTGTTTGAACTGGGAGCTTGTCGCCTATAACCTTCTTTAAACATGAAAAATGGAGAACTGGATACAATCGAGAAGCTGTAGGAAGCTCCAATTTGTATGCCATAGTACCAATCTTTTGCAACACCTTGTATGGACCATAATACTTTGGTGATAATTTATTATCGTTCTTAGCTTGCTTGAGGGACATTTGCTTATATGGTTGTAGCCGTAGGAATACCCAATCACCTACATCAAAAATTCTTTTGCTGCAATGTTGATCTACCTATTGTTTCATTCTATTATGTGCCAACACGAGGTTATCCTTTAAGAGTTGGAGGACTTGTTGTTGATGTTCGATGTGATGTTCCACTGCTTGAACCTTAGAATTTTCTCTTAAATATGATGTGATGGATGGTGGCCGATATCCATAAAGTGCCATAAATGGGGTCATTTTTGTTTCTGTATGGAAGGAAGCGTTATACCCCATTCATCCAAAGGCAACCATTTGACCCATTGTATCTGTTTATCAGATACAAAGAAACGTAGATATCCTTCCAAACATTTGTTTACTATCTCAGTTTGCCCATCAAATTGACTATGATAAGATGAGCTATGAGCTAACTGAGTACCAAGACAAGAAAATAATTCTATCCAAAAATTTCCAGTGAAACAACACCAATTCCATTTCCTGAAGCATCACATTCCACAATAAATGTTTTTGTGAAGTATGGTGTAGCTAAGACCGGTGCTTGGCACATTGCCTCTTTAAGATGCTCGAAGGCCTTTGTTGCTTCTGGAGTCCATGAAAATGCATCTTTATTCAATAATGTTGTTAGACGTGCTACTCTTCTCCCATAATTCTTAACAAACTTGCGATAATACCCTGTCAACCCAAGAAATCGTCGCAGATGCTTTATGGATGTGTGGATTTTCCATTCCTTAATGGCTTTAATTTTGCTAGGGTCTACCCTAACTCCTTCATGAGATACAATATGACCCAGATATTCCACCTCTTGTACTCCAAAGAAACATTTGGATCTTTTTGCATATAATTGTTTCTCCTCCAATAGTTGTAGCACCCTGTCAACATGTTCAACATGATCCTTCCAAGACTTGCTGTATATTAGTATATCATCAAAAAATACTAACACAAATTTTCTAAGGAATGGTTTGAAAATGGAATTCATCAAACCTTGAAATGTTGAAGGTGCATTGGTAAGGCCAAAAGGCATGAAAAAAAATTCATAATAACCCTGATGAGTTGTAAATGTTATTTTCAGAATGTCTTCAGTCTTCATTCTAATTTGATGATATCCTGAAAGAAGATCCAACTTGGTGAAGTAAATTGATCCATGCAATTCATCCAGTAATTCATCAATGAAAGGAATGGGAAACTTATCTTTAAAAGTGAGCTTGTTGAGCTCCCTATAATCCAGACACATGCACCATGATCCATCCTTCTTGTGCACCAATACTACTGGAGCAAAGAAAGAACTTTGACTCGGTTGAATTATACCAGCCTCTAGCATTTCTACAACCATAGTTCAATTTCACTCTTTTGGGCATAGGGATATCTGTACGGCCTAATGTTTGGAGGAACACTTCCTAGAGTCAGATGAATAGCATGATCATGATCACGAATAGGTGGGATACCTTTGGGAGTCTCAAATACCTTGGAATGATTGTCCAAGGCTTTTTGGAGATCTGGAGAAATTGATGATTCTAACGTGGAAACATCTAGCGAACATAATTGTGAAATTACACCTCTTTGTTCCTTTTTTAGAAGCTTTGTCATACCGTTAGAGCTGATTATCTTTCTCGGCTTCCCTGCAATACCCATTAATTCAACTTCCTTTC
Organism: Pinus tabuliformis; assembly: GCA_031772625.1. NCBI lineage: Eukaryota > Viridiplantae > Streptophyta > Pinopsida > Pinales > Pinaceae > Pinus > Pinus tabuliformis. Next base: position 502,201,252 of record CM062804.1, on the reverse strand, counting down.
CTTCCACAAAAAAATTCATGAAAAGTTCTTGAAAATTAAAAGCTATTGTACCCAAGGATTGTAGCCATTGCACTCCGAGTACAACATCAACACCTCCCATTGGAATGGAAAGCATTGGGCTAGTCAATACATATTCTCCCATGGATAGCTTGATATTATGGCACTTTCCAGAGCAATTTATTGTTCCTCCATTTGCAACCATCACTTGACACTCTGGTGCTGGATATAAGAAGAAATTCAATTCTTTTTGCTACCTTACAATGAATAAAATTGTGGGTACTTCCTGAATCAATCAACAATATTACCTTTTTCTTCTTGATTTGTCCTTCTATCTTGATGGTTTGAGGAGTGGTAATTCCCGCCAATGCATTACAAGATATGGTTGGATTCATTTCTTCTTTATCTAGGCTTTTTTCCTGGAGTATATCCTCTTCTTTTGACCTTTCTTGCTCCTTTTCTTCTTCCTCTTCACAATCTATGTAGAATAATTTCTTCTCGGCACACTTATGACCTTTAGTGTATTTTCTATCACAACTGTAACAAAGCCGTTTTGCTCTTTCTTCTTCCAATTGTTGTGGTGTCAACCTTATAGGTTGTGGAAGACTAGGGGCAACAACACTTCCATCTTTATAGTTGTGAGTGGTATGCTTCCTGGTTGCCATAATTTTGCTTTCCATTTTTCTTGCTAACCTGAATGCCTTCTCCAATGAATTAGGTTCCCAAAGGCGAACATCATGTTTGATATTATCCTTTAAATTCCCTATGAACACATCAGTCCTATGCTCCTCTAGAATATTTTTTACCCTTATGTTCAATTTTTGGAACTCCTCAATGTGCTCCATTATTGAACCCTTTTGTTTGAGACTTATCAATTGGCTAAAAAAAGTGTTGTTTTTTGTATCCTCATAATGTGCTATCAATTCTTCCATAAAAATTGCCCAAGTGATAATTTGTTTATGAGAGCAAAGCCATTGATACCATACAAACTGATTTGGTTCCAAATATAAAGTTGCAATGCGTACCTTTTGTGTGTTTTTCACATTATTGAGATCGAAAAATTGCTCCATCTGTAATATCCATGTTGCGGGATCCTTTCCATCAAACTTCCTCATATCGATTTTTGGAATATGGTTGGTCTTCAATCCAACATTAGAGTCTATGGAATCATGATTAACATTTCTTTTGTTCTCATCATGAGTTTCCTCTACTACCCTTGCACCATTAGTGACCATTTCTTGTAGCAACTTATTCATATTTATCTTCAATTCTTCCATCTTATCATCCATGACATCAATTTTAGCGTCCATTCCATTCATCTTAGCTTCCATGCCATCCATCATAGATTCTACACCTTTCTTTAAACAATCCATCTTAGCTTCTACACCTTTCTTTAAACCATCCATCTTAGATTCTGTTGCATTTTGTGCAAGTGACACTTATTGCACTTGGTCTCGTAATTTTGATATATCATGTTGCATTTCTTCCTCTTCTTCATGAGTCATGCTAGAGCTTTCAGGTTGCTTACTAGGTGTTTGCATTTTCTTTCCTCAGGGCATCAATTACCGATTCAAACTAATTTTTCAAACCAAGCTTCAGCAAAAATTTAAAAAAACTACACACCTTTTTTCACTTTGTAGAAGCTTGATATTGAATCTGATGTATCTCTGCAATTTCGCGTCATCCAGTTTTGAAATTACGACCTGTAGTAGCCCTCTGTGTCCTCTTTGCAATGCCACTAGTCTAATCCAAATTGGATTCTCCAAGGAAGAGTTATGCACAATCTCCCAAGATGACCTGATTATAGACTAGTTCAGTAGAGCGAACTTGTACGACGTGCCACGAGTCACTGTTTCAACCTTTGGATCTGAAAAATATATACAAGAAAGTACAATCCGTTCTCTTTTTATACCTTCATATGAAATTTCAATCCGATGCTCAGAGAGAAAGGTATGATGATTTTCCCTAGGTCACCTATTTGGAATGTAATTCAGGAGTCTACAAAAATACCAACTTCCTCAGATCATATCTCCGCAAATATAGTGCAAAAAGCTCTAAAATTCGAACCCAAGATTCAGCGTGATTTCTTCTCAAATCGGTTTTTTTTTAGCTTCTGAAACGTCGTAAAAAAAAATATAGTGAAAATGCCACGATGACCTGTTTGGAGCAGCGAAACCCTAGAATCCAAAGCTCTGAAACCAAATGTTATGAAACTTGCTCACAAAAAGATAGAAAAGATAGATCAATGCCTTAGAATTTAGCCTCTTCGAGGGGGCAACCTCCTTTACATTACATAAATGAACAATTCTTGAATGATTCAAATGAAAAAACCTCCTTTCTATATATAGGAGTCTAAGGAGTGACAATATAACCTAGCCGACCTAACAATAATAATATAAAGCCACAAAAATAACAATAGAGGGATTCTATGGGGCACAGTAATAACAATATGGGGATAATAGGGGCACAACAATATTAATAAGGGATACAACTACAATAGTAATGGGGTAATCACTAGTATTATAGGGACCCAACAATATCCCAAATGTAAATTCATGTATTCCCACGAGGGTTGAAATTAATTTACTCGGGGCTAGAAGTTAAACTCCCTATCAACACATATGGCTAGGAACCATGAGCAAGGGTGTGTAGGAAGTGGAGCCATATCCATTGGATTTTGAGGAAGAATTGGCACGATCCACGTGTCTGGAAGGTTTACCCCAGAGGTTGCGATGGGAGCCCAGGGAAATCCCATCGAGATTTTATCCTCTAGGTGATGTGGCCGAGGTGGGGCCCACACACGAGACCATGCGTAAAAGTGATGTAATGTGAGTAGGATTGGTTCATGAAGGAGGCATGGCTCCATCCAATTGGTTGAGTGTTTTCCCTAGTGGATTGGTGTGACAGTATGGTAGGTGGTATTCCCATGTGTCCTCGATAATTATTTCCCAATAGATTAAACATGGAACTACATTGGGAATTCCCATGATTTTACTTCTAGGGTGAGGTGGCATTATGGGCCTAGTTTCTATGTAATAGATGTCGTGGAATTATAATATAGAAATATATGTATTGGGTCTCATGAGTAAAGGGGAAGTCATGCACAAGTCGACAACTTCTACATGAGGGTGGCATGACACATGAGTTGGATAGCCAAGTGGGTGCCACGTGGAGACCACATTGGCACCACATGGCATATTAGATGACGTGGTGAGATGAGATATGTTGAACTTTAAATGGCCATACCTTTTGATCTAGGAGTCAAATAGGGGAAAATTTTATATCAATGGAAAGGTCTCGACGAGATGAACATAACAATGCTATATGTTTTAAGTTTTGAGGTAGTTGCAAAATATCTAAAACTTTAGACCATTTCCATAACTGGACTTTTCAGGTAAGATCATCATAGTAACTTCCTCCTTCTACCCTTTGTAGGGGGTAAATTACAAATTATCATTAACAATGTTGTAGTGCAGGTACATGCATGACAAGCCCATCAAAATCCAATAGTTGAATCTTTGCTACCCATATCATCTCCAAGATAAACCCTAGCCTCACTACCACTCAACCTAAAAGATACCAAGAGCTTAAGTGCTCATAGTTGCCTAAGTACAAACAACTTTATAATTGCTAGCAAAACTCAGGTTCCCAAAATCCTGCTCCCATTTCTTAGAGGCCCGAAGGTATATTTATACAAATGGGTGGGGAATGACCTTTCACCTTTGCCATGAATTTTCAATTTCCTCATGACTCTTCTATTCCTAGTAACCTTTACAATTAATTATGACTTTTTCATGATTTTAGCATTTTAAGTAATTATGACACAATGATATTTACAATACAAAGAAGTTTTTCAAATTTTGATGTTGTAAATTTTTTAGCTTAGCAAGTTCTCTACCTCCTTGCATTGAATTTGAGTGGGTTGTTTCACCTAAAGGGATCATTTATGGAAAAATTGAATCACCTTACTAGCGTGTCTTTAGTGGAATTACATGCCTAGCTAATACTCTTTAAGTATTTAGGTTTTATTGTTGGCTTTGATATTTAAATTCTAGAAAAATATTGTTTTGGGCTTAGTTTAACCCAATCCATTATGATGCAATAATGTACCCTAAATCCATCATTCAACAAAAAAGGTCTACACTACAAAAGTAATCCTCGGAGATATGATGAAGGGTTTTTCTATGACCCACTCCTCAAACCTAAAGTTGTATTTTCAAATATAGCTCAACATAGGATTTGTACATTCTGGAAAATATTTTATAAATTTGGTGAATGATTTCTTTTGGCTCTTGTCCAGCATGAAGAACCCTTTTAACAAGATCTAAATACACATCTTCTATCATGGATATTCAAAGATCCAAAATAGGTCAAAGTATTTCACTCATGGCATAAATTCCTTTCACAATTTCAATTGGTGATGAAAGAACTTCAATCGTCTTGTAACCAGTACGACAAATGTGCTTAAAATCATATTTTCGTACCTAAAAAAGCTTGCTTGACTTTAAAACATGAATATTCTCAAGAAAATTTTCATAATAGATCAACTGTAGATCTAATTTTCCATACGTAGTTTTAGAGTCATAAAAATTTGTTTACTCAAAATTCATTCCATCAACGTTGCCATCAGTAACATGAATTGAATCATTGTAGTTGTTTATTGAAATTTCATCAATATTGGGCCTGAAATGTAATATATTTTTTGTTAAGACAATATTTCTAACTCCAGAAGGATCGACTTGTCCTACCACTATAATTCCATCTATGTGCTGAGTGAAGAGTTGGCATGGATGAAGTACAACAAAAAAGCCTTTCTCAAATGAAAGCGATTATGGAATTGGAGCAATTTCATATATGTGGCAATCTTTCCTTTCACCAACTAAACTTGGTGTTGGGATAGGGTCCCTAGGGTCAATTTTTAAGTAGAATTTTGTAAATAATGTAAAGTCTCCGTGAAATGTGGAAGTGGAGCGTGCAGCTAAGTAAGATTCAAAGGGGATTTATCCCCTTGTATGGGTAAGTGATAGGATGGTTTTGAGACTCACCCATAGGATATGGGCCATGGTATTGTAATAGAAAGGCCATAAATATTTGAGTCTTAGTGAGTATAGGAGAATAAAATTTGGTGAAGAACAAGTGAAAAGGCAAGTGCTAAGGCAGGAGAGCTTTTTTTTCCTTTACTTAGGTGAAAGGGGAAGGCTCCTGTAGCTGAGAGCGTGGAGACCTTGCCAAGTCTATAGTTGAGTGCATGGGCCCATGCAATTTGGTGCGCAAGGTGGAGGAGTCTATAAATTGAATGTTGAATCTAATAAAGACTGTTTTGGACCAAATCTATTACATCTGTGGCTTGTTCTTATTTCTGTTTAATTTTATGCATCATCACTTAATGACCTGTTTTATATGAAATAAAGTGTATTCCCTGCATGAATCTATTAAATATTTAATATTCACGCATGAAGGGTGTGATGAACTATTTTCATGAAGATATTGAAGTAGATGTGTTACTAATTGTTTGAATAGGGTAGATATGCGCGAAGGGAGATCTAGGGTTGTTATTGACTAAGAAAAAGTTGTGAGTCTACTTCTTTTAGGTCTAATAAGCATGATCACATCCATTTGCAAAGACTGGAGTTCAGCTGAATAGAGTTGCAGTAGTAGACCTTAGGAAGGTATAGATGTGCGAGAAGGAAAATCTAAGCTGTAAAGGATTAGGAATACACTTCACATGGTCTGTGGATGCAAAAAGTGGTTCTAGCATCCCCCATTATTGCTTCGAATGATAATAGAGCTTGCACTATGCAGGTTGTTGCTGAAAGGGCCAACAGTTATGGTTTTTTTGGTTGGCTCGAATAACTCTGAACCTCAGTTAGGCCCCCTTAAGCCAAAAAATGGTTCCGTTGCCGAGACAGGGATCTATCTAATAGATCTGTGATCAATGGTTTCCTATAAAGAAATAGATCGAAAAATGGATTGACCGAGAAGTGCACGCATTTGTGGCTCAAGAGAATAGAAGCCCTAAATTTTCCAAGTAGTGGTTGCAGAGATATTTGTACACAGATGAGACCAAAGCATTCTTCTATTTCTTCACTAGAAAAATACACGAATGGTTGTCTAAATTAGCAGATAGTCATGGGATGTGGAGGCTCGATGGCCCTATAGTGTGGACTCCGGAACTAGTGCGACGTCTGGAAGCATCAGAAAGAAATATTGTGTGGGTCGTGTATCATTGGATTGATTGCACACTTGGAAGTTTTGTGACTGAGTTTGCGGTTGATCTAACTATCGACTATAGCGAGGAAAAAGGCCCTTCAAGGGACCCTGAGATAAGTATCTTAAATCATTGAAAATGTGGATTAAAATGTTGTTATGTGAAAAGAGGGTTATGCAATTACCATTATGTTTGGAGCTACGTGAAGTGGGAAATTCTTTAGAAGAAACGAAGGAACAAACTCTGAGTACAGTCCACTGATCAAATACCCATCGAGTGACGGTGAAGGGAAGGTGCTGACTACATCATGAAGTGCAATACAATTGATTAAGCAAGGTATCCCAAGGATACCTCATCCATCCACTTCACCTCCACCTCCACCTCCACCTCCACCTCATATGATGACACCTTCACCTCCACACTACAGCCACTCCCACCATTCAACATGGCGAATGCAATGAAGATGCTGGTTTTTAAAGGGATATGGAGCAAAGACCCCAAACAATTCTAGTTTGTTGCAGGAGCTGTATGGACGACATAGTAGATTACAGATGATAACATCAAGAAAGCGCAACTAGTCACAACCTTACAAGATTGAGCATTGGCATGGGACATCAAGTACTCCACTGACAACCCCACCACGACGTTGGTAGAAACCCGACAAGCTCTTAACAAGGAGTTTAGGAAGCCTAAGTCAGAGGCGCAGTCGATGACTGAGTTTAAAGAAATTCGACAAAATATAGATGAGACAACCTGGGATTTCAATAAAAGGTTTAAATGCATGATCAGGCAGGCCAATATGTTGATTACAGATTCCTAGCATTGGTACTAGTATATCGCCTCTCTCTTACCCCACTTAAGATTATCTTTGTCACAACAAAAGATAGCAATGCAAGTAGAAGCCTTAGAAATCGCAATGAGGCTAGAATTGTTAGCCATACATGATACAAACCTTGGAGTGCAATAGATTAACTCACAACCAGAAATCATGCACTTGTTATTGTAGAGCCTGAAGAAATGAAAGGAAGCCCAGCCAGAGGTGCACATTGAATTCTGGTGCTTGAAATGCAAGGGCCATGGGAAGGATAAGGACCATTGCCCGGTTTATCATCATTATCTTATTGGGGGATGGCATGTTCCCCTGAAACCAGAGAATACCATTGGACCAAGCACGAGAGTTGCATCACGATGTGCTATCTGTTAGGTTATATGATAGCATGCGACTGATAATTTCCATTTACTATAGAAGTTTTTACATACCCCCCAACAATTTTTTTGCAATTTCTGTAAATCTGTAGATCATGGTGAACACCATTTTTAGGATTTATGACCTAATGATGGATAGAACCCCTACCTACCGAATGCAAGTAGAAAAACAACCTTAGGTTCAGGGTGCAGGAGCAGCGCTAGGAGGATTCCAAGGCTGAGGATGAGGAAGAGGGGGTGGACCTGGAAGAGGACAGGGGTAGATAATTTTCTATAATTGTGGCGAAGCATGACACTTTGTGTGAGATTTCCCAAGCCCCATGCATCCGTCATGGTAGTATTGCAGACAATTCGACCATGTGATAGAGGAATGTCCGATACTTATAGAAAAAAATGCAAGAAAACAAGACACAACCCCAACAACCTACGCAAAACATCCAAATGATGAGAGTAGAGCCCCATGAAGAAGATCATAGCATAAATATAGAAACAAGAAGTGGTATAGATATTGGTGAGGATAAGGGCAAGCAAATTGAGACTAATGGGTGGGTGTGCAAGGCTATTGGTAAAGAACTAGACTTTGATCTTAATCGAGCTAAAGAGACCTTCATGGAAGAAAAAAAGAACTTCGTTGAGGCCTCCACCTTAGGAATCCAGGAGAAAATATTGGAAACTAGTATGACACAAGAGGTAGATCCTTCAGTATTATCCAATTTTCTAAAGATGTATAAAGTTTTTGTGTGATAATAAAGTAGTAGAAGGATTGCAAGACTTAATTGACAAGTGTGAAAATAAAGAAAATACCCCTACTGAACAACACACCATGAGAAAAATTGGTAAGCATAAGAAGCAAGCGGGGTGTGAGATGATACAGACTACATAGATAGGCGAATATGAAATGGACCAAGTCATCTTGGATTTGGGTTCTGACGCGAATGTACTGCCTAAGAAGGTATGGGAAAGGATGGCAAGACCCGCACTGCAGTGGTCTCCTATTCAGCTTTGCATGGAAAATCAACAGAAGATTATTCCTATGGGATTCTTATATTGTGTAACGGCAGACATTGAGGGTTCAAGCATGCTAGCTGACTTTGAGTTCATTAAAATAGTGGATGATAGAAACCCGTACCCTGTGCTACTAGGGATTGAATACGATTTTGATATGGAAATGGTAATCAACTTGAAAAAGCAAAAAATGATGTTTGAAAGGAAGGCACTTAGGGTTATAGTCGCACTAGACCCTGCTGAGGGAGTGCATTACACTCAACCTATTTGCAACTTTATGGAATATGATGATGATCTGGATTAGATATATAAGATCACAACATGAAATGAATATTGGATCAATCCTACAGCCGATGGATGAATTGCATGGGACTAGGATAGTTCCTGCACCTTAGATTCTAAGGAAGAGCTCAAACACTGGTAGAATATGTTGCATGAAGTATATACGCTATGTTGCAATATGATGATCAATTTATTGCAATGTGCTTCAACCGAGGTAAGGAATATTCCACATTATGATAGTTTGACTAATGTGGATCTGTTTTTATATGAATTTGAAAAGGAAGTACCAAAAGAACATCACCTCCAAGCCCTGGAGTTAGCACTGTTTGCTACAGCTGCCTGTTGGTGGGGTACGCATAAGGAGAGCTTCACTAGATGGAAGGACTATAGAAGAATGATGAGATTTTTGGAAATAATACTAAGAGGGGGGGCTGAATTAGTATTTAAAATTCAATAACTTTTTCATTTCACAATTAGATTTATATACACTACTTCAGTGAAGTGAACTTGCGTGTGCATGCAACTGTGATTAAGGAAACCAGCATATACCCAGATAACTTATGATTTAGTTAATTCATCATGTGTTGATCTTTAATCAGTGCATTAGTACTTTAGAGTAACTATGTGTATAAATAACATAATAAACCATCACACATAGGAAACACACATGAACACAAAGATTTACGGTGGAAACTCAATGCGGGAGAAAAACCACCTGCTATTGTCGTCTCTGTCTTCTTTTTAATATAAAGAAAATCTATTTACAATCTTGTACTGGTGTAAAATCATACTAGTACGCAAGTACCCACTTGTAGAAGGCTACAACCTTCTCTCATTCTCTAGATTTTAATGGAAGGGAGCTACAACCCCCTAGCTCTTGTGCTAGCCAATGTGTTTACTAGTATGTAGGTTCCAGCCTACAGAAGGCTATGACCTTCTTTCTTCCTTCGGCGACCATGTTTCATAAATTTTAGACTAGATGCTCTTGGTACACAACAACATAATATGAAGGCCTCGTTTCAAAAAAAATCACACTGGATCCATCAGAAACTTTGAAGCTCAAACTCTATAATAATAATTGCATCAACCAACAATCAATCAATCTGAACAGTCATATTACTGTCAACAAAACACTATGTTGAACCTAGAAACCTACATCATCATTCAGAACCAACTGCAACCTCAAAAATCATACATCAGAATGCATATGCTACTTTAATGAACCCAACTTGCATGTATACACAACTTCCTTTAGCCAAACCTACGTATACCTCCAAAACTACTAAATCAAATATGTACCAACCAGTAATATTTTGAACATCTACTGTCAAATTAGAGAGATCTAGGCAGTCAATAGTAAACATCACCCTTCTCACTTAATCAGTCAAGCAATCAAACTCAATCTCCTTACGCATTCAGTTCTACTTTCGAATCTAAGAAGACTTCATTAACAAAAAACAGTAAACCAACAACACTTATCAGATAGATCAGTCATTTCTAAATAATAGGATTTTCTTTTGTATACGCTACTTGGAAGCTTTGAACCAGTGAGTATATGTGCCTTCACCAAGGTGAACCAATTTATATATCTGAAAATACTAACTTATAACTTCGCTTCTATTCCAGATTCCAGACATACCCACATCATGACATTTAAAGAATAAAACATGTATAAGCAATCAGATCTAGCCCAACCAATAACATAGCATTCAATGATATGTCATTTCAAGTCTCATGATCCTGATCCAACATTGAATTCAAGGTGCACACAATATTATATCATAATCATAGACCCTACAACATAAAATATACTTTAGATAGAAGTATTCCTCAGAAACCCTTTCAGTTGCACACCTGGCCCTTCGATCTTTTCCTCCTTATATAGGTTTTGGACTTTCTCAATACCTCAGACCAAAACAACACTTAGAACCTATGGTATTCTTGGATGAGATCAAATAATCATTACTCTGCTCACGATTGTGGGCTAATACCATGGTATTGACCCTTGGTATTCTTTAATCCTAAATTTCTTTATTTTTCCAAACCATACGCAATTTTCCTCTTGTGAAAGTGTGTGCATACATATACACTCTTTTGGTTATGTTAACTCACATGTATATGCTTCTTTGACAAGGCTAACCTGTGTATATAGCTTAAGCTACATTACAACATCCTTTCCTTTCAACTTCTTGATTCTGATTAGTATACCATTGTTCCAACTTCCTCTTCTTCTATACCAATGCCCTACTACCTCTGACTTGACCCATTACAATGAGAGTTTCCTTTTATCAAATCTGAACTGACCTGTGAGTGATTTTACATCAAGGACAACACTTGTATCATAATGCCAACAATCCCCCCCTTTGTACTTGATGGCAACCATATTGGTGTTGATTACTTCAAGATGTAGAACCTATTAGAGTTATCAAGAAACACCAAAATACTCCCCCCCTTTGACATCAAGGGCAAAAGGCGGACCAAGAGATTCTCCCCCTTTGAGATACACTATGTTGTCCATGCTCCCCCTGAGTACATGTAGAGTCTGCAGAGAAATTTTTCAAAAGAATAACATGACGTTATAACTCAACTAAGTGAGTATAAGCTCCCTATCACCAATGACATACATACATCATTCACCCATCCAAGTGGGGATATACCAAATTTGACTCATCCACCCAACCAAGTGGGGATACAAATTACATCATATGTCCAATAGGACTCATTCAAAAATAGAATATGAAAGAAGGAGACATATTACACCCTAGATCTTTACATGACCTAAGAAACAATGAATATTTGAAACCACATCTAAAATCAACAACCATAATGCCAACAATGTAGAATGTTTATGAAGGCTAATGCTCCCCCTGAACTTGTGCTACATGTGCATTGTCAACAAATAATTCATCAAGGCATCTTCATTAGTTAGATAAAAATCAATGAACAAAGCATATCAGTACACTATAATTGTTAATATCAGGCTAAGCACCCATGTCAGAGTCTGACCCACTATTTTTCTATCAGAAAAACATATACAATCCTTCATCTACAGAAACACGCGTATATACGTGACTATCCTTCATGAAACACATGTATAGGAACCTTCTTCTAAAAACTAGATTTAACAACAACATGATGCAAAAAATACTCCCAGCTTTTGTCTGACATATTCAAATGTTTCTATGGGAAGCAGTTTGTTAAATATATCAGCAACCTGTTCTTTGGAGGGAACATACTCTAATTTAACCTTTTGTTCAAGCACTTGTTCTCGTAGAAAATGGTACTTAATGGGTATGTGCTTAGTCTTGGAGTGCACGACTAGATTTTTCAAAGTACTGATGGCACTTATATTATCACATAGAATGGAGATGGGTGGAGAACATGTGATTTTAATGTCTTGCAATGTTTGCATCATCCAAAGTATTTGTTTGCAACAAGATGTAGTAGCCACATATTCCGCTTCAGTTGTAGATAAGGCAATCGAACTTTGTTTCTTGTTGAACCAAGATACTAACTATGATCCCATATAGAATGCACCTCCACTAGTGCTTTTTCGTTCATCAAAATTTCCTCCCCAATCTGCATTTTCACGAAGAGTAAGATCTATACCTTTGGGATACCATAGAACAAAGTCTTGAGTTCATTGAATATTTTTGAATATTCTTTTTACAACTTGAAGATGTGATTCCTTTGGATTTGCTTGGCACCTTCCAACAATTCCTACTACATGCATGATATCAGTTATGGTACCTATTAGATAGAGCAGACTTGTTGGGCATGGAATCCCCCCCACAACAGGTTTTGGGGCTCAAAGCCCAAGTTTTGGTCAAACGTTTTGTAAGACTCCGCAAATTGCAGGCATGGAGCGCAAAGTAGAGGTTAAGTCATAGGGCTATATGCCCTAAAGTAACGTAATGTAATGTAAAGTCATGTCAGCCTACCCATGGTACGTGGACCATGGGATTGTATAAATAGAGTGAGGCTCTGAGTTGTAAAGAGGGTAGAGGATAGAGTAAGTAGCGAAGGAATGGTTCGAGCTTAGAGTAGGATTCTAAGTGTATTCGGTCATAGTAGTAGGAAGAGGCTTTGCAGCAGAGTGTGCAGAGGCCTAGTAGAGTCCGCAGCTGAGTGCGCGGACCCCTGCATCTATGTGTGCAGGGTGGTGTCAAGTCTGTAAGTGGGATTGAAGATTAGTAAAGAGAAGTTGATTCTTATTTCTTTGTATTTGTTGTGCATTATCTTATTTATGTTTGTATTAGTTTATGTATCACGCGCACTGATATGATTGTTGAATATGCTGTAATAACCATAAATCTTACACACACAAGTTAAGTAATTGGTTAATTAGCAAGGAACTTGGGTATTATATGGATTGCGCCCCAAGCAGGGTTGTGTGGAAATAACAGCATGGGTTGTGAAGGACTAACAAGTGTGCGTAGCGATGGGTCAGACCGTGAACCTCCAGAAGCCCATCAAACATCCCCAGGGTGTGGAAACCTAGTTCTAGCACCCTCCCATACTACTTTAGGTGAGACCTCAGTTCGCGCTTCATAGACTATTACTAGAAGGGCCAGTAGTACTAGGATTTTCTTGGCTAAATCACCGCTAAACCTGGGTTAGGCCCATACAAGCCAACAAATGGTTCCGTTGTCAGGACTTGAACTTAGGTCTCTCGTGTGAGAGCCAAGTATCCTAACCAACTAGACTTGAACACTTGGATTAAGATGATATTGTGTGAAAAGAGGGTTATGCGAATAAATTAATGTTTGGGACTACGCGAAGTGGGAAGATCTACTGAAGCAGAATCAGTGAGGAGTTGAAAAACAATCCCTTAATTTCACCCTCATGGGAAAACGAGGAGAAGCTCACGAAAGTTTCTCCGAGAGGCACGACCAGTTTAATAAGAAAGAGAATTCCACGTTTACCACCCCCACCCACACTGAGACCCGTTTCAGCCCCTTCACCTCCATCTCCACCCACTCCACCTCCGCCACCACCGCAGTTCAGTATGGCGAGTGCGATTAAATTGCCGGTATTCAGAGGAGTAGGAAATGAAGATCCAGACCAATTTTGGTTTGTGGTAAGGGTGGTATGTGAAGCACAGGGAATCGTGGATGATAATATTAAAAAGGCAACGTTGGTTAGTGCACTGCAAGATCACACATTAACATGGTATATCAAGCATTGTAATGACCACCCAAATGCAGGAATTGTAAAAATCCGCACCGTGCTAAAAAGGGAATTTAGCAAGCCAAAATTAGAGATACAATCAATCATCAGGTTTAAGGAGATCGTAATTGTCTTGAGCAAGACACCCTAGGATCTGGACCAAAGGCTAAAGAGTACAATCCGTCAAAGAAAATATGACGTTAACAGATGCACATCATTGAGCATGTGTTACAAAAAATATTCTCACCATGACTATTTGCAGTCAGTATGGGTCTATCATCATTCATATTGTCCTCCTTAGCAAGTCTCAAACCTCAGCTCTTCATGTCAAGCTTTAAAAATGAGAGAAAGTCCTTGAAAATCAATAAAGCTCTGGTTTCGCACTTTCTCTTACTGTTACCTGTGATCCCGCACCCCTTGGTCATGTTACCTGCGGACCTGCCCGCTCTGTCTCTAAAGGAGTGGGTGCGGACCTCTGTGAAAGTCAAAAAGGCACAAGTTTATTCTTAAAAACTCACTTGTGGTTAATTCTGGATGCTTCTAGAAGGAATCTTGACGTGGATGGTTCGCTCCTAGGTGGTTCATGCATCCCATAGCTAAAGGAGCTAATCCCTTGATGAGAGGGGCTTATCCCTTTGAAGGAGGGCTTTATCCCTTTGAAGGTGGACCTAGTAACTTACCTCCATTGCACTATAAATTAAGGCATTGGGCTGGTTGCTAGGGAGGTTAGAAGCTGAACATTTTTGAGGGTAAATGCTGTTGGAATTAAGACTTCCTAGTTAATCTTGAGAGGAGAGATTACATACCTTTTGGCTTCATTGGGAATAGAGTGAAACTTGTCAAAATAGAGGAGATTCTTGTTGGACCCTGGGAGGAGCTTGTACAGCATCAAGGTACCAAGGTTGTAAAGTTATTCTTTGATTAAATTTAATACAATCAGATTCATTTTTCTCAATAAATTGTCTTATATGGTTTGTTTCATGAATTCCTTGATCATCATGATAAATATGCTTTATTATATTGGCTTTTCAGGTGCTATTTAACGTGTGTGCTTGTTTTTGTTTGCATATTCTTTATAAGGGAGCTCATTTGGATCAATGGAGCATGGCTTCCACAAACTAGCATTGGACCCGAGGTAGGCCTAAAACACCTGTTTTCCTTTCTTTATAAATTGCATATTTAGAGAAAGATAGAATTTTTTTGGTTTTCTTGTCGCTAGATATCATTAGATACTAGGGAGGTTGGTCTTGTCCACAAGAACGACTTATCCGGCCGACAAAATGGCGACTCCACTGGGGACTTAAATTTTTTATTTTTTTCCTTTGCTTTTACTTTGACTTGAGAAACTATGTACTTGTTTCTGGTTTTTGGCTTGATGTGTGTGGGATTGGGTACGTTTAGTAGATCTCGAATTATTTTTTGTTTTTTGTACTTTTGGAAGAGGACCGCACCCTCTTCTTGTAACAGAGTGCGGACATCCCTGCACTTTTTTTTACACGGAGAGCGGTACCACACCTGGGTATGCTGGGGGTATGTGGACCCTATCAAAATTTTGAAAAACTTGAAATTTTCTCAATCAATCAGCTTAGGATTTGTTTATGTGTTTTTAGCCTCTGCCCAAATCTGCACGTGACTTGTTAGAAACTTTTCGTAGGTTAATTCCATTGGCATTAGGGTTTTAGGTGAAATTCCTAGAAGTTTTGTGTGCTGGGCTTGATTTTCGTTTCAGTCTTTGTAGTAACTCGGAGCTTAGAAGCCTTAGAAACCTCAGATCACCTCGGTTTTTGCTAGCCTTCTTATGAGTCTGACCATTTTGTAAAATCTGCCTTTGTTGAGGAATCCATCTTGTTTTTCTCTTTGCGAAACTTCAAAAGAACTTGTGTTAAAAGTTTTGGATTTCATTTTTAGAAAAGAAAACAAAAGTTGGTTGCTTTTTGATTAATTTGTGATTCTGGACAAATTAGTCCTTAGTTTGCTCATAACTAAGTAAAACATCCTTGAAAAGAAATCTTGTAAGCTTTTACTTCAATTAGATTTTTAGAATTTATAGATCTCAAGATTAGATTTTTCAATAGTTTTGATTGTTTTATAAAAATAAAAATAAAAATCTCTTTTGAAAAAGTTTGTTTTAGTAGTATTTGAGTGTTTGAAAAGAAAGGGAAATTATTGTGAGCATAACCAGTTGTCTCGTTTTTGAGTTCATTGGAAAAGACAAAAAGTTCTTCTTTTTATTTGTTTGTTAAGGAAAGATTTGTTTTTACAAGCATTTGCATTCTCAACTCTTTCTCTAGCTAGAAATTCATTGAAGAAAAAGGATTGTTTCTCATCTTAAGTGCATTTTTAGTGATTTGGAGTCGAGTCTTCACACCATAAGTTTCATCTCCACACCTTTTGACTTAAGAGAAAACCAATAAAAATAACGCTTAAAGTAAAATCTATCTAGTAATCTTTTTATTTCTAGGGATCTTTATCACCAACATAGCTTAGGCTAGTATCTTGGAGTAGGGAGTAATTAACTCTCCAAGATAGTAAAACAAACAAGTAGCTGTATCTTGCGGTATGAGTTAAATTCCAATTGTTACATCTATGCTTTGGGAAGCTCCTCTTATAGGAGTCAAGCACGAGATCGTGTCCGAACCAGTGGGGTAATCAATCCTTCCTCATTGGGAACGATACTAGATATACACGTATTAAAAATGGTAAACCTCGGATTAACCATTGTCGAGGAGCCTGGGGTCACTTGTTGGTAAACCTTGGATTATGTCAAGGAGCCTTCAAGGGGATTGAGCTTTCTACTCTGCCCTTGCGTGTGTATCGGATCACAAACTATTCCCCCAGGTATATTTGTTTCTGTTGGTAACCATAGTGACCATATTCTTTAGGATTCTTTCCTAAGGTGATGGTGGAGGGAAGATTCCACTGTACCTGGAGCAGATGTCGGCTAGACTCACTTGGATTTTCTGGGGGGTTCTCTTCACTCGATACGGTTTAGTGGAGAAACTTGTGCCAGTCTATTCAATAAGCAGGTTGCTGGGGTAACTGTTCCAACCGCCATTTCTATATTGAATTCTGCGATGTTGGATTTCATCACCAACTAGGGTTTTCGGTAGGGAAAGTTATTGTTTTTGTGTGGTTTGACCTCCTAGATTCTTTAGGCGTGTGATTCAAAATTGTTTGGCTCTTTACAAACTTTAGGTGGTTCTCATTGATATTTTTCTTTGTTTACGTGTGAAGCAGTTAAAATATTTAATCATGGCTGAATTACTGAGGAAGTCCCGTAGACTTCGGGGCCAACCTCCTAAGTTTTCACCGAGCCAACTTGAAGGGCTACGAGCCCTTGTAACTCCTAGTGACAGTAAAGTTGGGTCACCTGAAGAAGGAGAGTCTTCTTTGGTTGTACATCCTGATTACCAAGTTCAAGCACCAGAGTATATTTTAGAACCTGTTTCTTTTTCCAAAGTTACTGGTAGTTTTTATTCTACTAGTGATTTAGCTGAGGAACTTGAAATATCTGAACCTAAAACTGAACCTGCCGCTACTCCAACATCAGGATTTGCCTCTCCAACTTCCAGTGCTCCTGGTTCACCCAGGGTAGAAAGAGTCGTTACCCAAAATCTTCCTTCTGGACTTATTGCTATTGAAGAACTTGTTACTCCGGAAGAAGGCATACCTATCCCTGAAAATCAACTAGCTATAGAACTTAGGGAGCATGAATTGATCTTTTACAGTCCACCTAGGAGGGATGCTTGGTATATTTCATTGACCAATTTTTTGGAAAACCCGGGACTAAGTTTTTCACCACCTCACATTCCTTTTCATCCAACACCTAGGGGTTATTATCCTCCATTAAATATGTCGAGAGAGTCATCCATGTTTTCTCAATCTCCATAAACGTTTTTATATGGCGATCCTTCTGTTCCCTCTAGGTATCAGTCACTTACTGGTACTTTTTTGGGAGAATCTCCTCAACCTATTGAACAAGGGTTATTAACTGGTAATAACAGAACTAAGCCGTTGAGTGTAGAAGATATTCTTATGATATCAGGTACCATTCCAAATCCGCAACCTCAAGGTGGCCAGTTACTGCCTCGGGGCAGCCTCAAGGTCCTCAATTATTGCCTGGCAGGAAACCTCAAGGTACCCAATTAACGCCTGGGGGCAACCTCAAGGATAGTACATACCTATGGGACAGTACATTCCTCAAGGTCAACCCCAGACTCAGTATGTACCTCAAGGTCAACCCCAGTATCAATATGTACCTCAAGGTTAATTCGAGTATCAGTACATGCCTCAAGGTTATCAACCTCAAGGTCAGTACCCAACCCAAGGTTTCCAACCACCTTCTGGTCCATCATTTGTCCAAGGAACTGGAAATGTACCTTTGAATTATCGACCCTACCCTCAACCCGGTTATGGTCCTCAATATGCTCAACCTTCTATGGGTCCATACCCCAGAATGAACTTAGTATGGGATCCGTCTCAATCTCAACAGATCTTGCAACCGAATGTGTAGTTGTCATCTCAATCAGGACAACCCTTGGTTTTTGGTTCAACCCAGCACCCTATCCAGTCTACTATTCAAACTTCTATACCTTCTGTAGTTTCTCAGCTTGGGCCTAGTTCACCTCGAACTCCACCTCAAACGACTACTGCAACTACTGCAACATCTGTTCCATCTACCCCAACTACTTCTGGAGTATCGAAAGCTTCGGTTTCTACTGTTCCTGTATCAACTCCTCAAGCATCTTTACCTCAGTTTAGACCCATAATTCAGACTTCAGTTCAAATGCCTATAGGACAACCTGGTCCAAGTACGGTTGTCACAAGTCAACCTCAATTTACTTATCAACCATACCAAGGACGGTACCAATTCAGTCTTGTTGTGCAGCAGCCAGTCTATCAGTATCAACCGTACCCTGGATATACTTATCAGCAACCTCAACAACCCCAGTACGGTCCAGTTAATCCTGGTTTTCTGAGAGGATATAATATCCCAAATTAAATTCCAATTCCTAGTTATCCAGGATATCCTCCTCCTGGGGTTGGTCTCATGACCCAGGGTTTAAGGGACCCTAATTGTTAGTTACCGTTCATTGCAACTTTGGACTTGCCTGATTTGTTGCGCCTTACGAACAATCCAATTAATTATCTTCCATTTTGGCCGCCAATGCCGAATAAGTTGCCTAGTGATATTCCTAAGTTTGAAGGCAAATCAGGAGAGGAACTGTCGAACCATGTGATGACTTATCACCTCTGGTGTGCGTCTAACTCCATTTCAGATGATTCAATCCGTTTAAGGCTTTTTCAACACACTCTAATTGGTCTTGTGGCCAAGTGGTACATTGAGTTACCGCGAGCCACTTTTTATAATTTTAGTCAGTTAGCTACTTCGTTTTTAACTCATTTTCAGTTTCCAGTCAGATATGACAGTGGCACGGAATTATTAACTTCATTAAAACAGTCAACGCCCACTTACATTTCAGATCACATTCATGAATGGAGACGTCCACGGCGTTTAGTGAAAGTTTTTATTCCGAATCAAATCTTAGCAGAATGGTTTGTCAAATATTTATTACCGAAAATCACTGAGGATGTAGCTAAGGCAGGAGTCGTTATTGAAGAGCAAGTAATTGCTCAAGCTCAGTACCTTGACCTAGTTTATACGTAGTCATGTACATTACACGAGAAAATCCCTGACCTTCCTAAACAAAATCAAATAAATGCAGCTCCTTTAGGATCTCATGCCGCTGATGGTATGATTGGTACGGTTAATACCAAAAGTAAGAAGAGATCTTCCAAGAATTCTTCTCTTATCATAACTTTACCAGATTCTCCGACAGGAGATTCTTCCACGGAAATTTCCGCCGATATTCATGTTGTAGAGTCATCTACAGCCAAATCAAAATCCGGCGGTAAAAAGAAAGGGAAGGAGAAAAATAAAACATATAAGAATTTGAAAGAGAAAATAGAAAAAATGGAATCTACTGATGAGAAATGCAAACCTCGTTATCCTTGTCTCATTTATGATGAAGAAAATTTTACAAGAGACTGCCCTCATCATGCTGAGGTTGCGAAAATCATCAATGGTTCCTAAACACCTGCTTTTTTGAAGGATCCTTTTCCTAGCCAAGACAGTAAGATGGTAGGTTCTTCCTCAAATTCCTCCGAAGAACCCATAATGATGATGTCCCATGTTATGAGTGTGAAACGATCGCAAGATTATGGAAGTAAAAGTCCTGTTGGTGGTAAGGAAGCAGAATCCTCTAATTTGAACCCATCAACTTCAACTCCCGGTTCCGATCCACTACAGATCGAGAAACCTAACCCAGACTTACTAATCGAACCACCCGCCAAGGGTATACTTCGAAAGTCAGCTTTCAATCCACATGCGAGAGCTGCCCAGAACTCTAACATTGTTGAAGATTCGGCTATTTCACCTTCAACAATGTCAGCTTTGGAGGTGTTGCAATCATGTCCAGCATAGCGTAAATTGCTATTGTTAGCTATAGGAGCTGTTAACATTCAGGACTCGAACCTTATAATTTTTGATCTAGAAAATAGTACACCTTGCTTACCTCATCAAATGGCTTTCCAGATTCTAGTGTTAGTCAAAAATAGACCTTGCTATAGGACTGTGATTGATGAGGGAGCCTCAACGTGTATTATGTCGATTCAGTGTTGGAGATCACTTGGTTCTCCTACACTTAATCAATCCCTAATGGTTCTAAAGGCTTTTGATGGCCATGGGTTTCATCCTTTTGGCATTCTACAGGATTTACCTATAGGGGTTGAAGGCAAAAATGTTAATCTAGATTTGGAGATGGTTGATGCCCCTCTAGATTAAAATGTTCTCTTGGGTTGTAGTTGGTCTTACGCTATGACAGCTATTGATTCATCGGTATTTCGGCTTATAAAGTTCCTTCATAATATAAATATCGTACCTATAGACCAGCTAACTTACTTTTCATCCGACCCAGCCTCTTCTGAAAGTATCCAGCATGTCGACAAAACAACTATCCCTTATAAGGATGTTGGAGTAGGACTAGTTAAAGATTCTGGTTTACTGGGAACTTTTTCCTTTCCTCCTCCTAATGTATCGCGTTCTACTACAACCATTCATATGATTTCATCAGACACTATTGTTTATGATGATCCTTGGATTGTACCTTCCAAATTTGAGATAGATTCATTTGGTGATGCTATGCCTTTGAGTCCATATGAAATTGCATATCAGGCCGTACAGTCGTTTTCCAACTCTTCATCAACCGAAATTGACTTAATGAATGTGGTCCATGAAGAATCACTTTCAACATCAAACTCAGATTCAACAACGTTTTCCGAACTTGTTCACACTGATGAGAAAATTCGTGAAATCCTGTGTGTTGATGATTTACCATGGGAAGATCTTCATCATAGATCTTCATTTTTACCTGAGATTGATCGCTTTGAAAATGATTTTTCATCTATTTTTACGACTGATTATGTCAAGGAACCTCAGAATCCAATGAAAATCCTGATTCTTAGTTAAATTTGGGAAACATTTCTCGAACTATTCCTATTGACATTTCGGTTAAGCCCGGAATTGTTGAAAAAATTCATATAGGTGTCTCTTGTATGGAAGATGAAATTCAAACATATAAGGCCCTATTTCAAGAACTCTGCAACGTGTTTGCCTGGTCATATGAGGAAATGCCAGGAATTGACCTAGCAATTGTTGTTCATGAAATCAAAACTTACCCGGATGCTAAACCCGCCCGGCAACGTTTGCGTCAGATCCACCCGTGAAAAGATGCTGCTATTAAGGTAGAAGTTGAAAAGTTACTTAAAGCAGGTTTCATTTATCCAATTCCGTTAACGGATTGGGTATCGAATATTGTTCCTGTTAACAAAAAGCAAGGAACAATAAGAATATGTATCGATTATAGGGATATTAATCGAGCCTGTCCAAAAGACAATTACCCAACTCCCTATATCGATCAAATCATTGATGATTGTTCCGGCAGTGAAATATTCTCCTTCATGGATGGTTTTTCCGGATACAATCAAATAAATATTCTACCTGCTGATCAACCAAAAACGGCTTTCATTTGTCCATGGGGGACATTTGCTTACTGAAAATTACCTTTTGGGCTCAAGAACGCCGAGGCCACTTTTCAAAGAGCCATGTCTTACGCATTTCATGACATCAAGCACATTGTACAACCCTATCTCGATGATTTACCTGTTCATTCATTACATCAAGCTGATCATCTCATCCATTTACGAGCAATCTTTATGAGGTGTAGGCATTATCAAATTAGGTTGAATCCACATAAGTGTGTTTTCTGTATAGAAATGGGTTGGTTGCTGGGGTTTGTTGTTTCAAAAACCGGAATTTGTGTCGATCACTTGAAGGTTGAAGCTATTGTCAAATTTCCTCCTCCTTCGAGTCTTTGCCAACTCCAAAGTTTGCAAGGGAAAGCAAACTTTTTCGTCGATTCATTTCTAAATATGTCGAGATCACAAAGGGTTTTACTCGGTTGTTGAAACAGAATAATCCATTCTTTTGGGATGAGATAGCTGACAAATATTTTGATGCACTAAAACACACATTTACCCATGCACCGTTATTGCATCCTCCCAACTACAACCAGGACTACTTCTTATATCTCGCCGCCTCACATTCCACCATTGGAATGGTGTTAGTTCAGGAAGATGAATTCGGTAGTGAACATGTGATATATTACCTTAGTCGAACCTTAAATCCAACTGAGATAAAATATTCACATGTGGAGAAATTGGCATTGGCAGCTGTTCAAGCTGTCCAACGTTTTCGTCATTACATTTTACTGCGAAAAACTACAGTAATTTCCGATTGCAACCCTATGATCTATATTTTAAAGAAACAATTGCTAGGGGGCAAGTACTCCAAATGGATTGTGATCCTGCAGGAGTTTGACTTGGAATTTGAAAAGTCTAAGTCAAAGAAATCTTTAGTTTTTGCGGAGTTGATGTGTGACTTCTCGCGTGCTGACACTGAAACTATGGTGGAGGAGCCCATTCCGGACGAATCCTTGTTTCTAATCAGCACTTTAGATCCATGGTATGGATATATCATCGTTCATCTCCAAACCCAATCCTTTTGGCCAGAAATTTCAAGATCAGAGCGTCGAAAAATACGATTCCAGTCCCAACAATTCAAAATGATTGGAGATACAATTTATCGTCGTGGGGCGGACTCTGTTTTCCGACGTTGTTTAAGTCATGAGGAAGCTGAAAGGGTTCTAAATGACTGTGACTTTGGAGCGTGTGGTGGTCATATGTCTGGGTTTGCCACAGCACAAAAGATATTGCGCGATGGCTATTTCTGGCTGTCTTTGTTTCAAGACTGTATTAACACGGTCTGAAAATGCCACAACTGCCAAATTTTAGATCGAAAGATGCAGACTCCACCTGCTCCTCTCCACCCTATAATTTTCGTCGGTCCTTTTGTGAAATGGGGTATCAATTTTATTACATGTAACCCTCACTCGGTTGGGGGGCATGCGTATATCATCCTTGCGGTAGATTATTTTACCAAGTGGGCCGAGGCAATGCCTACATTTGAGGCAGACAGCAAAACTGCTACATTTTTCATGTTCAATCATATAATTGCTAGGTTTGGTGTTCAACAAGCGATTATCACTGATCATGGGTGTCATTTTCGAAATATTATGATGACTGAACTTACAGACAAACTTGGCTTGCGTCACGATAGTTCAACTCCATATTATCCACAGGCTAATGGTCTGGTTGAAGGCATCAACAAATTTCTAGTCATCATGATCTGACGAATCATTGGGATTCATAGGTCAAATTGGCATAACATGCTATTTTCAGTGCTTTGGGTGTATCGAACCTCAGTAAAAACATCAACCGGTTTCACTCCTTTCCAACTAGTTTATGGTTTGGAAGCTGTGTTACCCATTGAATACGAAATCTCGTCATTGCAAATGGCCATAAAATTACTTCCAACCACTTCCGAAGAGGAAAAACGTTTGTTGTACTTGGTTCGACTAGATGAGAATCAACGTGATGCTGCATTAGCAATCGAAACTCATTCCAAATGTATTAAAGCTCAGTATGATCGAAATGTTACACCTCATAATTTTTCGGAAGGAGACCTAGTCTTACTGTAAGATCAAGCAAATGATAAATTAGGCGCTAAAAAATTCGTACCTATGTGGCATGGTCCTTATGTTGTTAAGTGAAAGCTGGCAAAAGGGGCCTATGAGTTGGTAGAATTTGACGAGGTCTCTTTCGGTAAACCCAGAAATGGTCTTTACCTGAAGAGATATTATGCTTAAATCTGGATGTCGAGATTTTTAGTTCAGTTAGTTTTCTTTCTAGCTGATGTGTTTTAGATTAAAAAGTTTGTTTAGCTTAGAGAGTGTTTTTTGTCATTATTCCTGCTTATCTTGATTTTACTCTTGATATTGTAGATATCGACGTCTCTCCAAATATACATTGGTTTTGCTGATGGTGCTTGTCGTAATACACGAAACATTTTTTCTGCGGCTTGGGTTATCTATTCTCCCTTTGATGAGTTGGTATCTATGCATAGGGTAAGCCTCGGAAAAACAACGAACAACATTGCAGAGTATAGTGCAATGATTGAGTTATTATTTGAATCCATCTCATTTGGGATTTAGAGTTTGATTGTGAGGTTAGATTATGAACTCGTTGTATTACAACTTAATAGAGTGTATGCCATTAGAAATCCAGTGTTATTGAGATTATTTTTGAGAGTTCGTCTCTTGGAACGTGAATTTGACTATATTGAATATCAAGATATTCCAATATATTTAAATACATTAGCAGATGCAATTTCTTCTCGAATGTTAAGTAGACATTTGCAATAATCATACAAATAAATTTAAAAACATTCCATAACATGTTTTACAAGATAAACTGGTAATAGTGATATAGTATAGCATAGAAATGTGTCAAATATACATCGTCTTCGATCATAGGTTGAAAAGCACCTTATGATCGGCAAAAATGATAGTACAAAAAGCAAAAATGTCATATGAGTCTACAACAGGCGATCATCCTATCACTGGTGATGATCACGATAAGAAACCACTGTACGGGACACCCTATAAAGGAACCTCCTAAAAGGTCCTGGGACCCCAATCACATAGCGTTGTAGCCTAAGAGGAAAGCCATCTATGCTGGTCTCTGGAATGTCCGCTTTCAAACACTCTAGATGGTTTTCCAATTCGGCCAAGGTCTTTGTAGATTCGTCCTCCGGGGCTGGTGCTGCTGCAGCTGGTTGTTTCCTCTCATAGGGCCAGAGAGTGGCTGGTCTCCATGGACCTACATCTGCATTCGAAGATTTTTATTATCAATTTTCAGACAGTTTAAAAACAAAAAAATAAATAAATTAGAAAATGTTGAAAATGATTTTACCTGAGTCATCCCATTTCTCTCCTGGTCGAAGAGCCATGTCTGGGTCACCACGATAATCTATCCTAGCATAAGGAAAATCCTGAATAGCAAATACTTGATTCTCCAACCAATGAAAATACTCAGGAGTAAATCGAACGACTTTTGTTCACTCCTCAGGATGATGGGCCATAACTGCAACCCAACGCATCAGTTTGGGCTCTCGGGGAAGTCTAGCTCCAACGGTAAGATGTCGTGGGACCAACATTGGGACCCTCTCTAGACCAAAGCTCACAACTAAAGCACCATATCCAAAGTTCTTCAGTTGTCCGTTCTTTGCTCTAGTCAGTTGGCCTTTTACATTAGCCAACACAGCCTCACACCAGTTGAAGATGGTGCCTCGAAAGCAGTCTACTGCCATCCGCATTTGGGATCCAATGGCCACATGTAGTGCTACGCTTCCACATAGCTTGGTAACAATAAATGTAATCACTTTGAGTTCAGGACAGGAGATGGTTTTGATATCAATCCCTTTGTCTCTAGTTTGGTTGTTGCAAAACTCTAGCCGGAGGCTATCGACAGACTGGCCACCTGGCCTAGTCTCGAATAGAGTCAAATGTTCACCTCGCTTAGGCAAACCAGTAAAAAAGTAAATGTCTTCTGGCTCCATTTCGAGTTGGTGGCCACCAAAAAAGAAACACTGGTCCTGTATATTCCACCTGTCTACCAGCCACTGCAAAAAGTCCACCTGGGCCCTCATGCCAAGTATGGCCCAGAATTTTTATAAATCGCATGCCTTCGATGCATCAATCGAAGGTTGATGATTAATCACGGCGAGATCCACATCCTCGTGCTCCTGTTCCCGCCAGTCAAGCATGATGTATACCCTACATTCAATAAAAATGCGGATTAGAATATTTAAAATCAAAATTTTTGGGTGGAATTTGAAAAATTTATGTTTGAAAACCTTTGCTATGTTGACCGCACCCTCTATGTTAGAGACAGTGTGTAGGTCCGCACTCTGCCTTAATGGTAGGTGCGGGCCCCTGAATTTTTTCCTTTTACGAAAAAGTCGGGGTCCACAGGTTTCCAATGCTATGCCTACGGACCCCCGCGCGCGGGTTTTTAACCTAAAAATTTCCTTAAAAAAAAACAAAATAAAAGCCTAAAAACAAATTTCAAATGGATGAAATGAAAGAGTAAGATGATGTGCATTACCTGGAGGAGATGACGTTCAATTCCAATGGACGGATTTTCTGCAATATTCACAAGAAGTTTCTGACCAAAAGCTCTCTTTTCTCACTCTGAAGTCAAACGGTAAAAATGAATTTACAAAAGCCCTTTTTATAAGATTTTTTGAATAAATGAATTTTTGATTTGTTTATTTTTCACTTTAAAGAGGTAACTTTTGAAGCATTTTTATCTATTTTAAACAGGTATGAGTAAGGTTTTAGTTTTTGTGTAGGATAACGGATTTTTCAGGAAAAATTGATCATTTTTGACAAAAAACATTAGAGTCACCTTTAAGCTCTTTTCTGACTCCTGAGATATGAAAAGATTGCTGAGTTTTTCTTTTTAAGCTCGTTAAAATAGAACTAAAAATCCGGTCCACTTATACCCCTTTTCTGACCGTAAAAACATGAAAAGATTGCCTGATTTTTGTCGTTTCAAATTCGATATTGGTTATAAAACAACGTGTCATTGGTCGATTTTTTTACTTTTTCGGATCAGAGGCACTAATTATGAAAAGTACTCCTTGGTCTTAATGATCAAGCAGTTCTCTCAAGTATTATTTTATACTTTTTCGGGCTGGGGAGACACAAATTTACGAAAAAGGATAACCATGGAGTTTTCTTAAGTTTTTTCAAACTCCCTAAAATTGAAAAATGTCGAGTTTCTCCTATACTGGACTCATTAAAATTTAACAGTAAAGGACATGTTCAATTACAAACAGGAACGGACCACTCCTTCTTAGGGTTTGAATTTAAACTAAGTTGGACTCATTCGAAGGATGAGCTTATAATCAAGCGAATGTTATCCTCCTCAAGCTTATTACAAATAAAGAGGTACTTGCCAGAAATGGTGGAGGAAAAGAGAGAAAAATGAGCTTGTTTGTCATACTTTGTGTCTTAGAAAACATTTAACCACTCTTGAACACGACATTTTTTATTCACCTGGGTTGGGAAATCCTTTGTCTAACAGTTGATTAAACCATATTGAAAGTCTTCAGCCTGTTTCTGGGTATTAACTTTGGGTCAATTGTCACCAAACCATCTGCGATGTCGTTATGTGTTCAAGAGGTCAGTGCGAATAAACCATTCATCTGCAAAATTTCTATCATCCATATTGACCATCCTTGAGTCAGTCCTTGCAACTATATTTCTTCAAACTTGATCTATGATTTCATGTTGTGGGCTTGCCTACGACGGATTGCTTTCTATCGACTTCAGCTCATTATCTAGAAAGATGACCTAGAAATCATCAGTACCTTGGGATCTGCATGCCTCAATGGCAGGCTTCTCGCCTTCGACAATAGGTTGCATCATTGACTTTCGATCAAAGGATTCCATGACATGTTCGACATCAACACATCTATTCACATCTCATGGATTGTACTGAGTACTTTGAGAGCCATTGAAATTACTGGTGGTTTCTCTCACACTTGTTAACAGTTTACATCATTGACTGGTAATCAAGTGGTTTCTACCATGTTTGACTTCGACATATTCATTCACATGGATAGAATCGTACTATTTTGGGAAGTAGAAATCAAGACCCTGGATCTAGTTTCCACCATCCAGGTTGCGAGGAATTTTGTATTCATTATACAGTAGACTATTCATAAGAAGATGGCTACATCCATATTGTGTCTACATGTGTCTATACTTGTGATGTATTACAAGATCATTCCTATATCAGAGCAGTAGTTAGTTTTCTAGTCAGTTTTGATCTGAGTATGGGAATGCCTACCTCAACGATGATATGATCTCATATATATATATTGTATTGAATGTTTTTACAGGTTCCAACCAGGCTCTCCACAAGATTATCCTCGAAATGATAAAGTAATTCACTCTTCTTAGATAATAAATGAAATCCTCATCTACTATAGACTTCGCACTTTAGGGGGCAATCTGTTACACAAAATATTGTCACCATGACTATTTGCAGTTAGTATGGGTCTATCATCATTCATACTGTCCTCCTTAGCAAGTCTCAAACCTCAGCTCTTCATGTCAAGCTTTAAAAATGAGAGAAAGTCCTTGAAAATCAATAAAGCTCTAGTTCTGCACTTTCTCTTACTGTTACCTGCGGTCCCACACCCCTTGGTCATGTTACCTGTGGAATTGCCCACTCCGTCTCTAAAGGAGTGGGTGCGGACCCCTGTGAAAATCAAAAAGGCGCAAGTTTATTCTTAAAAACTCACTTGTGGTTAATTCTGGATGCTTCTAGAAGGAATCTTGATGTGGATGGTTCACTCCTAGGTGGTTCATGCATCCCATAACTAAAGGAGCTAATCCCATGATGAGAGGGGCTTATCCCTTTGAAGGAGGGATTTATCCCTTTGAAGGTGGACCTATTAACTTCCCTCCGTTGCACTATAAATTAAGGCATTGGGCTGGTTTCTAGGGAGTTTAGAAGCTGAACATTTTTTAGGGTAAATGCTGTTGGAATTGAGACTTCCTAGTTAAGCTTGAGAGGAGAGATTACATACCTTTTGGCTTCATTGGGAAGAGACTGAAACTTTTCAAAGTAGAGGAGATTCTTGTTGGACCCTGGGAGGAGCTT
Organism: Pinus tabuliformis; assembly: GCA_031772625.1. Taxonomy (NCBI): domain Eukaryota; kingdom Viridiplantae; phylum Streptophyta; class Pinopsida; order Pinales; family Pinaceae; genus Pinus; species Pinus tabuliformis. The sequence goes on along the minus strand of CM062804.1, from coordinate 502,172,190 downwards.
GTACAGCATCAAGGCACCAAGGTTGTAAAGTTCTTCTTTGATTAAAGTTAATACAATCAGATTCATTTTTCTTAATAAATTGTCTTATATGGTTTGTTTCATGAATTCCTTGATCATCATGATAAATATGCTTTATTATATTCACTTTTCAGGTGCTATTTAATGTGCGTGATTGTTTGTCTTTGCAGATTCTTTACAAGGGAGCTCATTTGGATCGACGGAGCATGGCTTACACAAACTAGCACTGGACCCGAGGTAGGCCTAAAACACCTGTTTGCCTTTCTTTATAAATTGCATATTTAGAGAAAGATAGAATTTGTTTGGTTTGCTTGTCGCTAGATATCATTAGATACTAGGGAGGTCGGTCTTCTCCGCAAGAACGACTGATCCGGCAGACAGCATGGTTTGTGGCCTCACTTATGCCACACTTAAGGACAACGTTGTCACAACAAAAACTTTCCACCTAGGCCAAAGCATTGGAGATGGTAATGAGATTGCATAAGACCCTTATACAAGACACTGGGTTGGGAGAACAAAAAATTCATGCACAACTATAGAATCTGTGTCTGGAGATGTAAAGCTTGAAACAAGATAGGACAACTCGTCCAGAGTTGCGTGAGGAAGTATGGTGCATAAAATGCAAAGGTTGAGGGCATGACAAGGACCACTATCTAGTTTTCGTGAACTACTTGGTAGGGGGAGTGCCAGTGCCATTAAGACTGGAGGCACAGGTAGGGCCGAGTGCAACATCTGCATTATGGTTTGCGATCTTCTAGTTAGGAGGAAAACACAACATGGATAATTGTCATATGTTGTAGAAGTATACGCAGATATCCCAACAGTTGTTTTGTCATTTCTGCAGGTTGCTAGGCAATGATGAATGCCTCTGCCAGAGCTATGAACTAATGATGTATCAGACTCCTACCTACAGAGTGCAGGCCGAAATGTGAGCCCTCAACCCAAATGTAGGGATGGTGTGCATTGGGTTTCAGGGGCACGGTCGGGGTCGAGGTGGAATAGGATCAAGAAGGGGTTGCGGCTAGATAATTTGTTACAATTGCAGAGGGCTAGGGCATTATGCCCATGATTGTATGAACTCGACTAGGATATCATGTTGGTGCTGTAATCAGTTTGATCATGAGGTAGAAGAATTCTCTTTGCTGATAGTGAAGATGGACAAAAAGGGCGTACTCCAGCCCCCTCCGACCCAGAATTTACAAATGATGAGGTCTGAACAACGTGAAGAAGAGCCAAATGTAAACATGATGCTAAGGAGTAGTATGGCCACCATGAGAGATGATAAAGGGAAGCAGCCAGAGGATAGCGCGTGGGTTTGCAAGGCTCCTACAAAGGAACCCAATTTTGACTTAGAACACGTGAAGGAGACATTCATGGAAGCTAAGAAGAGCTTCATGGAGGCCTCCACTTCACATAGTAAGGATCAACTAGAACCAGAGATGGATCTTTCAGTGCTCACTACCTTTCTAGAGACATGCATGAAACTGCTGCACGATAGTAAGGTAGTCAAAGGACTACAGGAACTTATCACTAGGTGTGCGGGGTTAGGAGAACCATGCGTGTTCCAAAAACTTGGAAAGCATGCATTACACACAGGAAGGGAGATGAGGTTGACTACGTAAATAGGTGAGTACGAAATCGATCAGGTAATCCTGGATCTTGGTTCGGATGCGAATGTACTACCAAAGAAAACATGGGAATGCATGGACGAACCCATGTTACAATGGTCCCCTATTCAGTTACGAATGGTGAACCAACAGAAGATTTTTCCCATGGGAAGATTGCAAGGGGTGACAGTCGATATTGAAGGTGTGAGCGCGTAGGCAGATTTTGAAGTGATAGATATTGTCAATGATAGCAATCTTTATCCTGTGCTACTAGGAATATACTGGGCTATCGATATGAATGGGGTCATAAATATGAAGAAGTGCAAAATGAACTTTGAGAATAAGTGATTATGCGTAGTAGTACCACAGGACCCAGTCGAAGGAGCGTGATACACTGAACTGGTGTGCAATGATGATATTGATGACAATCTCGACTGTATTTATAAGATAACTAGACAAGGCGAGAATTGGGTGAATCCGACTATATATGGAAGGATTTCGTGGGAGCAGGAAAGCTCCTACACTTCATATTCAGATGAAGAGATAGAGCGACGGTAGAATCGGTTGCACGAAGTAACAACACTAAACTGCAACATGATGATCAGGTCATTGCATTACGTAACAACAGAGGCAAGGGAGCTGCCGACATATGATGTATTGTCAGCGGTGGATGAATTCTTGGGAAAATTTGAAAGTGCAGTACTAGAACAACAATCGTTTGATGCACTGGAATGGGCATTGAGTGCAATACCCGCACGATGGTGGGGTATGCATCAAGGAAATTTCAAGGACTAGCATAGATGTAGAAGGATGATGCACATACAGTTTGGAAAACCCGAGCTTCAAATGGAAGTCAGTCAACAGGGGTGGAACAACTTGTGTGCCCACCTTTCTTGATGGGTACAGACATATGTTGTAAAACCCGCACAAGCACACACCAGCTCTAGAATAACGAATCAAAACAAAGCGAAATAGTAGGAAAGGTAACACGTGCTACCAGCTCTCCGCGATGAAGCCTTCGATAGGGTGTGTGAAATACTGAACAAAGTTCACCAGGTGAGACAAAATGATTGGGACTTACACGTGCCAGTGGTTCGATGGGCCTACAAAACCATGTGTAAAACCCTGAATGTGGAGAAGATGGCACAAAATAGAGATGGTAATTACTGAAGGGAATACAAAAAGGGATTCCCACGTAGTGGACCCTGTAATAGTGACAGTGTGCGGTGACCGAAAGGAATAAATCACACATCTACGCGAGGTAGAACATATAAGGATTCAGCAAGCCATCCAGCAAGGGAACCTTAGACTTTGTGAACTCAAAAAGGATTGGGTACAGTTGAGGAAGAAAAGAATTTTGATGGATGCTGAGATCAAAAGGCTAGAAAACGAGATCACGCAAGCATGTCTCACTAATAAACCAAGGATGACAAGGCAAGATACAGGTGATCGTACCACTACATTAGAGGAATGTCGCCGCGAACTTATGACTCTATTGCCATGGCTACGAACACACCTCACCAAACACAGTAACTAGGGGAGCGCACTACATATGGTAGAACACACACTCTCGATGGTCATGTAGACAATTGAGGAGTTTTCATAGGCTATGCTGGAAGGTGAGTTGAAGTCTCACATAGGTGATGCGACAAGTTGACTAGTCATAGGGAGTACAGTCTTAGTGCTCCAGACAGTTGAAAGAGAGCACGGGACTCTAAAAGAGTATGTTTGGGGGCTGCGCGATGAGGGAGGTGTGCGCAAAAATAGCATGGTACAAGGGTCACGCCTACACATGGGTGGCTGCGCTGCCGTGCAGGTAGATTAGGAAGTAACAATTGGCATCAATTTTCATGACAAGATGTCCAATTAAAGGCAAAAGGGAGCGGGCGGCAGGAAATTAAGACACGAATTAAGAGCTAGATTTGGGACGATCTTCCACCAAGAATGCGTTAATGACTCAGAAGTGGGGGGAACGATCAAATTCAAATTCAAAAGACGCTATAAAAATCCAAAGGCTAGCCACAAGACAACACTTGTTCATTTGATATTTGAGCTATTACGAAGAGCACAGAGTGTTCAATGCCAAGCAGTATTTGAGCCCCCAAGTTTGCGAACAACCACAGACAGTTCGAGCAAGATGACAACTACCAGGAGAGGTGTGGGTTTTGCAAAGAGTACTACCGAGGAAGCCACGGAGAACCCTACGGTGTAGATGGGGGATGTGCCGAAAAGTCCGAAGTCACCTCGGATGCCGAGGCCCAAGAAGAATAAACAGGCAGCGGGACTAGTCAGCATGTCCCCACGAAATCTGTGGTTTGGTAAAATTTTCATGGAATAAAAGGGCAAGGTTGTCACCATTGAGACGGATGATGACGAGGAGGACCTACAGGCTCTCGTAGATGAGATAGAGGTGGATTAAGAAATGGAAGAAGACATCCAACCGGTGCGCACTATAGCAAAATTGCCCGACTACATTCCTCTATGGAAAGGGAAAGCTAAGGTACCCAAGGATTTGGATGTTGCTAAGAGCGCACTCCAAACCTCGCTACTCCTAGATGGAATTCTGTTTGAGGTCTCAGCCCTGGGCCGTGTTCCCACAATGAAATTTGAAGACTGGGACCTCATGGATAGCGAGAAGTTCCCACATTTAAAGATTTAGAACCTCATGAAACAGAGCAAGGAGGGGTTAGTTTCAACTCTAGAGCCGTAGAAATGGTTGCGCGGTGTGGAGAAGGCCAGACTCCTCCACCTACTATGGATTTTGCACTTTCACCCCACACCTATCACAATTTTCATCATCAGGCAGCTGGTTTCCCTGGTGCACGATGGGTACTTATGGCTGGAGGAGCCTATTCCCATCACGACAGAGCTTATACACAGGATTTCCCGGCTTCCCTCTAAGGGAAAGGACCCTACGGAGATATCTGGTAAAATCAGAGATTTAGCACTCGTAGAGGCCATGAAGAGGAAGTATAAATTGGAAAAGAAGAAGAGAGGCTACACAATTAGTAGCATTAAAGATAAAGGGGTTGTGCGTAGCCAACCAACTCCTGGCCGAGAAGGTGATGAGAAAATGCCGCGGAGACGAGGTACTAGCACTGGTGGTTGCGTTGGCAGAACAATGTGCGGAGGGGGTCCAATTCAACTAGGCCGAGTTCCTCTATGAAAAATTTCTAACCAACTAAGAGGAAGCTCAAGAGTAGGGCAAGACCTTCCACTATGCGTGGTTTCTCCTGTCTATTATATTGGTGGTAGGGGAACTGCCTGACGACAATCAGTTCCCTCATATTGAACAGGACTTGCTAGAGGCTGTAAAATATGCATTGCTTTGGGCTACGAAGGACGCCACACGGATTTGAGAAACTAAGATCTTTTGGGTGCTCATGGAGGCGAGCATCCAAATGTGGATTAATAGGAGGCTGTGCCTATCCCCCACAGTGTACAATAGTCTGCGAAGTTTTGTAGACTTCAAGGAGGATATGCATAATGTGTATATCATGGCACATAAGGAACCAACACAGAACTGGACCAAGCTTCCTTTCATCTCAATTGATGATAGAATCTTCTCTGTGCTTGAATCATGGCCTCCCAAGTGGCACGCCCCGGATTTGGGAGAAAGGGATAAAACAGTAGCACAAAAGCATAAGGATGCAACCAAGTTGCGTGTCACACAGTTGACCTAGCAGAGGAGCAATGAACAGGCAGCCATGGAGGTAAAGTCCACCCACAAAACAGCAAAGGCAGCCACAGAATAGGCAAAGGCCACCGAAAGTGTAATAGCAGCACATGCAACAGGGGCCACCATGACGCAGGAGGAAGGGGACCAGAACGTGTCTACAGGACAAGGACCAGATATAGGAGAAGGTGTGTACCCGAGCACAATGTCCACCCAACTGAAACGGCCACATGTCATGGAGTGACCAAATCCATGAAAGAAGTCCAAGGCATCCAAACTAGACATTGAACCAATAACATTCATAGAGGGTGACCTCTATGGCATTGGCGAGACAGTTCATGAGGTCACCAGGGAAGCGCTCCAAGAAGCCATGACAAAGCGACAGATTGTGTTGGGGGCCCTAATGGCACAGCTGCAGGAACTTCAGGTGTGGCCTCGATAGGAAGGAGCAGTATCCGCCTATGGCACCGCAAGTACATCAGCAGCGGAGCAGCTACTACGCGAAAAAATGGCCAACACCATAGTGCTGCCAGAAGGAGCGCTAACAATAGAGAGTGAGGACGATAGAGCCACGGTGTGCCAGATCAAGGGACTTGGCCTAAATTTGGCTGCCCTTCTATGGGACACATTGTACTAGTTGCAGGATGGCATAACAACAGAGCTACGCACCCAAGAAGGTCACGCAATCTAGGTATTGAGTGAGGAAAAGATCAACATCAAACAGCTCAGCCTGCAGGGTGACGAGCTATCGTCACAGAATTGGCATATTGCACAAACAGTGGATGAAGCATGTCAGCGCGTTCCAGAATTATCGATCACCATAGACCTACCAACCAAGATGTGGATCCACTATCTGGCAAGTGGAGTCCGAAGCGTGCGTGAGGAAAAAACACGAGTGCAACTAGAGCTGAACCTCCAGATTGTTGAACTGCAGATGAAGGCACAGCCTTCCACTCCTCCAAAAGTTAAAAAACAACATGTTAGCGTGATTCAGATAGGATTGGAAGAAATTGGACGGGTGGTACAAGACTGCACTGGTATGTTGGACCAAGCGTTTGACGTCCTCACATCCTTGTAGGAGGATCCCAACACACAACGCTTAGAAGCAGAGGCACGCGAACTACAATAGTAGTATGAAAGTGTCAGGGGAATGATGCAGATAGTTGTCCTCACCCAACAGCTGGCTAAGATGCAGCAGGCAAGGGCACTGAAGGAGCAGGTGGATGCTGCAAGGCAGAAAGAGGCCCTTCTCAAAGCACATGTCCAGCCTTGGATTGATGAGGCCTTCACCATTACGGTCGAGATTGAGGGCAAGCTCACGTAGATGTAGGGACTATATGCGCTAAGACAGATAGCGGAGCCTCACAAAGAAGCAACAAAAGAGCACATGTAGCAGGTCCAGCAAAGAATAGAACAATGTGACGCAGACCTTCAGGCAATACAAGAGCAGTTGGAGGGGCTCCGTGCCAAGATCGCCTCACGAGCAGAGTGACTCAGGACGAGTCACGATGATTTTTTTGGGGGCATGATGGGCATGGAATCCCCCCCACAATAGGTTTTGGGGCTCAAAGCCCAAGCTTTGGTCAAAGTTTTTGTAAGACTCCACGAATTACGGGCGCAGAGTGGGAAGTAGAGGTTAATTCATAGGGTTGTCCACTCTAAAGTAATGTAATGTAATGTAAAGTCATGTTAGCCTACCCATGGTCCACAGACCATGGGATTGTATAAATAGAGCAAGGCTCTAAGTTGTAAAGAGTAGAATATAGAGTAAGTAGCGAAGGAATGGTTCGAGCTTAGAGTAGGATTCTAAGTGTATTGGGTCATAGTAGTAGGAAGAGGCTCTACAGCTGAGTGCATAGAGGCCTAGTAGAGTCTGCAATTGAGTGCGTGGACCCCTGTAGCCGAGTGCGCAAGACAGTTTCGAGTCTGTAAGCGGGATTGAATATTAATAAAGAGAAGTTGATTCTTATTTCTGTGTATTTGTTCTGCATTATCTTCTTTATGTTTGTATTAGTTTATGTATCACTTGCACTAATATGATTACTAAATATGTTGTAATAACCATAAATCTTACACACACAAGTTAAGTAATCGGTTAATTAGCAAGGAACTTGGGTATTATATGGATCCACCCCGAGTAGGGCTGCGCAAAAACAACAGCACGGGTTGTGAAGGACTAACAAGTGTGTGTAGCGACGGGTCGGACCGTGAACCTCCAGAAGCCCATCAGACATCCCCAGGGTACAAAAACTTGGTTCTAGCACTATCCCATACTACTTCGAGTGAGACCTCAGTCCATGCTCCGTGGAATGTTGCCGAAAGAGCTAGTAGTACCGAGATTTTCTTGGCTAAATCACCTCTGAACCTGGGTCAGGCCCATACAAGCCAACAAGACTTCTAATAATAGATCTGTATGTTGGTTGATTCACTGTAGGTGATTCATCGTTATAACTGAGACTGCATCCTGTTACCATTGGAGTACATACTAGTTTAGAATATTCCATCCCATACTTCTTCAGAATCTGCTTGAGATATTTAGTTTGTGAAAGAAAATACCATCTTTTGTTTGTTATACTTGCAGACCAAGAAAATAAGTAAGTTCACCAAGTAAGGAAATTTCAAATTCCTGCTGCATAACCAAAGAAAATTTCTAACTCATAGATTCTACATTGCTGCCAAAGATGATATCGTCAACATAAACAATAATAATTAGTAGTTTATCATTCTCAATCTTAGTGTATAAGTTGTTTTCTGCAGATCCTTTTGTGAACCCTTCTGGTTGTATATGTTTGTCAAGGCGATAATACCAAGCCCTTGGAGCTTGTTTTAGTCCATAAAGTGCCTTTTCGATCTTGCATACAATATTTGCATCATTTCCTAAAATGAATCCCTCTGGTTGTTCAATATAAAATTCTTCTTGTAACTCTCCATTAAGAAATGTTTTACATCCATTTGATATACTTTGAATTTTTGAAAACTTGAAAGAGCAAGAAACGTTCTTATGGCTTCAAGTTTGGCAATAGGTGTAAAAGTTTCTTCGAAGTCTATGCCTTCTTATTGAGCATACCCTTTACAAACAAATCTTTCTTTGTTTCTAATAACCTCTCCATTTCCATTCAATTTATTCTTGAATACCCATTTTGTTCCTAAACATTTTTATCAAGAGGTCTAGGAACTAATTCCCAAGTATCATTCTTTTCAATTTGGTCAAGTTCTTCATTCAGGGCCTTAACCCAAAATTAATTCTTGCTATCTTCATTAACAATTTGTTGCTCTATGGAGGATAGTAATGCAATATAAATGTAAGTTCCTGCAAGAGTTCTTCTTGTCTGCACTCCAGACCCTTTTTCTCGTAGAATTTGAGATTATGGATGATTCTTTTGAACATACCTGGATGGCGTCTTTTCCATTTCAGTTGTATCTTCTTCTCATGCTTCATTGGTGTCTTCCTCTATATCATTTTGATTTGATACGTGAAAGCATTAACCATCTTCCTCATTGTCATATTCCTTTGTTGATTTCATTTGTTCTAGATTTTTGCATGCTTCGTCAATTATTACATCAATGCATTCAGCAATTTTCCGAAGTCTCTGATTATAACATTTGTATCCTTTAATTCTAGATGAATAACCAAGAAGAATTTCTTTGTCTTCTCTAGGTTCAAACTTACCAAGTTTTTCATCAGTCTTTTTGATGAAACACTTGCTTCCAAAAACTCTAAAATGTTTTATAGTAGGAGGCTTACCATACCAAAGTTCATATGGAGTTTGATCACTATTTACCTGGAAATTAGATTTATTGAGAATAGTCATGGCAGTAAATGCAGATTCACCCCAGAAGGTAGCAAGAGTTTCAGATTCATCAAGGACAGCTCGACCCATTTGTTGAACTATTATGTTCATTCTTTCCATTACGCCATTTTGTTGAGGATTTATGTCAATAGATAAATGCCTTTTTATTCCATGTTGTTCACAAAAATAAAAGAATTCATCTGATATGAATTCTCCCCCTCGATCAGATCTGAGGCACTTGATTCGATCTGAGTCATTTTAACCTAAAGCTTTGAAGGCTTTAAAATTTTCAAGTGCTTCATCTTTATGCTTTAGTAGACCTATCGAACACATTCTAGAAAAATCATCAATGAATAAAATAAAGTATTCTTCTCCACGGGGTGACTTTTTCCTTGTTCATCCACACAAATTAGTATGAATGAGTTAAAGAGGCTTGCTTGTTGATCCTTCTTTTTCATTGAAATGAAATCTAGTTTTCTTACCAGCTTGACATGGTTTGCAAATGGTATTTTCTGCGATGTTGATATCTGGAAGATCACGAACCGCCTTGAGCTTGCATGCTTTTCTTATTTGAGAAAAGCTTGGATGCCCCAATATTCTCTGCCATAACTAGTTTTCATTTGTTTTTCTTAGATAGCATTTTTTTTATCCTCCTTTTAGTATATATAGATTTCTTGGAGTTCTTGTGCCTTTGATTACGATCTTTCCCGCATCAAGCTCATGAACCACACATCCGGTTGATTGAAACACAACTTCATTTCCTTGATCACACATTTGGCTGACACTCAACAAGTTATGTTTTAAGCCATCAACATAAATGACATTTCCAGCTTTAACCTTTTCTTTCAAATAAACAGAACCTTTACCTTTAATGACAGTTGGTGTGTCATTTCCAAAGGAGACATTATTTTCCTTTTCTAAAGCATTATATGAATGAAGTTTCTATTTATCAACTGTCATGTGTTTAGAGCATCCGTTGTCAATGTACCACTAATTTTCTTGTCTTCTACAAATAGAGCTATGCCACATATTTTTTATTGAAATTCCTTCTTTCTCCATACCTTGGAATTTGATGATTTTTGCTCCTTTTGGAGTGTTGGCCAAAATTTTCTCCTGCATTCAAATTCTTCATGACCAAGGTTATTACAAAACGAACATTCAATTTCATATTCAAGAGGATAAAAGTTATTATAGGAGATTTTCTTGATTCCTGTTACACTCCTTTGATTTTGTGCTTCTCTAGTCATGATAGTTTTGTAAGTGACACATTGAGCAGCCTTATGTCCAAAATTATGGCATGAAAAGCATTGTCCATTCAAAAAGTTTCTGTGATCATAGAATATTTTGGTATTGTTTACCTTTTGATTGATGCTTCTATTGATTTTCATCCTTGGAGTAAATTGAGCATGATTTACCTGATTAGTACTTTTAGGCTTTTGCTGACGACTGACATACTATTCACTGGTCTTTGCTGAATCAAGATAGCTTCTGGTGCAGGCTAATGGCTTTTGTTATTAGGATGTTTCTTCAATATATCTAAGGCTGGTATTTATAAGAGGATAACACTGAGCTTTTATGATTTCATTTAACGTTTCTGATCCTTTAGCAAATCTAATATTAAGAGATTTTGTCTTCTCAAGTTATTTTCTTAGACCCACAACTTCGCATTCTAGTTTTTCATTGTGATTTTATCTTTCAGTGAGTTGATGTGTCAACGTGTGTATGTTCATATTATTTTATTCCAAACATATTTTAAGTTTAGTGATTTCTTCAAGAAAGTCTTCCTCTTCTAAGGCATCAAAAAAATCATCATCGTCATAAGCCATGAGTAGTTTATAATCTTGTTCAGTTTCATCTTCATCACTATATTCATGAGTATAGTAACTTCTTCTTTTAACAACCTATATTCTATTTCCTTTTGCAGACTCCTTTCATTTTTCATGATTATCTTTATGAGGAAATTTTGCAGCATAATGGCCAACTCTACCACAAGCAAATAATTTGAGTGGTAGCTTACCTTTGAATCTTTTGGAACCTCGTTGAACCTTCTTGACAAAGTTAACCTAATCTTCTTCTTCTAAAATATATCCTGATTCATTGAGCTCTTCCTTTTCTTTTACTTTTGCTAAATCCTTGAAAGTGGTTTCTCTCATATCTGATGGACCTCCTTTCCTCATTTCAAAGGAAGTTAGAATTCCATGAAGTTGAACAACAATAATAGATTGAAGATCCTTCTTTTCTTCTATGGCAGATACTTTTGACTCAAATTTAGAAGACAAATATCTCAAAATTTTCTCTACTAAAGTAGCCTCCTTTATCTCTTCACCCAGATTCTTCATAAAATTAACAATCTCATCTACACGTAAAAAGTAACTAGCAATACTTTCATCACTATGCATATTAAGAGTTTCATACTAAATTCTGACATTTTGGAGCTTAGCATGTTTTACCTGGGAGTCTCCTTCATAGCTCTAAATCATTTTGTCCCATATCTCTTTGGCTGTCTTGAGCTGCATGACTTTGACAAATTCTGATTTTGATAGACTTCCCAATAACATATTGACTGCTTTGGCACTGGTTTCATATAACTTCTTAGATGATGTATCTGTAGGTATTACAGCTGGAAATTGGTATCCTCCTTCCACATTTTTTCAAACATCAGCTCCAAGAGACTGAAGATAGGTTTTGGTTCTTATTTTCCAATATACTAAGTTGTTCCCATTGAATATTTGTGGTCTGATAGATCCCATGCCTTCATGATTTTTCATCATGAAAGATCTCCCTCAAATCGATTAAGCTTCTTCTAAAGGAAATGCTCTGATACCAATTGTTGGAAATAATAGTGAGAAGGGGGGGGTGAATCAATATTTACAATTCAATAATTTTTCATTTCACAATCAGATTTATATATGCTACTTCAGTGAAGTGAAATTGTGTGTGCACGCAACTGTGATTAAGGAAACCAACGTATACCCAAAACTGTGATTAAGGAAATTATGATTAATTTAATTCATCAAATCAGTGCATCAATACATTATTATACAGTAACTGTGTGCAGTAATAACATAATAAACCATCAAAAATAAGCAGCACACATGAACACTGAGATTTAAGGTGGAAACCCAATGCGGGAGAAAAACCACCTACTGTTGTCGTCTCTGTCTTCTTTTTAATATAAAGAAAATTTGTTTACAATCTTGTATTGGTGTAGACTCATACTAGTACATAGGCACCCACCAATAGAAGGCTACAACCTTCTTGCGTTCTCCAGCTTCTACTGGAAGGGAGCTACAACCCCCTAGCTCTTGTACTATCCGATATGTTTACTAGTATGTAGGCATCGGCCTACAGAAGACTATAACCTTCTCTCTTCCTCCAGGCACCATGTTTCATAAATTTTCAGACTGGATGCTCATGGTAGCCAAAAACACAATATGAAGGCCTTGTTTCATCAAATTTTCACATTGGACCCATTAGAAACTTTGAAGCTCAAACTCTATAATAATAACTGCATCAACCAACAACCATTCAATCTTAACAATCAAATCATTGTCACTAGAACACTATGCTAAACCCAAAAACCTACATCATCGTTCGGAACCAGTTGCAACCTCAAAAATCATATATCAAAATGCATACACTACTTTAATGAACCCAACCTGCGTGTATATGCAACTTCCTTTATCCAAATCTGTGTATAACTCCAAAACTACTGAATCATAAAAACTTCTGAATCAAATCTGTACTACCCAATAATATTATGAACATCTACTATCAAATTACAGAGATCTAGACAGTCAGTAGTAAAGATTGCCCTTCTCACTTAATCAATCAATCAATCAGACTCAATCTCCTTATGCATTTAGTTCTACCTTCAGATCTAAGAAGACTTCATTAACAGACAGGACTAAACCAACAACGATGATTAGATAGAGCATTCATTTCTGAATAACAATATTTTCTTTTGTATATGCTACTTGGAAGCTTCGAACCAATGAGTATAAATGCCTTCACCAAGGTGAAACAACATATATATCTGTAAATACTAACTTACAGCTTCATTGTTATTCCAGATTCCAGACATACCTAGATCATGACATTTAAAGAATAAAACATGTATAAGCAATCAGATCTAGCCAAATGAATATCAGATCATTCAATGATAAGTCATTTCAGGTCTCATGATCTTGATCCAACATTGAATTCAAGGTGCACACAATATTATATCATAATCATAGTCCCTACAACATAAAATATACTTTAGATAGAAGTATTCCTAAGAAACCTTTTCACTTTCACACCTGGCCCTTTGATCTTCTCCTCGTTATATAGTTTTTGGCCTTGCTCAATACCTCGAACAAAAACAACACTTAAAACTTGTGGAATTCTTGGATGGGATCAAATAGTCATTACTCCACTCAAGATTGTGGGATAATACCATGGCATTGACCCTTGGTATTCTTTAATCTTTAATTTCTTTGTTTTTCCAACCCATACACGCTTTTTTTCATCTGAAAGTGTGTGCATACGTATACACTAATTTTGTTTTGTTAACCCACATGTATACGCTGCTTTGACAAGGTTAACATGCATATACAACTTAAACTACCTTACAGCATCATTTTCTTTCAACTTCTTGATTATGATCAGTAGACCTTTGTTCCAACTTCTCGTTCTTCTGTACCAATGCTCTGTTACCTCTGAATTGACCTGTTACAATGTGAGTTTCCCTTTATCAAATCAGAACTGACGTGTGAGTGAGTTTCCATCAAGGTCAACACCTGTATCATAATGCCAACAGAGATTAAGGTTTGGGTATGCTAATAATTGGATGATAAAAAGTATAATGGGAAGGGTGATCCATGCGATAATTTGGCGTGATGGACTAAGGCGCGGGTAATGGAACCACAACCAGAATGGGTGCACATTTTTTGTCATACCTTAGATACAATCCCAAGGAACTGATATTTGGAAATGGAGCTTTGCCATAGAACAACTGAATGGGATATCTTAAGAGAGAGTTTCTTATTTAATTTCATCTTTTATGATGGGTTTGAATGCATTGATGAAGTGCTCGAGGAGATAAAAGTAGCTATATTCAAAATGTTATGCTCTTAATCTCTGATTTTGAGAGTTTGGGGTGAAGAAATCCCTGCCAAAGCATGCAACAAGATAACTGGTTCTTCAGATACGTTGTCCTATTGGTTGTCCTCTTCTTCCTCTTTTGGTTCCTCAAGTGGTGGGGCTTCCTCTGCTGAACTGTGATCAGTAGCTTCAATTTGAAAGAATTTGGGCTCCTTGCATTTATGATCGGGGGAGTATTTCTCATCATAGTAGTAACATAGTCCTTGCTTTCTACTTTCTTCCATTTCTGCTGGTGACACCTATAGAACCTTGAGTGTTTGGGTAGTGCTTTGAGCCTGTGTGGGGCGACCCTTGGCGATGAAATTTGGGCGATTGGACTGGGCCGCTAACGCATGTTCTACTTCACAAGCTATCCTGCAAGCATGTAGCCATGAGCTAGGGTGGTGTAGTCAAACGTGGGCTTGTATGGCTTCTTTGAGACCACTGACAAAACATTCCACGTAGAACTCATCATGTAGATCTCAGGTGCGGAAAGCTAAGGCTTCAAAGGCAGCAATATATTCGTTCACTGTTCCTGTCTGTTGGAGCTTAGTGAGACGACCCAAAAAATCAGATTCATGGTCAAAGCAATCCATAAGAGCTTTTTTGAATGTATGCCAAGTCAAGGGCCTTCCATAGAAACATTGATGCCATTGCCACCATTGCCATATTTCATTGTCCAAGTACATGATACCCACACTAAGCTGAGTCGAATCATCCAGGATGTAATTTAGTGTGAAATATTGCTCCATTTGTGTTATCCATGTGGTTGGGTGAGAGCCATCAAATTTATACATGTCCAGCTGGGTGGTCGTGGATGGGATTGTTGGTGGGTGCCAAAGAGGTGAAGAGACTAGCTAGACTCACCCTCAACATTTTCATTGCCAATAGATGCCTCTATGCATGCCTCCATCTTGCCCTTAGAGAGTGTTTCATTTAAGTTCTACAGCTACAACACGACCTCTTTAAATTGTGATTCAAGGCTGTCAATCCTCTCATTGGCCATAGCTTGAGCTCTAGTTTGTACCATGCACCGATCCAATGTACTTGAAATTTAGGACTGCCCAAAATTTTTGGCACTAACAATTGAATGGTACCACCTTGCTCAGCTTGTTGTCCTGATTCTTATGGGTTAAGTCACCAATAAGCACCCTGGGGGGTCTCAGACCTTTTTTTATTTTTATTTTTTTTTTACTCCGAACAGAGTTTTACTCCTTGCTTAGGAATACTATAGTAGCCGAATCCCAGAAATGTCAATGTTGCCAAAAGTCCTACAAAAATCATGCCTAGGTATAGGAACCCACACAATTACTCATATTTGAATGGTGGATCTGATTGTTGCGATGGCTACAGAGCCCAAACTGCTAGATCTGGATGGCGGATCTGATGGATCTGAGAGATTTGAATGGCTGATATGATAGATCTGAATGGCGAAACTAATTCTTGTTGTGGATCTGATGGATCTGATAGATTTGAATGGCTGATTTGATAGATCTGAATGGTGGAACTGATTGCTGCTGCTAAAAAAAAACCCCACTTACGAGATCTGATCTGGCAAAGATTATGTGTGATCTAGAGATAGAGAAAGGAACTATGGTCTCCAGGAGTGTCAGGTGCTACAGATCGCAATATACATAAGGGTCTGATAGTAGTACTCAGCCCAATTTTTTAGGGCACTAACCAAGGAGGATCAACTATACCCTTAGCCGTACAACCCGACTACCCTATTATACACACGAGTAAACTCTCCGAATGGTGTTCTCGGTGTATTATAGCAACAAGACAACTGATGGTTTATCTACCGCAAGGTTTCAAGGGAGATAGGGGGCTTCCAATATACCTAGAGGGTACATGGAAGATAGTCCATGCGCGGTTCTGTCTAATGCGCTACTACTCGAAGGGGTACCCACAGGGGTTACAAGGGAGTCCAAAAAGTGTGACCACCTCTTGTATTTCCTGCGTGCATGCCTCCCCAAATCCATAGGTTTATGCACTCAATGACAGATCCCATGGTTTAAAGACACCAGAACAAGTCTCTAGCAAAAAAAAAAAAATTGCTAAAAATTGGAGATCCCACCATCCCTGGAAATCGCTCTACCACTTATTATGCTCTTAACCTGCAAGACGATACCAAAATACCAAATATGTGAAGAAATATACCCAGAACATAGAACAATGAGAAATAACATCAAGTATTTTATTATTCAGAAAGCAATGTTCACTTTCCTCTTCGAGGGGGAAACCTCTAATAGAGTTGAGCTCAATTACAAAATAAGACACGATGCTCCTCGAGGGGAGTCTCTATCCTTTATATAGGATTCATACATGCAATACCATGGGGCAATACCATGGTTCTTATTAATACCATCTAGCTAATACCATGGCCCATTTGCAACTAACTGTGGTCCCTTCACTAAATGCGGTTTGACCACTTACAATTATTAATATGGGCTTTATTGAATCTACAACTATGACTTGATCCTATTACATAAATAAGGGAACGCAGAACGCCCAAAGAACTGGTCGAATGGGGTTAGCCAGATTGGAGTATGGAGCTGTGAATTGCGTTGGAATGTTACAATGTGATTGTTGAAGAGGAAGAAGAAGACTCGCAAAATATTAGCATTCCAGAGACAGAAAGACAATGTGAAGTGGAAGGATTGAAAGTAGAAAACCTGGGTATATCGGCGCCATTGAAAACTAAACAAGTAAATATTGGATCTGAAGTAGAGACTAATTTCATGAAGATAAGAGACTATGGGGACAAAGATACATGTGATAACATGGCCGAACTACTGCACGAATACTAGGACCTATTTCCAACAAAGTTTGTGGATATGAAGGGGATCATTGGATATTTGGAGGTTATGAAGATTATGTTGAAACCATATACGAAGTCCATTAAGAAGAGACCTTATTCCCTAAATCCAAAGTATAAATAAAAGGTGCAGCAAGAGCTTGATAAGATAATGAATGCGTGGTGTTATTGAACCAATAGAAGAATCTGATTGGGTAAGCCCAATGGTTGTCCAAGAGAAGAAATAGAAAGGTGAAATTAGGATATGCATAGATCTAAGAAAGTTGAATGATGCATGTGTGCATGATCCATTTCCAACACCATTTACAGATGAAGTATTAGAGAATGTTGGCGGACATGAGGCTTAATCATTTACTGATGGGTTCTCAAGATACCATCAAATAAATATCGCACTGGAAGATCAAAGAAAGAGAACCTTCATGATGGAATGGGGTTGCTTTCAATATATAATAATGTCATTCGGATTAAAGAACACGCTTGCAATATTCTCCTCGGTAGTAATTGTAGTGTTCAAGGAATTTATTCATAAATTTTTGGAGGTTTATTTTGATGATTGGACTATGTTTGGGTTGGTGAAGTGCGATGTTGCAAGCCTGCGCCTTATGTTGGATACATGTTGAGGGTATCAGATTGTGTTGAATTTGAAGAAGTGCATATTCTATGTGCACTTTGGAATTTTTCTTAGCCATGTAGTATGTAAGCAAGGATTGAAGGTATACCCTATGAATATTTCTATGATTGTAAATTTGGAAGCTTCGAGGAATGTAAAACAATTGCACGTGACCTTGGGGCACACTAGGTATTATAGAGAGTTTATCAAGACATATGCCTATATAATCACGTCGATGGAAAAATTATTGAAGAAAGATGTGATGTTTTGTTAGGATGAAGAATGTCAGCATAGTTTGGATGTGTTATAGAAAAATATGGTGATTGTGCCCATTTTGGTGTTTCCAGACTGGAAGAAATAATTCCATGTGCATGTAGATGCTTCTTGTATTTCCCTCGGCGTAGTATTAACATAGGTAGGAGAAGGAGAAATTGATCATCTGATTGCCTTTGCGAGAAGAAAGTTTTTAAAGGCTAAAAAGAATTATTTCACTACAGAGCGCCAAGGGCTGGCAACGGTCTACATGCTGCAAAAGTTTCAGCATTACTTGTTTGGTGGACATTTTAAAATGTATACAGATCACTCCGCACTAAACTACCTGGTCAATAAGCCCATGTTGGGAGAAAAAATCTTCTGATGGCTATTGTTGTTTCAAGAATATGACTTTGAAGTGATTGTGAATCCTAGAAGGCTAAGTGCAGGACTCAACCACCTGTCAAGGATTGAAACGGGTGAAGAACCAAATAGTTTGGAGGAAGCACTGCCAGATGCACAACTCTTTGCGGTGTGCATTGCAGATAACCATTTTGTTGATACCATTTAGTTTTTAATGACAGGTACAACTTCGGAAGGATATTCCACTCATCAAAAGAAGGAATTAGTAGTTCGCTCTGCAGATTCTTCAATGATTTCAGTTCAGTTATATAAGATGGGAACAAATGAAATATTGTGAAGGTATGTTCCAGAATTTGAACGCGGTAGTATCCTCGTTGAAGCACATGGAGGAGCAGCAGGAGGACACTAAGTAGGAAAAGCGACTATGCAGAGGATTTTGCACACTAGGTTATGGTGGCAAACATTACATAAGGATTATAAGGCATACTACAAGACGTGCGATGCTTTCCAAAGGATGGGAAAGCCTTCGTGAAGAGATGAATTGCCTTTAAATCCTCAGATTTCACTGCAGGTATTTGATAAGTGGGATATTGATTTCATAGGCCCAATACAACTACCAGGAAAAAAGACAAGTGCACGGTATATTATTACTACAACAAATTATTTAACCATATGGGTGGAATCATAGCCAGTGAAGGATTGTATAACTACCATCGCTATGATTTTTTTTTTGAATATGTGTTAATGTGGTTTGGATGCCCTAAGGTGTTGATGAGTTATAGGGGTAAACATTTCTTGAATGAAATGATCAGCATGATTCTTGAAGAATTCTAGATATAGCATCAAAAGAGCATGCCCTATGACCTATAGGTGAATGGAACAGTGGAAGAATTTAACAAAATCTTGGAGAACGTGTTGACAAAGGTCTACGATATGTAGAGGAATGAATGGGATGTGTGCATAACCAAAGTTATGTGGTCATATAGGGAGATCTGAAAGAAGTTGACAGGTCAAACACCATTTAGGTTGGTTTGTGGGATTGAAGTAGTGATGCCAATAGAATATATTGTTCCAAGTCTACGTATTTCAACTTTGACAGAGATGGCGGATCGCAAGACCTTGGAGGAATGGCTCACGCAGTTGATGGAGTTGGAAGAGGACTACTTTCTTTCTGGATTTCACCAGAAAGTACAAAAGGAATGAGAAAAATCATGGCATGATAGGCATGTTAAGTTGTGCACTTTCAAGGTGCATGATTTAGTGTTGCTATATGACAGTGAGTTCACAAAGTTTATGGGGAAATTTCAAATGCATTGGTTAGGGCCATATGTTACTAAGGAAATCACGGATGGTGGCGTAGTTTAGGTCGCGAAGCTGAATGGGGAGCCATTCCCTGGGAAGCTGAATAGAAGTAGGCTGAAGTTATATACAGGGGATCATGGCCCTGTGCAATGTCTACATGGTAGTAAAATAGTCAATGCTCTAGGCAGTTGCAAGGGAGCACGAGACTATAAACTATGCTTCCCGAAGAGGATAAAAATATAGTAAGGTGGATCCACAATGGAGGCAAGAGGTGCAACAAATAAAGTTGTGATTGATGACCTGCCCCACAAGGGGAGGTACGGTGCAACCGATTCCAAAAATGGCCATTAGAGCCACTACTCATCATTGGATGGAAAAAATCCTGTTAGGAGGAGTGGGTAGGCAACATTTATGGAAAAAATATTTCGATATCTTCTGCCAAAGATGAATTTATGAATAGAAAATGGAGGGAACGATCTTATTTGTATTTAAAATTGCCTATAAATCAGGCGTGTTGGTTTGTTAAAGAACACTTTTCTTTCTAAGAAATTGGTATATGCCCACTTATTTTTTCTATATGAATAGAGAAGTTGGGAGGACTTACTTTCCAGTCCGGCATTCGCAAAGCTACCAAAAATTAGCCAGTAGCTTATTCTCGAATGAATGTCTGCTCTCGTAAGTTTTGAAGCCACTGTTTCTCAAGCACAAGGCCTTGAAATCATGTCCATGGAAGCTACATCTTCAATGCCTATGGTGCCGAGGTCCCCTAGGCCAAAGCAATCAGCTACTAAGGAGAAGCAGAAGAAACCTGTACCAGCAAGGCACTCACCAAGGAAGGACCCAAGGATTCGACAAAAAGAAAAGAAGAACAAGGCGAAGAAGCCGGCGAAACTAGTGGACTTGGAGGCAGAGGAACTCCATGATGGAGTTGAGAAGTTAGATGTAGAGGAGGGAGATCCTATCACATGGCTCCCGGCATATATCCCTCCACAGAAAGGGAAAGCCGAGGTGCCCAAGGACCTAGATTCAGGAAAATTCATGATCTCTACTCGGTTGTTACCAAAGGAGGTCATTTTTGAAGGTGCACTCACGCATCTCGGTATTAAATATGGAGGATTGGGATCTCGCAAACCATGAGAAATTCCATCACTTAGCTACCAATAAATACATGATGAAGATTTACTATGAAAAAACTAGGGTCACAAGATTGGAACCCATGAAATGGGTCAAAGGCATTGAGCACGTTGGATTACTACATATGCTTTGCATACCACACTTCCACCGTTCGATCATCAACACTGTTTTTGTGCGCCAGCGGCTCGCA
This sequence comes from Pinus tabuliformis, assembly GCA_031772625.1. Classification (NCBI taxonomy): domain Eukaryota; kingdom Viridiplantae; phylum Streptophyta; class Pinopsida; order Pinales; family Pinaceae; genus Pinus; species Pinus tabuliformis. The sequence continues at coordinate 502,151,305 of CM062804.1, read as the reverse complement.
TTGGTGCATGATGGGTGCTTACGGCTTAGTGAACCCATCCATATAACTGATATGCTCATTTAGAGAATTAAGAAGCTTCCCTATAAGGGGCGTACAATACCAAGGAGTATGAAGGAAAAAGAAGAGAAAAGGAGTTGGCGGATAAGATGAAGACAGAGTTTAGGATGATCAAAAAGTCGTACAGATATTCTATCTGATCAATTCAAGACTAGGCAGTGTAGTTTTCTGTCCAAATTATAGCCAGAACGATAATGAGGAAGTGTGATGCAGACGAATTTTTGCGCCAGTAGTTTCGTTGGTTGCAAAGTGCACAAAGGGGGTGCAGTACAACTGGGCGCAGTGCTTATGTAAAGAATTCCTAGCAAACTACCGCAAAGCACATGATGAGAGTAAGGCATTTCACTATGCTTGGATCTTGTTGCTAATTGTATTATTAGCATGGAAACTTCCAGAGGATAGTCAATTTCCTCCGCAGGAAGAAGAATTACTGGAGGTAGTGAAGTTTGCTTCGTTGTGGTTGATGATGGATCCAAAGCGAATCATGGAGTCAAAGGTTTTTTGGATATTGGTTGAGATGGACCTACGCATAGTGATAAGTCAGTGGCCAAGGTTGTCTCCAACCTTGTTTAAGAAATTGCGGGCCATCACAGAGTTTAAGGCTAACTTCCATAATATCTCAATCCAGGCGAGGCGGGATCCTAAGCATATCTGGCACAAGTTTCCATATCTAGTATCGAAGATAGATGTAGAGGAAATTGTGGGGATTTGACCAGAAGAATGGTGATAACCCACGGATATTGTCATAGGTACTATTTAGGGTAGAGAAAGCTCTATTGTATAGATGAAAGCTATGTAGAAACGAAAAGAAGAAGCACAAGAAGCGATGTGGGCATTGTCCAAGAAGAGAAAGAAAGAAGCTACTACTAAGACAGCTACTGAAAAAGAGCACGCTGAGAAAGAGCGTGCTAAGACAAAGCACACTGACACAGTGAAATTCAAAGCATTGACTTCCCAACATACTAAGGAATAGGAACTATCCGAGTAGGCGAGACAGAGGGAAGGAGTAAAGTACTCCCTTCACATTGAAGAAGTGAAGTAAGGAGACAATTGTTGGACCAAGGAAGAAGAAAAAATTATATAAAAAAGCACACATTGACCTAATGGTCCTCATAGAATGGGACCTCAATAAAATTGGGGACAAAGTCAGAGACACCACAATGGAGCTGTGGAAATAGATTGAGCAACAATATATGCAGACACTAGGGAGCATCCAGAAGGATCTGCACGAGCTATAGATCCAAACAGGTAAGATTCAAGCGATCAGGGTGAAAGTGTGCCTGGAAAAAGGGAGCGAGAGTGTATGAGACACAGAAAGGACTCTAGACCTCAGAGTCATCTCCTTACCAGAAGGATTAGTCTGCACAGAAACAAAGGAAGACCATGCTCTGTTGGGCACAATCAAAGACATATGGATGAACTTAGCTGTGCTGCCACTTCATACCCTCCATGCTCTTCATTAGGGGGTCCCAAACGAGCTTTGAATCAGAGAACAACACACACTTGTAGTAATTAGTGAGGTTAAGGTAAACAGTGAGTAAATATTCACTGAGAAGGATCAGGCCCTGAAGGAAAAGGCAGAGCTAGAATCACGGAGTTAGATCCTGGAAGCAAAAATTACACAAGCATGTAATTCTATCACAGAGTTACATATTTTGGAAGATGTCATAGCTACAACAAAGATTCAAAAATTGGATACTGTGCTCCGAGAATCAAAAGATGAGATAGGCAGAGTCACATTTTCCATTTAGATAAATATATCAAAATTACAGCTGAAGCTATAGTCGACTACTCTGCCAGAGGTCAGGGAGAAGTGTGACGTAGCTATAAAGGAGCACATGACTACTCTAGAGAATGCAATCAAAGGCTATTACTTCCTTTTTAACAATGCAATGGAGTTATGGGATACTTTACAAGAGGACCCAAACTTGCAAACATTAAGTACAAAAATCAGGGAAGCCCAACAGAAATATGATGAGATTAGAGTGACTGCATGCACATTGGCATTAGTCGAGTGCTTCACATGCCTGTAGGAAGGGAAGTTGCTACAGGCACAACTACAGGAATTGTAGCAAAAAGAATCATTGTTAAAGGCTTGGCTTCAACCTTGGACAAAGGAGGCCAACGAATTTTTCAGACCATTCAGGAGAAACTGAAAGCACTGCAACAGAGTCATACAACCCTGCAGTGTGTGGTAGAGGGACCAACTACAAAAAATTTGGTCGAAGAGGTGAATCAGGTTGTAGTACAAGTCATCGCGGAGCTGGAAGCATTGAAGAATGATTTTAGTGAGCTCCGCCACAAAGTAGAGAAGTCAACTGACTGACTCGAGGGCGAGTCACCATATTTGTGTTGGGGGCCTATTGGGATAGGGTCCCTAGGGTCATTTTTGGGTTAGTTTAATAAAATTTTGAGTAGAATTTTGTAAAGAATGTAAAGTCTCCACGAAATGTGGAAGCGGAGCGCATAGCTAAGTAAGAGTCAAAGGGGCTTTAGCCCCTTGTATGGGTAAGTGATAGGATTGTTTTGTGACTCACCCATAGGCCACGTGCCATGGTATCATAATAGAAATACTATAAATATTTAAGTCTTAGAGAGTATAGGAAAATAACTTTCGGTGAAGAACAAGTGAAAAGGAAAGTACTAAGGTAGGAAAGCTTTGTTTTCCTATACTTAGGTGAAAGGGGAAGGCTCCTGCATCTGAGTGCTCAGAGACCTTGGCAAGTCTACAGCTGAGTGTACAGGCCCCTACAACTGGGTGTGTAGGGTGGAAGAGTCTGTAAATTGAATGTTGAATCTAATAAAGATTGTTTTGGAGAAAATATATTGCATTTGTTCCTTGTTCTTATTTCTTTTTAATTTTATGCATCATTGCTTAATCATCTACTTTTTATGAAATAAAGTGTATTCTCTGCATGAATCTGTTAAATCTTTAATATTCATGCATGAAGGGTATGATGAGCTATTTCCGTGAATATATTGAAGTAGATCTGTTACTAACAATTCAAATCGGGTAAATCTGCACGAAGTAAGATCTAGGGTTGTTATTGACTAAGCAGAAGTTGTGAGTCTTCTTCTTTTGGGTCTAATAAGCATGATCACATCCCTTTGCGAAGACCTAGAGGCCAGCTGAATAGAGTTACAGTAGTAGACCTTAGGAAGGTATAGATCTACGTGAAGGTAGATCTAAGCTACAAAGGATTAGGAATACACATCATATGGTCTTTGGATGTAGAAATCTAGTTCTAGCATCCCCCACTACTGCTTCAGGTGAGACTGCAGCTTGCGCTATGCAAGCTGTTGCTGAAAGGGCCAGAAGTTAGGGTTTTGTTGGTTGGCATGATTAGCTCTGAACCTGGGTCAGGCCCCCTTAAGCCAACACTTTATCTATCAAAATTTGTATTCTTCTTTGACTTAGAGGGTTTAAACTTTAACTTAAATTTTCCATGGCCATTCAAATATTAAGTAATTTTTAAAAAGTAGCACCTACATCCTTTCATAAAATGAAACATGAACATTTTAACCACCAACGAAAAATATTATAATGATTGATGTCAAATTCATATGTCATCATCATTGGTATAATAAACTTAACTATGGATAAATCCAAGTATATCCTCGTTAGTGATATGGAGAATATAAGGTCTCCCACATGCAACAGTAAGAACAATGGTTAGACCAATGCAAATATTTATGTTGCCAGGAACATTTTCAATACCAATATGTTTTCGCTGAGTCACCAGTGAACTATAATGTATCTTCCAATCTTGTTTATCTAGTAGTATCAACTTCCCTTTAAGAATCGCTTCTAATGGTGATAAGCCTTTTTGTTCGATTATAGTCTTGTCCAAACCTTGGACATATAAGGACATGCATAAGTATAATCCTCACACCTAAGCACCTTTCACCTATGTAAACATAAAGGAGGAAATCCCAAAAGCATGGCTAAAATATCCTTCACAAAATTGGTTGACTGTAAATATCACATACCATAATGTGCTCATAAAATGAGAAAGGGGATGAAGAAAGGAAATCAAGCATGGACAATGTGCTTCGTGAAAATATGATTACCCATAGATATTGATGATAACTATGATATTTAAGCATGTTGACTGGGTCAAGCAATGGGAATAACCATCAAAACCTTGAAAAACAAATGGAACCCAAATTTTAGGTGTTTAAGCTAAAATTTTGGGCCGGTGTTGTAGTGGCTACAATAATTGGTGAATCGCTGGTAAAATCCATCATATTTTCCTTTTCCCTTCAAAATATAAAGTCTTAAAATAAATTAGAGGAAGTATTGAGTTGATACTATGAGTTTCACTTTGAGATATATGACCATTGATATATATGCCATTTGTTTATCTGACAATTAGGTCATGTTAATATTTACATAGTATGTTGAGAATTCACACACATAAGTCATTTACGATGACATTAATTACATGATAGAGGGATTATTATATTTAAAACTTAAATTGATTTTCTTCTGTTTCTCCACTTCTAGTGAGCGTCCATAGTCCCGATGGAGTCACTCAAGAAATCAAAATCATTTCTTCATTTCTAGTGAGCATCCATAGCCCTGATTAAGTCACTCAAAAAATCACAAGAATTTCTTCATTTCTATTGAGCATCCATAGCCTCATCAAAGTTTCTTGATTCACCTCTCTGTGTAGGAATCCCTTGTAATGCCTTTACCCTTTATTTTCTTTTTTTCTTTTACCATGCAATTAACATTATTTATTAGGGTGTTCATTGTGGCAGTGTGGATGAGGCATCCCAACTTATTTTATAGGCAAGATAGATTGTTTCTTATTTGACAGAAACTAAATATTTTTTGACTTAGGTTTTCCCTCATGCCATATCTCCACATCACATCTGTAACTGATAGGAGTATAGTGAAATCGAACAATGAAATATTTAGGACAATGCTAGAAATAGAGTTCAAGTTGGACATATAGGTCATATAAACTGATTAGGGTTTCCCATGAGTAGTTTCTTGTATTTTTCTCATTAATGGGTCAAACTCATAAAAATGAGGTCCAAGAGATAGTTGAATACTAGATTCTACAAGTAATTTCTTCATTAAGCAGACATCACAACCACATATCACCATTGATGGGATTTCAACATTAGGGTAAAATGAATAAAGAAGCTCTTCTAGGGTTTCTTTATTTACAAGTTTGAAAGAGAAAGTACATAGGACAATACTTAAAAGGATAGGTAAATTCCAATGGAACGCAATGAATTAGAAATAATAATGTAGGAAACACAAGCTAAATGCAAAAAAGAGGACAATGTAATGCAATGTAACTAGATGCACTGAAGAGGAAATAATAATGTAGTAAAATAAAACTCACAAAGCAATTCAACATGAATAACTAAATTCAAGAAATAAGATCAACTAATCTAAAAAGAAAATAAAGTGAAATTAAACCTAAAATCTAATATAACTAAAAAGGTGATCAGGATCATGTTAAGTCAAACTTTCAATGTAGCCACCAGATCTGCCCCTGACCTGCAAAGATATAGATATCGATAATTAGCACCAATGAAAAACAATGTGCAGATGCAAAGATATTTAGCTCTGTAGCTTGCAAAAAAGAAAGAACGTATCTCCTTCTAGCATAAGAGTGTGCGTGAAAATATTCTTCTAACTATATCACAATTCTCTCTTAATAAATGGAATGATAGACTTGAAAACCCTAATTTTTTTTAAATATTAACATTCATATGGTGAAACTATGATATAAGAAGAATTTAGTGAAGAAACCCTAATTTGATCTTGCTCAGGGGTCTTGTCAAGATAGTGAGGGCCTAACATAACCATCATCGAAGGATGAAGTTCCTCATCCTCTTGACAAGTATCTAAATCTTCGAATGCTAGGTCATCAGATTTTGGTGGCTTGGTGAAATCAACAGATGTATATGGAAAACCATCAGCATGTATATCAGTGAGGCCATGTTCAACTAAATGAAATTTTTTAAAGCAACTGATTTAATGAAATGTTTGGGTAATGTCAAATTTGTCATTCAACGCACAAGATTATTCATTAATCATAAATATGGATTAATCAACTAGAAATATTTCATGAATGGCTTGTGTCAAAGCTTTATCTTATTCCCATATTGGATGATCAAATATTTGGGGGTTGGTTATACCAATGAGAGTATGTGGACAACCATCATAAGATACATAAAAAATTTCATTATTTACAAGATAACAATTTTTAAAGCCGCGGGTTTTATCATATGTTTCAATTTCATGAGATTGGTCATTCAAACACACAAGATTCTTCTTAGGTCAAACAAAAACTTGAATTAACCAGATGAGTTTCATGAGCGATCTGAATCACATGATTCTCCTATTCTCATGTTAATTATTGCAAATCAAAAGGGGTACAATAAATATATTGATGCTTTTCCTCTCCTAGATGAAGGAAATTACTATATTGTATCTAATTGCAATCAAGCCTAACAAAATGAGAATCTAGATAATTTAAAATGATTGTCGGTGCATCATATTCATCAAAATAATTAGGGTACAATAACTAGTGAGTAGAGGTTGACAACAAATGAAAAGGATCTCTTGAAAAAACATCAATTCCCATCAAATATGATTCAAAATCTAGGTTTTGGACATTCGTATCAACTTGAGGAATAAACAAATCAACACATATGTTATGCTCTATCGACCCATTTGAACATCCAATGTTTTCCAAGAGAGGTTCTTGGTCATAGAAAGGAGATAAAGACATAGGCATAAATGATGATACAAGAGATAACCAAAATCAGCTTGAAATTCATCAACATGAGAATTGAGATATGATTTATTGATTTTTAGTTTCAGTTTGTCTTACTTCAAAAAAAATTATCACAACTCCTAAAACAAGACCATTTTGTTCCTCTTCATTTTAAATTTATTCATCGTCTAGACTATTGATACCTAATATTACATTGTTAGTATAGGAATTTGTTTCATTCAGTGAGGAAGGTGAAGGAGGGTGAGAGATATGTGAAGTGACAATTTCTTCCTCCAAGGATTGAGACCTTCCTTGACTCACATCTAAAAAAGAAACAAAAATCAGCATAATGAAAGGACGAATAATGTTTGGATGATTTGTAACATGTGTATCATTAGGATTATATGATGATTGATTGTCACTATGCAACTCAAATTTAAATTGTTACTCAGAAAGGGCAACCAATCATGGAAACTCTTTAAGAAAATGATGCTAGTCTGTTTCTCTCTTTCGAAATCTATAACAAATATTGTGAAATCTATGGGAAAAATATTTCAATGATTCATTAGGTTTCACTATAATTTTACTAATTTCTTTAAATAAAATTTCAGGACTATACTCTTCAAAAGCAGATAGGAACTCATCAATGAATTGTTCAAGTGAATAGATAGATGTGATTGGTAAGGTTTTACACCATGATTTTATGTGACCTTCAAAAGTAAGAGTGAAAATTATGCATATGGCACTTTCATGACACATACTATTAGAGATACAACTTTCAAGGAATTGGAAGATATGCTCAAACACATAGATTTCACCCTCTCCATCATAATATTTTGTGACCAGATATTAAACTGTCTCAATAGGGATTGAAACATTTGCTCTTTCAGAAAAATAATTTGGAATAAAAAAATGGGGAAGGATCCATTTAAAGTAAATATTAAGATGTTAGCTCCACAGGTTCACTTGTCATATGCCCTACTTCTAGTGCCAAATCTATTGACAGGGAAAATTGTATTGCCAATAGTAAGGGGGTATCCCTAGTGTGAAGTCCCAATTAGACCTCAAATTGTTTGGGACAACAACCCAATTTCGTATGTGGGTCCATTTTCACCATGTTTGTTTCATCTTGGCTATGAAATGAAGTGAGGTTATTGTGAGAGCAAGTGTGAAATTCGTAAATGATGAGAATGAAATCAACCAAAAAGTGACAAAATGATAGGGAAATGTAGAAGAATATAGAAGCAAACAAAAAGAAGAAGTACATATGAAAGAGAAGTCAGTGAGCTAAAACCATCTGAGACATACAAGTAATAAAGTTCTACAGATTCACTGCAAATTAGTTCACAATAGGTTACTAGCATTAACATGGAATAAAGAGAAAGGATTTATAAGCACACATAAAAACAATAATTATGAATTAGTACATCAATGTATAACTGATATGAAGCAAACATGAACACAGTGGAAATATCAGATAGCCATTAGAGTCGGCATGAAAGTGCACAGGAATCGATGCCAAAAGTGAAGAGATTCTCATTAATAATGTTGTCATTTAGGTACATGCACTACAAACCCATCAAAATACAATAGTGGAATGAGGTCTGTTCATATCATCTCCGAGATAAACCTTGGCCTCACTACCACTTAGCCTAAAATTTGCTAAGAGCCAGAGTGCTCATAGCCACCTAAGTACAAACAACTATCTAAATGCTAGCGGAACTCAAGTTCCCAAAAGCCTCCTCCCCTTTCTTAGAGGCATGACAGTACATTTATACAAATGGGTGGGGAATTACCTTTCAACATTCCCATGACTTTTCAATTTCCTCATGAATATTATATTCCTAGTAACATTTACAATTAATATTGCCTTTTTCATGATTTTAGCATTTTCAATAATTATGAAAAAATGAGCTTTACGTTACAAAGAAGTGTCTTTACTTTTGATGCTATAACTTTGTCTTCACTAGAAGTGCTACATAGTGCAACCAGAAACCAAGAGGCTCACTCAAATAAATTCTCAAGATGAGACAATAAGCTACCCATATGCATCCCATAACGTCCTCTAGAAAAGTAGTAACTTAAAATACACTTTACCGACATATCTTCAGAAATTTCTAGATGACTCAAGCTTGCATTCATCAAATATAATTGAAGAATCCACTAAATATAATAGCCTAATTCAACAAGCCAAGATAATGAATTCTACATGCTCAACTCATTCTCATTATCATCTAGATTTGGATCCCTTGGTCATCTTATAACTGTTTATTAGCTACATCTGCACATCTTCAGATACTACAACATGTTCTCAATATTCCATTGTAAACTCACCTTTTCCTTGTGCCATGGAGAAATTTTTTGTTGAATATCCAAATATATTGTTCAAATGTACATGAACAATAATTATACAATCATCTCCCTCCTGATCATTATCCATGATCATACATTTTATCTTATTGAATTTTCCAAAAATTGGAATTTAAAATTCCAAAGGTGCCTTAAGTTCTAGTAGCATTATGGCTTTCGCTATCAGTGGCCTTGCTTTTGTATAACCTTTTTTGAGAACATATATGGAAACAAGGTCACTGTAATCTACTAAATTTGCTTCCCCATCTGTCAAGACAAACCTTCTGTTCAACTAGATGACCAAACAGTGAACTTGAGCTACTTGCTTCTTTGAACCACTTCTCAATGGATGGGATAAAACATGAAGGTATTCCCATCCAATAATCATATTCTCAAATTCAATTTTGTGATTGAGTTTTTTTGTAATAGTTAAATATAACCAATAATCGTTCCTTATTGGCCTTGGTCAACACTTTTTTTCTTATGAAGATAATCAAACTCAGGCTCAAGAACATTGATAGATGTAATAGTGTACTTTTTTGAACCATTAGTGAAGGTATCCCTAGATGCACCCATTGAATAAGAGAAAACTCCAAACAAGAGTAGATGTAGAAACATTTTTGCAGTAGATAAACCTAGAGAGGTCACAAAAGCTGCACATATCATCATAATATTAAGAACACTTTCTATGAACTTCATAATCAAATATGTAGAACACACACCAAGAAATTCCTTAACCATGTCCAGGTTAATCTTATCATGGAAAGCTACGATGGTTGAACCCTAGAAGGGTGTAACCAAGAAAATCCATAAGAAATGGAAGCTATTATAAAATGTGAGCAATGTTTAATGCTCAATAGAGTGTTAACATTTGAAGAGAACCACTTTTTCATGTAATTAATTTTTTCAAGATTCTATTATCATGATCATATCTTAAAGAACCATCTTTATTTACATGCAATATTTTATCATCTTCTTTAGATGGTAGAATATTGTATATGTTAGCTACACCAGCAACCCTATTGCCAATCAATGCTTGCCCTACATTATTGTGTGTGGAATGTTGGTACAAAGATTCTTCTATATACATTTTTCTTTCTTGATCATATTTTCTCAGTTTAACAAGATTTTCATCTTTCTACATAATGGTGTTTCTTCCAAGTAATTTAGCCATGATCAAGACCAACTATGAAAGAGAAAAGTTGCAAGTTAGACTTTGTTCCTGTTACTAATTTTCTATAAGCCTCATTTCTATAGGGAGAAAGCTTTGTAACATTAATATTCTATCCATTGCATCAAGAAATATGGATAGCTAGAATATTTTAAGAGCTCTTTAGTAATCCTTGTTCTACCAAGGTTAGTGCAAGTGCCAATAATCTTTTAGTAGTTCATCCACTAAGAATCGTGTCAAATGAATGCAATAATAATTCATTTCTTTTACTAATGAATGCCACGTTGACATTGGGCTATTAAATAGTATAATCTTGGTCATCAATCCAAATAGCATCAAAGGCCCCATTATGGATACATCCACGCAAGACAAGTTGGATAAAAATCGCTCTTTCTCTCTTTCCAATGTTGCTTAATTCTCAAGAAGTGTCGTTTGTGTTGTTCTCTACATATCCTTTTAAAATTGGCCAATTGCATTGTCATTGTTTACAACTAGATCTAGTGTAGGATTATTTCACATTCCTTAATGATCAACAATCAAGTGTTTCAACTTCTCTAGCACATTAAGCTCAATATTTTCTTTAGAATGGACAATGGGTTGTCATAACTCTAGTTCTCCATAAAATATTGACCTTGTAATTCAATTTTATAGGTGGAATTCATTTTTTTGTCATCATGGTGGTTATTTTTGCTTTTCTCTATATGTCTTGACAAGAAATCCATTCTTCAGGATCCGTACATGCAGACGTTGGGCATGCAACCCAATTGTGATGTACTCTTCTCATGGACTAAAATAAATTGAATATATAGAATCACTATGAGTAGTCACGCTAAATAATTTTCTTCCTCTCACAACATCCAATAGTTTGATTGTTAAATAAAATGTTGCACTCACCAAGATTAATTGTTCATTGGAATTGTTTATACCTATATCAGTGAGGCTCCACTTGACGACATATAAATCAGAGAAAGAAGTAAGAAGGATCCTAGTATGGTACCTTTAATAACATTGACTTCATCCTAATGCTCATAGAATGTTTTTATCCAAGCTTCCTCTCTCCACCCATAGTATCAAATTGAGGCAAAGTAGAATGTTGAACAAAAATATAATCAGATTCATAGAATGATATAATGTATTACAATAAAGAATGTATGTTTTGTGGCATTGGAATTTCTATAAAGTCCGTGGTTTCATAAGCAACCATAATAGGAAGCTGAGTGGTCAGACTAAATGAATCCCCTAAGTCACTTTGGGTGTAACTAATTTTCATCAAATCATAAACACTTCTTGCCCCACTATACTTCATTATTAACTCTCGGTGTACAATTTAATGTGTAGATTCACAGTTGTTCATGAAATTCACTAAATTACAAGGCTCGAAGCTCCTCTACTGATCTGCGGAAGTTAATTCACCATCTAGAAAAAAAATCATAAACATGAAAAAGGAAACATCACACATGCACAAAGATTTATCTAGGGGAAAGAAACTGCTCGAAACCCCTTCCTATATGTATTGCATTAATCAGAGAATAGAGATGAAATACATATGCTTGCTTAAGCCTTATCACAACCTGCAAGTGTATAGTCTATCCCTCTTCTTGACTGACTGACTCTGGACAAGACCTAGCCAATTTTCAAGTCATCCAATCTCCTATTTCCTTGTTTTGTTCCTCCAGGAAATTAGCCCCTATTATTTAGGAAATTCCCACTATTGAATTGTACAATTCCTCTAGGTCCTTCCTTTGAATGCATGCACCACCTATACACATGGGAATATGCTACAATTAATAGTACACTACCTTGGAATCTCTATCTCGACTCGGTAACTTGAATTCTCTGCATGCAAAAATTATTTTGGGTAAATTAATTAGTTAATTGGTTGATCACTTAGTGTGGTTTAAGTTCCACTCCCACAACTTGACCTCCATTAGTTCTTTTAACAATTAGAACTAGTTTAACTAACAACAACTTAAATTAATTGAAATAGATTGCTACAAATTAAAAATAAATCATACAAAACTAAACTCAAGCTTCCCCAACTTGAATTAATTGAGTTAAATGAGTGAAAAGTTCCATGTCACCTCAGTTAACTACCTCCAAGATTTCTATTGAAATAGAAATTCAAATTTTATCTAGTTTTACCAAGGCAAAGTCAAACTAGGATTTTCTTGCTACATTTTCAACACTCCCTCTTAGCAAGAAAGGGATTATCAACCGCCCCTATCCTAAACCTATGGAACTTGAACTTCCCTCTTGACAAGGCATTTTTCAAAATATTAGTATCTTGTTCCTTTGTTGAAATGCACTACAACAACATAATCTACCTCTAAACAAAATCCCATAAATGGTGATATTGGATATCAATATGCTTGGATTGATCTTGAAAAAAAATATTTTCAGAGAGTTTGATGTAACTTTGATTGTCATAGTAAATCACAGCTGGATCCATCATCTGACTGAACAAGCCAACAAGTATCTTTCTCATCTAGATCACCTCACATTCTACTTGACTTGCAGTCATGTATTCTTCTTCTGCCCAACTGAGTACCACAAATATTTTCTTCTTGCTATACCAAGAAACCACTACAGACCCAACATTAAAAATTCCACCTAAAGTTCTCTTTCGATCTGATGGACTCCACACCCAATCTGCATTTATGAAGCCACACAACTTCGCTCCCTCTGTCTGTCTACACCAAATTCCAGGCTAGATAGTGCCTCTTAGGTACTATAAATCATTCTTAGTTGTCCTCCAAAACATTTTGGTTGGCCTAACCATATCTTGGCTCAACTACTTGACTACAAAGCACATATATGTCCTGTGTTCACAAGATACATGAGTGAACCCACCAAATACTGGTAAACAGAACCATCCACTTCCTCACCTAAAGTGGCATCCTCCTTCCTCTAGTTGGTTTCTAGAAGAGTCTCCATGGGTTTTCATTTGTCCATGCAGAACTTCTGAAGTATCTCATTGGAATAATTTCCCTGAGAGACAAATAGTTCCCCATCACCTTGCCATACTTCCAATAAGAGGAAATAGTGCAAGAGACCCATGTCCTTCATCTCAAACTCTATTGTAAGTTCCTCCTTGCAAGATCTGATTAGTTTCTCATCACCAGTCAAAATCAATTCATCAACATATAGGACAATAATCAACAATTTACCTTCTACCAAAATATGATAGAGTTTTTCATCTTCTTCACTTTTGGTGAAGCCCAAACCCGCGAGAGAGTTATCGATCCTTCTGTACCAAGCACGGGGTGCTTGCTTGAGACCATACAACGCTCGCTTGAGTTTGCACACATGAGAATCTCAATCAAAAGTCTCGAAGCCTTTCAGTTTCTCGATATACACCTCCTCCTCAATAAATTCATTGAGGAATGATGTTTTCACATCCATCTGGAGGATCTTCCACCCCATATGTGCAACCAAAGAAGGGATTGATATGATGGATGAGTACCTTGCTACAGGAGAAAATGTCTCCTCATTGTCAATCCCCTAAACCTGAGAGCACCCGTTGGAAATAAATCTGGCCTTGTACTTTTCTATGCTACCATATGTTGCATGCTTCAGCTTGAAGATCCATCTCGTACCCACAACTGATTTGTCTGTTGGTCTTAGGACAACTTCCCGAATACATTTGTTTAGAATGTATTCATACTCCTCTACCATTGCATCAACCCATACAAGTTTCTCTACTTCTTCCTCGAAAGAGGATGACTTAGTCTCTACAAGCTCAATCATTAAAGCCATGCAACCAATGTACCAATCTAGTGACCTTCTCTTCCTTCACTAATTTGAAGGAGCACCAACATTCTCATTCATGTCCTTCACAAGTCTCTCAGCTTTCATGGTTCTCTTCCTGCCTTCTTTGGATGGTTCTACTTGAGTGGTTGTCTCCACTCTATGCTCCTCAACTTGGGGTTGCTCCACAACATCCTAAGGCTCCTCCTTTGGCGCTAAAATCTCCTCCTATGGTGGGATCTGAAGCTCCCTCTTAAGAGAGAACCTCATGGATTTTTGTTCATCAATTTTTACATCCCTTCGCACAATGATCATTTTGAGGGATGGAAATTACGCACGGTAGTTGTGGGGATTTTCTGTGTAACCCACAAATACCCCTAACTTTATTTTCGACTCTGGATTCTTCCTTGATTCTTTGGATAAATGGAAGTAAAAAAGGCTCCAAAAATCTTGAAGTTCAACACATCCGACTTCCTCCCTGAGAAAGCATCCTACAGTGTAATCATGCCAAGAATCCGATGAGGACTCTTGTTCTGCAAATAGACTGTTGTGTTTCATGCTTCAGCCCGTAAGTGTAGACATAATCTTGGATCATGCAACATCACACTCGCTTCTCCCACAATGTTGTGGTTCTTCCTCTTAGCCACCCCATTCTGTTGTGGGTTGTTGGGTGTTGTCAACTCTCATCAAATTCCTTCTTTTGCACATAAATTTTTAGACTCATTTGACACGTACTCACCTCCATTATCGCTCCTAAGCTCCTTCACTTTCTTCCCATTTCTTTCTGGACAAGTGCTTTGAATTATACGAACTTGGAGAATGTTTCATCCTTCTTTCGCATGAATAGATCCAACACTTCCACAAGAGGTCATCAATAAAAATGATAAAATATTTGTGCTTGGCAGTGGAGGTTGCCAAGAAAGGTCCACAGACATCAGAGTGAATCCTCTCAAGGACTACGTGTGCTCTATTGTCCTGATCATGGAATGTGGATTTTGTGTACTTCCCCAGGGTACACCATTTGCATGTATCCTGCTACTCTAGTGCTCTTTTGGGGAGGCCTGTGGTTATCTTCTACATGATCTTCAAAGCACCATGATGAAAATGGCCAATTCTTCTATGCCAAAGTTCACTAACATCGCAACTCTACACTTTCTCTGACTTTGTGCTTAATGCAGCACAATCCTCCACATCTAGCTTGTAGAGGTTCTTCACATGACTCCCAATATGCTTCACCTATCCCATGGCTATGTGTCTCAGGAATTCCTTTCCTTTGCTAAAGATCACATCATAACCACGGTATTCCAAAATTGCAATGGAGGAAATATTCTTCTTTAGACCTGGAACAAACATCACATCCTTGAGTCTAAGAGGAGAGCACAACTCCCTCTAAGAGGTGACTGTCCCAGTCACACTGTACCTTCTATCATCTCCCATATCATTGTGTATATGGAGATATTTATCCTTCAAATCATTGAAAAAATATTTATTCCCCATCATATGAAATGAGGCACTATTGTCCAAGTACCACACGCTTTCCATCAATGTGCTCACCATGCATGCATTGAGAGTAAAGTCAAACACAAACTATGAAGCCAAAGCTTCATGTGCTCCTCTTGCTGAGGTATTCTTTCTTGTCTTCTTGTGTTGACACTTCGTGGCATAGTGCCCAAATTCATGACAGTGAAAGCACTTGATTATGGACAAGTCTTTCTTCTTGCCCCCTTGACTTGATTCTACTTTAAATTGGGATTTCTTCCCTTTCCCTTTCTTTTCCTTTCTAGCCAAGGTACAGTTCTCCTCATCCTCTCCCTTGGATGAAGTCTCGTCTCTAGTTTTCCACCTTATTTCCTCCTGTACCAGGTTGGACCATAAGTGCTTCCAACACAGTAGTTTCTCCCTCTCATTCACCAAATCTTGATAGCTATTCCAGCTCTTGGGAAGGCCCGTAAGGGCTAGATTTGTAAATTCCTCTGTAGGAATATTAACATTGAGCCTGCCAACTTCATCAAAACACTATGTAAACTCACTCAGATACTATGAAATTGTGTCATTCTTTTGCATCTTGATACTTCAAATTTTGTCCTTGAGTGCCAGCTTCCTGTGTTCACTACTATTATCGAACAATTATGTCAGTGATTTCCACATCGAACGAATTTTATTTTCCATGGATATTCGAGACAATATGATCTCGTACTACCTCCAATTTGGTTCTCCTTGCCTTGGCCACATATTCTTCCACTGAGGATGGTTTTGGGCATCAAATGCTTGAGGTTTTGCAAAATCTATCTTGATGTATTATAGCAACCCATTTTCATCCAATGCTTCTTCCATGCGGTCCTTCTATGCAAAAAAATTTGAGGTGCTTCCAAGGCATACTCTAACCTTAGTCCATTGAAATTCATCTTCTCATCTCTGAATAAATCTAATGACACTGATAATCAAATTCGAACCTCATGCAATGAGAACTTCAAAATATATGCTCTGTAGCGATTCCAACTTTGATACCATGTAGAAATTAATGTGTAGATTCAAAACTACTCATGAAATTTACTAAATCACAAGACTCGAAGCCACTCTATTGATTTACGAAAGTTAATTACCATCTAGAACACAAACCATAGACATGAAAAAGGAACATCAAACACACACAAATATTTATCTAGTGGAAAGGAATTGCTCAAAATCCCTTCCTATCTATATTGCATTAATTAGATAATAGAGATGAAATGCATATGCTTTCTCAAGCCGAAGCACAACTTGCAACTGTATAGTCTATCCCTCTACCTGATTGACTAACTCTGGCCAAAACTTAGCCAATTTTCAATCCCTCTAAGCTCCTATTTCCTTGCACTATTCCTCCAGGAAATTAGCCCCTATTATTTAGGAAATTCCCTCTATTGAATTGTGTATTCCTCTAGGTCCTTCCTATGACTATACGCGTCGCATGTACACATGGGAATATGCTACAACTAATAGTACACTTGCTTGGAATCTTCACCACAACTGGGTAACTCAAATTCTATGCATGCAACAATTATTTTGGGTTGATTGATCATTTAATTGGTTGATCACTGAGTGTGGTTGAAGTTAAACTTCCACAACTTCACCTCCACTAGTTTTTCTGACAGTTAGAACTAGTTTAACTAACAATAATTGAAATTAACATAAATAAATTGATACAAATTAGCAATCAGTCATAATGAGCTGAACTCAAGGTTTCCCAACTTGAATTAACTAAGTTAATTGAGCGACAAGTTCCATGTCACCTCAACTAACTGCCTCTAAGAATTCTGCTGAAAGAGAAATTCGAATTGTCTCTAGTTTAACCTGAGAAATTTCAAATAGATATTTTCTTGCTGAATTTTCAATAGTGGGAAGGCATGATGAATCTGAATCATTTTAGTTCACTTCCCTTCCTTTTGGTGTTTGTGATGTGGCGTAAATGTGCCTTCCTTATTAGTGATTAGGCACATTTTTTCTCCTTTATCTGTGATTGAGCATAAATGGCAGCAAAAAGATTAGTAGGAGTAGACATGTCTACTACCCTAAATTCTACCATTGTAAGTGAGGGGATTACAATATGGTGATCCAAATCACAAATTTTCCTCCTTAATTTGTGATTATATTGCAATTTTCAGATCCTTACTATGCGACTAGTCGCATCCTTGCACAAATCACTGTGATGTAGCATATCTTAACTCACTATATTATGATGTAGCGCATCTTAAATTTTTTCTTTGTGATGGGAGAAATGAACTTCACATATTTGTGATGAGTTGCTAACAACCTCCCAGTCTGCAATTAACTCTTCCTCGTTTCTCCTTATAGTCCAATTTTCCATGCAGAAGGTTGCTAAGAATTTGTAACTGATGGCTCATTTGTCATTGACTTATACCATGAATTGTTACCTCCTCTATTAATGATGATTCAACTATAATTTTCCCACTTTATGAATTCATGAGAAATAAAGGGTCATTGATAATATTGCTACTACAACCACTAATATAACTGGATGTTGGTGTAGGCACACCACAAGATTTAGGTCGAAGAGTCAATTTTTTTTTGCTACGAGAAGCATTTATAGGTATAATTTAACATTTAGTTACTTGAGACGAGACAAAAACTCATCCACATTCTCATTCAAAGTAGATATCTTGCTTGATAGTTGGGTCATTATTCCCTAATTTCATGATCAATATGTTGGTGAATGAGGCAATTTACTGTCAAACCCTTTTTTTCGCATCTAGGCTTGTTAGCTTAACAAGGCTTCTACCTCTTTTCATTGAATCTAAGTGAGTTGTTTCACCTCAAAGGGGTCATTTATGGAAAACTTGCATCACATTACTAATATGTATTTAGTGGAATTGGGTTCCTAGCTAAGGCTATTTGAGTATTTAGGTTTTTTTATTGGCTTTGGTGTTCAAATTCCAAAAAAAATACTATTTTGGTTTTTGGTTCAAGAAAATCAATTTTGATGCAAATCCTTTCATCATGAAATACGCGACTGCTTCTTTCTAATATCATTGTGATAGTTTACCCCAAAGACATCATTCAGCCAAGAAGGAATGCACTAACTTCAAAATTAGTTATGAACATACAATTGTACATTTGTTATCCTAACAATGAAGTTTTTGGCCTTTATTTTATCACTTTATGATCATTTCCACTATGTTTTAGGTTTCCGATACATGATGCCTAAACATGATTGTGGTAAATACCCAAAATAAATTTTGAATGGAGACTTACTATTGGAAGTTGGACAACCTCATTTTAGGAGTGTGGAATTTAATTCATAATTTTATCCTAGGTCCTTGGTTTCTTTTCATTCTATCCTCTCAAAAGTTGAATCGAATTTCTATTCACCATTGCATCTACCATTCATTTTGAGATAAAGGTTGTAGACCATTTCAATTTACTAACCATATTCGCCCATAGTGAATTCCATAATGTAGACCATTTCAATTTACTAACCCTATTCACCCATAATGAATTCCATAATGTAATAAAAAAATATATTCTATCTATGAGAGGTGATGATGACACTGCTTGGAATAAAAAATTCCAGCTTGAACTTGTCAAAGAACAAAATTGTTTCTTCTTGTTCATTTATGGTTTTTCTATGAAACATCATATTACACATCTTGTTGAAGACATGGGAAATAATCATTACATTACAAAGTGGACTATGAATGTACATAAGTGTCCTAGGTTTATAACTATAGAACATATGTGCAACATGCCCAAAAGAAACAATATTTCCTAAGAAGCCTTTCTTGCAAATCATGGACTGTTTTCTAATAGTAAAGTAGCATATTCAAACATATATGGAGGAAATTGTTGGTAGCATTTCTATGAATCAATGTGTTATGAACCTTACACCTTAAAAATGATAAGAAATCAATAATTATATTCATTTCAAGGGAAAACCCTCCTTTTACAAAGAATTTAATGTACATGATTTAATGATCCTTGGACTAGGTCTCCTTAGTATATATATAGGAGAAAAATAGTATAAGTATAATAAAATGGGACCATGAAAGGTTCTAGAAGACATCCTAATACAAAATTTAAAATAATAATTAATGCTTATTTGGGCATTAAAATAGGGCCCAATGGCCATAACATAGCCCCATTATTTTAGAAAACATTTTCTCTCAAAGCTTGTTGTTTAGGGTGTTTGTTCATGAACTACTCATTTTCCAATGTAGCTTCTTCTAAAGGCATGCTATTCCACTTGATTAGGTACTCCATAATGGTTTTATTTAAAAGATATAGAGAAAGTTGATCACAACTTTTTTGGTTTAAGAATCAACTTTACTTTTCATATAATTCTAGAAGTTCTATTTACAGTGATATAGTGTGTCCCGCAACCTTTTGCAGGAAAAAAACATGATAAACCTTATGAATACAAGAAGAATTCAATTCTAACTCATACACCACCTTTCCAATCTCTTGAATAATCTTGTAGGGCCCATAAAAGTTTGGAGCTAATTTCTAATTATTCTTTTTCTTGAATGTAAATTTATTATAATCTTGTAGTCTCAAAAATATCCAATCTCCCTCAAATTGTCTTTCACTTCGATGTTGATTTTCTTGTTACTTCATTGTGTCTTGTGCAATTTGAAGGTTTTCCTTAATAATTAACAAAGTTTATATAGTTTGTACATATGCGACTCTATTTCTTGTACTTTGGACTTATTTTGTGAAAAATATGAGATACTAGGAGCTAGATATCCATAAAGAGCCTCAAATGGGGTAATTTTAATAGACGTATCATAGGTAGTATTATACCACCATTCTACCAAAAGAAGCCACTTCATCAATTGGGATTTCTTATCTAAAGAATAACATCATATATAACCTTGTAAACATGTGTTTACTACTTATGTTTGACCATCTCTTTGTGGATGATATGTTGAACTCATTTCTAATGTTGTTCCACTCATCTCTAGATTTCTTATATAAAGAATAACATCATATATAACCTTGTAAACATATGTTTACTACTTATGTTTGACTATTTTTTTGTGGATGATATGTTGAACTCATTGCTAGTGTTGTTCCACTCATCTCACATAATTCTTTCCAAAAATTACTTATGAATTTTGGATCTCTATCACTTACTATTATGTTAGGAATAGCATGAAATCTATGAATTTCCTTCATGAACACTTTTTTCATTTGGTTTGTTGTGTATGCACTTTGAATTTCACAAAAATATGAATATTTTGTGAGTCTATGAAGTCCACAAAAATAATCTTTACATTCATATTTTGGTAACCTTATAATGAAGTCCAATGATATTCCTTGTCATCTTGGATTATATATATCTAACACTTGAAGTAACCTAGGATATTTCGCTATCTCTCCTTTATTTTTTTTGCTAGACCTAACATTTACTTATAATAATTTTAATGTCCTCCTTCATTCCTTCCCCCAAAATATATTTTTTGATATTTTGATATGTTTTAAGGAACCATGCATGTCCTACCATTAGACAATCATGAGACTCCCTTAATGACCTTTTCTTCAACTTTCACTGTGGACATAAAAATAGTCTATTTTTGTACCAAAGTATATCTCCTCCCATTCCTAATGTTCCATAGAGTTCATTCCTTCCTTTGTACATTGTATTTTTTTGTTTAGCACTCGTGTCATTTTGTGATTCATGGTGATCTTCTTCTAGACATACGAGGATAGAAGATGTAATAAAATACAAGCTTGAGGATGTTTCTATTCTAGAAAGAGCATCTCCTACTACATTGTCCTTCCCCTTCTTGTAGATTATTTCAAAATCAAACTCTTGCATTTTCACTACCCATTTTTGTTGTTGAGGATATGTATAAGAGCTTTTATTATGAAGAGTGCTTAATGTTCATGATTTTTAGATGGAGGTACACATTTGGAAATTTATTGGAATATCCTATTTTGATTTTCCAAGGTGCCTTTTAATTCCTCAGAAATATTTTCATCTTCCTACTTAACTTCCATAGAATACAATTTAACCACATTTCCATTGCTACCTTTTTTATGAGATTTTCCATTCTATGAGAGCTGATAGCTTGACAAGCTCCAGATTTTAAAATTTTGAGCTCATATTGAACTCCTTCTAATTCAAATATAATGAATGGTTCATTGCAATTTGTAGAAATCTAACAATGCATGAACATATATCTCACATCTATCTGAATCAATGTTTTGTACAATTTTTGTCTATATTTATTGTTCTTTTAAGTTGACGAGTTATTCCTCACTTCTTTGTATAGATGCCTCCATTTCCTCTTCATCATTATTTTCGATGGTGGATAAGTTTATTTGTTGACACTTATTCTCTTTTGACCTTTTGTGTTACAAGAAAAACAAAAACCTTTTTCTCTTCTTTCCTCCATTTCCTTCTATGATATTCTAGTAGGTTGGGTTGTCTTATGAAACCCAAAACAATCTTTGCTTCGTGTGTTTGTTCCCATGGTAGACTTTGGTGTAGTCTTATTCTTGGATTAAACATGATGAAAAAATCACATAGTTTCCCTAACATATTATGGATCTTTTAGGGAAATCTCATGTTTAAGGTCCTTTTTTGATCCACCAATGTACAATTCCAATAAATAGTCATCGCTAATGTTATCCACCCTTGTGGCCAAAAATGGAAATTCTCAATTATAATCTTCAATAAGAATATATTTTTATCGCACAATATTGCATATTTATGTTTAAAAAATAATTTTAATACAAAATGCACTTACTCATTAAACAAATGCCAACATATTTAATATAGAAAAATTTGGAAATTTGGTTTTTTGGAAGTTTGATAATATCCGGAATGAGAGTTTGCATCAACTTATTCAAAATTGGATATATTTTTTTAAATACGTTGCATTATATACTAGACTTGAATTACATATTTATGGATAGAAAAGATCTTTTGACATCGACTCCTTTTTAATTATGTGGATAAGTATCCCTACTTTGGAATACGGTTTTTAAGTTTTAATTTAATTATGAACAATTATTCAATAGATGGTAGGGTGTAAGCTTTATGGAATATTCTAAATTAAAGGTTGAGATTTATTTCAAAAGTATTTATACCCTTTCTGCATGAGTTATGGCTTTTTGTACATGTGGTATTAGTAAGTCGTGGCATTATAACAATGTCTATTTACAAATTAAGAATCTCCATGGTAGGGAGGGTGTGGGGTGAATCTCCATTGCTAAGAATCTTGTTACATGTTTTTGTAAATGTATGTATGTTTAACTCATATATTAATTCTTCATATGATAATAATAATAATTTAGTTAATTTTTATGATTTTTTAAATCTTGGTAAAGTCAAATGTATCAAGAGATAAGTGTTTTAATGCCTGTCAATATTAAGAACCATTTAATTTATTTAATTACACTATTTTTTTTAAGGGTGGTTCACAGACACTAGGTGGTCATCAATATTAAGAACCACTCAATTTATCTAATTACACTAGTTTTATTTTAAGGGTGGTTCAGGGACACCATTCAATTTATCTAATTACAGTA
Source organism: Pinus tabuliformis (assembly GCA_031772625.1). NCBI lineage: Eukaryota > Viridiplantae > Streptophyta > Pinopsida > Pinales > Pinaceae > Pinus > Pinus tabuliformis. The sequence continues at coordinate 502,128,208 of CM062804.1, read as the reverse complement.
GTTTTATTTTAAGGGTGGTTCATGGACACTAGGTAGTCTTTACATCCATGGGAAAAATTCAAGAAGATGAACTCGAAGTGATCTATCCATTGGCCTATTCAATTTATCTAATTACACTAGTTTTATTTTAAAGGTGGTTCATGGACACTAGGTAGTCATTACATCCATGTGAAAAATTCAAGAAGTTGAACTCGAAGTGATCTACCCATCGGCCTAGGTGGCTGTCAATATTAAAAACCATTTAATTTATCTAATTACACAAGTTTTTTCTCAAGGGTGGTTCACGGACACTAGGTGGCCTTTACATCCATGGGAAAAATCCAAGAAGATCAAGAGCGTCGAGGAGATTTGACCCGTGCGACCTCCCAACTAGCGAGGTACTTAGCAATGGGAACTCAACCAACTGAGCTAACCCTTGGGGCTTCTAATTACACTAGTTATTAGCACAACCATATAAATTAAATAACTAGTGGTAAACACCTATATGTATCAATACATAATAAGGATCAAAGCACTTCATTATATATCTTGCTAAAATTGAAAAATCATAAAACCTAACTAAATAATGACTTTATTTTAAGTTATTATTATTAATAATAAACTAATATATAAGTTAAACATATAAACATTCAAAAGAACATGGAACATGAAACAAGATACTTAACCATGGAGATTTACTCCTACTTAATCATGAATATTCTTAATATGTAAATAGGTTTGATACAATAACATGGGCCAATACCATGGCTTATCAATACCATATGTCCAAAAAACACAACTAACTTTATATGGCACTTGTTCATATGACATTTTTATTAAATAATTTAATTAATAACTAAAAGAGCATAACTACTTTGAAGATAAATTTCAACTTGTGATTTATCTATACTATTAAGAATACTCTAGAATATTCTCTAGAAATTAAATGCCTACCATCCATTTAATAATGATTGATAATTAAATTAAAATTATAGAAGTATTATTTCAAAATCAAAAGTGACATAAATATGAAAAATTGAAAATTAAACACAAATTCCACTTTTAAAAACACTATATAATTTAATTCTTTAAACTTCATTTCTATTGCATCACCATTAAAATACTTGTTAATGATATAGAAGATTTTGAAAGGTCAACTTTATGTCTTTTGCATATTCAGAAATATTTCGAAAATCTAACCATTAGAAAAAGGGTCAAACAATTAAACCCTCTAATCAAATTCCAAGGTATTACCAAAAACTCCAATCAGCCTAAATTCAAGAATTCTGATATTACCAAAAACTCCAATCAGCCTAAATTCAAGAATTGTGGAGTCCCATGGGAAGGCGCATTCAAAACTTCGGAATTCTGGAGTACCATGGGCGAAGAGATTTCAAAACTTTAGCAAATGAAATAAATACGTACAAGATGTAAAAGCAAGAAACGGTTACATTGAAAGCTGTGGGGAAGGATTTATTGAACCCAGTGGCAAAGGATTACGACAACGTTGTCTGTATACAACGTTGGCACTACCGATATTTGACATTCTTCAGAGTCCAATATCCATGGTCAACCTCAAATCGCCCTATTGTGGCCACTGGCTATGGTTGGCAGTCAGAATTTATTGTGACATTACTCTATGTTCTTTGGTCAACCTCAAACCGCCCTATTGTGGCCACTGGCTATGGTTGGCAGTCAGAATTTATTGTGACATTACTCTATGTTCTTGCTTGATGGTTGACTGGTTCATAAAGGTGGCAGGCTTCAGTCACACACAACAACACCATACTGATAATGGAATGGCTTTGGCTGCACGTGGCGGTGGCATTAAAACAGCGTTGATTTAGAGGAATCTGGTCACACTGCCACCGCCATTGTCACGGCCAGACTGGCTGCTTCACAATCATTCACTGTGTACGGAATAAAATGGGAAGGCAGGTTTGAATTAACAGTAATCATGGCCATGCCATTTACTATGATGTACTTAGAGTAGTTTAACTAGGTGACATTTTGCTTTTGAAAAGTATGGAAAATTTGATAGGATTTTGGTTTAATTTTGTTGAATTTTTTGGAATAGTTTATGTTCGTGTAGTTTTAAAATTTTAAATAATAGTGTTGAATTTATTTTTACCATTAAAAAACGATTCAAACCATCTTAAATCAAATCTCCTTAAAAAAAAATTCGACCATATCAGTCATTTATTACCAACCTTCCGAATTGTTTAGTCGTTACTTAAATTTGGGCTTCAATTTAGAATCAACAATCTTGATTCTTTATTCATTGATTCAGTGTGGACATAATTGGCCACCTGCACAGACCCCATTATGATGCATCCTAATGAGATAACCCTGACGTTGGACCTCTGTGACCTCTTCTGCATCTCACCGTATATTTGTCGTGTTCATTCATAGCGGGTTGACCGTTCAGTATTCATAAATATATGCCATTAACTGCACCTGCGGTTCTTTCGCAGAAGATATACATATATCTTCCTTTTGACCTTCTCACTCCTGATTTGTCATCTGTTACAGGTAGCCCAAAAAAACCCATCTGAACTTGAAGCGCAATATGTAAAGGAAGTCATTAAAGCGTTGAAACAGGCATTGTTTTTTATTGAAAGAGGCATTTATGACATCTCGCTCCATCAAAACTAGACATGTATAAGCAAACCCTGTGATTATCCATTCACGCAACGTGTGTAACAAATTTCATAGAAAAGAACAAAGTTAACCGTGTAACAAAGGTGACAGTACAGAACAATGTTGCTGTGCACAAACTTCATATAAGTCATAAAGTTGTGATAAGTCATATTTTTGGAGCGAGATAAGAGATTCCAAATTAGTGTACAAGTTTTTTAATGTTTTTAATGGAATAAGTTATTTGGTGATGATATATTGGTATAGGAAATTTTTTTGTTTATAGGATAAATCTGTAGTTTTTTTTATTAGACAAATTATTTGGTGATTATAAATTGGTATATGAGATTTTTTGTTGGTAGGATAAATTGGTTTTTTTTGATAAATAAATTGGTATATGAAATTTTTTGTTTGTAAGATAAATTGATATTTTTTTTAGATAAAGGATATTTTTTACAATTAATTACTAAAACCTAATGAGATGTGCATCCTCTCCCCCTCTTGATTTGAACCTATAACCTTCTACAAAGAAGCACCTCTTCTTAACCATAAAACTAGTAAATAAAACATAAAAAAAATAAAATAATTTCAAATTTTCTGAATAAATCTAACTCAATTTAAAATATTAAAAAAATTATTAAATTTAACATTAAAAAAAAACTTCTTATTATAGGTTTTTTGTTTCTAATAATTATTAAAAAAAATATTATAAAATTTAGAAATTTCATTAAATTCAACATTTAATAAAAATAAACTTTTTATATAGGTTATTGGATTTTAATAATTATTAAAAGATAATATATTATGATGATGATGGTGATGGTGGTGGTTAATGAGACCAAATTGGTCTATTGGACCTATAATTTTCTTAGGTCTTAATTGTTTGGCTTCTCGTCATTCTTGGCGAGATTGGTGCTGTAGCTTTTTTTTTTTTCTCTACAGTCTTCCAGCTTCCTTTATCCCAACTTCCTTTATCTTGCATCTCCTTCATCTCTTCTGGTTCTTGGGACATTGGTGTCTTAGCTTCGCGATCTATTGTGTACGTCCTTTTGAAGATATTCGGAGAAGAAGCTTGGTCTCGGAGATCTGCTTCACTGTTAAATGAAGATTTATTTTGTGCGGTATGCGAATCCTCATAACTGTTGATACTTGAGGGGTTGTTGAGTTCACTTTTTTGTTGTTGGGTGGGGCTTTCCCCATGCTTGTCTTGAGAGTTGTTTATTTCTTGCCCGATTTCCTGCAATTCAGAATTTTCTGGAAAGTGTTCTTCCTTGATGACAGTGTAATGTTCTTTTTTCTGCTCCTTCCCACCATGTAGAATTGTGGTGATTCTTTCTAGCATAATTTTTCTGGGAGGCTTTTGGGCAATTTTTGACTAGATGGTCTGTCTCAAAGCACGATCGACATCTAAAGACGACACTTTCATAATCGAGTTTCTCATTCCACACATAGGCTTTACTTGTTAGGTTTATTTCATGGCGCTAAAGTCCATTTCCACACAGATGCATGCATAGGTGGTTCTGGCATATTCCTCTATTTCTAGGCACCTGCAGTAAAATTTCCCAATTGCATTTCCAATGGCTTTTAGCGAGGAGAAATTCCAAAAATGCAAGGGTAGGTTTCGCAATCTCACCCAAACTAGTGCTGAGGTTATGACTGTTGTTGAGGGATCGAATGATGGGTTCCATGGCTTCATGAATAGGCCTGAATTTTCCCCAAACCAAGGGCCGGAATCTATAATACATTGTCTGCTTTTAGGGTTTTCAAAATCCACTATAAAGAAACCCCTAACACATGGGTAGATATTAATTTCATCAAAAATAACAGGCTTCCATACCTCCTCCGAGATCCAACTATGGAGAGTTGTCAGCCGCGACCAAAAACCATTGAACCAACACATTAGGGCACTTTCAGAAAACTTCAAAACCTCATCGAGTGAGGCTTGGACCACCTGCACAGTGGGAGTTGGGGCTTGACTGACGATATGGGCAGGAGCTTGCCCACCAGAGGCAGACAGAGCTGATCCAGCAACTATCTTTGCGAAGCTGGGAGCCATTTGGAATCAGAGTCAAGAGTCAAAGTGTTTCTTATAATGTTGTCCCTCAGTTGTTTAATGAAGTCCAGATCTACAGCAGAACGAAAGAACCCGAAAAGATTTGTGGCAGAACGAAAGAACTGATAATGTGTATATCTTCAGTGAAATGGAAGAACGGAAGAACTACTACATCTTCAATTAATGATAGATTTCTACCCATTCAATCATGGCAGAACGAAAGAACCCAGATCGCGGAGAGAATGTAAGGTTTGATAAGAATATAGAAAACCTAGAACCCAGAAACGTGAAGATCTACGGCAGAACGAAAGAACCCTCTATGAAATAGCAATAGCAATATTCATAAATTCAAACCTGTGGCAGAACGGAAGAACCCAGATTTGCGGCAAAATGGAAGAACATGGAAGAACCCGCCAAGTGGAAGACCAAAAGATCCGCAGAAGATAAATAAAATTAGTATACAATATAAATTAAATGGCTGGTAACAACTATAAACACCAAAAAGCTCTATAACATTCTTAAGATTAATTTTTTTTATAAAATTAAATAAATTGTAACTTTATTTTAAAATTTTATTATTATTATTGATAATAAAAAGAATTAAAGAGAATTTATAACCATAGACATTCACCCCAATTTTACCATAAAGATTTTTAATTTGTAAATAAGATTTGTTATAATATCATGAGCCAAGACTATGACTTATTAACCTTGGATTTATTACTATTATTAAAAATATTCTAAAATATCTCATGAAAATTACATACTACCATCTATTTAATAATTATTAAAAATTAATTAAAATTTTGAAAACACCAATTAACAAAATTAAATATTTTATTTTATTTTAATAAAAAAATAATAATTTTAAATTTATTTATATTACTTTCTTATCATTAACTATGTACTTTTAAAAAAACATTTGATTTTTGCTCATTTATTTCTTTAAAACCTTTAAGTTTTTTGTTTCATAGTTTTTACTATATTGAAATTAAAAATGTTCAATTGATTTGAAAGTTTGAATTATCACTTTGAAGCGTTCTTACATATAAGTGTTATGCATATGATCAATACATTTTTTTTTCATTTTAATTTAAATAATAATAAATATTTATTTTTATAATTAGAAAATTTAATTATATAATATGATTGTTTATTTTAAAATAGATTTTTCATCATTTTAATTTAATTTTTAGTAAGTGTTAAGTGGATGGTAGAGATTTAATTTTCATAAAATATGACGAAATATTCATAATATTCACAAATCAAGGGTTAAGATCCATCTCCAAATTAATTATATTTTTTTAATTAATTTACCTCCAATTAATTAATAAAAGAACATGTCATATCAACACATGTCATATTGGGCATGTGGTATTCAGAAATCATGATATTGACCCATAGTCTTGTAAGAAAAATTATTTACTAATTAAAAATTTCCATAATAAAATAGAGATGAATATCCATAATTAAAAATATAATTACATGCTTTTAAAATATATATATAATTTTTAATAATAATTTAAAATAAAATTACAATTTAATTAACTTTTATGTTTTTTTTATTTAGGTAATATGAAATAAATAATGTAACAAGTATTTTAAAATTTATCATAAATTGATACCTATATCTATGAACTTTTTAATATATAACTATACTAATAACCTATATACTATACCATACATCCTAAATTATAATTAGGAAAAAAAAAGATTTAAATTATTAGAAAAAGACAAATAAAACTATATTTTTATCATTAAGCATTTCCCTATAATATCTAAACACTTTTCCATCTCCATCTGCTTGCCTTTGAGATATACCTCGATTATAGTATCTAAACACTTTTCCATCTCAATATGTTTTCCTTTGAGATTATTCCTCCTCCGTGGGTGGTGGGCTTACTGATTATTCACAAAATACAAAATATTTATATAACAAAATTATTTAGATTTAAAAATAATTATTTTTATTTTAACATAATTTCTAATTTAATATGTTTATATTAACATATAAATTTACAAGTGCATATTTACTATTTTAGGTCACAAGTTATGATAAATTTACGCTAAAACTTTTGTATTTTATAACAGATTTAAGATTTAAATAAGTTTTATTATAAAAAATATCATAAGTTATAAAATATCATAAAATTATAAAATAATTATTTAGGATATTTATTTAGTTTTAAATAAAATAATTAATTCTAACCATTAACTAATTATTTAATTAATTAATTATTTATTAATTTTTTTCTTGTTTTTGGTCCAGTAAGTTGTAGCTCAGTTGTCCATGAGGTTCAGTCCATTGTAGCCATTTCATTTGGTCAAAAATAGTTGTTTCTTTCTAGCCATTTGAATGATTATGAACCACACTTGTTGGTTGGAAATACTTTGACAAATGAAATTTGATGTGATTATCCAAAAAAACATGTTCAAAAACTTGATATGGATCACAAAAGCCTTAATTCAATAATTTAATTTAATTTAAATTTATAATTAAAATTAAAATTATTTATTTTTATAATTTTAATTATTTACAGTATTCTTTATTGTATTTTATTTTATTTTTGACCCAATTAAAATATTTATATTTATAATCAAACTCAAGTTTCTGTGATCCATATTTTGATTATTTGAAGACATTGTTGGAAGAAATCACATTGGTAGAATTAGGTTGATGCTTTTCTAACAAACCAGAAAATAGCTAAAAAACTACTATTTTAACTGGATAGGAAAATAAAACAAATTATTATTATTTATTATTATTTATTATTAATTAATAATAAATAAATAAATCTCTCACACATATATATAACTCACTTATATATTAATTTTTCCTACTATTAATTATTATTATTTTAAAATAAATTTATAATTTAATTAATTCATAATTTAATAAATAAAATTCATTAAAAATCTAATTAAATAATTACACTTATATAATGAATACAAATAAATATAAAAATATATGATTCCCATTCTTAAACTTAGTGCGTATACACTTACACGACTAAATTTTGCAATACATATATAAATATATGACTCCCCTTCTTAAACTTATTTTGTATACACTTATACAACTAAATTTTTGCAAGGACTCACTACTTTATAACTATTTCTATGGTTTTAGAAAAATAGAATGAATAGAATTTGTAAAATTCCCTTAAAACATAAACCTTCTTTAGCATATAGATATATATATTAACATTATAATATCTTTCTATCTCAAACTAAAAAACACATCTCAATACAATTCATATCTATAAACTAAAAAAACCTCTACAATTCATATGATGTATATTAAATTAATAAAAAAAGAAAATACTTATCTCACTCTCTAAAAGCTTAGAAGCTTAAATTATACAATTTGATAAAAAAATATATATATTTAGTGAAAGGGTAAAAGAGGGGGTAAAAATGTTAGAAAACATGAGCCAAATCGTGACATGTTTGATGTTAGAGGAGATTCGTTTTTTCTTTTCCTTTATTTAAATAAAGTAAATATACATTAATGCTATGTGTTTGCATTTTTCATTTTATTTAGCAATAAATTAACTCTTAATGTTTCAAAAGTAAAAGAAAGTTTATAAGTTAAAGAAAGTTCATGTTACGAGGGCTTCACTCAATGAACCTTTGATCTGTTTTTTATTTATCATGTGTGTTTGTAGCATATTAAACAATACCTTTAATTTGACTATATATTGGAAAATACATGTAAAAATCATATTAGTTAACCCCCTACCAATACAAACGCAATACACCTTCCCAATTTAAAACACCCCTACTTCCACTAGATATTGTAGGTATCTTTTTTTTTATTAACAATTTTATACCCCTTTATATTTTTTCATTAACTTTGAGCTCATTTTTTCATTAACTTTGAGCCCCATTTTTTATACATGCCAATATAAAAACTCTTTACCCCTATATATCCCCCAATATATCATGCCATGTTTTCCTCAATATATATCCCACAATATGAACTCACGTGGTATGGTATTTCTTCCATTTCTTCCCCAGTGATGCCCTTGTAGTTCATGTTCAAGAGCTAAAGAAGGTTTATGTTTAAGAGAATTTTACAAATTCTATTCATTCTACTCTTCTAAAACCACAGAAATAGTTATAAAGTAGTTAGTCCTTGCAAAAATGTAGCTGTATAAGTGTATACACAATAAGTTTAAGAATGGTAATCATATATATATATATATATTTATATATTTATTTTGTATTCATTGTATAAGTGTAATTATTTTCTTAGATATTTAATGAGTTTTATTTATTAAGTTATGAATTAATTAAATTATAAATTTATTTTAAAATAATAATAATAATTATTAATAATAGAAAAAAATAATTTATAAGTTTAACACATATATATTTTTTAAAAGAAACATCTAATAAGATTTTTAATATAATGATTTATTATAAAGATTTGTTACAAAGTTATGGACCAATATTATGGCTTATCATTACTACCTGTACAAAATAAGATAAATCATGATTTCATATGATAATGATTCATATGACATTTTTTATTATTAATGAATTAAGTTAAAATGAAAAAAAAACATAATTACTTGGAATATAAATCTCAACCCTATATATATATATATATATATATATATATATATAGATATAGATATAGATATAGATATATATATCATTAAGAATATTCTAGCTTATTCTATAAATATTAAATCTTTACCATCTACATTTAAAAATACCTATTCTAAAATAAACATATTTATCAACATAATCATCCATCTAATCAAAAAACATTATAAATTAAATTTATTAATAAATAATATTCTTTTATATCTTCGCATATCTTCAAATATTTTTCTTCCTCTAATTCAATTTGAATCCAAATTGTAATTCAAATATGTTAACTATGGTTAGTTGATTAGTATCAGATTGTTTCTACCAAGTATTCCGACATTACCATCAAGAAGTATTTTACTCATGTAATGCAAAGCGAAAGTCGTTGTATTTTAAAAAAAATTGATATATTTAAAGGGAATTTAATTTTTATGAGAAAACTTATGTTGTAAAAAAAAAAATAAGAAAAATAGATTATGTAATTTATTTTTAATGTGATTTTTTTTATTTGTTAATTTTTTTAAGTGAGGATTATATATATGATTTTATTAATGAAAAGAATTAAATTTTTATTATATAATTTAGAAAATAAAAAATTAAAATAGAAGAAAATAATTTGAAATAAAAAAATAAGAAGAATTTATAAATAATGAAAAATTAAAAGTTGTCTTAATTGTTTATCTGGTTTGACATTTTATAATGTAACATTTTTTAGTGAAAAGTAAATATTTAAATTAAATTTACTATAAAGATTTGGTAAATTATGGGCTATGTGGAAAGTTTAGAAGAAAAAGTTAATGTTCAGAGTTTATTTTAAATCTGGTTATGGCAAGTCATGGAATTCACGGGGAAATGGCACTAAATGAAACATTTTCACTCACCAAATGAGACATTTTCACTCACTAGACAATTAGAAGTCAATTATTCCTATTCCTAGAGATAAATAATCTCACTTGGGACAAGGGAGCCAAGAGGGTGAGAGGAGAGGAAAACATAGGCAATCTTGAAGACCTGGTACCTAGTTGGAGGAGGTCCAAGAGAGGATAATCAAGTGGTAAGATTGTGACCCTTAGACATAATGTTGTTGAGGGACCCTTAGACATAATGTTGAGGGACCCTTAGACATAATGTTGTTGAGGGAGGGTAGGCATGACACTGCCAGTTGGGGGATTCTTGAGTTGGTTGGTGGCCAGTCAAAACCCCAAGACAAACATGTGAGTCTAAGAGTTCTTTGGTTGGACTGGTATAGTCTTGATGCCTTTGAACATACCTGATTAGATCACTGTCAAGCAACTGTTCTAGGAGTGACAAACTGGCTCAAGGGGAGAATTGGAAGTGATTATCATTCTCATTGGTTGGGGGAGTGGTATTACTTCTATGTGAATTTCGTGACTGTCTAAACCTAAACAGATAAGTATTTCTAATTTTATAGAACTTATATTACTGTGGAATGAGTGCATTCTTAAAGTTTATAATACTAGTCATACAAATGAATGACAATTGGAATGGTAAATCTTCTTGAATTGCAGTGGTAAAATACTTCTTATTAATTCTTACTGTCTGAAATGTTGAAGGAAATGGTGAGTTGCTATGAATGAAATAGTAGTTTGATAGAGTGGTTGAATAGATTTCAGAAGTAAATATTAACATTATACCAGGAACAGAATGAGATTTTTTTTTCACCATTGGATTTTTTTGGAGCGGGACGCGAACGGACAACTAGGGCTTCCAGGTTTCTGCAGGTGGTGAACTCCATGGAAGGGAGCAAAGGAGGGACCTCCACTCCCTCCTACAAGCAGGCTATGGCCAGCAAAGGTAAGAAACCAATAGAAAATGACAGAGGTCCTTCAGAAGAAGGGAAAATGAATATTGAAGAGGAGCAAGATTGTACCAAATCAAGGGATAGTAATAGCACAAAAGAAAATGAGGAAGAAGACAAGGAACAGGGAACAAAAGACAAAGCACAGAAGGGACCATGTAAATCCAAAGCTGAGATCACACCCAGAGTAGTTTTAAATGACCCTGCTCTGCAGGCACACATGGACCACATGTGGACATATGCAATCATTTTTAAATTCATGGGATTATGGCCCACTGAAAAAGCTTTACAGACATGGATTAAATACCACTAGAAACCAAAAGGAAACATAGACCTACATCTTGGATCAAAGGGATTCTTCACTGTGATTTTTACAAATATTGAAGATAAAGATAGAGTGTTTGAAGGAGGGCCCTACTTCTATGTAGCAGCAGGCCTCTATATGTGGCCATGGATAATGAATTTTGTCCCGGAGTGTGAGACTTTTACTTCGGTCCCAGTCTGGGTAAGACTCTACTCTCTACCTCTTGATTACTGGCAAACGGAATCGTTATCTGCCATAGGAAATAAATTAGGGCATTTTTTCAAAGCTTCTGAGGCCACTAGAAGGGGAAAATACACTTCCTTTGCAAGAATATGTGTGGAGATGGATCTCTCTAGAGCTCTACCAGATGAGGTAATCTTAGAAGTTTTTGATGAAGAATGGGTGCAAACAGTAGATTATGAACATATTCCATTCAGATGTCACAGATGCCATGAGCATGGGCACCTATTCAGAGACTGCCCTCTCAGTAAAATAGAGAACAAGAGTAAAGCTAACACAATGAAAGATACTGAAAGCTTTCATAAAGTGGTACATAGAGGAAAAGGGGGCCAAAGGGGGCCAAAGAAACATCAAACAGAAGGGAATAGGGCAGTCAGAACAGGTTCCAAATTCTTGAAGAAGAAGAAGTGATAACAAAAGTAGATCAGGCAATGGAAGGAAGTCCAGAGGAGAAGGAGAAAGAAGAGGACCATGAAAAAATGCAGGATATTAATAAACAGAAAGAGACTATGATGAGCGATGCAGGACTGGAGATGGACCAGGAAATGACCAAAAGTGAGATGGAAATTGAGGACCACGAACTACAGGAGATTCTTGATAGAGAACACCTAGATCTGGAAGGGTTCTTGAAATAGGGAACCATGGGAGGGGTAGACTCGTTACCTCAAGAAGAGTTCAATAGAGTACAATAGTTGTTCATATGGAAAACTCAAGCTAAAGGGCTGGAAAGGCAAAGAAACAATGAAAGTCAGGGTAATGAAGGTGTGAAAACTATGAAAACCACACTAGGATTAGCACCTAGGAACCCATGAAAGAAAAGAGGCAGGAAAAAGTAGAACGAGCTATTAATGGAATGTGGAAAGCTAATGATATATTAAGGTAAGATGAAAGACCTAACCAGCTACTCCTTTACAAATCTTTAATAATGAAGTTCACATCTTGGAATATCAAGGGTCTAGGTAGTAAAAGAAAACAAAGATTACTTAGTAATAGAATGAAACAAGAAGCTCCAGATATGATCTTCATCCAGGAAACTAAATGTTCCATTCAAAAAATAAAAGAAATACATAGCAAATGGCTCAATCGATTTGAGTTTCTAGAAGTCAAAGCAGAGAATACAGCAGGAGGCATACTCACTCTTTGGAACCCCCAAAAGATTGGCATAATAGATGCTGAGGCATCTAGGAATTATTTATTTATGGTTATTCAGCCTGTGAGAGATAGGGAGACCTGTCTAGTCGCGAATGTTTATGGCCCTCAAAGAATGGATGATAAACTCATGTTTCTATATTCTCTTGCGGATCTCAGAGATAGACATGCAGGAATACCATGGATCATGGGTGGGGACTTCAACATGATCAAATCACTTTCGAAGAAAAAAGGGGGAACCAGAACTCTAAGCAAAGACTCTTTAGCATTTCAAACTTTTATAGATAATATGAAGCTAGTTGACACTGATACGAGTAATGGTCTCTTTACTTGGAACAATAAAATAGGAGGAGAGTCTCAAGTAGCCTCAAAGTTAGACAGATTCATAATCTCAGAGGACCTTATGCTCATCGACAAGGAAATGATAGTGAGAGTTCTCCCCTTTGGAGGCTTAGATCACTGGCTGGTTCAACTGGAGGTTCAGGGCATTGGGACCCCCAGGAATAGACCTTTTAGATTTGAGAATATCTAGCTCACCTACCTAGATTTCATCAGCAACATTACAAATTGGTGGTTTAGAAGATTTGCTTATTTAGGGTACAAGAATGTTCCTTCTACACAAAATACTAAAGCACATCAAGCTGAGGCTTAAAGAATGGAACAAAAATGAATTTGGCAATATTTTTGAAGCAAAAAAATCTATTGAAGATAGAATGGAGGAACTCAACGAAGCCCTTATCATGAACGGCTTTGATAAAGTCAGAAATGATCAAGTCACCAAACATCATCAAGACTGGGAGAATTTATGTAAACAAGAGGAAATATTTTGGAGACAAAAATCTAGAGTTCAATGGCTTAAAGAAGGAGAGCGAAACACTAGATTGTTCCATAGATAAACCATGACAAATAGAGATCATAATAGGATCTCTTCAATCAAGGATGAGGGAGGGAATATTCTTAATTCCCATGACGAAATAGAAGTTGTGTTAGTTAAGCACTTTCAAGGTATAGCAAAGGAAACCATTTCAAATAGAGAGCATTGTATCAGGGACCTTACAAGACATATACCTAGGCTGGTGTATAGAGAGGATAATTTCAACCTTAATAGGCCAGTGACTGAATAGGAGGTTAATGAGGTCCTCAAAGAAATGCAGAATGGTAAAGCGCCAGGCCCTGATGGTTTCAATGTGGATTTCTTTAAAGCTTGCTAAAATATTGTTAAATAGGATATTATGAATGTTGTGGAAGATTACAGGATGAATAGAACTATTTTGAAGGTGCTCAATACCTCCTTCATCTCCCTGATCCCTAAACAGGACAATGCTGAAACTCCCAAAAGGTTTAGACCCATAGCTTTGTGCAATGTGGTATACAAGATAATATCCAAGGTTGTTGCCAATAGACTCAAACCTCTTCTTCCTACACTAGTTTCTGTGGAACAATATGGTTATGTGGAAGGCAAACAAATTCTCAAGAACATCATTCAAGTGCATGAGGTGGTGCACTCATTGACTAGCAATAGAAAGGTTGGAATGATCATGCAATTGGACCTAGCCAAAGCTTATGATAAGTTGAATTGGACCTATATCAGGAAGGTTCTTATTGCTTTTGGGTTTGATCATAACCGTGTTAGATGGGTCATGGCCCTAGTGACTTCTTCCAGCTTCTCAATATTGGTTAATGGTTCTCCCTCTGAGACTTTTACTCCTTCAAGAGGCCTCAGGAAGGGAGACCCACTCTCTCCCTTTCTCTTCATCCTCATGATGGAAGGACTTGGTCGGTCTATCAAGCATGTAAAAGAAGTTGTTAAGATTAAGGGTCTCAAACTTTCTAAGAATGGACATGCCTTGACTCATCAAAAATTTGTTGATGATACCATGCTACAAGGAATCCCCACGGTCAAAGAAGCACTTGTGTATAAACAAATCCTGAGTTATTTTTCCATGGTTGCAAGTATGGAAGTTAATCTCTCCAAATCTAAGATTTTTTTCTTTAATACCAATATTTCTATTTAGAGGAATATCTCTAGAATTTTGGGCTTTCAAAGGGATGTCCTCCCTTCAAAATATTTGGGAGTTCCTCTAACTACTAAACCTTTGCACAAGAGCATTTGGGAGCTAGTGATTAATAAGATGCAGGATAAAATCAGGAAATGGACTATTAGATCTTTAAACTTGGCTGGTAGGTTGGTGCTTACAAAGGTTGTTCTTCAATCAATCCCAGTTTTCATGCTATCAGCACTCCCAACACCAAAAGGAGTCTTGCAACAATTCAGAACCATTCAAAGAGACTTTCTTTGGGGTAAGGGGGAGGAAAGAAATAAATGGGCCTTTGTAGCCTGGGAAAAAATCCGCAAGCCTAAAAACCATGGGGGTCTTGGATTGGATGATTCAGAGGTTCTAAGCAAAGTTTTAGGGGCAAAATTATGGTGGCATTGGGTTAAAGACCCAAAGGCTCAGTGGGCTAGTATTTGGAAAGAAAAATATGCCAACACTTGGTAAATTAATGATCACATAAGGATGTCTGGAAGTATAAAGGGCTCACACATCTAGAATAAGGTATGGGAGAATAGAGGCTTAGCACAAAAAAATAGCTTTTGGGAAATCAGAGAAGGAGATCTAGCTTTATTTTGGGAGGATAAATGGCAACAAGAACCTATACTGTCAAAAGAGAACTTTTTGGACCTCAAGAAAGAGACAAAAAACAAAGGGTTATCTAAGGTAAAAGATGTTTGGGATCAAACCAACAGTGCTGGAAAATGGAGAACCTGGAGGAACAATGATTTCAGGGATGGCGGCCCCTTGAAAGCACAAGTAGAGGCACTTATGAAAATGTTGGAATAAAGGAAGATTTTAGTGACAAGGGGGCATGACCAACTTAGATGGGGCAACAACAATGAGGGTACCTTTAATCTTAAGGAGGCAAAACGCTTACTCCTTGAGCTCAATTCCCATGTTCCGGATAAGATTTGGCAGAACCTATGGAGGCATCAAGGTTGGATGAAGATTAAACTCTTCATGTGGCTGGTTCATCATAAGAAAATTCTGACTTGGGATAACATTCGGAAGAGGGGTGTTCTAGGGCCTTCCAGATGCCAGCTCTGTGAAGCCCAAGAGGAAACAATGGAGCACCTTCTCAATAATTGCATTTTCACGTCCAAGTTGTGGGATACTTTCGCCACCATTTTCCAACAAACCGACAGGGATAAAGGGAGTATTATAAATATCCTAAACAACTCGAGAAGAAAATTTTCTGATTATGAATTTCTTGGCTCAGCTTGGGCTCTTATGCCAAGCTTCATTATATGGAATCTCTAGAAAGAAAGGAACAATAGAATCTTCAAAAATGAAAAGAGTCCCTCCCAATGCCTTTTTGAGCAAATCTTAAAATAGGTTAAGTAGACGGCTGGCACTATAGTGTGAAATCCCCCTAAGAATCCACCTTCAGAAGCTAAAATGAGGATTCTTCATCAACTAGGTATGCAGGGGATTATTCCTCAGGGCCTGGATAGGAAGGTAATGAAAATGGATACTGTGTAGGATTTCTGGTATCCTCCCCCTCAGGGTTTCTTGAAATACAACATTGATGGGGCTTCGAAAGGCAACCTGGGTACTGCTAGCTTTGAAGGGGCATTAAGGGATGAAAACGGAAGTATACTTTTCATCTTGCATTGCCATTAGGAAGAGCCACTAACAATATGCCGGAATTAATGGCTATGGAGTAATGTTTAGATTTGGTGGAGTAGGATAACTGCCAAAATGTGATTTTCGAAGCTGATTCTGAGTTAATCATTGACTTATTCAAGAGAATCAGCTATGGCACGGAGCCAGAAAAAGTCTCAAAACTCTGGAGGCTAATCCAGGTCTTTCAACAGATTCAACTTCACCTCCAGTGCCTTCGTATAGTAAGTTTTAACCATGTGTGAAAGACTGCAAATAAATTGGTGGATATCTTGGCCAATCAAGGAGTGATCTGTACCAAAAGCAGGGTCACGATGGGTTGGCAAGAGATGCCTCAAAATAGACTAAAGGCACATTTTCATGACTAGGCAGATGAAGATAGGATGGTGTTTCGAAACAGAGCCATGGAGGCGGGGTCTAGATGACTTGGATTCATTATGAATTGCGGTTTTTTTCACCCTCTGGTTTTTTGTGGGGTGCAGACCACTGTCGGCCTCTACAACCCTGGTAAGTACAAACACAGTGGTTCCAGGTGGAAGCGGCTTGGCAGACTGTGTTTATCGGATGGTCGACTGGATGGGTGGTTCATGTACTGACGTAGAGGGGATGGTGTGAGGGGCCGGAATCTGGGCTTTCTCGGTGGCCTTAATACCCTCGGTTTTCTTTCTATGGATGCAATACTGCTCTCGGGGTGGTATATGGTTTATCGCAGGTTTTTCAAGCGGGAAGCGATTTTTCCGAAATGGGAGTGATTCCAATCACCATGCGACACGTGGCCAAGGGGAGGGAATGAATACCGCCCTCATTGCGCAGTAATGTTCGGTGCTTTAGACCCATGCGATATGATCCTCAATCATTAGATTAAGCAAGGAAGATCCATGGTCAGGAACAAACGAGCTTGTAGGTGGGTCTAGGTGGTTAAGCACCATGCTTCTAAGTACTATGGCATCTTCCTCTACCATTGGATCGAGCGAGGAGAATTGACAGTTGAGATTAAGAATGCAAGTCCGGATGAGGAATATATTCCGTGCTTATTTCGTTTCATGGCAGGAATCGATGATTTTCGCACGTTCTACATGTATGTGGGTTATTCCCCATTCGGACCCGAAATCCTATTAGATTGGTACCTTTCTTCCTCTTCGGGTCTGATTCTCAATGTAAAGCGTATGCTTGTTGCTGGCACGATTTGAATCTCGTCTGTCGCATTTCTGTGGGAAGCTCGAACGGCCTCAACATTTTCTGTCATTTGAGGGTTTTGAGGTTTTTTTTGTAGGGTTCGGGGTTTTTGCCTTTAGCTTAGTGGCCTTGGCAGTAAGAGAATAGTTTTTCCTTGGTCCACAGTTCCTTGCGTACTGTTGTATTTTATGTAATTTTTTTCAGATTTAATGAAATAGAAGGTACGACTCTTGCTTCAGCAAAAAAACATTATACCAGGAATAAAGTGAGCAAATAATATTTTGTTAGTATAACACTATGAAAACAAAGGTTAGTTCTAGAAGGCAAACATAATTTCTCCATCTAGAACAATCCTTGTTCAATATATGTATATGCGTAACTACATTATGCTACAAATGGTGAGTGGCAAGTCCCTGAGGAACGAGGTCCTGCCTAAACATTGGAGCAGTAATAATATTATAGGGTACTGAATAGGAAACTATAAATAACAGAGTAAATTGTGAACAAGTTTGCATACTGGAACGATAATTTTTAATAAAAAAGACGCAACCGAGAAAATATAGTTTAATATAGGAACCATTGTCTTCCTATAATTAAAAACACTAATTTAATTTTCACACACAAGTTTGACTTATTTGACAAAGTGGGAGATACTTATAATTATCAAGTCATAACAACTGCATAAGAAATAGGCTATACAATGGAAATAATTTGTAGCTAATTATATACAATTGGCAGAGAATTTACGCTCACAATAATAGTCGAACTAGCTAACATGTAAAACGAAAAACCAGAATCAAACTATTATGTCGACAGAGCTCCAACATTTATGTACATGCTAGCAGTAGTTTAATAAGAATGCATCATAGGGAAAAAAATTACAAGGTATAGTTCCAAACCCTAAGATACCAAAGTCAATAAAGAAGATCGACTAATAGGGTTTTGACCTAGTTTCAAAAGAGCTAGTATATATAACTAGCACAGTCATATTTATGAAGGTAAATATGGTTGATATACACGATAGGCTTATATCAATCATATATACCAACCACATTTTCCAATGTGGACATTAATAATTATTATGGGTATTTAAGATTATTAATAACAATATAAATATTAACAACGAGATTATCTATAGATATTACTGTATAAATATTATAATAATTATATAAACTCCTAATATATATTAATCAATAATAAGAATAGCTCATCATAATATTAGATTATTTTTATATTATTTAAATAACCTAATAATATAAAATTATAAAAAAATAATAACAATTATATTGTATAATAATAATAATAATAATAATAATAATTGATTATAATATTATAATAATATTATATTATTATTATACTATTATAATAATAAACAAATATAATTATTATTATAATAATAATATAATCAATATTATAGAGTTGAGGCTTCTGTGATCCATATCAAGTTTACAAAAGATTTTTCGGCGAAGATCACATGAGATACCATTTGTCGACGCGTTTCGAACCAACCAGTGTGGTTCATTGTCAGGACAAGTTGAAGAAACAGATCCAGCTTAGCAAGTTAAATAGACTGAGCAGAGCCTCCAACGGCTAGCTTGACCAACAACTACTTTTGACTATTGGACCGGGATCAAAACTTTTTTAATAATTTAAGGGAAATAAGTTATCTTAGGGGACCAATCCCTTAAAATATATATAAAAATGATTTAAATTTATGATAATAGTTAGTTAAAAAGTATTAATAAATAATTAAAAATTATAAGTTAAATTAGTATTTAAATGGAAATTAGTTATAAAAAGGACCTTTTCTTATATGAATAAATTATATGTATATACAAGTTAGCTAGAAAAATACATAATTAAATAAATCAATTAAATGTAAAAAAAGTAAATAAAAGAATAAGAAAGGGATGGTTAAAAAAAAAAATGAATAAATAAATAAATAATAATGAGAAAAATAATATAAGTCAACTTAAAAATAAATAATAATAAAACAAAAATAAAAACGAGAAAAATAAAATAAGTCAAAAAATAAATAAATAAATAATAATAATAAAATAAATAAAAATAAAAAAAAAAAAAAATAAAAAATAAATAAAAATAAATAAGAATAAATAAAATCGAGAAACTAACATTAAGTTAACTTAAAAATCCTTAAAAAAATAAATAAATAAATAAATATATTAAGTTGATCTAAATAAAAATAGATAAATTAGTTAAGAAAGTAGATGGTTATAATAATAATAAAAATTAATTAAGAAAGTAGATGGAATATACTAAAAAAAAGGGGGAAGGGAGCGGAAAAAATGACTAGGAAGAGAGTGTTGGGACCCAACACCTACTGATTTTCCAGCCATCTTCTCTATTGAGATTGCTCAGCCTCTTTTCAATCTCAAGCACTTCCCTAAATTTCTGATGATGGAAGTGCGAAACCTTAGCAATAACACTAGCCTCCTCAATGCAAACATGATGATTGGTTTTCTCAGCATGCTCAGCTAAAGCGGAAGACTTAGTTTGCCTATGCTTAAGGTCTGTTGCATGCTCACTAATCCTTTGATTAATGGAGCGACCAGTCTCCCCAATATAGGGGGTCCCACAGGAACAGGGGATCATGTACACACCTTTCATATCTTTAGGGTCGATAGGATCCTTCACTGATCTGAGGGACATGCGAATGGTGTTCAGGGGCCTAAAGGTCATAGGGACACTATGCATCCTGAGAATCCTTCCAATCTTATCAGTAGTCCCCTGAACATACAGAAGATGGACACCTGGAACTCGTTCCTTCCGTTCCCTTTGAGCCAGAGAATTCTTGGAAGCTTTAAGGAAAGCCTTCTGACCCATGTATCTACTATAACCATTCTCAACAAAGACATCAAGGAGATGGGATTTTTCTTTCTCAAAACTCTTCTTATCCGAGATCCTTAGGGCCCGAGTAGCAAGGGTATTGAGAACACCCATCTTTTGAGCCAGGAAATGGTGGGAACTGGCATGAAGATATTGCTCAGTATGCGTTTTCTTCCGAAAAACTTGGTGGGCGAGGGAACCATCACTATTCTTAGAAATAAGAATATCGAGGAACGGAAGGCAACCATCAACTTCCTGCTCCATAGTGAACTTAATGGCTGAGGATTGATTGTTGAGATGATCGAAGAAGAGACCTAATTCTTCTTGGCCGTGAGACCAGATAACATTGGTGTCATCCACATATCTTTTCCAAAGCTTTGGCAAGAGCCGGGAAGAGTTTAGAGCCTTGGACTCAAAATATTCCATGAAAAGATTAGCAACAATAAGGGAAAGGGGTGAGCCCATGGTAACCCCGCAGGTTTGCTCGAAGAAATCTTGCTCAAAACAGAAAAAGGTAGAAGTGAGACAGATCTCAACTAACTTAGCAGTGTCACGATCTGTTAGGTGGTTGATCACCTCCATGGCCTCATTAATAGGGATGCAAGTGAACAGGGAAACAACATCAAAACTAACAAGAATGTCCCCAGGGTCAAGCTTGATGTCCTTGAGCTCCTCAATAAAGGAAGCAAAGTCTTTAACGAAGGACTCCGTACGACCAACCAAGGGCTTAAGCTTTAACGCAAGGAACTTAGCAAGAAGGTAGGCAGGACCTTCAATGGTGTTGACAATGGACCTTAAGGCAGCTCCATCCTTGTGAATCTTAGGGAGACCATAGATTCTAGGAGTGATAGGGTTGCTTTCAATGAGTTTATGGTGCAGGGAACTCATTGAGCTAATGGATTTAATGGCAAGTACCACATTCCTAGCAACCTTCTTTAAAGGATTCTTGGGAAGCTTTTTTTAGCTACCACTATTATGAAGATGATCCAACATCTTGCTGTGGTAATCGACCTTGTTAAGAATGATGGCAGCACCACCCTTGTCTGCCTTTAAAACAATGATATCCTTGTTCTGGTTTAAGGATTTGAGAGCTACTGATTCTTCCTTGCTAAGGTTGCTCTGAGGGGGCTTAGCCTTTCTCAATACAACCACAATTTCTTGCCTAATAGTATCCTTGATCCTATCAGGTAAACCTCTGATCCAAAACTCTATGTCACAAATGATATCATCCACAGGGATTTTCTTCGGGGCTAAGGAAAAATTTAAACCTTTACCCAAAACTTTAAAAACAGAAGGGGGAAAGGAGAAACTGGAAAGATTTATAACCTTATTATTAGAACGAGAAGAAAGGTAATGATTATTAACACCATTCTTATTATTCTCCATGTTAGAAATGTTTGTATTAAATACTGAATCCTTATTAATTGGATTATTAGTATTTTTATTATTAATGAATTTATTATTATTATTATTATAACTATTATTATTGTTAAAATTATTAATATTATTACAAATATTAATGTTATTCTTATTATTCATATGATTATTATTATTCTTATTAACAATATTATTATTAATATTCATATCATTATTATTATTTTTATTAATAATGTTATTATCATTATTCATATCATTATGATTATAATTATTAATATCCTTATTAATAATGTTATTATTATTATAATTAATATAAATATTATTAATATTATTATAATATAATAAACCACCAAAGACCAGAGGGCGGGGAAAGGGGACCGAACCCTCTCTGACCACATCAGACCGGCATGCCAAATTGACTACGGGCACTGCGGTCTTGCTATGCACTGAGGAGCGACCAGAATTAGGTGACAACGAGCACGAGACCACCGGATCTGAACCCACGCTGACCAACCGGCCTGCTAATTCGACTCCGGGCTCTGCGGTCTTGCTATGCACCGAGGAGCGACCACAATTAGGTGACAGTGAACACGAGACCACCGGATCTGAACCCACACTGACCAACCGGCCTGCCAATTCGACTCCGGGCTCTGCGGTCTTGCTATGCACTGAGGAGCGACCAGAATTAGGTGACAGTGAACATGATTAAACCCACCTGCCAAATCAACCTTCGAGGAACCGGAATTATCAATAGGAGCCCGCGTATTCAGAACCACTTGATCAGAATCCATGCTGACCACACCAAACCGGCCTGCCAAATCACCCCCTGGCTTCAAGGACCTTCTACGCAGTGAGGAAACAGAGATATCAATAGGTGAAAGTGTAGATAAAACCCCCAGATCAGAAACCTTCAGCGCTGGCTTGGAACCTGAAGATGGCATTGACAGAGAGCTACCCACAGCCAGGTTGCTGTCAAGCGATACCTGACTCACGCCAGGAAAAGAATAGCGATCTGGATGATTGGCGACAGGAGGAGAGCACTCATTATCACCAGAGTGATTTCCCTCAACGCAGAAACCGGGAAGAACGCTCTCCTGGGAACCAAACCCCAATCTGCAGGGTGTAAGGACAGCTCGGTCATCTCCTGAGCTGCCAGATAACCAATTATTAAGCGCTGAGATTTGACCAGAAGAGATACGGCTACGGGAAGCTGCTCCCACGGATCTATCAAGAACCGCTGAATTTCCAGCTAGCCTTTGAAACTTAGAAGCTTGATTCTGCTTCCGAATCTCCTCTAACCGAAGGGACTTCAGAGTTGAACATGCATCTATATAATATAATTATAATAAGAACAATAAAGACCAATTATTTATTATTTATTATAATTAATAACTATACAAATGATAGCAACTATATTCTTATATATTTATGATTATTATATTAATATTATTATAATAATATAAACTCATAATTTATTATTATTATTATTATTATAATTCTTAGACTTTAGTATTTTTAATATTTATCTTAGGGTTTGTATACATAGGCTTAATTATTATGAGTATTTAGGATTATTAATAACTATATAAATAACTATATACGATTATTAGTAAGTATATAAATATTAACAACAAATTATTTATATATATTATTGTATAACTATTATATTAATATTATAATAATTATATAAACTCCCCAAATATATTAATTAATAATAATAAGAATATGTGATAATAATATTAGATTATCATTATATTATTTAAATAATCTAATAATATAAAATTATAAAAAAATAATAACAATTATATTGTATAATAATAATAATAATAATAATAGATTATAATATTATAATATTATAATATTATTATAATTATATACAAATATAATTATTATTATAATAATAACATTATTATTATTATTATTATAATATTGTAAAATATTTATATAATAATATATAGAAATAATCCGGTTGTTAATATTTATATAGTTATTAATAATATTTTATTATAATATTATAATAATATTATCTTATTATTATATTATTATCATAATATACAATATAATAATAATAATAAT
The DNA here is from genome assembly GCA_031772625.1 of Pinus tabuliformis. Taxonomy (NCBI): domain Eukaryota; kingdom Viridiplantae; phylum Streptophyta; class Pinopsida; order Pinales; family Pinaceae; genus Pinus; species Pinus tabuliformis. Next base: position 502,104,272 of record CM062804.1, on the reverse strand, counting down.
ATAATCAATATCATTATAATATTATATAATATTTATATAATAATATATAGAAATAATCTCGTTGTTAATATTTATATAGTTATTAATAATAGTTGATTATAATAATAATTATAATTAATAGCTATACAAATAATAGCAATTATATTCTTATATAATTATATATTTATGATTATTATATTAATATTATTATAATAATCTAAACTACTACTACTATTATTATTATTGAATTGAGGCTTCTCTAATCCACATCAATTTTATGAGAGATTTTTCGGCGTAAATCACATGAAATTTCTTTTGTCCACGCTTTTCGAACCCACTAGTGTGGTTCATCGTCAGGACAAGTTGAAGAATCACTCTGAGTATTTAACATGCATGCTAGATCTAATTCTTCAAATTGTCCTGACGATGAACCACACTAGTGGGTTCGAAAAGCGTGGACAAATGAAATTTCAAGTGATTTACGCCGAAAAATCTCCTATAAAATTATTATTATCATGATTACACTTTATTATTAATATTACAAATATAATTATTATTATAATAATAATATAATCAATATTATTATAATATTATATAATATTTATATAATAACATATAGAAATAATCTGGTGGTTAATATTTATATAGTTATTAATAATATTTGATTATAATAATAATTACAATTAATAACTATGCAAATAATAGCAACTATATTCTTATATGATTATATATTTAGATTATTATATTAATATTATTATAATAATATAAACTCATATTATTATTCTTTTTTTTCACAAGAACGGTTATGGATTGTATTAGTTGATTGGCCTAAATGACAAAATTCTGGTTACAATGGGAGTTGTCCAGATCCAAATAGAACCGACCTCCTGAAGTACTGGGGGGTTTGTATTCCGCTTCCAGCGCTTTTTCAGTTCAACAATGGAGTTGATTTCTGTGATTTGCCCAAGCTTGAATATGCAAACAAACTAATTTAGAATCAGACAATAAAACATATCTATTGAAATGATTATGGAATTGGATCCCATGTTTCATCCCTGTCCCTTATCATTGCCCCGGCAGAGAGAAGTACAACTTTATTAGCTTCACAATCTGCTTCTTTGTTGTTGTCTCTCAATACATGAAAATATTTCAAGTTTTAGAATAGCTTCCCCAAGCTTCTGATTCTATGAATCAGCCTTGCTAATCTTAAGTCCCGGGGGGCAGTATTGGTCACCATGAGTTTTATGATCACTTGGGAGTCCCCAATTATGATTGCCTCCTTAATTTCCAAATTCAAGAGCATCTTGAGACCTTGGTAGAGGGCCAATGCTTCCGCTTGAATGCTGGAATTGAACCCCAGACCCCAGGAAAAGTTGTTGATCAGTATGCCTTCAGTGTTATTAACTGTTCCTCCTTCCCCAGCCTTGCCAGGATTTCCTTTTGCTGCCCCATCGAAGAAGAGATAATGCACCTTATGGTTGGAGATCCAGTCTTGAAATTCTTCCTTATTTATCCCCCTTATTTTCCATTCCTCAAGAGAGGTAATGTTTCTATCGGCTTGGCGGAATTGCAGGTTTAAGGAAGTCCCCCAAATAGTGTCGAGCTGACTAAGATTTGAGTTGTCTTTTTGATCCTCCAGGCATTCTTTTAGTTGTATCTTTATCTTAGCCACTACCACTTTGACATCGTGCTCGACGTTTCTGAAGGTTCTGCTGTTCCGCTCTAGCCAGACCTGCCAGCAACAAATTTTGAGGAGAGAAGACCAGGCGACCTTTATGACTTTGTTTTTTTGGGGGGGACCTGGATATATGTTCTGCCAGTTAGTGAAAAGATCAGTTATGGAGGCAGGAAGTTTGAAATTTGGATTCCAATGATCCATCAGTTGTCTCCAGACCTGCACTGCAAATTTGCAATTTAATACGAGATGCGTGATGCATTCCGCCTTCTCTCTGCACAAGGAGCATCTAGACGGGCCATAGAAACCATGCCTCTGCAGGTTCTCATCAGTGAGAATTTTTTTGTGGCATAGAAGCCAACTAAACATGTCTATCTTGGGCAGCGATGGGATGCCCCAAACAGTCTTCCATGGGGCCGGATCAGGAGGAACGTTTGGTATTGAGGCAAGGTTTGAATAGTCATGAGCAACAGTGTAGCCCGCAGTTAAGGAACCCCAGCCTCGCCTGTCTTTTCTGCGGATGTGCGAAGGGGCAGGTCCATTTAGCATAGCGCAGAGGCAATTAGCATCCTGAAGGAGTTCCGAAGGTGGATCAAATAATTTCTAGCCATTCCAACGCGTCCCTTCCCACTTGGAGATATCCCACAATGTGGATCTACCTGTGTCTGTTAGCCAATCACGCAACGTCTTCACAGAGGGGGAGTCACCGATCGGATCGCGATCCATTATGTGATCTATCCATATGTTAATTTTTTTCCATTTCCAGGGATCCAGTAGGCCTTGGAGCAGATCAGAGGGGCAGCTTTGGAGTTGAGTCTAGCAAATGAAGAGGTGCCTTGGGGAAGAGGCCCATCCAGACATCTTGCCCTCTCGCCTTTGAAGTATTTCCTCCAAAACGCTAGCTGAGCCCAGCCAGGCTTGGGCGCTATGATTTTCCAAAGAAGCTTGGCTCCCGTGGCGATGTTCTGCAGGGGGAGCTTCTTGAAGTTTATACCTCCCTCCATCTGAGGTTTGAGGACTGTCTCCCAATTGACAAGAGGGATTTTCCTCTCATTTTGCTTGCCCCCCTTCCAGAAGAAATTTCGAATGCGTTGGTCCATTTTCTGAAGAATGCCGACAGGAGCTAGAAGCACTGAGAACTGGAATAAGGGGAGACTGCAGAGAACGACTTTGATCAGGACTGACTTGCCTGCAATATTTAGCCAGTTAAAGCCCCATGCCTGGAGTTTGATCTTGAATTTTTCTAGTTGAGGAAGCCAATCCCTGCTATAGGCACGCTTGAGGAAGATAGGCATCCCTAGATACTTAAACGAGGTCCATACAGAGGAGGCAGCAAATCCTAAGCATCTGGCTATGGAATTAAGCATAGAGGGCGACGTATTCGAGCAGTAGATGTGGCACTTTCCCTTGTTGAGACTACTTCCAGACATCATGCCGAACTCATATAGAGCCTCTTTGAATTTGGTGGCTGAGTGGATCGAAGCGGCCCCAAGTAGCAGTGTATCGTCTTCAAACAGGGAATGATTTATATTCTGAACTCCCCTCACAATGCAAATCCCTGGAATCTCCTGATCTTGCATTTTTTTATTTAAGTGAAAGTTGAGAATGGAGGCTTGGATAACAAACAACAGAGGGGACAGGGGGCAGCCCTGCCTTAATCCTCTTGTAGCTTTAAAGAAACCAGCAGCTCTACCATTAATTAGAGGAGCTATCCATGGCTCCGAGATGCAAGCTCGGATCCAGTTTATAAAGCTCTCTCCAAATCCAAATTTTTGCAAAACATTCATTAGAAGGCTATGTCTAACATGATCAAAAGCATATGCTAAGTCCAGTTTGATGGCCATACCTCTTTCCTTGCACTGGTGACTTGATAGGATTACCTCTTGAACTAAAATGAAGTTGACCACTAGCTGTCTTCTATGAATGAAGCCCCATTGATTCTCTGGAATGATTTTAGGGAGGATGTGTTTCAGCCTAATAGCAATGATTTTGGTGATCAGTTTGTAGCCAATGTTACAAAGAGATATGGGATGAAATCTATTGAAGGAATTGGCACCCTTCTCCTTAGGAATAAGTGCAAGGAACGAGGAGTTTGTGCTTCCTCCAATTTTCTGACAGGCTTGCGATTTTTGGATCATTTTAAGGAGATCTTTTCCCACAATGTGCTAGCAGGATTGAAGAAACCTGGCAGAGAAACCGTCAGGACCTGGGGCTTTGTCTGGGTCCATGGCAAAGAGAGCATTTTTGACCTCGTCCATGGTGACTTTGGCTTCTAGATGGTGATTCATATCAGCTGAGATTGAAGAGGGAACCCCGTCCAGAAGACAAGAGTTCTGAGTCACATTCACCTCTTCGCTGTACAGATTTTGGAAATGGAGGAAGGCTGCTTGCTTGATGCCTGTAAAGCCTTTGTGGATAATAGGTTCTTCTTTGATTTCAGCTATGTAGTTGAAGCTTTTTCTGGCTTGAGATTGTTTGTGAAAATATGAAGTGTTTCTATCTCCTGCTTTGAGCCGAAGGTAGCGAGATTTAACCCTCCGTGTTTCCTCTTCGTCCAGGCAGGCTTTATGATATTGCTGTTGAAGATGGACCTCTTTGTAAAGAATTTCTTTGGAGATGTGAGCCTCCTTCGAGAGCAGATGGTGGACATCTAGCAGACTTTGGATCTTTTTCCTTTCAGTAGCTGGGTTAGGAAGAGTTTTGGCCCAACACTTTAGGGCAGATTTCACTCTTCTAAGTTTTTCTTCCCATATGAAAAATGGAGATTCGTTGACTGGCTGGGACCAACTTTGCTTGACTATCTGCAAGAAGCTAGGTTCTTTGATCCAAAGAGAGTTGAACTTGAAGGGGATGGGGCCAAGATCAGAGTGAGCCCAGAGGATCATCTTGATAGGGTTATGATCAGAGGTGCTACAAGGAAGAATATGCAGACTAGCATCTAAACCAAGCAAAAGGAAGGAACTTTGCACAAAGAATCTATCGAGCCTTGCTACAATGTGTCCAAGCCCTATTCTTTTATTTGACCATGTGTACTTACCTGAAATAGGCTTGATATCTAACAGATCCCAATCCTGAAGGAGATCCTCTGCCCATTCCCTTGTCGGGTCTCGCACAATGCTTCCTCCACGCTTTTCTGAAGAATGCAACGTGAGATTTAGGTCTTCTGCAATGATGGTGTTTTCTAGAGTGCCCAGATCTTCTTGGTTTCTTTTTGAGTCCCAGCAGGTCTTTTTTTCTCCAGCGTTGACTGGCACATAAACATTGAAGAGGCAAAAGATTTCTTTAGTAACTAAATGCTGCATCTTTAACGTCAACCAGTGGGTGGTTGAAATCTCGGTTATTAGCGAGAACATGCTATCATTCCAAAGGGTTCCCAGCCCTCCAGAGGCTCCTCAGGCTGAGATAGCTACTGCTTTGCTCTTATTCCAGAATTTTCTACTTGAATGAAGGAAGTCTGAGTCCTCCATCTTAGTCTCCTGGAGAAGGAGTATGTCCGGGGCTTCTATTCTTATTAAATTTCTTATAGGCTCTTCTTTGATTTTGCTCCCCATACCCCTACAGTTCCAGGAGATTATTTTCATTATTTACCTTCGCTTTGGTGGGCTCCCTTGGAGCCTTGATGCTGGTTTCTAGCCATCTTCGGTTTTTTTGCTAACAGCCTCTCCAAAGTTGGTTGGCTACCCTACAACTTGTCCTTGTACGTTTCATATTCCCTTTTGTCCCAATCTGTTTTGTTCCCTCTTGTAGATCTCCTTACAGAGGCTTGGGAATCTCCTATTTCTCCTTCCTCCTTCGAGTCTTCCGATTCTTGGTCCTCTTCCTCAACTTCTTCTGGAGTTCCTTTTGAGCTTTTTGCAATGCCTGAGTCCTTGGAAAGGTTGGGCTGAGTACCTTTCTCTGGAGTCACTGATTTCTGGGCCACGACTTCATGTGTGTCCTCTGGTTGAGAGCTAAGAGGATCAAACCTATTTTCTGGAGTAGTCTTAGGCGGGATCTGCTGAGCAGGGCCCTGATGAGGATCTTTACCGTTAGTGCCTCCCACCTTCTGTGCCTTGAGAGGAGTTCTAGATCGTTTGACTTCGTTCCAGCCGTCCTCCTTCCCTTGCTCAGTTTCCATGTAGGACGAATAGCTTCTGGCGAAGTGGCCATAAACATGGTATTTCTGACATTTGAAAGGCAACTGTTCATAGTCTAGTTTCTGCATGTGTGTCCAGCATTCTACCTTGATTTTGATGGCCTCTGGAAGTCCCACCTCTAGATATACCTCCATGCAGATCTTGGCAAAATCATATTGATCCTTGTTATTCTCTCGATCTATGAATTTCCCCAGGGCGTTTCCTATGTGCATCAATGAATCCCAATTCCAGTAATGCACTGGGAGGTTTGGAAGGTTGACCCACACTGGGATAGCTTTGGGTACATCTACAGCTGGATCAAAGTTTGGAGTCCATTTTTTCAGGTACAGAACATGAGGGCCCATGAAGTAGGGGCTGTTTCGAAAGATCAGGTCTTTGTTGCCCTTTGAGGTAAATTCGAAGAGGAAGAATCCTCGCCCCAGAAAGTAAGTGGTCACACTTTCTTTGATCAACAACGCCCAGTTTCTTTTGACCCAGCTCTCAGTGGATTTGGGGGATGGCCATAGTCCAGTGAACTGGCCGATAAGAGCTCTCTTGGACAAGGACAATGCAACTTGAATCGGGGTTTCCAGAGGGAGGGAGATCTCTGGAATATCGTCTAGTTTCTTGACGAATTTCACAGCTTCGACATTCTTCTTCTTAGGGAGACCTTCCAAGAGCCGGTTAAAGGCCTGCGCTGATGAGATCGGTGGGATGGGAGGGGAGATAGCTGCCTAGGGTGTGCCTAGCACCTCCATGGACACAAGCTCTGAGGGGAGCCTGCCAAAAACGATCAGAGGCAGCTCAAACCTCCATGGATCAGGCCGACCACATGGCAGGGGGAAATCTTCGTGCGAACACTCCCGCAGAGAGCTAGGCAGTGGAGTGTGGGCTTGTGCGCAGTCTGCAGGACATGCGAGGAGCAGATCTTAGGGGACAGAGCCGAGGGCTAGCCTGGTCTCTCAGAGCCGCAACAACTCATATTATTATTCTTATTATTATGCTTTATTATTATTATTACAAATATAATTAATATTATAACAATAATATAATCAATATTATTATAAAATTATATAATATTTATATTAATATTTATAAATTTATTTATAATATTTGATTATAATAACAATTATAATTAATAACTATACAAATAATAGCAACTATATTCTTATATAATTATATATTTATGATTATTATATTAATATTATTATAATAATATAATCAATATTATTATAATATTTATATAATAATATATAGAAATAATCTGGTTGTTAATATTTATATAGTTATTAATAATATTTGATTATAATACTAATTATAATTAATAACTATACAAATAATGGCAACTATATTCTTATATAATTATATATTTATGATTATTATATTAATATTATTATAATATTTATATAGTTATTAATAATATTTGATTATAATAATAATTATAATTAATAACTATACAAATAATAACAACTATATTCGTAAATAATTACATATTTATGATTATTATATTAATATTATTATAATAATACAAACTCATAATATTATTATTATCACGCATTATTATTATTACAAATATAATTATTATTATAATAATAATATAATCAATATTATTATAATATTATATAATATTTATATAATAATATATAGAAATAATCTGATTGTTAATATTTATATAGTCATTAATAATATTCTATTATAATAATAATTATAATTAATAACTACACAAATAATAGCAACTATATTTTTATATAATTATATATTTATGATTATTATATTAATATTATTATAATAATATAAACTCATAATATTATTATAATATTTTTATTAATATTTATATAGTTATTAATAATATTTGATTATAATAATAATTATAATTAATAACTATACAAATAATAGCAACTATATTCTTATATATTTATATATTTATGACTATTATATTTATATTTATATAATTATTAATAATATTTGATTATAATAATAATTATAATTAATAACTATACAAATAATAGCAACTATATTCTTATATAATTATATATTTATGATTATCATATTAATATTATTATCATAATATAAACTCATAATAATAATAATATTGTTATTATTATTATTATGCTTTATTATTATTATTACAAAGATATTTATTATTATAATAATAATATAATCAATATTATTATTATTATTATTAGGTTTTATTATTATTATTACAAATATAATTATTATTATAATAATAATATAATCAATATTATCTATATATATATTACATTAATATTATAATAATTAAATAAACTCCTAATATATATTAATTAATAATAAGAATAGCTTATAATAATATTAGATTATCATTATACTATTAAAATAATATAATAATATAAAATTATAAAAAAAATAATAACAACTATAATAATAATAATAATAATAATAATAATAATAATAATATAATAATATATTATTATTATTATTATATTATTATAATAATATATAAATTTAATTATTATTATTATTATTATAATATAAAATCATATTCTTCTTCTTTTTCTTAGGTTTTAGTGTTTTGAATATTTATTTTAGGGTTTGTATACATTGGGTTAATTATTATTGGTATTTAAGATTATTAATAATGATATAAATATTATCAAACACATTTAAGATTATTAATAACTATATAAATATTAACAACGAGATAATTTATATATATTATTATATAAATATTATACCAATAATATAAACTCCTAATATATATTAATTAATAATAAAACTAGCTCATAGTAATATTAAATTATCATTATATTATTAAAATAATATAATAAACCCCAAGGCATTGATATTATAAACCCCATGGAATAATAAAACTAAGGTATTAAAACGAAAATCCCAAGGGATTATGAACCTAGGCGAACAATATTAAAACCATCGGACTAATATTATAATCCCAACATTGTTAAACCCAAATATAAACACTACAAACACTAAAATAAACATGGTTTATTTTCATGGTGAGTCAATCTTTCTCAAAATGCGACATTCAACCAAGGGACTAATATTATAAAACCAACATTGGTAAACCCAAATATAAATACTACAAATTCTAAAATAAACATGGTTTATTTTGACAGTGAGACAATTCTTGTCAGAATGCGACATTCAACCATGGTTGATGATGTTTGACTATGATTGACAATGGTTTACCATGATTTATATCATCAACCAAATGGAATAATAAACCCAAGGGATCAATATTATAAACCCAAATGAATAATAAACCCAAGGGATTATGAAGCGAAGAGAATAATATTAAACCCATGGGAATAATATTATAAACTTCACATCGAGTAAAGGCAAATATCAATACTACAAACACTAAAATAAACATAGTTTATTTTGATGGTGAGACAATCCTTGTCACAATGCGACATTCAAACATGGTTACCATGTTTGACTATGATTTATATTATAAACCTAAGGGAATAAGAAAACCCAAATTTTGATATTATAAACCCAAATGAATAATAAACCGAAGGGAGTAATACTAAAACCCCAAGGGAATATGAACCCACGGCAACAATATTAAGCCCAAGGGACTAATATTATAAACCCAATATTCGTAAACCCAAATATAAATATTAAAAACACTAAAATAAACATGTTTTATTTTCATGGTGAGACAATCTTTGTCAAAATGTGACATTCAAGCATGGGACTAATATTATAAACCCAACATTGGTAAACCCAAATACAAATACTATAGACACTAAAATAAACATGGTTTATTTTGATGGTGAGACAATTCTTGTCACAATGAGACATTCAACCATGGTTGACCATGTTTGGCTATGATTGACAATGATTTACAAAGGATTAATACGAAGACCCCAATGGATTATGAACCCAAGGGAATAATATTAAACCCATGGGACTAATATTATAAACCCAACATTGTTAAACCCAAATATAAACACTACAAACACTAAAATAAACATGGTTTATTTTCATGGTGAGTCAATACTTGTCAAAATGCGACATTCAACGAAGGGACTAATATTATAAAACCAACATTGGTAAATCCAAATATAAATACTACAAATACTAAAATAAACATAGTTTATTTTGACGGTGAGACAATTCTTGTCACAATGCGACATTCAACCATGGTTAACGATGTTTGGCTATGATTGACAATGGTTTACCATGATTTATATTATCAACCAAATGGAATAATAAACCAAAGGGATTATGAAGCAAAGGGAATAATATTAAACCCATGGAACTACTATTATAAACTTCACATCGAGTAAAGGCAAATATCAATACTACAAACACTAAAATAAACATAGTTTATTTTGATGGCGAGACAATCCTTGTCATAATGCGACATTCGAACATGGTTCACCATGTTTGGCTACGATTTATATTATAAACCTAAGCAAATAAAAAAACCCAAATTTTGATATTATAAACCCAAATGAATAATAAACCGAAGGGAGTAATACTAAAACCCCAAGGGAATATGAACCCAAGGGAACAATATTAAGCCCAAGGGACTAATATTATAAACCCAATATTCGTAAATGCAAATATAAATATTACAAACACTAAAATAAACATGTTTTTTCGTGGTGAGACAATCTTTGTCAAAATGTGACATTCAAGCATGGGACTAATATTATAAACCCAACATTGGTAAACCCAAATATAAATACTACAAACACTAAAATAAACATGGTTTATTTTGATGGTGAGACAATTCTTGTCACAATGCGACATTCAACCATGGTTGACCATGTTTGGCTATGATTGACAATGGTTTACAATGGATTAATACGAAAACCCCAAGGGATTATGAACCCAAGGGAATAATATTAAACCCATGGGACTAATATTATAAACCCAACATTGTTAAACCCAAATATAAAGAGTACAAACACTAAAATAAACATGGTTTATTTTCATGGGGAGTCAATCTTTGTCAAAATGGGACATTCAACCAAGGGACTAATATAATAAAACCAACATTGGTAAAACCAAATACAAATACTACAAATACTAAAATAAACATGGTTTATTTTGACTGTGAGACAATTCTTGTCACAATGCGACAATCAACCATGGTTGACGATGTTTGGCTACGATTTACAATGGTTTGCCATGATTTATATTATTAACCAAAGGGAATAATAAACCCAAGGGAACAATATTAAGCCAAAGGGACTAATATTATAAACCCAATATTCGTAAACCCAAATATAAATATTACAAACACTAAAATAAACATGTTTTATTTTCATGGCAAGACAATCTTTGTCAAAATGTGACATTCAAGCATGGGACTAATATTATAAACCCAACATTGATAAACCCAAATATAAATACTAAAAACCCTAAGACAAATATTATAAACATTGAAATAACATGATGTACCATCATTGATTTTCATATTGAGACAATCCTTATCACAATTCCATGTTGGACCATGGTCGATATCATAAAAAACCATGTTTGACTCAGGAATAATAAACCCAAGCTATTGATATTATAAACCCAAGGGATTAATACTAAAACCAAAGGGATTATGAACCAAAGGGAATACTATTAAACAGGAGGAACTCATAATATAAAACCAAGGGAATAAAAAACCCAAGGTATTGAGTATAATAAACCCAAAGGAATAATAAACCAAAGGGATTAATATGGGAAACCCAAATGAATAATAAAATGAAGGGATTAATACTAAGACCCCAAGGGATTATGAACCAAAGGGAATAATATTAAATCCAAGGGACTAATATTATAAACCCAACGTATATAAACCCCAAGACAAATATTATAAATGTTAAAACAAACATGATCGACCATCATTGATTTTCATATTATAAACCTAAGGGAATAGTAAACCCAGCTTATTTACATTAATACTAAAATCCCAAGGGATTAATACTTAAACTCCAAGGGATTAATACAAAAACCACTAGGGAATATTGTTGGAAATAATACTGAGAGGGGGGGGGGGGGGGGCTGAATCAGTATTATCAAATCAATAAGACTTTTTCATTTCCATATTAAGATTCATATACGCGGCTTCAGTTCAGGATATCCACGTATATACGCGACTGTGTTAAATGGAACTAGCGTACATACAGTAATCTTATGATTCAGTTGGTTTATCTTCAGTGAATGCATCAGAACATTATTAACCATATTAATAGTAAATAGGAGCAGTATAACAGAATAGATCATCACACATAAGCCACACACATGAACACCATGATATAAGGTGGAAACCCAATGTGGGTGAAAACCACCTGCTGCAATTTGTTTCTATCTTCCTTTAATAAGAAACTTCTTTTACAATGTACTGGTGCAGTCCTTTACCAGCATGCAGGCTGCAACCTATAGAGGGCTACAACCCTCTTAGCTCTTGTACTAGCCGATCCATTTACTAGTACGTAGGCCCCAGCCTATAGAAGGCTCCAACCTTCACTCGTTTTCCAGCTGCTCCTGGAAGGGAGCTACAACCCCTGGCTCTTGTACTAGCCAATATGTTTACCAGTATGTAGGCGCCGGCCTACTGAACTCTATGATCATCCCAGGACCACGTTTCATACATTTTCATACTGGATCCATAAAACAATCACCATTGCAATATAACCTACATCATCAATCTCTGAATTTCCCAATACTGAAACTTTGTCAACAACACAGTCACCAAAACACAGAACAGACAACATAAATCTGTAACAAGAATGAGATCCAACTCCATCTTCAATTATCATACTTCATACTGTATACACTACTCAGACGAACCCAACATGCGTGTATATGTGCTTTTACCAAAGACAACCCGCGTACAGATCTGCAAATTCTAACTTATAACTTTGCAGCTATTTCAGACATCAAAACATACCCAGAACATAACATTCATACAATAAACATGCGTCAATGGATCTAGTCTATCCATAATCAAACCATATAAAGATAATCATTCCAAGCCTTGAGATCCCGTTCCATCGTTCATCATCCTCCACATGAGTGCAACCTTGGTTCAGATCAAGCAAGGCATCACCAACCCATAACCAGCATCTGGATCTCACACTTCATCAGATATTCATCACTTTCACACCTGCTCTTTGGCCTAATGATTTTCTCCTTATATAGGTTTAGGCTTCTCTCAATACCATGGTCCAAAACCATGTAGAAACAATACTAGGGACCCAATACCTGGGTTCAACACTTCGAACGCAATACCAAGGACCAAAACCATAGGTCTAAATACCACAGACCCAAAAATAAGCTTTCCCACATGTATGCGCTTTTCCTTCTATGAACTTGCGTGTGTACGTATACGTGCCTTTTGCTCTGCTTACTCGCGTGTATACACGCTTTCATCAAGTCTAACCTGTGTATACCTTTCTTTTGACCTACTGCACTAGATCTGCCATCTGGTTAAGTTGCCATCACCTGTATCATACCTCCGAGTGAGTTGCCATCAAGGACAACACGTGTACCATAATGCCAACAATCTCCCCCTTTGGGCTTGATGGCAACCACTACACCAAGTCACTCTCCCCCTTTGACATCAAGGGCAAAAAGCGGACCAAGATATTCTCTTCTTGATCTCCATCTGTTGTCCATACTCCCCCTGAGTACCTGCTGGAATCTCTGATGAGCTCCCCCTTTGTACATGCCAAGATGTACCAATCCGTCCATGCTCCCCCTGAGCATAAGATGACTCTATACATACATCAATCTCCCAATCAAGTGGGAATACACTATTTTTGACTCATCCACCCTACCAAGTGGGGATATACATGACTCATTACATCATCCATCCTATGCATAGTGGGGTAACAAAATACATCATATGACTCACGAAGACCAAGGACCTAAACAAGACCATGATAGTTATTAGCAGCTATCATACATCATATGATCTACATTATAAGCATATAGCATCCAGACCTGTAACCTGCAATCCATTCTTTTAGTCAAGCAAGATATGTCAATAAGCATCATCACCAAAGACTTCTAACCATAATGCCAACAATGCATTATTTGAAGTATATGCTCCCCCTGAACCTGTGCCATGCCATCATCAAAACAGTGACTGAACCATATCAGACTTCTGTACTGTTGCTTTTCTTCAGAACATCATATACGCGACTGTGCAGCATATAACTCGCGTATATACGTGACTTGTCTTCATGAAACAAGCGTATGAGATTTAGAACACAGAGGTTCCACATTTACAACTTCCTCTGAGTCTGTCATGTCTATGTATACTGCTATGCCACATATTTCTGGCTGTACTTCCTTTTTCTTCCATATCTTCAACTGTGATGATGTTTTCTTCTTTCGGTTTGGTGTCCACAATCTTCTTCTGCATTCTTTCGCTATATGTCCAGGCTTGTTGCATGCATAACATCTTACATGTTTCATATTCCTCCTAAAACAGTCAATGGCTTTGTGACCAAACATATTGCAAGCAAAACAATATCCCTTAAAGTACTTGGAACATGATGATCTTTCTGTTTGACGGTCTTGAACCATTCTACTTCTACATCTGGCTGCAACATGTCCAAGATTATGACATACATAACATTCAACATTATTCAGTGGAGGAAATAATCGTCTATCACTTCCATAGTTAGGAGCAACGAATTGTCTTTGAGGAATTTCTTTCCTTGGTTGTTCCTTGTTGAGCATTTCAGATTTCTCATTAGAGTTCCTTGCCTCACCTTGTGAGCTAGATTCACCTTCAACAGATTCATAAAAACCAAGGCCAGTTTTGATAGCAGGAGATCGTTGACTACTAAGAATATCATCCAAAATCTTAGTACTGTCTTGAAATCACAATAGTTTATCCTTTTCTTCTAATTTACTTTTCAAAATATTTACCTCAACCTGATGATATTCTTCCTTTTCCAGACATTGCTTCTTCAAAATTTCTTCAGACTTTCTTCCTTCTTCCACTTGCTGCCTTAGTTTGAGAATCTCATTTTCTTGCTCTTCATTCAGCACCTGCAGCATTTGTCGTACTCTGGAGGCACATTCCAACTGAGCTTTTAAGCTGATAATTTCTTCTTTGAGGGCACTCTCCCTTTTGCTAGGTAGATCTTCTTGATCTATGATTTTATCTGATGCTTCATTTGCTTGTCCATCTTCAATCTGAGGTGATTCAGAATCTAAATACTTACTTCCACTCACCGGCAGGCTGTCATTGTTCTTTTGAGTTGTCTTCTTCTTTTGACGCGCTTTCTTTCCCATTGTTCTACGGATCTCCTTCAAGCGATCAAGCTTCTACCGAAGGACCTACTCTGATACCAATTGTTGGAAATAATACTGAGAGGGGGGGGGGTGAATCAGTATTATCAAATCAATAAGACTTTTTCATTTCCATATTAAGATTCATATACGCGGCTTCAGTTCAGGATATCCGCGTATATACGCGACTGTGTTAAATGGAACTAGCGTACATACAGTAATCTTATGATTCAATTGGTTTATCTTCAGTGAATGCATCAGAACATTATTAACCATATTAACATTAAACAGGAGTAGTATAACAAAACAGATCATCACACATAAGCCACACACATGAACACCATGATATAAGGTGGAAACCCAATGTGGGTGAAAACCACCTGCTGCAATTTGTTTCTATCTTCCTTTAATAAGAAACTTCTTTTACAATGTACTGGTGCAGTCCTTTACCAGCACGTAGGCTGCAACGTGTAGAGGGCTACAACCCTCTTAGCTCTTGTACTATCCGATCCATTTAGAAGGCTCCAACCTTCACTCGTTTTCCAACTGCTCCTGGAAGGGAGCTACAACCCCCTGGCTCTTGTACTGGCCAACATGTTTACCAATACATAGGCGCCAGCCTACTGAACTCTATGATCATCCCAGGACCACGTTTCATACATTTTCATACTGGATCCATAAAACAATCACCATTGCAGTACAACCTACATCATCAATCTCTTAATCACCCAATACTGAAACCCTGTCAATAACACAGTCACCAGAACATAGAACAGACAACATAACTCTGTAACAACAACCAGATCCAACTCCATCTTCAATTATCATACTTCATACTGTATACGCTACTCGGACGAACCCAACCTGCGTGTATACGCGCTTTTACCAAAGACAACCCGCGTACAGATCTGCAAATTCTAACTTATAACTTTGCAGCTATTTCAGACATCAAAACATACCCAGAACATAACATTCATACAATAAACATGCGTCAATGGATCTAGTCTATCCATAATCAAACCATATAAAGATAATCATTCCAAGCCTTGAGATCCCGTTCCATCGTTCATCATCCTCCACATGAGTGCAACCTTGGTTCAGATCAAGCAAGGCATCACCAACCCATAACCAGCATCTGGATCTCACACTTCATCAGGTATTCATCACTTGCACACCTGCTCTTTGGCCTAATGATTTTCTCCTTATATAGGTTTAGGCTTCTCTCAATACCATGGTCCAAAACCATGTAGAAACAATACTAGGGACCCAATACCTGGGTTCAACACTTCGAACGCAATACTAAGGACCAAAACTATAGGTCTAAATACCACGGGCCCAAAAATAAGCTTTCCCACATGTACGTGTTTTTCCTTCTATGAACTTGCGTGTGTATGTACACGCGCCTTTTGCTCCGCTTACCCACGTGTATACATGCTTTCATCAAGTCTAACCCGCGTATACCTTTCTTTTGACCTACTGCACTAGATCTGCCATCTGATTAAGTTGCCATCACCTGTATCATGCCTCTGAGTGAGTTGCCATCAAGGACAACACCCATATCATAATGCCAACAAATATGAACCCAAGGGAATAATGTTAAGCCCAAGGGATTAATATTAAAACCCCAAAGGATTATGAACCCAAGGGAATAATATTAATTGCAAGGGACTAATATTATAAACCCAATATTGATAACCCCAAATATAAATAATACAAACATAAAAATAAACATGGTTTATTTTGATCATGAGACAATCATTGCCACAATGCAACATTCAAACATGGTTGACCATGGTTGGCTATGATTGACAATGGTTGACCATGATTGATATTATAAACCTACAGGAATAGTAAACCCAAGGGATTAATACTAAAACCGCAAGGGATTATGAACCCAAGGGAATAATATTAAACCCAAGGGACTAATATTATAAACCCAATATATATAAACCCTAAGACAAATATTATAAACATTGAAATAAACATGATAGACCATCATTGATGTTCATATTGAGACAATACTTATCACAATTCCATGTTGGACCGTGGTTGACATAATAATAAACCATGATTGACTCAGGAATAATAAACCCAAGCAATTCATATTATAAACCCAAGGGATTAATACTAAAACCCCAAGGGGTTATGAACCAAAGGGAATACTATTAAACAAAAGGGACTAATAATATAAACCCAAGGGAATAATAAACCCAAGGGATTGATATAATAAACCCAAAGGATTATTATTTATTTTCATGCTGAGACAATCCTTGTCAGAATGTGACATTCAAACATGGTTGGCTATGACTGACAATGGTTTACCATGATTGATATTATAATCCTAAGGGGATAATAAACCCAAGGGATTAATATGAGAAACCCAAAGGAATAATAAAACAAAGGGATTAATAGTAAGACCCCAAGGGATTATGAACCCAAGGGAACAATATTAAATCCAAGAGACTGATATTATAAACCCAACGTATATAAACCCTAAGAAAAATATTATAAACATTAAAATAAACATGATCGACCATCATTGATTTACATAGTGAGACAATCTGTGTCAATGCGATGCTGGACCATGATTGAACATAATTGATTTTCATATTGAGAAAATATTTGTCGCAATGTGCTGTTGGACCATGGATGACCATGGTTGATTTTCATATTGAGACAATCTTTGTCCCAATGTGACGTTGTACCATGTTTAACCACGGATGACCATGGTTTTCATAATGTGACATTGGACTAAGAGACCATCTTTGTCACAATGTGACCATGATTATTGACCATGGTTGACCATGATTAAGAATGGTTGATTTTCACACTGAGACATCTTTGTGACAATGGGATGTTGAACCATGGTTGATTTTCATATTGACCATGGTTGACCATGATTGACCATGATTGATTTTCATTTAAGACAATATTTGTCACAATGTGGCACTTGACCATGGTAGACCATGATTGAAGATGGTTGACATGGCTTATTTTCATATTGAGACAATAATTCTTATAATGTGATGTTGGACCATGTTTGACCATGAATGACCATGCTTGATGATGATTAGCCATGGTTGATTATCGTATTGAGACAATCTTTATCACAATGTGACGTTGGACAAAGAGACAATATTCTTCACAATGTGAACATGATTATTGACCATGGTTGACCATAGTTGACATGACCATGGTTGATTTTCACATTGAAAAAATATTTGTCAAAATGCGACGTTGAAACATGGTTGACCATGGTCGACAATGGTTGACCATGGTTGATTTTCATGTTGAGGCAGTTCTTTCACAATGTGATGTTGGACCATGGCTGACCATGATTGACGATGGTTGATTTTCATATTGACCATGGTTGACCATGATGATATTATTTAATGCTATTAATATTAATAATTAACGTTAAAATTAATATTTATAAATATTAATAATATTAAAAGTAATATTAATATTAATAATTAATATTAAAATTAATATTTATAAATAAATGAGAGTACCGTTCACATTAATCACATTATTAGGATTTGGTCGACATTTCGAACCAACTAATGTGGTTCATGCACATTAGTTGGTTCAAATTGTCGACCAAATCCTAATAATGTGATTAATCCGAAAGGCACTCTCATTTACAATATTGTTCACAAAAGCCTAATATCTAACATTTATAAATAGTATTAAAACTTAATATTAAAATTTTATTAATATTTAATGTTATTAATGTTGATGGTATATTATATTAATTAATTAACTAATTAATTAATATAATATCAATAATATTAATAAATTAAAATAATAATAATAGATAAGATTGTAAATTAAAAAAATTTAATATTATTTTTAATATTAAATGTTGATGATATTATTTATAATAATAATGTCAATGTCATTAATAATTTTAATATTGTTAATTAAATGTTATGAATATTAATATTGGAGATCTATAATTGAATGCATAATTTATTATTCTAATTATATTCATTGCCTATTTCAATTTATTCTTTTAATCTATTTCATATTTTGATTTTTGTTTAGAATTGCATTTCAAAAATTATTATTTAACAAATATATTTCAAAGCTTACTCATTCACTAGTATTGATATCTATAATTTTTCAAATTAAATTTAATCTACTTTACATTTTAAAATTTTGATGTTCAACAAAGATAAATTTTAGAATTATATTTCAATATTTAATATTTTTCAAAAATAGATACTTATCATTTATTAATTGATGTTTTGTTGTTATTTTCCACTTGATATTTTAAAATTTCTATGTTTAATAAAAATAAGCTTTACAATTACATTTCAAAATTTGTTGTTTCACAATGGACATGGATAATTTGATACATATCCATTTTTTCCATTAATTTTAATATACACTTCATATTTTAACATTTCTATCCTTAATAAAGACAAAATTAATATAATATTTCAAAATTTTATGTGTTATTATTACAACTTGGAATCCATATATTTATGATGTGTTGTTATTTTGGAATTTACATCAATTTTTTTAATGTTTTTCTACTCTTTCAAAACCATGTATATTTATAATGTTGTATTGTTCTTTCCCACTTTACATTCTAAAATTTATGTTTAGTGAAACTATAAATTTTTAAAAGTAAGCTTCAAAATTACTATTTCACAAATATGGACATGTATAATTTAATAGATACACAAGATATTTAATTAATTTTATATTCTATGGCCTCATATGATAATTTTATTATAAAGATACATTTTCAACATTTATAATTTCATAAACATGGGGATAAACAATTTTGTATTTATATATTAATATTCTTTTTTTTTTCCCTATTAAATTTAAATATATACTAAGAAATTTTTTTCTTCTATGTATGAGTGTGTATTATGAAAAAATATTGATTATTAATAAGCATTTTGTAACTACTAATATCATTTTTCATTACTATATTATACCTGAAAATAAATCATTCGGAATCAAATGCAAATCACTATAAGACTTCATCATCTATTTCAATTTATTTTTTTAATCTATTTCATATTTTGATTTTTTTTTAGAATTGCATTTCAAATATTATTATTTAACAAATATATTTCAAAGTTCACTGGTTCATCAGTATTGATGTTTATAATTTTTCAAATTAAATTTAATCTACTTAACATTTTAAGAATTTAATGTTTAACAAAGATAAATTTTAGAATTATATTTCAATCTTTATTATTTTTCAAAAATAAATACTTATCATTGCCTTAACATATATCATCCCAAATATCATCCCATATTTCCAAGATTTCGAACATATATCATCCCATGCTTCCAAGATTCAGTTTCAAAACCAAATGGACATAAACCCTTTTCCACATAAAAATTCAGAATCAAGGGCACTCGAAATTGCAGATGAGAATCTCAAAACTAAAATGATTTTTGGCATCCCACGAAAGAGTTTAAGCTCAGCAATCTTTCAAACTTTGGCCATAAACTGTCGAACCCCATCATTCCAGAAATAATCCACTCCTCCTCCTCGAACCATTGAACATTTTTTTGAGAGGAAAAAACAACATCCATTAAAAGAACCATATAAGCTGTTACATTTTCTTGAATAGCGCCACAGAGGTAAAGATAGGAGTGGAAGAATCAGGATCACATCGCATCGCAGTAATTAACTGAAGGAGCAGAACCTGAAGAAAACCCCAAAAACATGTAGGAGTGGTTTTTAAATAGTGTAAACGGATTATCAGGCGGAGGAAGAATGGTAATCGGTATTAGAGGCTGAGCACCCGATTCCACTTAGTGTTTGACATGTAGCAGTGAGTAGAGTGGGGAAACTGCTTCACCGAGTGTTTAAACCCCATGCGTGTTGGCAACCTGAAACCAATGTAAAGCGTTGGATCTATGGGAGAAGATCAACGACGGAGGAGGATAATGCGAAGGCCCATGAGTGCATCGGACGATAACTAGCTAGAGCCTAAGCCTGAGCCGCCTTGCGGAAGCTGGCGAACTTCCTCCATTTTCTGGGCTTGTCTACAATAACGTGATATTCGGGATCAAACTCAGCCCCCATCTGATCAAACAATTGTATGGCCCTCGTATACACGGAAAAACCATCTTCTTCCGCAGCAAAGCGACTGCTACCCATCTACGTCTTAGTCATGGCCCCCAGGGGAGCTGAGTCATGACAAACTTCCCCTCCAGCATCGAAGTGAGTCATACCATGAGCAAGCCGATTGAACAATGAGGCAGGCCAATGACCTATATTCTCACCGTTGAAAAATAAAGCCCATACCAGACCTGTGTCTTGCGTCATTCGTTGTGCATCCAATAATATTTTACTTATTTAGCTTTTATTTGGCATAAAATTGACACATCAAAATACACATTTCTTACGAGGTCAAGCATTAGAGAAAACTCATCCTGTTCCCCTCCAATCTCCGATACTGGCCCCATTTGTGTAACGCCGGGTCGAATGTCAGTGCCATCAGCTGCCACAAATCCTGGACATTCTAGATCATAGCATCCGTTTAGGTATCTTTCGGACTGCATCAAGGATGCATTCACTTATCAGCCATCTGCATCATGGCGCCTTCTTTAATACATCAACTAAACTTGGTACTATGTAATTACCATGTAAAGAATGAATAACATTGGTTCAGCAGTATCATAATCTTTCTCATTGACCTGCGAAAATTATTTAACAGCTAGCAGTATTTTAGTGACTGTTCCCTTAATCAGAAAGACAATCTTATTATCCATATCAATTACGTCTAAAATCTAGCATTAAATCTCTTCATTTACATCATTAAAAATTTAGCATGTAAGAAGAACAGTGATCAGGATGTAGCAGAACAAAACCTCTGCATCAAAGCCATAGCCTCATTTAGACTAAATGCAGAATGTAATGGCCACAGAGAAGATTGCGACGGAATTGATGTGTGAGAAAGCAATAAATATCATGCATCTGGTTAATGATTAGTTTATTATTTTTTTATTTACCCAATATCACATCGTTCGTATATAACATAACGGAATAAAATAAAAAGACAGTGAACTAATAACTAATTATTGTTTACTATATATATGATAAAAGTTACATCAAAATTTAATAGCACTTACATAAAATATATTATTTTCTAATGGGTGCTGGGGGGCTTGGTAGGTGAGATGGGGAGAGGCATTGAATGCAATCAAGATTGATACTTTCTTACAAAGATCTTGCTATTATAGTAATATGTTTTATTATTATTATTATATATTTTTGGGAGTTTAAGTTTTAGTGAGATGAACCATTTTGATGTGAATTTTTTTGGATCCATTACATTATATGATATTTTTGAGTAAAAGTTTGGAACAAACGTGCAATGTCAAAAAATAACTCTTTTTACTCTCTCCCTTTTATATAGAGTAATAATTTAAAATTTTAAACTTCTGTAAAAGAGCAATTTTCATGCCGTGTAACACTATTGGATCCGGAAGATTTTTGATATATTTTGTTAACATTATTTAAAATCACTTATCAAGCACACAGTTGTTTAACTCAAAAAGTTTGCGACAAACGTGTAATGTCAAAAAATAACTCTTTTTACCCTCTCCCTTTTATATAGAGTAATAATTTAAAATTTTAAACTTCTGTAAAAGAGCAATTTTCATGCCATGTAATGTGATTGGATCCGGAAGATTTTTGATATATTTTGTTAACATTATTTAAAATCACTTATCAATCACACAGTTGTTTAATTTTGCTGCATTGATAGGTACACCCTACTCTTACTGATGTTTTCTTATGTAGTCGGCTGCGCATTCATTATGAAGTCTTATAGTGATTTGCATTTGATTCCGAATGATTTATTTTCAGGTATAATATAGTAATGAAAAATGATATTAGTAGTTACAAAATGAGTATTAATAATTAATATTTTTTCATAATACACATTCATACATAGAAGAAAAAAATTTCTCAGTGTACTGCGATGCGGACTATTCTACTACATCAGTTTGATACCGCAAAAGGAAAAATCTTTTTTCATATCAGTGAGAATGGCGGTGAAGAGATTTATTAATGGCCATACCACCTCTGTAGCAGAAAAGCGTTTCCATACATCCGCCACCAGAAGAATTAATGTGAAGGTTCTGTCAAAATTTAATGCTGAAATTATGTTCATAGTTATTTGTTCATGCATGGTGATTGTTGTCTTCGAATTCTAGATTGGACAACGTCCTCAACTCTGAGACAGAGAATGCAATAAAAAGTTTTGGAAAGGATACAGAACGGAAAAAACCTAGCTGTTTGAAGAAAGGATCATAAATCATCTTATAAATTATGTAATTAAGAATGATGTGCGATCGCAATAAGAAGTCAAAAATATTAGGTATTCAGATTATAGAAAAATAAAATTTACTCATTGTACTTTTTATAGTAAACATTAAATTCAAGGCACAAATTTAAAGTCAAAAGTAAAGCAATATCAAAGAACAAATTCATTATGAGAATCCTCAAAGAACTAATGGCGGCTTTCTACTGAAAATGGTCCATGAAATCAGTTCCTATGTAGACTACACCATTGATGGTTATATGAAAATAATAACGCTCACGGGCGAGTGAAAGTCGTGATAATGATATGACATTTTATGCGGCAGACAAGTTTGACAGCATGGAAACAAAGAAACTAAATATAAATAATCAAATTACCCACAAAATTGTAAAGTGATTCACTGAATAATGAAAAACTACAACTGAAAAGACTGTCCAGATCCAACCTAAAATGTTCCTAAATCTACGCCAAGCCTTTTCACAATGGCCTTTCTCGTTTCATTTGATTTGACCAGCAGCATAGAGTTACAGTAACAATTACCAGAAAACCAGACTTCATATTGTTGATGATAGAGCATCTCCAAACGTGTTGTGTTTAGAATGTGGGAGATCTGCAGAGAGGACAAGTGCACCTCTGAATGGAATCACATCCTGCATTGGAGAAGAAACCAAAAAAACAATAAAAAATGGTAACCCATTAGGTCAAAACAATAATGAAAAAAGCAGCTAAAACTAAACCCTAGTTATTTACCTGTAGCTCCACAACGATTCGTTCATGGCGTCGAGCCGTGCAAGTTGAGTAAATGCTGACGATCCGTCCCTGTAACTTGGGAAAGCATTTGGAGAACGGCGGGGAGGAGCATGCCAGCCGAGGTATCTGTATACATCTTCATACGAAGGGGGAGGAGGAATGGTGAGAATGCCAACAGTCAAGAGTTTCATGATTAAATGATGGGATAACTGCATGTTGCCAGGTTGCGCATATGCAAGGAAAACTGTTGTTCCATCCTATATTGTTTCATATTTTTTTATTTTATTTTTTAATATTATTTTTGTTAATCCTTATATGTGGAGATAAATGAAAGGCATAGTAACATTTTAATCTCATTTGGTAAAAAATTAATTTAAGTAGGGTTTAAACACCCCTTTTAGATATGCAAGGAAGTTATGGCATTTAATTTTAGTCATTGATCTAATGGAGACTACAAGAATATACTGGCATCTTTGAATTCAGGCCATGTGATCAAAAATATTAATTAAGAAAATGATTAACTTGCCAATTCTGATAAGAAGGACACCTATCGGCGTAATTATGAAAACTAGGTCTTGTGTTTCATGGCAAGAATGTCGAAAACTATTCCAAAAAAATCAACTATTATTTGAAATTATTCTGAACATAATGCCTAGGGTTTTTGGTAAAATACTCTTGTTTACCTAGGCCAATCTTGAAACCTTGTTTACAGAACTCTAAGGCCATAGGCTATAAAATTTAAAGAAAACATTGATTTGCAAATAATTAATTGTAGAAATTTTGAATAATAAACACATATTCAATAGAGATTATCCCGATTATACACTATTGTGGAATACATGCATAATACATAACCTCCTCTACATTGATCATCAATTTAGTAGCATTAAAAATAATGAAACATCAATAGCATGCACACATTAACACAGTATGTAACCCGGGGAAAGCTTACAACTGAAAACCCCACACTATCTATATATTAATGATTGAGAACATGTAACAATACATAGTACAATACTCCTCACAAGTATCCAGAACTATCTCCACTTGTTACACACAAACTAGCTCAGATCTGATGCCTCAAATCTCCTCCACTGTTTGCTTGCCTCCACTGCACAACCCTGCAAGAGAATGAATGATGAATGGTTGATCCAAACTCCTATTTACCTTGTGAAAATCACTCACACTGGAAATCACGTGAGCACAGGCTATTCTACTGGGCATATGTTGTGAAATCCTCATGGGCATACTCAATACATTGCTTGTGCAAGATCTCATGCACAACTATAGTCACAACTGATAGCAATCTCAACCTCTAACACCTGTCTCCACTGAACTGTACATGCACTGAGTTAACTGATGTATTCTTCAGTTGCATTATGAGTTAATAATTAGTGAATTAATTAACAATCAATTCACACAACTCATCACTAGTGTATTCTTTAGTTAGACTAAATACAACTAGTTCAACTAAGTCAAACTGAACACAACTCCATCAACTCCACATCCAACTCCACAGAACACATATGCATGAGTTCTAACTGATGTCCTGCATGCAATAGCTCAAATGACTCACAAGAAAAGCGTATTTACTTCTGACAGCTGCATGTGTCACATCTGTAGCTCAAACTGAAGTGCTCCAAGAGGATAAGATAAAGTTTATAGTCTAAATATTATTATGAGACAATAATATTTGACTTTTCTATTTTTTACTAGCAGTCTAAAAATAGACTCTGATCACTCCTGCTGTGATCCAAAAATAGAAGTCCATCTATTTTTCCCAACATGACCAATCATCCATAAACAACATCCTGCAACTCATATACCATGATCCATATGTCTAAAAATAGACATAGTCTAAAAATAGACTTTGCGCCAAAAATAGCCTGCAGGCCCACTTAGTGAAGGCGACTCCTTTCCACTAAGCTCCATCATCTTGTTGCATTTTCAACATTAATGAGTAATAACTCAATGTGGAAAAATTTGGTGCTAGAATCTGGGTTGAGAGTCAACCGACACCACCATAATTTGAGAAATAGCCACCCATAATGAGAACATGGGTTGCATGCCATATAAAACTAGAAGGAAACAAACCTGTAACAGAAAGTGGAGGTAGGGTTAGGTAAACTCTATAGTTTTCAGAAAATCAAAGATGATAGAGAACAAGTTAGGGTTATAATAATATTACCTGTAGCGGCATGAGCATCCCTTTCCTCGTGGAACCCTGAAGAAATTTCCCAAATAATTTCATGAGTCAAACTAGAAAAATTACTAAGGAATTCTATAATTGATTCTTATGCGAATAGAAGTAGAAATTTGAGTTCGAAAGGTAACCTTTCCGACACCAAAGATTGGTGTTGATACCTCCAGCTAGTTCTCTCTCCAAACCTTTAACGCCCTAGGAAAGGAAACCCCTGCGTAAGTGGTGTTCGAGGAGGGTTAGTATAGTAATCAAGACCGACGAAAAAAATAACCAATGAAACCACCTGAGGCTATGTCTATATGAAGAATATTATTAGAGCATGGCACATAGTGGACCAAACCCATGAAGAAATAATCAGTTGCAGAGTAAGTTTTCCCTGAATGAAAAATTGAAAATGGATTGAAGTGAAGCTAAGGGGAGAGAGAGGTAGTTACCATTGTGACTCCTCTTTCCATCAGAACCGTCTAATTCCAAGCCCTAGTATGTCAACCATCAAATTAGAAACTGTATGGGACGATGATAGTACGACCATTAAACCTTATGTCAAAATTTTATAGCTAGACTTCGAGAGGGTTCGAAGGATCCAAATACCAAGTCTTATTATAAATATAAAGTATATATGGTAACAAATTAAATGACCAATGCCCAAACTCAGAATATATTCCACATGGTTGATGAAGCATAAGATTAATGTTATATCAATGAATCATAAGTTGTCATAAATTACAAGTAAGTTGAAAATACTGTGCTCACATCCTATAATGTAATGAATTTATAACCCAAATGTTCGGATAAATTGTTAAAAGGAAAATACCATAAACATATATAACTATGCTTGACATAATATTACACTACATACACAGTCATAATTTCATAATTTCTATTAAGATCAAGCGATCTTGACCCTAAGACTATGGAGATGTTACAAGTGGTATTAGAGCTAAAGGGTACAAGTAGTTGAGCCTATCTTGACCCTAAGACTATGGAGATGTTACAAGTGGTATTAGAGCTAAAGGGTACAATTGGTTGAGCCTATCTTGACCCTAAGACTAGGGAGATGTTGCAAGTGGTACTAGAGCTGTTGAGCCTATCTTGACCCTAAGACTATGGAGATGTTACACGTGGTATTAGAGCTAAAGGGTACAATTGGTTGAGCCTATCTTGACCCTAAGACTAGGGAGATGTTACAAGTGGTATTAGAGATAAAGGGTTCTACATTGTGGCTTACTTAATGAAAAATAATAAAAAACTAATGGAAAATAAAATAATAAAAAACTAATGGAAAATAATAAAAAACTATGTTGTGTTCCATACGAAAGAAGAATTGGAAATATGGCAACTCCACCCACAATACCAAAAGTGGTATTAGAGCTAAAGGGTCCTACATTGTGGCTTACTTAATGGAAAAGAATAAAAAACTATTTTGTGTTCCATAGGAAAGAAGAATTGGAAATATGGCAACTCCGCCTACAATACCAAATTCTGTGCCCTTACCTAAATCAAAATTTGAGATATGGGTACAACTACATAAAAAATTATGTTGTTTTAAACAACAAAATAGATTTGAGGGAAGAAATTACTAATTAAGAGCTGGAAATGAATAATAAATAATAAAAATTTTGTGTTATACAACTAAGGGAATGAAGAATATTGTCATGGTTATATTGAAAATAATTCTATTGCGTAAGTTAAGTTATCAAATACCAATAGGATTATTTTTGGGATACCCTTACATACAAGAACTGATATATTGAGTGCTTAGCAGAGAAAACAACGTTTTGGATGACTTAAGTATCAATAAATGTTAATTAGTAAATCATATCCCGTGACAGTCAGATAGTGAATAGAGAGAAGTTTATTATTTATAACGATAGGGAAGTGTATGGGTAGACAAATCAGGAGACATATATGTGTGTAAATGATTATTACATCCCATACTGTTAAAAAAATAAAAAATATTATATGGGTATGTTAAAAAAATAAGGTGGGGTGTTGCATATGAAATCACCTTGAAAAGTTCAAGGTTATCTTCATGACGATTATCTTTTTCTAGTTATGTTGATGGTGTTGGATTCCACTAACATTGTAAGGGGATCTCTCCGATGTGAAGTCCCAATTAGACCTCACACCATTTGGTGTAGAAGTCCCATCTGGTTATATGGTCTGACCACCATTGGAATGATTTAAAGATATGCCTTAGGTATCAACCAACATAAGAGAACAAACACTACTTTAGGGCAAAAAGAATGTGGGCTTTGTGAGACATCCAATGTAAGGTATACAATGGATACTTCCACAGCTGGTGAGGGAATCAAGCCACCAATTAGAAAAGTAATAGTACTATCCTAAAGGGGGACCCGGGGAAAGAAAAAGACTTGTTGAATGCCTACAAATTAGTCCACATAATAAACAAAAATCATTAAATCATAACAACACTCATTAAATAATAGACATAGATAAGCAACGAATTAGTTCATTAACTTAGTATGTAAATAAGGAAACATATATCATAAACATAACCAAAATAATCTAACTACATCTATGATACATGTATGAAGAAGTATCAGCTCATTGAGTTTTTTATTAAAAGTGTAAGATCCTAAGTACACTATTACATGAATGAAACACTATATCCAATAGTGGAACATGAAGCCACAACTTGCTTCTCCAAAGAATGATCTGTCTCCGAAAGCCCTTTTCTTGCGTTATGGAAAGCAATTTATAACAATTTACAATGACCTTTGAGCTTTCTCATGAATTTTTTACTTCTTTGATTGTTCATATTCTATACATGACTCATTACATTCCAATGTGTGGCTTTTCACATTCCACATGTGTCCCTTGGACTTCATCACATAACATTTATTACATAAGACAATTTACAAATGAGACAGTGGCCTAATAAGACAAAACTGACAATGGGACAAAGACCCATCAAAAGGATAAATCATTTTCTTCCTCTTGGAGTTCACTTGTGATGTAAGTGTTTGATGCTTTGAACTCCTTTGCAATGGCTTCAACCCAAACTAGAAATTCCCCTCTGTAGTGCATCTTCACCTCCAGTTCCTTCATCACTATATTCTTGGAGCTTGATTGTACATTATTCCGCAACCATAAGATTTCCATGTGCACTTTGACTGGTGCAAGGTATATTGAAAAATAATGTCTTTGGTAACCTCCAAGCCTTCCCATTCCATTGTATGCTTTATTTGTTCAATATATTCTCTGATCTCTTGGAATATGACTTATTTTCCTCTAATTTCTTTAAGATACCTGATGGTGGGCATCCCATGTTTCTATGTTAGAGACTTAAACCCATTATGCAATCAATTATACACAACTATAGTACTAGTTGACTATGCTTCAAGATGCGAGTAGTTCTATAGGTGGAGTCTCAATTGAACTCTATCTATATATACAATAATTTTATCCTTCTTTTCCAAATGTTGCAGAGCATTTTATTATTTGGCAGTCCACTCATGCATCTAGTCAACTGATCTATTTTCTATCTTTTGGAGTTTCACCACTTCTTGTGCATTCTTATGAATGTTAATGAGAGGATCCATGACCTCCTGTATAAGTATCATATCATCATATAGTTGTACCATGGTGTCCTCCATTAACCCCAACTCTTCTTGCATGCATGATTTCCATTCTTCGGTGTTGAAATTCTATGATGACAATTGTTGATTCTCTGTCGCAAGATGTTCTGCCTATTGCTTCACTACAACAAGTTATCTTCTCAACTTGAAATTTTCATTCAATAAATACTTAGAGCTATCTAGTGTCGTTGTAGCTAATTCAACATTTTCCAGCATGACTACCCTCATATTCCTTCTAGTGTTGGCAATTATCACCTTCTCTATAGACACTGAGACTGGATTTTGAGGATCCTTTGAGAAATATCTATTCCTCTATTGCACGATCCTCTTATTCAACTAATCAAACGTTACACTGCATACATCCATGACTCTGTCTGTTGGTGGAGGTGTGATCCCCATCTCTCCAAATGGAAGATGACCACCAGTGAGAGGATGTTCTCCTGGAGTATTTGGTTCTTCCTACATTGGCTGGATGGTATCTTCTTCCTCGAACTGTTCCTCTTCCAGCTCTTGATTCAAAAGGCCTTCTTCCAATCTCTATGTTTCTTCCTCCTCCTAGCAGTGCCTCTGTTGTTATTCTCTTATCCTCCTCTTCTCTTCTTCTTCTACTTGTTGCTTCTACAATAACTCATACTATTATCTCTTCCTCTCTTCTTCTTCTACTTCTCTCCCATCCTCCTCTACTTGAATGGTTCCTAAATTTAAAGGACCGAATTTGCATTTCTCACTGCTCTCGCTTGTTGAGGAATACCTTATACTTTTCTTGGGAGCTACATTATTTTCTTGAGGTGTTATCTCCTCCTCCTCCTGCACTTGTAAGTATTGAGCTAGTAGATCATGGGGTAAACTAGTCTCCATTACTGGATATGCCTTCATGTTGGCATTGTGCAAGTTCTTTATTTTCTCATATTCTATAGTTGACATCAACGAGTACCTTGTCTTGTGATTGATCCTTTGAAAATGTTATCTGACAATTCACCTCGGATCATATCCATGGAAATATTTAGTAGCAAAATGTAGGTTGTCCAGCTCCTATATCTCTGTTGATGTCACCTTATGGCTCTTTTCTTGGTGAAAATACAGAGAGCTGGGGGGCAGAGGTAACTCAATATTTTTAACTCACTTTAACTTTTCATTTCTTATTGTGAATTTCATATGCTACTATCATTCATGCAACCAACGTATGTGTATAATTTTCATGTAGATTCACAAGCTCAATTAATCTAATAAAACAAGAGACAAGAATCTACTTCTACTCTTTACAACGAAAGCACATAAAGATCAAGAAAAACAATAATTGACAAGAGGAAGAACATCAATGGCACATAACACAATAAGTATCTGGGGAAAGCCACAACTCAAAACCTCACTATCTGTATTGCATTAATCAGAAATCCAAGATGATAATAAAATGTTTGTTCTCACAAGAACAATCCAAGCACTCAATAAAATCAATCTCTAGCTCACAAGCAAGCTCAAGCCAAATCCAGGCCTCTTCTCTGCTCTCCAAGCTCCCTATTTCCTTGCGCCCTTGGTCAAAGAATTCAGATGAATGAAATATGCACTACTCAACCTTGAGCTTAACTTTCACAAGTGTTTCCTATCCTCCACTTGATGATCTCCTTTGGCCAATACTTAGCCAAATTTCCAAGGCACCAATCTTCTAATTCTTTACACAATTCCTGAGAGAATTAGCTCGTACTTAAAGGGAAATTCCTCATCCATAACTATACAATCCTTTCTAGGTTCAGTTCCTGATTGCATGCACCATTTGTATAACTCAAAAAATTATACAACAAATAGTACACTGTCCCTGCACTCTAGTCTCAACTAGGTCTTTCTCATAATCGACATGCATGAGTTTCTAATGAGGAAATATCTAGCTAACTGGAGTAGAACTAGTTGAATGCAATAATGCATCAATTGACTGTTAAATCACTATTAGTTCCTCAAACAATTTGGAACTAATTTAACTGGACTTAATCCTAGACCCCTATAATATAGGGAGAACATATACATGACTTCAGAAAGACTTCCAACTCCAAATTCTTAAGTTAACTAAGTCAAGTACTCACTCTATTTAACTATTACAAGTTTCTATGAGAATAAAATTCGATTTTAATTCTCAGTTTAATTCAAGGACAAATTAAATTGGAATTTCTTGATTCTATTTTTATCATTTCTTGTTGCTACTTTCAACAATATGTACATGGATATTGTGAATGCAAACAACATATATCCAGATTACTTAATTTATCTTAACTTCCATCACTGAGTTAGCTTTAACCAATGCATAATCAAATCATTAATCATTTAGTAAGCAGTAAAGAACAAATGAATCACAACACAAGAAACACACATAGAACACCATGATTTTTTGGTGGAAACCCAATGTGGGAGAAAACCATTGTTGTTGCTATCTCTGTCTTATTTCTTATTCTGTAAATAAAATCTTCATTACAATTTTTTACTAATGCAGACTCTTACCAGTACACAAGAATCCACCTGGAGGAGGTTACAACCTCCACTCGTTCTCCAGCACCCACTAGAAGGGAGCCAAAAGCCCCTAGACTTGTTTACCAACTTCTACTTGAAGGGAGCTCCAACCCCCTTTCTGAAGTTTGCAACCCTCAACTCATTGTTGGACAAATTTTTAGAATATTTTAGACTGGATCCACCTATCAAACAAGCATCAAACAACTTGTAGGCAACCTTTCATTATATTTTCAAATTGGACCCATAACAATAATAAACCCAGTCTAACATGACAAACTAAAATACTAAATCTGAGTCACTGAAGCATTGTAAACCAATTGAGTTTCTAAAGCATCAAACCACTAAATATAGTACCCAACCAGACCAAATAAATATCAGACTATGTAAGCAAATGTTTTGAATAAAACCCGCTTATATACACAATTCGTTTGAATAATACCTGTGTACAGATCTCAAAATTCTGAAAGTTGAACCATGAATTATTGTAACACAAAATCAATCATTGAACCATACATAAATTACTGAACCAATCATTGATTAATGAACTAATGTAGCATCATTACGAATTAAAACTCCATTCTACGTTCAATCAACATTATCAGACACAAATCATTAAGATAGAGACAACTTCAAACAAAGAAGAACTCATCAAATGTGATAGTCAAGGTGCACTACAAACCCTTAGAACATATACATGACATTAATGAAACATAACAACATATATGTGTGACTATAATGCATAAAACTTGATTTTAGATACCAACACATTGAATAAATTATTGACAGATTTATACGCTACCATACTGAACCACATCTGCATATGTACGCAACTAACCAGAAGAAACCATGCATACATATCTTGAGTTATAAATCAAACCTTTGCTACAATTCTCAACATCTGTTAAACCCAAATCTCAACATGCATCACTATATTTAGATCAAACCATCATCATAGCTACAAATCTAACATTAAAATCATAAACATATCAAACAAGTATTTTTATTAGCCTTCACAACACTTTCAGGTCCATCATATCTAAATCATCTCCTTGCTCCCTGGTGCATACCTGTTCCAAATGAAATCACACACAGATGGATCATTTACTTGCACACTTAACACCTTGATCTCCATATCCTTATATAGCTTTATCCTTAGTTAATACCTTAGGTAAATCCCTTGGTAATATTGTTAGTATTCTTTAATGAGATCAAATAACCATTCTTGCTCTAATTACTATGGGCCAAAACCATGGTAGAAAACCCTGATATCCAGATTACCATGATTCAAATT
Source organism: Pinus tabuliformis (assembly GCA_031772625.1). NCBI lineage: Eukaryota > Viridiplantae > Streptophyta > Pinopsida > Pinales > Pinaceae > Pinus > Pinus tabuliformis. Next base: position 502,070,600 of record CM062804.1, on the reverse strand, counting down.
TTGTATGCCACTTTCACTTATAGGACTTGCGTATGTATGTGACGCTTCTTTGTAGGATTCATGTATACTTTCTCAAAATTCACCTTTGACATCCATCGATCTCTAAACTGTCATTTCTCTACTCATATCATCTGTAGCTTTTGTACCAATCTATATTAATTCCATAGTCATCAAATTTGACATTAAGTACATCTATATTAATTGGGTTACCATCAAGGACAACACATGAGCCATAATTCCAACAACCTCCCCCCTTTGGACTTGATGGAAAACACTTTGGTGTTTGGTCACCACCTATAAATACCTACAAACATCAATACTTATCTCAAAACACCTCCTTTCAAACACCAAGCTTCTCTTCCCCTTTTAAACCAAGGGAAAAGGGATGAGCTAGGATGAATGAAGTACTTCCCTTGTAGTGTTGTAGGTCTGATAATGAAATTTTCAAACTAACCATGCTCCCCTTCAGCCTATGCTGAACCTTCTGAAGATATTCAATATAATACAAGACATTATGACTTAACCAAATATTACCTTTCCTATGACGAATGACTCTTACATCTATTACCCAACCTATACAGTTCACATATTGGACAAAAATTTTACATCAATGTCCCCACATAATGGGATTACATATATAACATGAATTGATCCAAATAGCCCATACATGATTTAATTTTACAATGATTTACAATATGGGCATTTTCATGAATTTTTCATCAAGATACATATATGAAACTTATAACCAAAAAAAAAGACCTCAACAATGAGGTAGCAAGGCCATGATAGTCATCAACAAGCACCATGCACCATAAACATCCGATAACAACAACATAAACAAAAACATGAACATACTCAATATGTAAGATAAGATAATGTAGTATCAACATGTGACCAAATGTGTAGTGCTTCCAAGCATCATCAAGTAGCTCCAAAAAACTATCAACCAACATCAATAACGATCATAGCATATTCATCCTCCTCATCAGGTATATCAGGTAATATTAACACACCATTAACAACTTTACCAAGTGAAACTCAAGCAACATATAGGCATCATCTATAATTTCATCATATAGAATCCATGCATCATTGATAACAGATGAAAAAATGACAACATATGTATCTTCAATAGTAACAACACTAATAACCATACTTTAGCAATGATATGTGCTCATAAACCATCATGCAACAAGAAATGATCAAGAAACCATAATTCCAACAATGAACTATTAGAGGAATCAAAGATGCTTCCCCTGAACCGATGCCAAATTTTCACCATCAATTCCAATCATATTATATTTAATAGATCAACCAGAAAATCCACCAAAGAACTATTCCAATACCAATAATAATATTTTGCAACAATGTCATGAATCGATATTCATTCTTGAAGGACATCATCAAGAGGCTACAAAAAATTAATTTTAGATCCAGAATACTAATAATGAATTGATGAAAGCATATAGGAATCTCCCCCTGAATCTGTGCCACTCCTTTTCCATTACTGAGAGGTATATGTGACTATCTAACTAATAAAATGTGTATATACGCGACTATCTAACTCAAAAACTATGTATATATGTGACATGCATGTTATAACAATTAGCAGAGTGAAGAGGAAGGAATCATTCCTAATTTTTGTCTGAGATATTCAAAGGAATCACATGGAAGTGTCTTTGTAAATATGTATGCAACTTGTTCCTTTGAAGGAGCATATTCTAGTTTGACCTTTTTTTCAAGGACCTTCTCTCTCAAAATATGGTATTTGATTGGAATGTGCTTGGATTTCGAGTGCATGAAAAGATATTTCGAGATACTTATGGCACTAGTATTATTACAAAGAATAGGTATAGGTTGAGGAAAAGTGACTTGAATATCTTGCAATGTTTGGATCATCCATAGAAGTTGAGTAGAACAAGATGAAGCAACAATATATTCTACCTCAGTAGTAGATAAATCGATAAAACTTTGTTTCTTATTGAACCAAGAAACTAAGTGAGGTACCAAATAGAATTCTCCTCCACCAGTACTTTTGCGGTCATAAAAATTACCTTCCCAATCTGCATTTGTGTAAGCATGAAGTACATAGTCTACATTTTTGGGATACCATAGAACAAAATCTTGAGTGCCTTGCAGATACTTGAATATTCCTTTAACTTCTTAGAGATGAGTTTCATTAGGATTTGCTTGAAATCATCCAACTATGCCATCTGCATGCATGATGTTTGGTCTTGTACTTGTAAGATAGAGAAATCTTCCAATAATAGATCTGTATTTTGGTTAATTAACTAAAGGAGAATCATCATTTTGACTAAGATTGCATCGTGTTACCATTGGTGTGCATACAAGATTACATTCTTGCATTCCATATTTCTTCAAGATTTGTTTGAGATATTTGGTTTGAAAAAGAAAGACACCATCGCTAGTTTGCTGAACTTGAAGACCAAGAAAGTATGTTAGTTCGCCAAGTAGATACATTTCAAATTCTTGCTGCATAACTGAGGCAAATCCTTGACTCATAGATTCTGCATTTCTTCCAAATGTGATGTCATCTCCATAAACTACTACTATCAAATTTTTGTCTTTGTCAAATTTGATATATTTCTATCTGCAGACCCATTTTTGAATCCCTTTTGTTGATGGTACCTGTCAATACGATGGCACCATGCAAGATGAGGTGTTCTCCCTAGAAGGTGTGAGGTGTTCCTGACTCATCAAGCATGGCATGTGCCATTTGTTGAACTTTCCTATTCATTCTTTCTGCCACTCCATTTTATCGAGGAGTTTTAGTTATGGAAAATTATCTTTTGATGCCATGTCGTTCACAACAAATGAAAAACTCATCTGATATAAAATCTCCTCCTCTATTAAATATAATACATTTGATTTTTATATCTAATTCATTTTCTACCACAGCCTTGAATACTTTAAACTTATCAAATGCCTCATCTTTATACTTTAGTAAACCAATCCAACACATTCTTGTAAAGTCATTAATAAATAATATGAAGTATTGTTCACCACAAGGAGACTTATTTATCATAGGAACACATAAATTAGTGTGAACAAGTTCAAGGGGTTTATTTGAGGTACCTTCCTTAGCTTTAAATTGAACTCTAGATTGCTTACGAAATTGACATGATTTGTAGATGCTATTTTTAGGTGGAGAGATGTTTAGAAAGTCATGAATTGCTCACATCTTTCTTGATTTGTATAATTGATTAAAGCTAAGGTGACCCAACCTTTTGTGCCAACACCAACTTTCTTCAGATTTTCTGAAATAACAGTGCTCTTGGCTGCCGTCTAAGACATAGATATTTCCTGCAGTTTTGATTCCCTTTGTTAGGATCTTATACCTGTATGCAAATTTCTTACCACACAATTCTTTGATCTGAAAATAACTTCATGCCCTTGATCACACATTTGACTAACACTTAACAAGTTATGTCTTAACCCATCAACATATAATACATTTCCATCCTTGACCTTTTTCTTTAAAATCATAGTTCCTTTCCCTTTGATAGCAGTAGGTGAGTTATTACCAAAATTCACATTCTTTTATTTCTTTATCTCATTAAAATAAAAAAAACTTATCTTTGTCGCTTGTGATATGCTTCGAACATCTATTGTCAATGCACCATAGATTCTCTTGATCTCCTGTATACAATGCTAGTTAGAGGTAGTAATTTTCTTTTTCCATACCTTGGGTAGTATTTTCCTCTGTTCATGCTAGTAAGATTACTTCATCTTGCTTCTCCATTCAATTTCTTCATGACCAAAGCTATTACAAATAGAACATTCAATTTCATTCTGAGGAGGTGATAAAACATTATAAGAATATTTCTTTGCCTTGATCTCATTCTGTTGGTTCCTTTCTTCTCTATTCATAATTGTTTTATAAGCAACATAATGAACTACTTTGTGACCAATATTGTGACAAGTGAAGCATTGACCATTGAAGTAAGAGTACCTGGGAGTATAATACCTTCTTGAGTAGCTTTCCTTTTATTCATGGTAAGGTTTTTTTGCATGGGAAAGATTTGATCCTTCATTCTTTTGCTGAGGTCTATAATTATGATTATTGCTTCATTTTACCGCATTGACATAGCTTCCTGTACTTGTTTAAAAAAAATTCCTAGTTTTTTATGTTTGACCATTTGGGTTGTATCCAAGACTTGTCTTTATTTAAAGAAAGCATTGCACTTTAATGATTTCTTCTAAAGTCTCAAATCCTTTAGAAAATCTAAGATTTAGAGCCTTTGTTTTACCAAGTTCATTCCTTAGGCCCACAATTTCAAGTTCTAAGTTTTCAGAGTGCCTTTCCTTTTCTAGGACTTGTTTCTTCAAAGCTTCTTAAGATGATTTAGCTTCTTCTAGACAATTTTTTAGCTAAGTTATTTCTTGAACAAGGTTTTTTTCCTTATACATACATATTTCCTTTTCATGATTTTTGTTTATAACCCCGAGTCTATCTTCTAGAGAATCCATAAATACATCATCAAATTCATCAACACATTGTTCTTCAAATGCCATAAGCAATGACTAATCCTGATCAGATTCATCATCCTCATTATTGGAAGAATATTCACTATCTTCATGATTATAAGAACTTTTCTTGCTATCAAAATTTATTTTAACATTCCTCTTTGTAACATTCTTCCCTTTCTCATGATTTTATTTATAAGGACATTTAGTAGCATAGTCACATACTCTTCCACAGGTAAAATATTTAAAATGGAGCTTACCTTTGAACCTGCCAGTTCTTACTTGGAGTTTCTTGACAAAATTTTCTTCTTCTTTGAATGAAACATAACATGTTTCCTTAGGCTCTTATTTTTCTTTCCCTTTGTTTGTGGCTTTGAATGCAACTTTTTTAATATCTAATGGACCCCCGTTTCTCATCTCATAAGTAGTTAAGATCCCTTGGAGCTATTCAATAGTGAGATTCTTCAAGTCATGAATTTATTCAATGATAGAGACTTTGGAATTGAACTTAGGAGTTAGTGATCTCAAAATATTTTCAATAACAATAGCATCACTTATTCCATCACCAAGATTTTTCATAGAAATAACAACCTCGTCTACTCTAAGGAAAAATCTTGTATTAATTTCATCATGATGCATTCTAAGAGTCTCACACTGAATTCTAAAGGTTTGAAGTTTGGCACTTTTTAACTTAGTGTCACCTTAATAGATTTGGACAATCTTGTCCCATATAGCATTTGTGGTATTCAGCTGCATGACCTTCATAAATTCAGATTCAACCAAGCTTCCCAAGATAGCATTGATTGTCTTCGCATTGGTATCATATTGTTTCTTCCCTGCATCATATATGGGAATGGAGGTTGGGTATTGATATCCACCTTAAATAATTTCCGATACATCAGCTCCAAAATCCTGCAAGTATGCTCTCATTATGAATTCCCAAAATACAAATTTAGTTCCATTAAACAAAGGCGACTTAATAGAAAATTCTATTTTTTAACTAATCATCTTGATGGATCTCCCTTTAAGAAATCAATATTCTTATAAGGGACTTGCACTGATACCAATTTTTGGGAAAAATACTAAGAGGGGGGGTGGTGGGTGCGAATCCATTTTTTTAACTCACTTTAATTTTTCATTTCTTATTCTAAATTTTGTACGCTACTAGCATTTGTGCAACCAATGCATGTACATGACTCTTGTGAATGCAAATAGTGTATATCTAGATTAATTAATTTATCTTAACTTCCATTAGTGATTTACCTTAACGAGAGCATAATCAAATCATTAACCATTCAGTAAGTAGTAAAGAAAAAATGAATCATAACACATGAGAAACACACATAGAACACCAATATTTTTAGGTGGAAACCTAATGTGGGAGAAAATCATTACTACTACTATCTTTATCTTCTTTCTTATTATATAAATAAAATATTCATTACAATTTTGTACAAATGCAGACTCTTACCAATACGCAGGTGTTAAGCCAATTAATTGTTCCTAAAAGGACCAACTAACTACTACACATAAATTTATCAATCTGTGGTTTTGTTTTTCTATTTCAAGGTTATCAACACAATTTATGTAAGAGAAATGCATATATGACTATTTAATATGATCCTATTGAAAAGAAAAGCTACAATAGAAAAGGAATGAACTCAAGATGCAATCTCTAATTATCGCAAACTATTGAAAACGTTAACTTCTACAAGCTTCGAAAGGAAACAACAAAAGGAAACATTTTGAGCATCAAGTTGTTTCTTAGGGAACAACAATTACAAAATAGAAAGACAACACTGCATAATCATATTTTTGAAAGTGATTAAGTAATCATAATAGAAATCTATGATAATCTGCAGGAAACAAAAAGAAACAACACTACTCTTAACATATTAACTACAATAGATCTATTCTATATTGATTTCAATAAACTTGATTCAAAATAGAGCATTCAATATAAAAATAAGGTAGAAAGAAATTACAAACACTTGCACAAATAGAAATATATAAAACAATAGAATCAAACACCAATTTAATGATACAAGAGAAGACAACATTGTTTCCAAGATTGGGCCCAAATTCATAAATGAACTGCCTTATGAAGGAATCAACACAACAGACTAAATTTGAGTAATAAACACTTCCATTCGATTGCAAAGAACAATTACAATTAATGTATTCGCAAGTCTAAGCTTGCATCAAAAAATAACATTACAACTTTGAACAACCCCTTTCGAGGCTTAATGCCATTTTTTATATCATATCAGTAAATGATAAATATCATAGAATATATTTTTAATAATGAGCGATCCTAAGAATATAAAGACTCAGGATGCTCATTTAAGCTACAAAGATCTTAACGCATCCAAAAGATCAAGTTGGAAGGTTGTTTTTAACTAATTCGCTCCAAACAGAGCATAACAACCTGAGGCTTATATGATGTCCCACGATCATTCCAAGAAGCAACATCAAATATCAATGTATCAATAGATTCTGATCCAATAATGAACATCTGTTTGTTAGGAAATAACACTTTAATGATCGAATTCGTTCATAAAATAATGAAATAATAAATGCATATAAAATACTACTAAAATCCATACTACACAAATTAGCATAGGTTAATCAAAATAAAGACCTTGAATATAATATGAAATTTAAGAAATAAGGCAAGGAAAGTATGACAATTATGAGGCCCAACATAACCCCCAACTAACGTTTTTGGATGACCTCATTCAAGCAAATGATTAACATGTAGGGAAATTAAGGAGTAAGCTTCATAAGCTTCCTCTCCTCTATGCATGAATCCATTTCTACTTCAATGTTCTTCAAAATCCATAAACTTGCTTGCTTCTGACAAGTCATAATCAAACTTATAAAATGAATGAGGGCACCAGATCATGGGGCATCAATACCTGCATCCTATCTAATGGATACCTCTTTCCATTACCAAGTTAACATAATATTCTACTCTAGTCATGGCATACCAAAAATTGTGATAACCAAAGGGCTCTTTGTTCTTGATTTCATTAGGTGATGCCTTCCATCTCTCCTTAGCTCCACGAATAGCCTCATCTCTAATGTCTTCCAAATATTACATCCCTAAGTGCAAGACATCATATTGAATTTGTGCAAGTCCGGGGGCAATGCCAGGTTTCTCTATAAATATACCATGAAAAATTTGTGTGCGGAAGGGGTTATTAGGTTCCCCTCTTACCCAAAGATCTAGACCATGCTCCCTTCTCTATAAGGTATGATCAACCTTTCTGGACTTCACCTAGTTTTTGAAAAATGATATAAAAGCCTAAAATTGAATATCTCCAATAAATGGGACAAAAATTTCTTCCACATGCTCTTCTAAAAGGAAATTATGCATATACAACTCGCACAAAGGATACTATGTATACTCATCCTATGTACGGAAAATAAAAATGAAATCCACTACATTTTAAAATTCTTGTGGTTGTCCAGATTGTATTGCTTTCACTTTGAACAACAAATATCACTCAACAAAATATAAAGCATGGTTTCGAGCTAGGGACTTGCATGCCAAGGCATCTGAATAAAGAGAGAAAATTTCCTTTGTTTGCTCTGAAAATTTCTTAAGGTGGTCCTTTAAATTATATACTTCCTTTTCAGATTCTTTTAGTTGTGCATATATCTCATCTTTTGTCGCTATCAGTACTTTAAATAGTTCGAGCAAATCCTAGTGTTCCCTCCAAGGCACCACTTCTCCTTGATATCTTGTTATGTTCTTCTGTTGTTCCTCGATAGTTTTCTGAAGGACTCTAATGGATGCTTATAAAATCAAGGGAGTATAAGGAGACACATCTTATGTTTGAACCCCTTTATCATTAAAATTAAACAATGGGTCAGTCTAAGTTCCTACATCAACAAGGCTAGGAGGAGCATCCACCATATGTTCCTCAAGGTCAGTCTGGGTTCCTACTTTAGTAGAAGAAATAACAAAGTTTGTCTGAGTACTTGCTTCATTAAGGACATATATGAAATTAGTCTCAACTTCCATTTCCTATGTTTCCTTCTTTCTTTTAGGCCTCTTCACATAATCTCTATGAAACTAGTTATTTCGATGTAACCAATTTTTCAGTTGTTGTACCTTTCCTCATAGATTCTTATTTTCTTTCTTTAACCTATCAATTACCTTATGAAATTTCCCTTTCTCTTTGTTTTTCCTAGCTTTGGTATCTATGGTCATCTCAACACGACTGCTAACCAAGGTTGCTGGTGAGGGAACAACAACTATTATTTAGGCTTTTTTATCAATAGTTTCCTAAGTGGGTTTTCCTGTCAATGAGTTTTCAACTTCCCTTGTCGTTAAATGAGTTCCAAACCCTAGGAAGCCCACATGAAGAGAATCAATTTGAGTTTTAGCTGAAAAGTCAATGCCATCATATCATTCTTCATTAATCAAAATTTCAAAATATTGTGCAGTCATTCCCTCCGGAGAGGAAGGCTCTAGTAAAGTAGCAACAGATTCTCTAGAACACTCTTGAGATGAAATAACTTTAGGATCATTATCTAACTCCAAGATAAAAATAGCTGAAGTATTGAGAGGAGAGGTTATAGTTGGAAAATTCGGTGAAGCCCCCTGGTCAAGAGGATTTCCAGAATGAACTCCAATTTCTTTTTTTGAACTGGTTGTGTTTTCTCCAAAATTCGTAGTATTAAACAAACTCTCTAACCCTTCTAATGCTTGGGCTATTGTTGTTTCCTACTCCATCTGTTTTGAAGTTGTTAGAAATAGGCTTATTTTTCAAAGGTTTCTTGGTGCATTTCTTCTTTATTGACGAAATCTTGAGTCAAGATTTCTTCTGGTTGTTTCTTAAGAGGGTTCAAAGAAATCTGACCTATCTTAACAAATCTAGCTAACCTCATTTTTTCTCTTAGGCAATGAAGCTAGAACTGATGCCATTCTTTCCTCCACTCTTCCAAGTTTTTGAATTTGTATGATTCCTCATGAGATACTTTCTGTTATTGGAGTTTGATTTAAATTTTCCCCATTACATTTCTATGGCTACACATCACTGACTATTCCCAGATTTTCTAACAATTGTTTCATTCCCCAAGGGAATGTGTTGACCATCATTAGGGTTTCCAAGGAACCCTTCCCAAGTATGTTGAACTTGGCTAAGAATTCTCATGATTAATAAATTCATGAGTCCATGGTGACTTACAACTGAAGCTTGGTCCTTGGACCTCCTTAATCTAGTGGTAGTCTCATGTAATACTGAATTGAGAAAGTATGGAAGGTTCAGAGTTACCTTTTTCCTTAGGGATTCCATGAGTTTGAGATGACGCCCCCTTACCACATCGTACCTTCCATCATAATTGATGTATCCCTGGACAATCCCTACTACTTCTATCCATGGTTCAGGTAATGAATTGGGGTTATACTCCTTCCCTTTTCCAATAAAATCTTTGCCAGTATTCAAAAACAAAAGGGTCGCATTATAGAGAGAGGTTTGTATCTCATACAACTTTTATCATTCTATCAGAAGCCCTGTTACTTCTGATTTTTCATTTTCACTTACTTGTATCTTTATATTTTTCATTGCTACTGTGTCGTTGCCCAAATTTTTGGGAATTCCAATGCTACTTCATTTTCGAACTCTTGTAACCATTTGAAATAATCTATCCATCCAACTTGAATCAAGATGTTTCATAACTGTTATGAAGCATGTAATTGCGTAGGTTCATATCAGACTAAATTCCCACATATTGTAAACTATTCAACAAGATGCGGTCTTGCTGCTGGAAAAAACAAAATTCATAATGTTTAATAATAGTAAATTTTTACAGAGTATAGAGATTCAACGAGATGCAATAGTATCCAAAAATGTGGATAACAGTCATCTATGAATGCCAACTCACCCCCTGCCCCCGCCCCCAATAAGAGTAAATACCATTCTTAATTGTTAATCAAGTTTTGATAGGATGGTCGGTTTGACACATTTGAAGGATAATGGTCTATTATTGCAATGCAATAGAGTAACCATCAAAAGGAAAAATAGGAAGCGAAGTATATCTACAACATATGAGGAAATGATTCAAATTTTTATGACTCATGCACTGTAATGATAACTTCACTTATTTTGACCCATGGAGAATGCAGACAAAAAATAAAGGCATGCAGATATTTATATAAAATATTATATGGATGGAAAAAATAATTGCATAAAGTAAATCATTAGAGAAAATAAAGGAGATTAATTTAGAATGTTGAATTTCCAAAGAAATATATTTCTAGTATTTAGAATTATAATGAAATACTCTGTTGTAGTAGCTACAACCACCCTCCAAAATTTTTCCTTACCGTGTTTTGGAGCCTCCCTACCAACCTTAACAGTATCTTGCCTTGCTTCGTCAAGTCCTCAAGCTTCATTGTCTTTCTTTCTCAAAGGAAACCTGTTGATCGCAGTTTGATTTTTTCCCTTCACAAGCTACTCACCTAGACTTGGTCCAGCTGTAGGCTGAGCATTTTCCTAGTGAAATTTACGCATTTATAGAGGGAAACCAACCTTCCCTCTAGGAATTGCACAATTCCCTTTGATAGCCATGCTGGACTCTAGGATTGCGCAATCCTGCCAGCCAAACCTCCCAACAGGATTTGCGCAATGTTTTCCATCAATGGCCAGTTCAGCCTAGGATTTGTGCAAATCTGGGAAACAGCTAGGTACTCTGCCCATAAATTGTGCAATCCCCTTCGGTAGTAGCCTAGCTTGCAATCAATAATGCACATTTTTCTCCAGTATTCGAGCAGTGGTTTGCATGCATAGCTGAGTTGACCGGTTCCCTCCAGGACAAAGAAAAACGGGCTTTCATGCATAGGTTGTTTCTCCTAAGGTAGCATGCAAAGGCATCCCTTGTTTTGGGGATCTATGTTTAGCAGTTGGAGGTTACTTGCAAGGAGTAAGTCTTAAACCTCCCACCAAGTGTTTCTTCCCCTAGATTTGTGGCATGTGCGTCACAACCTCGATGTTATCAAAACTCATCAACTAGATGTTATAGAGCTCATTCTTAATATCAACCTTGTAGCTCTGACATCCTGCATCACATCTAGGAGCAGTCGACACATTCATCTCAAATGTTTTAGGGTAAGCTTGCTTCCCATGACTTGTGCTACATTTCTATTTCCTTTTGTGTATTCGCTTGTATGAGTGTTGTTTGCTTGATTTCTTTGAACGTCTGTTGTCTTTTACATGTAGTCTAGCTCCTCCTAGCTCTATTTCAATTTTCGTTGCTATCACATGCATGAAACTGTTTTGCACGAATTTTCACCCAACCGGTGAATGACCTCACCCACATGCATGTTGATTTGTTTTCTCAATCCTCCATTCATGTTTTGCATGCACTATTTATCACTTCTACTATCAATTAGTGTCGCCATGCATTTCATCAACTTACTTGGTTTCAGTTTCCCATCGGCGAGTTGGGCCAACCTTAGCTCGATCTCTGCCTTCACCAAGGCTACATTGCACAATATGGAGAAGGAAGGCTCACTTTCCTCTCCAAATTTGTGCATTCTGCCCTAGAACTGGCCTCCTGGTTGAACTGCGCATTTCTAGAGGTCAGTGGCTGATTGGCCCAAAAATTTGCACAAATTTGTCCTTTGGCCAACAATATTTCCTAGCTGGAATCATGTATTGCACAATCCTAGTAGCCAGCTGCCCAACTGGATTGTGCATTTTTCATTTCTAGCATTCAGTCAATCTCCCAGAAGCCTGGACTGTGCCTTGTGTAGTCTTGGCAATCGGTCTCCCGACCTCCCAGTCGAAATTGCGCAACCTTCATGATCATTCACCCAGGTATGTTGCAAGTCAGTTCTTATGTTCATTTTGGTTTTCAATTGACAGATTGCTTGCTATGAGTGTTTCCATGTCTCTAGGTACCAAAGGTGTTCATCTACCTCTTAGCAGTATAGGTACAATGGTTTCCAAGAGAGTGGAGATGAAGACACCATTCAAAGTGTTAGCACTCAGAATGAACCTCAATGCTAAGAAGAGGCAATTCCGAGGTAACCACAAACCAAGCTTTTAATCTAGCATCTAGCCCTGCCAGACCAGAGAGGGCTCTCTCTTTGCCAACAAAATATGACTGCAATAAGTGAATCTTAGGCGAGCTATGAAGTACGGGGACTTGATTGAAAGTTGTGGGTCGAAAACAGCAGGAGAAGGGATCATTCAGCTATGGAGCCCAGCCCAGTTTCTGCTGGCAAACTTGGGGAAAAGTAAGTGCAATGTTTAGCCAGGCAAAAGATGTAAATGAGAGAAGAAAAGAGGAGAAAGCCCACTGCCCTATAGGCCTCAATCAGGGATGAATCTCCAGTGGCAGCTTTAGAAGAAAGAGAAACACAGGGTTACTCAACAGAGAATCTAACAAAGGATGGATTCTACAAAGATAACCACTACATTTAACAACAAAATCATTGTGAAAGGAGCATCGTGCGTGCATGGATTCCTAACACTTCTCTTAGATAATGTTGTAACAAGAATTAGCAGAAAAGCAAAGTATGTAAGTGATCCTACAAGGAATACATGCTAGACATTAAACACATGATGGATCCCAAATCTAAAGGGCAGAAACTGCTTCATTAAAAAATAATATTCAAAAAGAACTTTAGACAGTCCAAAGCAGCCTCACTCTGCTACAAAATAAAACCCTTACATCTTCAAAAATCACCCTATGTATACCCTATTACATATTAAGTATGATTTCATAAACATAGGAATCAAAATAATTAAAATAGAAAAAACAAACAACTAAATATGTTTTTATGCGGTCAAATAAAATAAATCAAACTTATAACTAAGGAATTAAGTCACATCAAAATAGAACAATAGGTTTGTTGCCACAAGTCAAATTGCTGAAGGTGTCATCGCTGGAAATCTGGGATTTTTTGAGATGCTAATCGATCATCTTCCACCCACACCCTATAGATGCCTTAGATTCCTAAAATATTTTCCATTTGTTCATTGAATGTTTTGAATACTACCACCTCTCCTTCAAAAACTCAATGTTGTTGATTTCATGGCTAAAATACTTGCCATCGGTTCCTAGAAAGATTCGAATAATGCCACATCTAGTTATGATTCTTCATCACTGTCATTCCCAAAAACTGATGACACTTTGGAAATAGCTTTTTCTTTCTTGGAGGTAGCACCTAAAGAAGTCTTCGAAGGAGCAACCTTGGTTGCAAAGCCAAACTTTAATGTCTTTCACTAATCCCGCACTGCAAGCGATGTTGTAGTTCTCAGTGTGCCAGAGGCTGGGACAGAACAAGAGTCCTCTTGTTGATGTTGTGACGTTTGGGCATCCACAATTTGAACAAATTTAACCATTTCCCTTTCCATCCCAATTTCTGCAATAGCCTGAATCCAATATTTGAGGATGTTAACTGCATGTCTATAGATGCCTACTCCAAATTGTTAGTATCCAAATTTTCAATCAGTTTATGATTGATAGGCAAACATAAATATTCACCCAAATCCTCAACAATAGATGCTTCATATGTCTCTTCACTCTTTCGCTGACATTTTTCCTGAGCACTCATTCCATTTTGACTATTAGACCACCGGTTCTCCTTTTTGACAAATCAACTTTTCTACATGACTCTTCTCATCAAGATCTCCATGTTTTCTTTTTGGTTATCCTTCACATGCAACTGCTAAATGATCAATCTGACCATAAAGGAAGCATTTTTCTTGTTTCCCAGGTGTAAACACAATCTCCCTCAAAATATAATGTCTTTCACCGTAATGTCTCTTGCATTGTAATGGGTTTCATAGGATGTCTTTGGAACACTTTAATGGATCTTTCTCATGGAAATGATTCTCACAGATGATGGGCAATGCCTCCAAATGATGGGTGTCCTTCATTTATGTGAACCTAAGGATGGCCCTACATGGAGTGCTAAAGGGCTACGTGTAGCACCCCTAGACGTGCAGTGGCCCTAGAATCTTTGTATCAGATGATCATTCTAAAACAAAACAAAAAAAAAATCCTTTGGGAAGATGCCCACACGGGCTCTAATATTATTTCCTTTCGTGGTCACTGCAGATGTTTTTTTGCCCCAAAAAGTCTCCAGCTTAATTGATTCAAGGGTCTCCAGATAGTGTGACAGAGTCTTAGTGTTGAGAAGAAGTGGATCATAATACAATCTGTTGCGACAAATATCCATCCATCTTAGTCAAAACATTTACATGGGGCAATTCAAATTGCATCATTGCAAAAAGAGATGCCATACAACCATTGAGGTATTTAGTTATATCTGACATAGACAGGGATCAAGAAAAGACACAACACAAACATTATAATTCCAATGCCAAAGTTGGTCAACAAATGTTTGGAGTAGAGCTTTATCTGACTCGAGGAATCAAAAAGAAGATAGTTTTTGTCCAAATAATCCTCTAATTGTTTTGCAAAGCTTAAATTCCTCTATAGTTGGATCAAGTTTCACAATATGAACAAAATGACCAATACTCTCATAGTGTTGTTGCAAGTTGTAGTATTACCACTACCTATATCATAAAAACCTCCATATGACTATCCAGTTTAAAGATATTGTGGATGCTGCGACTGAGGTGCTAGTTGCATTGGCATAGAACTTCTACAATAATATCGTTCTCTCAATAGCATAGTTTGAAAAGGAGTGAAGGAGGCACCAATTCTAATATCAATTTCCTATCTGGCATCAACTTCATCTGTGATCAGTTAAAGTATTATAAGCACCTTCTGGATATGATGGATCAATAGGGTGATCCACAGCTGCTCCAACTAGCCAAAGCACTATAATTTTTTCTACCCACTTTGTGTTATTTCCCCTGAACATGAACAAGTCATAAACAAGCCTCCTTTCTTTGTCAATTACATTGCAAGAGCATTACGATCGTGATACATACTAGTTTTCTCGTTACAAAACCTTTAAGCTTGGTGCTAATTTCAGTGGATCCAAGATAACCAAATCCCAATATTTTTCTTTTGAAATTTCTTCTTTCATAAACTTAGTTGAATCTTCATTTAGAAAAGAAATTCTACAAGAGCTAATATCGTTTAGTTTGGCATTTTCCTCCATAAGTTCCAAAGCAGGTAATGAAGAGTCAATACCAGTAACATGAACAACACCTCTGAAAGAAAAATTAAGTGCAAAACCTCCACTGTAACAAAAAACATCAAGAATTGTCCTACCTTTTGAAAGTGAGCACATAAAAAGCCGATTGTCACGCTGATCTGCATAGAATCCTGTCCTCTGACCCTCCAATTAAAAAATTTAATTAACGCCATTATCCATAACCTTCACTTTTCTTTTCACAAGCATTGGCTCAAAATCCTCAAGATCTATAGTCAATCCTTCCTCCTTCAACATTTCAACAGAGGGTCTCCATCTCACAAAATCAATATCAGGGATTTCCCAAGGTATATCAAAGAATCACGATCACAACCCATAAATACATTTGACACATTTATGAAATTCTAAGAAGTTTCTCCATTTTTCCATAGAGATGATCTTGATCAACTGTAGAATGTATCTTTGCACGATGTCAATGTTCTACAAACACCTTCCTTATTTGCAAAGCCTTGCATCATAATATCCCCTGTATCGATGTGTTGTGCAATTTTAACTACCAGGCTTTTCTCGTCCTACTTTATAGTCTCTAAGAGACTTTCAACCTGAAGTTTGCATGTTTTAAGGCCTTGAGCTTCCCATTGAAAATCATTTCTTGATTGCAAACATTACTGCTACAAAGATTCCATATTGACCCTTTTGTTTTCACAAGATCACCAACAAAACTCTAATTCTGACCGAGGAATTCTTGTAGGTTCTTTTCTTTAATGTTCTCTGACACTTTTGCCCTTGTGATATTGCCATACTTTTATTTCTTTCACTATGTGCAAGGGTGTTATGAGCTGAAGTGAAAGTTTGATAACAACGATATCTTGATTAAAAAGGAGCATTTCATATTCCCTTGAATTTCAGTTTTGCCTGATGCTGGGAAAGCATCAATTGTAGTGCCCTCATTCAGACCAAAACATTAATGATTGCCTATTGCAATATTTTCAACATCTGAACATACTGATGCCATAATAGAAGCCTTTGAATTCAGAACTTTATCTTGTTTTAGTATCATGGGTTTCATAGAAGAATGATTTTTAGGGTTTCAATAGGCATAGAGCCATCTCGCCAGAGGCTTTTGAAAGTATCCATGTTTGAAGAAAGGGGCAGTGACAACATCCTAGGCAAACCTTCCTAGGTAGGCCCAACAACATCCTTATCTAATGCAGGCTTAGAATTCTGTTTCCTCTTGGCCTTCTTTGCCTTTTATCCATTCAGTGAATTTTTCATAAATAAGAGTCAATCATTCATTTGATCATATCTTCTGATCTGGGAGCCGGTTTTGGGAGTATGATATATCATTGGAAATATTTTTTTGAGATGCTTCTAATGAACATGCTTATGACATGGTTTTCACTGAAGATCATGTGCACAAAATCTCTAAAAACCAGACATAGTAAGAGCCCATCTTGATCCTTTGTGACAGGCTGCGAAGACTAGAACTAACATTGGCCTTATTGGGGATGGCAGCTCCTTGGAGGTGTCAAGAACACCATAGACCAAGTGCCTCATCCATTGGGAAATATGGTCACAAACAGCTATAAACCCAAAAAAACTCATACCAATCCAAAAACATATACATACTGCAATATGTACATAAACAAATACTGGAAACTGAAATGTTGCCTTGGGTAGCTTATTTATTTACAAATCTACCCTACTCTGATGCAAAATTGATAGATCAAGTAATGTTGTAATGCCATACCAACCAATCAAGCAGCTGTGGCAATGATGATGCTAGGGAGTGCTTGAACCAGGACACAATTGGAAATGCTGACAGCCATACATGCACAAAATGAGTCTGGCTGTGTAAAAGACAATCTGGTTTGTCATTCAAACTGAAAAAATACTCCATATATGCAACAATAGGATCATAGAAACCAGACCATGTCTGCTGCCCTAACTCCTCAACATATGCTTCCAGTTGCAAACTGTCAATGCAAACATCTACAGGAAGCCCTATTGTTTCTTGTTTTGAAGGAGGGAGAGTTTCCAAGAACATTTTGGGATATTGGAACTCATATGATTGGATCTAATCATTTAAATACTCAATCTCCTTCTCAAATTTTTCAACAACTAACTCAAAGAAACCAATTTTACCTTTAGGAGGAAACTTTGGAAATCTCAAATGTTGAAGCATGGTAATGAAAGATACCTCATCTATTTTAATATCCACTAACTGATCTCTAACTTCTTTGAAAACTTCACAAAACATAAGGTTTTCCACATACCCTACCATCTTATTTTAGTACATGAATGGATAAGTGAGCACTGGAATCTCTGGATTGAGTTGGAGTCGCTAGGTGAATGTTTCAGCCTTTATATGTCTGATCACTATCAACCATCTGTAACCAGATATGAAACTTGTACGATATTTCCTAGAGAAGATCTGTCATCTCGTTCCCCGGCAATGACGCCAATATGTTAGCACTAAGAATGAACCTCAAGGCTGAGAAGAGGCAATTCTGAAGTAACCATAGACCAAGCTTTCGATCTAGCATCTAGCCCTGCCAGGCCAGAGAGGGCTCTCTCTTTTCCAACAAAATGTGGCTACAATAAGTGAATCTTAGTCTAGCTATGAAGTACGGGGATTTGATTGAAAGTTGTGGGTCAAAAATAGCAAGAGAAGGGATCATTGGGCTATGGAGCTGAGGCTAGTTTATGCAGGAAAACTTGGGGTGAAGTATGTGCAATGTTCAACCAGGAAAAAGATGTAAATGAGAGAAGAAAAGAGGAGAAAGCCCGTTGCCCTGCAGGCATCAATCGGGGATGAATCTCCAGTGGCAGCTTTAGAAGAAAGAGAAACAAAGGGTTACTCAACAGAGAATCTAACAAAGGATGGATTCTGCAAAGATAACCACTACATTTAACAACAAAATCATTGTGAAAGGAGCGTCGTGCGTGGATGGATTCCTAACACTTCTTTTAGATAATGATGTAACAAGAATTAGCATAAAAACAAAGTATGTAAGTGATCTTACAAGGAACACATGCTGGACATTAAACACCATGATGGATCCCAAATCTAAAGGGCAGAAACTGCTTCATTAAAAAATAATATTCAAAAATAACTTTACACAGTTCAAAGCAGCCTCACTCTCTTGCAAAATTGAACCCTTACATCTTCAAAAATAACCCTATATATACCCTATTACATATTAATTATGATTTCCTAAACATAGGAATCAAAATAATTAAAATAGAAAAAATAAACAACTAAATATGTTTTTATGTGGTCAAATAAAATAAATCAAACTTATAACTAAGAAATTAAATCAAATCAAAATATAACAATAGGTTTGCTGCCACAAGTCGAATTGTTGAAGGTGTCATCGCTGGAAATCTAGGATTTTTTGAGATGTTGATCGATCATCTTCCACCCGCACACTATAGATTCCTTGAATTCCTGAAATATTTGCCATTTGTTCATTGAATGTTTTGAATACTCACACCTCTCCTTCAAAAAATCAATGCTATTGATTTCATGGCTAAAATACTTGCCATCGATTCCTAGAAAGATTCAAATAATACCACATCTAGTTATTATTCTTCATCACTGTCATACCTGAAAACTGATGAAACTTTGGAAATAGATTTTTATTTCTTGGAGGTAGCACCTGAAGAAGTCTTGGAAGGAGCAGCCTTGGTTGCAAAGCCAAACTTTAATGTCTTTCATTGATCCTGCACTGCAAGCGATGTTGCAGTTCTTAGTGTGCTAGAAGCTAGGATAGAATTAGATTCCTCTTGTTGCTATTGTGACATTTGGGCATCCGCAATCTGAACAAATTTAACCATTTCCCTTTCCATCCCAATTTCTGCAATAGCCTGAATCCAATATTTGAGGATGTTAACTTTGTGCCTATAGATGGCTGCTCCAAATTGTTAGTATCTAGATTTTCAATTAGTTTATGATTGATAGGCAAATGGAAATATTCACCCATATCATCAACAACAGATGCTTCATATGCCTCTTCACGCTTTCGCTGAAATTTTTCCCAAGCACTCATTCCATTTTGACTATTAGACCACCGGTTCTCCTTTTTGACAAATCAAATTTGCTACACGACTCTTCTCATCAAGATCTCAATCTTTTATTTTTGGTTATCCTTCACATGCAACTACTAAATGATCAATATGGCCATAAAGGAAGCATTTGTCTTGTTGCCCAGGTGTAAACACAATCTCTCTCAAAATATAATGGCTTTCACCGTAATGTCTCTTGCACTGTAATGGGTTTCATAGGATGTCTTTGGCACACTATAATGGCTCTTTCTCATGGAAATGATTCTCGTAGATGATGGGCGATACCTCCTAATTCTGGGTGTCCTTCATTGATGTGAACCTAAGGATGTCCCTACGTGCAGTGCCCCTAGATGTGTAGTGCCAAAGGGCTACGCGCAGTGCCCATAGACTCTCTGTATTAGATGATCATTCTAAAATAAATAAAAAATCGTTTGGGAATATGCCAACATGGGCTCTAATATTATTTCCTTTCGTGGTCATTATAGATGATTTATTGCCCCTAAAATTCCCCAGCTTAAATGATTCAAGGGTCTCTAGAGAGCGCGGCAGAGTCTTAGTGTTGATAAGAAGTGGATCATAGTACATTCTGTTAAGACAAATATCCATCCATCTTAGTCAAAACATTTACATGGGGCAATTCAAGTTGCATCATTGCAGAAAGAGATGTCATACAACCATTGAGGTATTTAGTTATATCTGACAAAGACGGCGATCAAGCAAATACACAACACAAACATTATAATTCCAACGTTGAAGTTGGTCAACAAATGTTCAGAGTAGAGCTTTATCTGACTCAAGCAATCAAGAAAACATATTTTTTTTCCAAATAATCCTTTAATTGTTCTACAAGCCTTAAAATCCTCTGTAGCCAGATCATGTTTCACAATGTGAACAAAATGACCAATACTCTCATAGTGTTGTTGCAAGTTGTAGAAGTACCACTTCCTGCATCATAACAACCTCCATATGACTATCCAGTTTGAAGATATTGTGGATGTTGCGATTGAGGTGCTAGTTGCATTGGCATAGAACTTTTGCAATAATCTCGTTCTCTCAATAGCATAGTTTGAAACCGAGTGAAGGAGGCACCAATTCTAAGATCAATTTCGTGTCTGGCATCAACTGCATCTGTGATCAATTAAAGTATTATAAGCACCTTCTAGATATGATGGATCAATAGGGTGATTGGAACCTACTCCAACTTTCCAAAGCACTATAATTTTTTCTACCCATTTTGTGTTATTGCCCCTGAACATGAAAAATCATAAACAAGCCTCATTTCTTTGTCAATTGCATTGCAAGAGCATTAATATTGTGATACATACTAGTTTTCATGCTGCAAAACCTTTCGGCTTGGTGCTAATTTTGGTGGATCCAAGATAACCAAATCCCAATATTTTTCTTTTGAAATTTCTACTTTCATAAACTTAGTTGAATCTTCATTTAGAAAAGAAATTCTGTCAGAGCTGATATCATTTAGTTTGACATTTTCCTCCGTAAGTTCCAAAGTAGGTAATGAAGAGTCAATACCAGTAACATGAACAACACCTCCAAAAGCAACATTAAGTGCAAAACCTACACTGTATCAACAAACATCAAGAACTATCCTGCCTTTTGAAAGTGAACGCATCAAAAGCCAATTGTCACACTGATCTACATAGAATCCTGTCTTCTGACCCTCCAATGAAACAATGTAATTAATGCCATTCTCCATAACCTTCACTTTTATTTTCACAAGTGTTGGCTCAAAATCCTCAAGATCTATAGTCAATCCTTCCTCCTTCAACATTTCAACAGAGGGTCTCCATCTCACATAATCAATATCAGGGATTTCCCAAGGTATATCAAAGAATCACGATCACAACCCATAAATACATCTGACACATTTATGAAATTCGAGGAAGTTTCTCCGTTTGTCCACAGAGATGATCTTGATCAACTGTAGAATGTAGCTTTGCAGGATGTCAATGTTCTACGAACAACTTCCCTATTTGCAAAGCCTTGCATCAGAATAGCCCCTGTATCGATGTGTTGTGCAATTGTAACTACCAGGCTTTTCTCGTCCCACTTTATAGTCTCTAAGAGACTTTCAACCTGAATTTTGCACGTTTTAAGGCCTTGAGCTTCCCATTGAAAATCATTTCTTGATTGAAAACATTATTGCTACAAAGATTCCAGATTGACCCTTTTGTTTTCACAAGATCACCAACAAAACTATAATTTTGACCAAGGAATTCTTGTAGGTGCTTTTCTTTAATGTTCTCCGACACTTTTGCCCTTGTGAGATTGCCATACTTCTCTTTCTTTCACTATGTGCAAGGGTGCTATGAGCTGAAGCAAAATTCTGATAACAACAATATCTTGATTAAAAAGGACCATTTCATATTCCCCTAAATTTCAATTTTGTCAGATGCTGGGAGAGCATCAGTTCTAGTGCCCTCATTCAGACCAAAACATTAATGATTTCTTGCTGCAATATTTTCAACATCTGAACATACTGATGCCATAATAGAAGCCTCTAAATTTGCAACTTTATCTTGTTCTAGTATCATGGGTTTCATAGAAGAATGATTTTTAGGGTTTCAATAGGCATAGAGCCATCTCGCTAGAGGCTTTTGAAAGTATCCATGTTAGAAGAAAGGGGAAGTGACATCATCCCAGAAAAACCTTCCTAGGTAGGCCCAACAACATCCTTATCTAATGCAGGCTCAGAATTCTGTTTCCTCTTGGCCTTCTTTGCCTTTTATCCATTCAGTGAATTTTTCATAAACAGGAGTCAATCATTCATTTGATCATATCTTCTGATCTGGGAGCCGGTTTTGGGACTGTGATATACCATTGGAAAGATTTTTCTGAGCTGCTTCTGATGAACATGCTTATGACATGTTTTACACTGAAGATCATGTGCAAAACATCTCTAAAAACTAGACATAGTAGGAGCCCATTTTGATCCCTGGTGATAGGCTGTGAAGACTAGAACTAACACAAAGTATGCCTAGGGATGCAGTCGATCAAGTGTCCATGGGCTTACCTACTCATAAATACATCAAGTTTTTCATGGACAAGGACATTAACTAGAAGCAGCACAATGAGAAACATCATGAAGAACAGTTGAAGGAAGCATACCAAATGCAGCGAACGTAGCAAATGAAGCGAACACAGTGAATGCAAGAGGAAGGTTGTTGACAACATAGAGGCGGAACAAAGTTGCAAGATCAAGCAGATCCACTGATAATGAAAGAAAATTTAGCGACTCGGGCTATGAATTGATGGTGCAACATGAAGATCGCATGAAGGTCGAAGATGGAACAAAGAAGAAGTTGCATGTGCTGAAGCAACAACTTAGGAAGAACATGAAGCTGCAAAGAAGGTCCAATGAGTTGCAATAGGAACAGGAACACAGTGGGCACAACATGCACTCATGGATGAAACTGCACCAGTACATGTTAAGGATCCATCCCACCAGCTGACACAGAGCAAACATGGTGGGAAGTGTTGTTGATCACATGCAAATGATCCAGCAGCATGCATGTCGATGAGTGCACATATGCAATCTAACCAATTCAACACATTCACCAACGCGAAGACAAGAAGCAAGTCCGAATGGGGCTAAACATGCACTTCGGCAATTTGATGTGCATGATCACGAACACACAATTGAATATCAGCATAGACACTATGAATCATTGTGTTATCAGTTCAACCGTACCCAAGAATACCATGCGCATGTTAGTAAACGAGTTGGATGAAGGGGCCAAACCAATGTAACGCTGCAATGAAGGCAAGAGTTAGCTTCAGCAAGATGTCACCATGAGGTGCATGCACACCATCACAGATGACCAAGCTTGGCATTAGCTCACCAGCTTCACCATTACAAGCATGTCAAAGAGTTGGTCTTACCTTAGTGGACCGAGTGTCAGTGATGTCTTGCAAGGCTTTCTCAAGCCATGTTGTCTCACATGAGTACATGTGCACTATAATGTTGAGTCATGTCAAGTGTAAGTTGAGTGTCAACAGTTGGATGTAACAGTCATATAGTAGGTGAAGAGTCATGAGGGTAGTTGAGTTGTCACAATGGGGAATGTCAAGGGTCACCCCACCCTTTGCTATAAATAGTCTCTCATAACTCATTTTATAGGCTTTTGGTCAGCCAAGCTTCTACTAAGACTATCATGATGAAGGCTTGGATAGTATTATAACGTGCCTTGGCTTCTCCACTACACGGAGCTACTACATCTCTTTGGAGGAGTAGGTGGATGTGGCTGTAACGTTCCATTGATGGGGCTAGCAGGTTTACATGGTTTATTATATGATTGTGACTTACACTTCTTTATATAATAAGAGCCAACACATTTTCATGCATATGTTGTTATTGTAGTTGGACTATTCCGGTTGCCTTAAATATATGTTGTTTAACTTACGTACTTGTGTATGAAATAATTTGTATGCAATTATATGAATCTTGTTGATAATGTGTTGCATATGTTATTAATGCTGTCATCGTCCATGTCGACTACTCTGCCAGACATCAGACAAACCTTTGTCATGAACCTGGTTATATCAAGTGTCACACTCGTCTCAGACTGATCTGGGAGTGTTGTTCGTGTTATCATACCTTGTATGTTGTGACTGCCGCATCCATGTTGATTGATCTGCTGGAAGCTGTGCATGTCCTTTGTGTTGTGTGTTCCTAGGTGAGTTGGGACTGATCCCTTTCAACTTAGAACTCACCTTCACCTTCCTCTCCCTTTGAAGTGTTGGAACCTCTCATACTCATTCCTTGACTCATTGCATCAGTCACACCGTTGCTACTGATAGAGTTATCTTACTCACCTCTTTGCGACATCGTGGCCAAGGAATTAACTTACAACCCACTGTTGGGACTCCTACACCAAACGGTCTAAGGTCTAATTGGGACTTCTTACCAAGGAGATCCCCTTGACATGTTGGTGGGTCCAGCACCATCAACATTTCTGGCACTAGAAGGAGGGCCTGATGACAAGTAGTGTCCTCATCTAGTTTTAAACCTTTCCATATCATTCATAGAGTCTTGCAATCTTCTTCCCCCAAGGTGTTTTTCGAATCGTGAAGATGTCTCCATCTCGAGGAAGTTTTTTAATCTCTTGTCCACTCACATGTATGATGGTGAAGGTGAAGTGGCCTGGCCTGAGCACTTACATAACTTTCTTTCCATGATTTATGAGGAAGATGAGTTTACTAACGAACAAGTCTGTCTGCTGCTTTCATTCACACATCGCGAATTTCCATTTCGTTGGGTGCTCAGCCTACCGGCTGACACTGTGCACTCATGTGAGCACTTCTGTGATCTTATTAAAGACACCTTCTATCATTTTGATCCAAACCATCTTGATCGGACACTGTTACAACAATAGAGGGCTCCGCATGAATCCATTATTTATTTTTGGCAGTGCTTCCATGACTTGTAGTTTCAAGCTCCGAAGAGCCAAATGAAATTTTCTTATCTTTGGGACCAGTTTAAGTATTGCCTTAAGAAATATGCCCGTCCCAAGAGGAAGCTTGATATTAAGCTTCACTCAACATTATTCATTGATGGAACTGCACAATCTCATGTGGGAGTAGGCATTGTCTCAATGGACTATCCGCCTCCCTCTCATTCAACAGTTCCACCACCACAATGTGATGTTGAGGATCATGTTCACACACCTGTTCAACCTTCGCACCCTCCCAACATCACTCCTGACAATTTTCATGCAGATTTGGTTGTGAGTCCTTCGAGTTCTCATATGCATTATTTTTTCTGACCTCCATCTTTTCACCCAGGTGTTCCTCCGAATGATGTTGTCTTGTTCTCGTCCATTCCAAACTCTTCACTTGTTGTGAATGAGAAACAACCCACTAAAGTAGTCAGTGTTGCAAAACAACATTTGTTGTCATTCATGAAGAGTATGAGTGGGAGCTTGAGCATCAACACTCGGTGAAGGATGACTCCCTTCCGTCCTAGCCCCCTTCGTTCTTTCCTAACATTGTTGGTGAACCTACCATCCATGATTTTTCATGTGTGTCTTAATCTACAAATGCACCTATTGTTGATCTTTCGCAGGACACACCGTATGTTAGCCCATCATCCAACAACAGAGAGGACCAATCATTCATTTAAAATCCACTTGATCTTTCATCTTCTCTTTCTGGAAATGTAGAGGGTGAACATCATTCCTTCTCATCTACCCCTCTGTGCAATTCATCAAATCATGAGGATGTCGGCCAACATCCTGAATTTTCTGATCTTAGTTGTCATGATCTCTTCACCTCATCATCTAATCACGACGTTGATTCACTTGTTGTTAATCCATCTAATCCATTGGTCTACAAATATCCATCTATCAACAAAGTCAAAACCCCACAGATCGTCGAGGAACCTCAGCCCGAGCTGATGGTTATGTTAGGCCCTCACTGTCCTGAGGTTGGTTTCGCTTCCGATCAAGAAATTGTTCAAACACTCAAGGCTCCTCATCACTCATCTATATGCACTCAATATTAATATAATAATCCAATCACACTTCCTCCACTCGAATTATAGGATCCCATTGCTCATGTGTTGGAGGAGTCTTATACTGCAAGAACTCATGTGCAACGCAAGTTATCTTTGTTTCTTTCTTTTGCTTGCATGTCACAGTCAAGAGTGTGCTTGTGCTTCAAAGTTGTAAGTAGTGTCACACATCACCATGATAAGTCCACGAACTATCCGTCATGCACATGCCCTTACTTATGTCGGGTGGGCACTTTGAAACAAGAAGTGTGGTTGTCTTCACTATTATATCTTTCTTGTATGCTATTTTGCACAACTCGGTTACTCACGGACCAAGCCTTCACCCACATGGGTCTACCAATGTGCCGGTGGCTAAATTGGAAGTATCACTTCACGTGATCAAGCCCATTCGCTGTTAGTGTAGGAGTAGGAGTAGTGTTTTCTTTCAGTCATTTTCTTGCATGCTTGTTTGCTTTCATGCTTTGTTTGCTTGATTGTTTTCTTACTTGATTTTTTGCTTGCTTTGCTCTCATTTTTTCTTATTCTTTTTCTTGGGTTTGTTGTCAGTTCATTTTCTTGTTTTGTTCATAGGTTAGTTTGCATGAAACCATGTGCGACTCATGAAATGAGCTGGGTGAAGTACAAGTGGGCTTGTACAACTATCACTACTTGGTTATCTGTCATCTTGCCTCTGTATGATGAGCTTGTTACTTTTAGTCCATGATACGTCAAAGGAAAATACCTACTGTTCAAAGTGAGCCTTACTGAAAACACAACGCTCATGCACTAACTAGTGTCACCTGCTCTAGTCAGTTGTTTTTGGGTTAACCCTTGTCAGCTCAGTCAAGTAGAGTAAGGTGAGGGGGAAAACCTTAACAAGCACGTCAGTGATACAATAAACTACTTCCTTGCTGGAACAACCTCCTCTGCTCTCAATAAGTCAGGATCCCTCTTCCGCCTCTAGAATGAATAAGTGTTATGCACAGTGAAAAATGAAAAAAATGAAAATTCAAAAAATTCAAATGAAAAATGAATAAGGCAAAACAAGAGAAACTCTTCCTGCGTAGGGAGATGATGCAAGTAACTCTGTCAGGGTACCGACTAGGCTTGTTGGCAGCAGAGCCATGTTTGTGTTCCTATGTGACTCCACCGGGTTATTGTCTAGGCTTGCTGGCAATGGAGCAACACTAGAGATGAAACTTAGACTCTGACGACTATACTGCTTGTGCACTTATATACCCCTCAACCCAAATCAAAAATCTATGTTACCCTGGCTTGGATTATGTGTCAATCGACCAAGAGTTTGGCAGATGCTACATCTTACAATCAAGCTAGTGTTAAACCAAGATGAGCTGAGAGATGAACAATACTTCTAGAGGTGTTAGACTTTCTTTTCATGAACAAGGGCCATTCAAAGAGTTGGAGTTCTACCAGTGGGTCGCCAAGTGTTTTGGAGCCTCCCTACCAACCTTCACAGCAGCTTGCCTTTCTTTGTTAAGTCCTCAAGCTTCAGTGTCTTTCTTCCTCAAAGGCAGCCTGTCGATCATAGTTTGATTTTTTCCCTTCATAGGCTTCTCACCCGGACTTGGTCCAGCTACAGGCTAAGAAACTTCCCAGTGAAGTTTGTGCATTTCTGGAGGGAAACCAGCCTTCCCTCCAGGAATTGTGCAATTCCCTCTAATAGCCTGATGGGCTACAGGATTGTGCAATCTTGCTAGCCAACCCTCCTAATAGAATTTGCACAATTTTTTCCATCAACAACCTATTCAGCCCAGGATTTGTGCAAATGTGGGCAAGAGTGAGCTTCTCTGCCCAAAAATTGCACAATCCCCTTCAGCAGTCATCCCGTCTTGTAGTCAGAAATGCACATTTTTCTCCACTAGTCGAGCATTTGTTTGCTTGTGCAGCTAAGTTGACCGGTTCCCTCCGAGACTGAGAAAAATAGACTTGCATGCATAGGCATCCCTTGTTTCAGGGATCTATGTTTAGTAGTTAGAGGTTACATGTAAGGAGTAATTCTGAAACCTCCCACCAAGTGTTTCTTCCCCTAAATTTTTGGCATGCGCATCACAGACTTGATGTTATCAAAACTCATCAACTAGACACTGCAGAGCTCATTCTTCACATCAACCTTGTATCTCTAACATCCTACATCACATCTAGGAGTAGTCGGCACATTCAACTTAGCCATTTTGGGGTAAGCTCGCTTCCCATGCCTTGTGTCGCATTTCTGTTGCTTTTTTTGTTTTCTCTTGTGTGAGCTTTGTTTTCTTGATTTATTTTAATGCTTATTGTTGTTTACATGTATTCTAGATTTTCCTAGCTCTGTTTCAATTTTCGTTGCTATCTCACTGCTGTCGAATGCATGAAACTATTTTGCACGGACGTTTGCCCAACCAGCGAATGACCTCACCCACATGCATGTTGATCTGTTTTCTCAATCCTCCATTCATGCTTTGCATGCACTATTATCACTTCTACTATCACGTAGTGTCGCCATGCATTTCATCGACTTACTTGCTTTGAGTTTCCCGTCGACGAGTCAAGCCAACCTTGGACCGATCTCTTCCTTCACCAAGGCTGCATTGCGCAATCTGGAGAATGAAGGCTCACCTTCCTCTCTAGATTTGTGAATTATAGCCAAACACTGGCCTCTTGGACTGAATTTCACATTTCTGGAGGTTAGTGGCTACTTGGGCCAAAAATTTGCGTTGATCTGTCCCTGGGCCAGCAATATTTCCTAGCTGGAATCGCGTATTGCGCAATCCCAACAGCCAACTTTCCAACTGGATTGTGCATTTTGTAGTTCCAGGAGTCAGTCAGTCTCCCAGTAGCCCAAACTATGCCTTAGGCAGTCTTGGAAATCGGTCTCTCGACCTCCCGGCCGAAATTGCGCAACCTTTGTGATCATTCACCCAGGTATGTTGCAAGCCAGTTCTCATGTTCATTTTGGTTTTTTACTGACAAATTTCTTTCTATGAGTGTTTCCATGTCTCTAGGTATCATAAGCATTCATCTGCCTTTCAACAGTATAGGTACAATGGTTTCCAAGAGAGCAGAGATGAAGACATTGTTCAGATCATGCTTGGGGATGCAGGCGATCAAGTGTCCATGGGCTTACCTACTCATGAAGACATCAAGTTGTTCATGGACAAGGACATCAAGTGTTGGGTGCGGGATCCCCCAAGAGAAGTTTTGGGGCTTAGAGCCCAAATTTTGGTCAAAAGTTGTAACCCCGATGTAAAGACTCCACATTTTGTGGGAGCAAAGCGCGTAGTTTGTATAAGAGTCATAGGGTTGTCTGCCCTCAATTTTGTAATGTAATTTCGGCTATAAAGATCTACACATGGTCCGTGGACCATGGGATTGTATAAATAGAGTGAGGCTCTAAGTAATTAATAGATCATATAATAATAATGAAAAGGATGAAGAGTTGAGTCGGATCTGAAGTGTAAAGTCTAGTTTTGGGTCGTAGAGTAGGAGAAGGCTTTGCAGCTGAGTGTGTAGAGACCTAGTAGTTCACAATTGAGTGCACGGATCCCTGCAACTGAGTGCGAAGGGTGAGTCGAGTCTGTAATAGTTGGAGCATTAATAAAGAGAAGTTTCATATCCATTCAACGTATTTATTTCCTGTTTTATGCATCCGTTACATTGAATATACACTGCACTTTTAATGCTTATGTAATGCGTGAATATGTATGAATGTGTTGATTAAGTGAATACAAGATAGAATATTTTTTTATGCAAATTTAGCTAACATCTGTAAGAAGATAAATAAGATTGACGGTGTAGTTTGGGGAAACAGAGCAGGACGCTACCATAGCAATGCGAAAGCATCTCAGCCCCTGGTTAGGGTAGTGTGAAAGGAAATTATAATAGATCACGAAGGTATTGAAGGTCAGGATAGTGCACGAAGTGACCTGCGTGAAGGTAGGCACGGTTGGACTAAATCAGCACCTCAGACATCTCAAGGGTGTGGAAACTTGGTTCCAGCATCCCCCTATACTACTTCGGGTGGGACATCAATCTGCGCACTGTAGGCTAATGCCGAAAGGGCCAGTAGTGTAGGGATTTGTTTGGCTAATTAACTTCAAACCTGGGTCAAGCCCCCTTCAAGCCAAGATCAAGCAGCAGTATCATAGCAAGCAACATCATGAACAATAGCTAAAGGCAGCATAAAAAATGCAATGAATGCAACAAATGAAGCAAACGTAGCAAATGCAAGAGGAAGGTTGTTGACAACATAGAGGCGAAGTTTCAAGATCAAGTAGATCCACTGATAATGAAAGTAACTTTGGAGACTCAGGCTATGAAGTGACAACGCGACATGAAGATTGCACGAAGGCAGAAGATGGAACAAAGAAGGAGTTGCATGTGCTAAATCAGCAACTCAGGAAGAACATGAAGTTGCACAGACAACCCAATGTGTTGTAGATGGAATAGGAATAGTAGTGGGCATACCATGCACTCATAGATAAAACTATGCCAGTAGAAGTTGAGGATCCATCCCTTCATCTAACATAGAGCAAACATGGTGAGCAATGTTGTTGATAACATGCAAAGGATCTAGCAACATGCATTTCATTGAGTGCACATATGCAATCCAACCCATTCAACACACTCACCAAGGTGAAGACAAGAAGCAAGTCCAACTGGGGTTGAACATGCACTTCAGCAAGTTGATGCGCATGACCACTAACACACACTTGAAGATCAACATGGACACTATGTATTAGTGTGTTGTCATTTCAAATGTACCCAAGAAGACCATGCACATGTTAGCAGACGAGTTAGATGAAGGGGCCGAACCAATACACCGGTTGCAATGAAGGCAAGAGTTCGCTTCAACAAGATGTCACCATGAGGAGCATGCACACCATCACGAATGACCAAGCTTGGCATAAGCTCACTAGCTTCACCATCACAAGCATGTCAAAGAGTTGGTCTCACCACGGTGAACCGAGTGTCAGTGATGTCTTGCAAGGCTTGCTCAAGCCATGTTGTCTCACATGAGTACATGTGCATTGTAATGTTGAGTCATGTCAAGTGTAAGTTGAGTGTCAACAGTTGGATGTAACAGTCATAGAGTAGGTGAAGAGTCATGTGGGTAGTTGAACTGTCACAAAGGGGAATGTCAAGAGTCACCCCACCCTTTGCTATAATAGTCCCTCATAACTCATTGTATAAGCTTTTGGTTAGCCAAGCTTCTACTAAGACTATCTTGAATAAGGCTTGGACAGTATTGTAACGCGCCTTGGCTTCTCCACTACACTGAGCTAGTACATCTCTTTGGAGGAGCAGGTGGATGTGGCTATACCATTGCATTGATGGGGTTAGCAGGTTTACATGGTGTATTGTATGATTGTGACTTACATTTCTTTATATAATAAGAGCTAGCACATTTTCATGCATATGTTGTTATTGTAGTTACACTGTTCCGGTTGCCTTAATGATATATGTTGTTTAACTTACGTACTTGCGTATGAACTGATTTCTATGTAATTATATGAATCTTGTTGTTAATGTGTTGCATATGTTATTAATGTTGTCACTGTCTGTGTCGACTACTCTGCTGGACATCAAACATGCCTTTCTCATGAACTTGTTTATATCAACTGTCACACTCATCTCAGACTAATTCATGAGTGTTGTTCATGTTATCTTACCTTGTATGTTGTGACTTCCGCATCCGTGTTGATTTCTCTATCGGAAGTTGTGCATGTCCTTTGTGTTGTGTGTTCCTAGCCGAGTTGGGACTGTCACATGGAATGAGTCGTTCTTGTGTACAAGACCGACCTCCCTAGTATCTAATGATATCTAATGACAAGCAAGCCAATCAAATTCTATCTTTCTCTAAATATGCAATTTATAAACAAAGGCAAATAAGTGTTTTAGGCCTAACTTGGGTCCAATGCAAGTTTGTGGAAGCCTCGCCCCTTTGATCCAAATGAGCTCGCTTGTAGCGAATCTGCAAACACAAACAAGCGCACAAATTAAATAGCACTTGAAAAGCCAATATAATAAAGCATACTTATCATTATGATCAAGGAATTCATGAAACAAATCACATAAGACAATTTGTTGAGAAAAATGAATATGATTGTATTAATTCAAATCAAAGAAGAACTTTACAACCTGTGCCTTGATGCTATACAAGCTCCTCTCAGGGTCCAGCAAGAAGTCTCCTTTACTTTGACAAGTTTCACTCTCTTCCCAGTGAAGCCAAAAGGTATGTGATCTCTCCTTTCAAGCTTAACTAGGAAGTCCCAATTCCACCAGCATTTACCCTCAAAAATGTTCAACTTCTAACCTCCCTAGCAACCAGCCCAATGCCTTAATTTATAGTGCAATGGAGGGAAGTTACTAGGTCCTCCTTCAAAGGGATAAAGCCCTCCTTCAAAGGGATATCTCCTCTCATCAAGGGCTTAGCTCCTTCTCTTTTGGGATGCATGAACCACCTAGGAGTGAACCATCCACGTCAAGATTCCTTCTAGAATCATCTAGAATTAACCCAAAGTGAGTTTTTAAGAATAAACTTGCGCCTTTTTGACTTTCACAGGGGTCCGCACCCACTCCTTTAGAGACAGAGTGGGCAAGTCCGCAGGTAAAACGAACAAAGGGTGCGAGACCACAGGTAGTAGTGAGAGAAAGTGTGGAACCAGAGCTTTATTGGTTTTTAAGGTCTTTCTCTCATTTTCAAAGCTTGATATGAAGAGTGGAGATTTGAGACTTGCTTAGGAGGACAGTATGAATGATGATAGACCCATACTAACTGCAAATAGTCATGGTGACAATATTTTGTGTAACAGATTGCCCCCTAAAGTGCGAAGTCTGTAGTAGATGAGGATTTCATTTATCATCTAGGAAGAGTGAAGTACTTTATCATTTTGAGGATCATCTTGTGGAGAGCCCAGTTGGAACCTGTAAAAACATTCAATGCAAAATATATATATGAGATCATATCATCGCTGAGGTAGGCATTCCCATACTCAGATCAAAACTAACTAGAAAACTAACTACTGCTCTGATATAGGAATGATATTATAATACATCACAAGTATAGACACATATAGACACAGTATGGATGCAGCCATCTGTTTATGAATAGTCCACTGTATAATGAATAAAAAATTCCTCGCAGCCTGGATGGTGGAAACTAGATCCAGGGTCTTCATTTCTACTTCCCGAAATAGTACGACTCTATCCATGTGAATGAATGTGTCGAAGTCGAACATGGTAGAAACCACTTGATTACCAGTCAATGATGTAAACTGTTAACAAGTGTGAGAGAAACCACCAGTAATGTCAATGACTCTCAAAGTACTCAGTACAATCCATAAGATGTGAATAGATGTGTTGATGTCGAACATGCCACGGAATCCTTTGATCGAAGGTCAATGATGCAACCTATTGTCGAAGGCGAGAAACCTGCCATTGAGGCATGCAGATCCCAAGGTACTGATGATTTATAGATCATATTTATAGATAATGGGCTGAAGTCGATAGAAAGCGATCCATCGTAGGAAAGTCCACAACACGAAATCATAGATCAAGTTTGAAGAAATTTAGTTGCAAGGACTGACTCAGGGATGGTCAAAATGGATGACAGATATTTTGCAGATGAATGGCTTATTTGCACTGACCTCTTGAACACATAACGACACAGCAGATGGTTTGGTGAAAATTGACCCAAAGTTAATACCCAGAAACTGGCTGAAGACTTTCAATATGGTTTGATCAACTGTTAGGCAAAGGATTTTCCAACCCAGGTGAATAAAAGTGTCGTGTTCAAGAGTGGTTACAAAGTATGACAAACAGGCTCATTTTTCTCTCTTTTCCCCCACCATTTCTAGCAAGTACCTCTTTATTTTTGACAAGCTTGAGGAGGATAACATTTGCTTGATTATAAGCTCATCCTTCGGATGAGTCCAACTTAGTTTAAATTCGAACCCTACGAGGGAGTGGTCCGTTCCTGTTTGTAATTGAACAAGTCCTTTACTGTTAAATTTTAACGAGTCCAGTATAGGAGAAACTCTGCATTTTTCAATTTTAGAGAGTCTAAAAAAACTTAAGAAGACTCCATCGTTGTCCTTTTTCGTAAATTTGTGTCTTCCAAGCCCGAAAAAGTATAAAATAATACTTGAGAGAACCACTTGATCATTACGACCAAGGATTACTTTTCGTAATTAGTGCCTCTGATCCGAAAAAGTAAAAAAAGAGATCAATGACACGTTGTTTTATAACCAATATCGAATTTGAAACGACAAAAATCCGGCAATATTTTCATGTTTTTAGTTCCTTTTTAACGAGTTTAAAAAGGAAAAACTCGGCAATCTTTTCATGTTTTAGGAGTCAGAAAAGAGCTTAAAGGTGACTCTAATGTTTTTTCAAAGAAAATGACCGATTTCGCCTGAAAAATCCGTTATCCTGAACAAAAACTCAAACATTACTCATACTTGTTTAAAATGGATAAAAATGCTTCAAAAGTTACCTCTTTAAAGTGAA
This sequence comes from Pinus tabuliformis, assembly GCA_031772625.1. Taxonomy (NCBI): domain Eukaryota; kingdom Viridiplantae; phylum Streptophyta; class Pinopsida; order Pinales; family Pinaceae; genus Pinus; species Pinus tabuliformis. The sequence goes on along the minus strand of CM062804.1, from coordinate 502,035,942 downwards.
ACATAAACAAATTAAAAGCTCATTTATTCAAAAAACTTATAAAAAGGGATTTTGTAAATTCATTTTTACTGTTTGAGTTATGGGTGAGAAAATAGAGCTTTTGGTCAGAAACGTCCCGTGAAGATTGCGAAAAATATGTCCGTTGGAATCGAACGCCGTCTCCTCTAGGTAATCTACATCATCCTACTCTTTAATTTCATCCGTTTCAAAGTTGTTTTTAGGCTTTAATTTCATTTTTAAAGGGATTCTTAGGTTAGAAACCTGCGCGCGGGGGCCCGCAGGCACAACACAGGTAACCTGCGGACCCCGACTTTTTCGTAACGGGAAAAAAGTCAGGGGTCTGCACCTGCCATGAAGGCAAGGTGCCGACCCACACACTGTCTCTAACAGAGAGGGTGTGGTCCCCACAGCAAGGGTTTTTAAACTTAAATTTCTAAAAATTCACCCAAAAACTTTGCTTGTAGACATTCTAATTCGCCTTTTTGTTGAATGTAGAGTATACATCATGCTTGATTGGCGAGAATGGGAGCATGAGGATGTAGATATCGCTATGATAAATCATCAACCTTCAATTGATGCATTGAAGGCATGCAGCTTATACAAATTCTGGGCCATACTTGGCATGAGGGCCCAGGTAGACTTTTTGCAGTGGCTGGTAGACAGGTGGAGCATACAGGACCAGTGCTTCTTCATTGGTGGTCACCAGCTTGAAATGGAGCTGGCAGACATTTACTTTTTGATTGGTTTGCCTAAGAGAGGTGAACACTTGTCTCTATACGGGACTAGGCCAGGTGGCCAGTCTTTCGATAGCCTCTGGCTAGAGTTCTGTAAGAACCAGACTAGAGACAAAGGGATAGATATCAAAACCATATCCCTTCCTGAACTCAAGGTAATTGCATTTACTATTACCGGGCTCTGTGGGAGCACATCACTACATGTAGCCACTGGATCCCAGATGCGGATGGCAGTAGACTGCTTTCGAGGCACCATCTTCAACTGGTGCGATGCTGTGTTGGCTAATATAAAAGGCCAACTGACTAGAGCAAAGAACGGACAACTGAAGACCTTTGGATATGGTGCTTTAGTTGTGAGCTTTGGTCTAGAGAGGGTTCCAATGTTGGTCCCACAACACCTCACTGTTGGAGCTGGACTTCCTCGAGAGCCCAAACTGATGCGATGGGTTGCAGTTATGGCCCGTCATCCTGAGGAGGGGATAGAAGTTGTTTGATTCACTCCTGAGTATTTCCATTGGTTAGAGAACCAGGTTTTTTCTATTCAGCACTTTCCTTACACTGTGGTATATTTTCGTGGTGACCCAGACATGACTTTTCCACCAGGAGAGCAATGGGATGACTCAGGTAAAATCATTTTCAACATTTTCCTAATTTAATTTTTTTTTTTGTTTTTATCTTGTCCCAAAATTGATAGTAAAAGTTTCAAATGCAGATGTAGGTCCACGGCGACCAGCCGCTCTCCAGCCCTATGAGAGGAAACAACCAGCTGCAGCAGTACCACCCCACAGGATGAATCAGCAGAGACCTTGGCCGAATTGGAGAGCCATCTAGAGCGTTTGACAGGAGACATTTCGAAGACCGGCATAGATGACATTCCTCTTAGACTACAACGCTATGTGATTGGGGTCCCAGGACCTTTCAGGAGGTTCCTTTGTAAGGTGGCTCGTACAGTGGTTTCTTATCGAGATCATCACCAGTGATAGGATGATCGCCTGTTGTAGACACATATGACATTTTTGCTTTTTGTACTATCATTTTTGCCGATGATAAGGTTTTTTTCAACCTATGATCGAAGATGATGTATATTTTGACACACTCCTATATTATACTATATCACTATTACCAGCTTATCTTGTAAAACATGTTATGGAATGTTTTTAAATTTACTTGTATGATTATTGCAAATGTCTACTTAACATTCGAGAAGCGATTGCATCTGCTAATGTATTTAAATTTCTTGGAATATGATGATATTCAATATAATCAAATTCACGTTCCAAGAGATGCACTCTCAAAAATAATCTTAATAACACTGGATTTCTAATGGCATATACTCTATTAAGCTGTAATACAACGAGTTCAGAATCTAACCTCACTATTAAACTCTGAATCCCAAATGAAATAGATTCAGATAATAACTCAATCACTGCACTATACTCGGCAATGTTGTTTGTTGTTTGACCGAGGCTTGCCCCATGCATAGATACCAACTCGTTAGAGGGCAAATAGATAACCCAAGCTACGGAAGAAATGTTCCGTGTATTACAAAAAGCACCATCAGCAAAACCAATGTATGTTTGGAGAGGCGTCAACATCTGCAATATCAAGAATAAAACCAAGATAAGCAGGAATAACGACGAAAAACACTCTCTAAGCTAAGGACACTTTTTAAACTAAAACATACCAGCTAGAAAGAAAACTAATCTAACTAAAAATTTCCACACCTAGATTTTAAGCATAATACCTCTTCAGGTAAAGACCATTTCTGGGTTTACCTAAAGAGACCCCGTCAAAGTCTACCAATTCATAGGCCCCTTTTGCTAGCTTTCGCTTAACAACATAAGGACCATGCCACATGGGTATGAATTTCCCAGCGCCTAATTTATCATTTGCTTGATCGTACAATAAGACTAGGTCTTCTTTCGAAAAATTTTGAGGGGGTAACATTTTGAACATACTGAGCTTTAATACATTTGGCATGAGTTTCGATCGCTAATGCAGCATCATGTCGATTCTCATCTAGCTGAGCCAAGTATAAAAAACGTTTTTCCTCTTCGGAAGTGGCTGGAAGTAATTCGATGGCCATTTGCAATGACGGGATTTCACATTCAATGGGTAACACAGCTTCCAGACCATAAACTAGTTGGAAAGGAGTGAACCCTGTTAACGTTTTTACTGAGGTTCGATACGCCCAAAGTGCTGAAAATAGCATGTTATGTCAATTTGACCTATGAATCCCAACGATTCATCGGATCATGATGACTAGAACTTTGTTGATGGCTTCAACCAGACCATTAGCTTGTGGATAATATGGAGTTGAACTGTCGTGATGCAAGCCAAGTTGGCCTATAAGTTTAGTCATCATAATGTTTCGAAAATCACGCCAATGATCAGTGATAATCGCTTGTGGAACACCAAACCTAGCAATTATATGATTTAACATGAAAATCACAACAGTTTTGCCGTTTGCCTCAAATCTAGGCATCGCCTCGGCCCACTTGGTAAAATAATCTACCGCAAGGATGATATACGCATGCCCCCCGGCCAAGTGAGGGTTACATGTAATAAAATCGATACCCCATTTCGCAAAACGACCGACGGTAATCATAGGGTGGAGAGGAGCAGGTGGAGTGCACATATTTCGATAAAAAATTTGGTAGTTGTGGCATTTTCGGACTACATTAATACAATCTTTAAACAAAGATGGCCAGAAATAGCCAGCATGCAATATCTTTTGGGCTGTGGCAAACCCAGACATATGACTACCACACGCTCCAGAGTGACAGTCATTTAGAACCATTTCAGCTTCCTCATGAGTTAAACAATGTCGAAAAACATAGTTCGCTCCACGACGATAAAGTGTATCTCATCCCAAAAGAATGGAGTATTCTGTTTCAACAACCGGGTAAAACCCTTTGTGATCTCGGCGTAGTTAGGAATGAATCGACGTAAAAAGTTTGCTTTCCCTTGCAAACTTTGGAGTTGGCAAAGACTCGAAGGAGGAGGCAATTTGATAATAGCTTCAACCTTCGAGGGATCGACGCGAATGCCGGCTTTCGAAACAACAAACCCTAGTAACCGACCCGTTTCTATACAGAAAACACACTTGTGTGGATTCAACCTAATTCGATAATGCGTACACCTCATAAAGATTGCTCGTAAATGGATGAGGTGAACAGCTTGATGTAATGAATGAGAAGGTAAATCATCGAGATAGGGTTGCACAATGTGCTTGATGTCATGAAACGCGTAAGACATGGCTCTTTGAAAAGTTGCCCCAACGTTCTTGACCCCAAAAGGTAATTTGCAATAAGAAAATGTCCCCCATGGACAAATGAAAGCCATTTTTGGTTGATCAGCAGGTAGAATATTGATTTGATTGTATCCAGAAAAACCATCCATGAAGGAGAATATTTCACTGCCGGCACAATCATCAATGATTTGATTGATATAGGGAGTTAGGTAATTGTCTTTTGGATAGGCTCGATTAATGTCCCTATAATCGATACATATTCTTATTGTCCCTTGCTTTTTATTAATAGAAACAATATTCGATACCCAATCCGTTAACGGAATTGGATAAATGAAACCTACTTTGAGTAATTTTTCAACTTCTGCTTTAATAGCAGCAGCTTTTTGCGGGTGGATTTGACGCAAACGTTGCCAGACGGGTTTATCATCCAGGTAAGTTTTGATTTCACGAACAACAATTGCTGGGTCAATTCCTGGCATTTCCTCATATGACCAGGCAAACACGTCGCGGAATTCTTGAAATAGGGCCTTATATGTTTGAATTTCATCTTCCGTACAAGAGGCACCTATATGAATGTTTTCAACAATTCCAGGCTTAACCGAAATATCAATAGGAATAGTTCGAGAAATGTTTCCCAAATTTAACTCTGAATCAGGATTTTTCATTGGATTCTGAGGTTCCTTGACATATTTAGTTGTAAAAATAGATGAAAAATCATTTTCAAAACGATCAATCTCAGGTAAAAACGAAGATCTATGATGAAGATCTTCCCATGGTAAATCATTGACACATAGGATTTCACGAATTTTCTCATTAGTGTGAACAAGTTCGAAAAACGTTGTTGAATCTGAGTTTGATGTTGAAAGTGATTCCTCATGGACCACATTCATTAAGTCAATTTTGGTTGAAGAAAGGTCCGAAAATGACGGCACGGCCTGATACGCAATTTCATATGGACTCAAAGGCATAACATCACCAAATGAGTCTATCTCAGATTCGGTAGGTATGATCCAAGGATCATCATAAACAATAGTGTCTGACGAAAGCATATGAATGGTTGCAGTAGAAGACGATGCGTTGATAGGAGGAAAAGGAAAAGTTCCTAGTAAACCAGAATCTTTAACTAGTCCTACTCCAACATCCTTATACGGGATAGTTGTTTTGCCAACATGCTGAATACTTTCAGAAGGCTGAATACTTTCAGAAGAGGCTGGGTCGGATGAAAAGTAAGTCAGCTGGTCTATATTTACTCTTTCCATTATGAGGGAATTTTATAAGCTGAAAGACCGATGAAACGATAGCTGTCATAGCGTAAGACCAACTACAACCCAAGAGAAGGTTGTAATCTAGAGGGGCATCAACCACCTCCACATCTAGATTAATAGTTTTGCCTTCAACCCCTATAGGTAAATCCTGTAGAATGCCAAAAGGATGAAACCCACAGCCATCAAAGGCCTTTAGAATCGTTGGGGATTGATTTAGCGTAGGAGAACCAAGCGATCTCCAACACTGTATCGACATAATACACGTTGAGGCTCCCTCATCAATCACAGTCCTATAACAAGGTCTGTTTTTTACTAACACTGGGATCTGGAAAGCCATTTGATGAGGTAAGCGTGGTGTACTATTTTCTAGATCGAAAATTATAAGGTTTGAGTCCTGAACGTCAACAGCTCCTATAGCCGACAATAGTAATTTATGCTGTGCTGGGCGTGATTGCAGCACTTCCAAAGCTAACATTGCTGAAGGTGAAACAACCAAATCTTCAACAATGTTATAGTTCTGAGCCACTCTCGCATGTGGATTGAAAGCTTACTTTCGAAGTATACCCTTGGCGAGCAGTTTGATTACTACTTCTGGGTTAGGTTTCTCGATCTATAGTGGATCAGAACCAGGAGTTGAAGTTGATGGGTTCGAATGAGAAGATTCTGCTTCCTTACCATAAACAGGACTTTTACTTCCATAATCATGCGATCGAGTCACAATCCTAACATGGGACATCATCATTATGGGTTCTTCGGAGGCATTTGAGGAAGAACCTGTCATCTTACTATCTTGACTAGGAAAAGGATCCTTCAAAACAGCAGGCGTTTGGGAACCTTTGACAATTTTCGTAACCTCAACACGATGAGGGCAGTCTCTTGTAAAATGCTCTTCTTCACAAATGAGACAAGAATAACGAGGTTTGCATTTCTCATCAGTTGATTCCACTTTTTCTGGTTTCTCTTTCGAATTTTTATCTGTTTTATTTTTCTTCTTCCCTTTCTTCTTACCGTCGGATTTTGATTTGGCTATAGATGACTCTACAACATGAATATCGGCAGAAATTTCCATGGAAGAATCTCCTGTCGGGGAATCTAGTAAAGTTATGATAGGAGAAGAATTATTAGAAGATTTCTTCTTACTTTTGGTATTAACCATACCAATCATACCATCAGCGGCATGAGACCCTAAAGGAGCTGCAGTTATTTTATTTTGTTTAGGAAGATCGGGGAGTTTATTGTGTAAAATACCTGACTACGTATAAACTAAGTCAAGGTACTGAGCTTGAGCAATTACTTCCTCTTCAGTAATGACTCCGGCCTTAGCTACATCCTCCATGATCTTTGGTAATAAAGATTTTACAAACCATTCAGCTAAGATCTGATACGGAATAAAAACTTTCACTAAACGTCGTCGATGTCTCCATTCATGAATATGATCTGAAATGTAAGTGGACGTTGACTACTTTAATGAAGTTAATAATTTCGTGCCATTGTCATATCTGACTGGAAGCTAAAAATGAGTTAAAAACGAAGTAGCTAACTGACTAAAGTTATAAAAAGTGGCTCGCGGTAACTCAATGAGACACATGGCCGCAAAACCAATTAGAGTGCGCTGGAAAAGCCTTAAATGGATTGAATCATCTGAAATGGAATTAGACGCACACCAACGGTGATAAGTCATCACATGGTTCGATGGGTCCTCTCCTGATTTGCCTTCAAACTTAGGAATATCACTAGGCAACTTATTCGGCATTGGCGGCCAAAACGGAAGATAGTTAATGGGATCGTTCGTAAGGCACGATAATTCAGGCAAGTCCAAAGTTGCAATAAAGGGTAACTGACGATTAGGGTCCCTAAAACCCTAGGTCGTGAGACCAGCCCCAGGAGGAGGATATCCAGGATAACTAGGAATTGGAATTGCATTTGGGATATTATATCCTCCTGGAAAACAAGGATTAACTAGACTGTACTGGGGTTGTTGAGGTTGTTGATATGTATACCCAGGGTACGGTTGATACTGATAGACTGGCTGCTGCACAGCAGGAATGAATTGGTACTGTCCTTGGTACGGTTGATAAGTAAATTGAGGTTGACTTGTGACAACCATACTTGGACCAGGTTGTCCTATAGGCATTTGAACCGAAGTCTGAATTATGGATCCAGACTGAGGTAAAGATGTCTGAGGAGTTGATACAGGAACAGTAGAAACTGGAGCTATTGATACTCCAGAAGTAGGTGGGGTAGATTGAACAGATGTTGCAGCAGTTGCAACAGCCGTTTGAGGTGGAGTATGAGGCGTACTAGGCCTAGACTGAGAAACTACAGAAGGTGCAGAAGTTTGAATAGTAGACTGGACATGTTGCTCGGGTGAACCAGAAACAAAGGGTTCTCCAGTTTGAGATGACAACTATACATTCAGTTGCAAGACCTGTTGAGATTAAGATGGATCCCACACTAAGTTCACTCCGGGGTACGGACCCATAACAGGTTGAGAATATTGAGGACCATAACTTGGTTGAGGGTAGGGTTGATAATTCAAAGGTACATTTCCAACTCCTTCGACATATGATTGACCGGAAGGTGGTTGGAAACCTTGGGTTGGGTACTGACCTTGAGGTTGATAACCTTGAGGCACGTACTAATACTGGGGTTGACCTTGAGGTACATATTGATACTAGGGTTGACCTTGAGGTACATATTGAGTCTAGGGTTGACCTTGAGGAACGTACTATCCCGTAGGTATGTACTGTCCTTGAGGTTGCCCCCCAAGTAGAAATTGGGTACCTTGAGGTTGCCCCCTAGGCGATAATTGAGGACTTTGAGGCTGCCCCCCAAGCGGTAACTGGCCACCTTGAGGTTGAGGATTAGGAATAGTACCTGACATCATAAGAATATCTTCTACACTCAACGGCTTAGTTCCATTATTTCCAGTTAATAACCCTTGTTCAATAGGTTGAGGAGATGCTCCCGAAAAAGTACCAGTAAGTGACTGATACCCAGAGGGAACAGAAGGACCGTCGTATAAAAAGGTTTCTAGAGATTGAGAAAACATGGACGACTGTCTTGACATATTTAACAGAGGATAGTAACCCCTAGGTGTTGGGTGAAAAGGAATGTGAGGTGGTGAAAAACTTAGTCCCGGGTTTTCCAAAAAATTGGTCAATGAAAGATACCAAGCGTTGCTCCTAGGTGGACTGTAAAAGATTGATTCACGCTCCCTAAGTTCTATAACAGGTTGATTTTCAGGGATAGGGATACCTTCTTCTTCCGGAGTAGCAAGTTCTTCAATAGCTATAAGTCCAGAAGGAAGATTTTGGGTAATTATTCTTTCTACCCTGGGTGAACCAGGACCACTAGAAGTTGGAGAGGCAAATCCCGATGTTGGCGTAGCAGCAAATTCAGTTTCAGGTTCAGATATATTAGGTTCCTCACCTAAATCACTAGTAGATGAAAAACTACTAGTAACTTCGGAAACAAAAACAGATTGTGGATTATAATCTGCTACTAGAGCTTGATAATTAAGATGTACCACTAAAGAAGACTCTCCTTCTTTAGGTGACCCAACTCTACTGTCTCTAGGAGTTACAAGGGCTCGTAACCCTTTAGGCTGGCTCGGTGAAAACTCAAGAGGTTGGCCCCGAAGTGTACGGGACTTCCTCGGTAATTCAGCCACGATTAAATATTTTAACTACTTCACACGCAAACAAAGAAAAATCTCAATGAAAACCACCTAAAGCCTCTAAAGAAACAAACAATTTTGAATCACACGCCTAAAGAATCTAGGAGATCAAACCACACACAAACAATAACTTTCTGTACTGAAAACACTAGTTGGTGATGAAATCCAACGTTGCAGAGTTCAATACAGAAATGGCGGTTGGAACAGTTACCCCGGCAACCTACTTAATGAATAGACTGGCACAAGTTTCTCCACTAAACCATCTCGAGTGAAGAAAACCCCCTAGAAAATCCAAGTGAGTCTAGCCGCCGTCTGCTCCAGGTACTGTGGGATCTTCTCTCCACCATCACCTTAGGAAAGAATCCTATAGAATATGGTCACTATGGTTACCAACGGAAACAAATATACCTGGGGGAATAGTCTACGATACGATACGCACGCAAGGGTAGAGTAACAAGCTCAATCCCCTTGAAGGCTCCTTGACATAATCCAAGGTTTACCAACAAGTGACCCCAGGCTCCTCGACAATGGTTAATCCGAGGTTTACCATTTTTAATACGTGAATATCTTCTATCGTTCCCAATGAGGAAGGATTGATTCCCACACTGGTTCATATATGATCTCGTGCTTCTCCTTTAAGAGGAGCTTTCCCAGAGCATAGATGTAACAATTGGATTTTATCTCCTACCGCAAGATACAGCTACTTGTTTGTTTTACTATCTTGGAGAGTTAATTACTCCCTACTCCAAGATACTAGCCTAAGCTATGTTGGTGTAATAGAGCCCTAAAAATAAAAATATTACTAGATAGATTTTACTTTAAGCGCTATTTTTATTAGTTTTTCTTTAAGTCAAGAGGTGCGGAGATGAAACTTATGGTGTGAAGACTCGACTCGAAATCACTAAAAAATACACTTAAGATGATAAGTAATCTTTTCCCTTCAATGAATTTCTAGCTAGGAAAGAGTTGAGAATGCAAATGCTTGTAAAAACAAATCTTTTCCTTAACAAACAAATCAAAAGAAGAGCTTTTTGTCTTTTCCAATGCACTCAAAAACGAGACAACTAGTTATGCTCACAAAAATTTCCCTTTTCTTTCAAACACTCAAATACTACAAAAACAAACTTTTTTCCAAAAGAGATTTTTTTTATTTTTATAAAACACTCAAAACTATGGAAAAATCTAATCTTGAGATCTATAAATTCTAAGAACTATTTGAAGTAAAAGCTTACAAGATTTCTTTTCAAGGATGTTTTACTTAGCTATAAGCAAACTAAGGACTAATTTGTCCAGAATCACAAATCAGTCAAAAAACAACCAATTTTTGTTTTCTTTTCTAAAAATGAAATCCAAAACTTTTAACACAAGTCTTTTCGAAGTTTCGCAAAGAGAAACACAAGATGGATTCCTCAACACATGAAGATTTTGCAAATGGTTAGACTCATAAGAAGGCCAGTAAAAACCAAGGTGATCTGAGGCTTCTAAGGCTTCTAAGCTCTGAGCTACTACAAGACCAAAATGAAAATCAAGCCCGGCAACCAAAACTTCTAGGAATTTCACCTAAAACCCTAATACCAATGGAATTAACCTAAGAAAAGTTCCTGACAAGTCACATGCAGGTCTGGGTAGAGGATATAAACACCTAAACACAAACTAAGCTGACTGAAAGAGAAAATCTTAAGCTTTCCAAAATTTTGACAGGGTCCGCACATCCGCAGTCCACACAGGTGGGGCACCGCTCTGTGTGTAAAGCAAAAGTGCGGATAGGTCCACACTGTGTTACAAGCAGAGGGTGCGGTCCTCTCCCAAAAGTATGAAAAACAAAAAATAATCCAAGATCTACTAAATCTACCCAATTCCACATACAACAAGCCAAAAACAGAAACAAAAACACAGTTTCTCAAGTCAAAGTAAAGCAAATCAAAAGATCAAGTCCCCAGTGGAGTCGCCATTTTGTCACACGGAATGAGTCGTTCTTGCGGACAAGACCGACCTCCCTAGTATCTAATGATATCTAGTGAAAAGAAAGCCCATCAAATTCTATCTTTCTCTAAATATGCAATTTATAAACAAAGACAAACAAGTGTTTTAGGCCTACCTTGTGTCCAATGCAAGTTTGTGGAAGCCTTGCCCCTTTGATCCAAATGAGCTCCCTTGTAGCGAATCTGCAAACACAAACAACCGCACAAATTAAATAGCACCTGAAAAGCCAATATAATAAAGCATACTTATCATGATGATCAAGGAATTCATGAAACAAATCACATAAGACAATTTGTTGAGAAAAATGAATATGATTGTATTAATTCAAATCAAGGAAGAACTTTACAACCTGTGCGTTGATGCTGTACAAGCTCCTCTCAGGGTCCAACAAGAAGTCTCCTCTACTTTGACAAGTTTCACTCTCTTCCCAATGAAGCCAAAAGGTATGTGATATCTCCTCTCAAGCTTAACTAGGAAGTCCCAATTCCACCAGCATTTACCCTAAAAAATGTTCAGCTTCTAACCTCCCTAGCAACCAGCCCAATGCCTTAATTTATAGTGCAATGGAGGGAAGTTACTAGGTCCTCCTTCAAAGGGATAGCTCCTCTCATCAAGGGATTATCTCCTTCTCTTTTGGGATGCATGAACCACCTAGGAGTGAACCATCCATGTCAAGATTCCTTCTAGAATCATCTAGAATTAACCCAAAGTGAGTTTTTAAGAATAAACTTGCACCTTTTTGACTTTCACAGGGGTCCGCACCCACTCCTTTAGAGACAGAGTGGGCAGGTCCGCAGGTAACACGAACAAAGGGTGCGGGACCATAGGTAACAGTGAGAGAAAGTGCGAAACCAAAGCTTTATTGATTTTTAAGGTCTTTCTCTCATTTTCAAAGCTTGATATGAAAGGCTGAGATTTGAGACTTTCTTAGGAGGACAGTATGAATGATGATAGACCCATACTGACTGCAAATAGTCATGGTGACAATATTTTGTGTAACAGGGACTAATCCATTTCAACTTAGAACTCACCTTCACCTGCCTGTCCCTTTGAAGTTTTGGAACCTCTCATACTCTTTCCTTGACTCATTGCATCAATCATACCCTTGCTACTGATAGATTTATCTTACTTTCCTCTTTGCAACATCACGGTCAAGGCATTACCTTATGACCCACTACTGGGACTCCTACACCAAATGGTCTAAGCTCTAATTGGGACTTCTTACTGTTGAGATCCCCTTGACATGTTGGTGGATCCAACACCGTCAAAATACTCATAAACAACTAAGCATCACCACTTTCTAGGAGGGTTTTATAAATGTCCATAATAAGTTTAACGGTCTTTCCTTTATTAATTTTAAAGGAACAAAATAACTAAGATTTGTTGTAATTTTGAATTTTACTTCAATACCACACGCATGTCCTCAGCTGCTAGTAAGTGACCATAGCCTTGATAGGGTTTCCATTTTAACCCTTTGAGATGCCATTGTCCCATTTACCAAGGAAATTTCATTTTTTTTGCATATATAAGCATTTATAGGTGGTCATTTTTCTAGCATTGTAACTAGTTAGCGACAATGCAATTCACTAGAGCTAGTGAGCTGAACACACAGACTCGTCATGAGATCTCTTGTCCTTCGACTTAAAGGCCAAAGGCCATTACGTTGGCTTGGTGACCATAAATGGTAATGTCACTCCACTAGATCCTATGATCATGGTAGGTCGGCTTGTGATGAGATCTCCTATCCTTTGTTAGATTGTGATTTTTATTAATCTTAGTGAATTACTCAGTAAATGCGGTGGCATGTCAATTCCTTAAGAGTTAGGGATGGTGTAAAAAGTATTGTAGTAATTAATTTTCTATTTTTCTAATTTTTTCTTCAAAACTTATGATCATTTAATCTTTAAATATTGGAATGAAAATATGCTCCTTAAGTGGTACTGATGAGAGAAATGTTGTAGAAGTTTGAATAATATAACACTTATTCGTAGAGATTATCCTAATTATACACTATTTACAGAATGCATGCATAGTATGTAACCTCCTCTACCATTGATCATCAATTTGCGGAATTAAAAAAACAATCGCATGCGCACATTGAAACATCAATCACACATATCAACGCAGTATGTAATGGGGAAAGCATACAACTGAAAACCCCCAACTATCTGTATATTATAATGATAGAGAAAATGTAATAATACATATTATAATACTCCTCACAAGTACTCAGTACTATCTCCACATGCTACACACAAACTAGCTCAGATCTAAACAAGTCACGGGTTCAAATCTGCTCCACTGTTTGCCTGCCTCTACTGCGCAATCCAAGTTAAGAATAGATCAGATCCAAGTTTGAATTCCCTTGGCTTGTATTGCGGAATCCTCATTAGCAATCTCAATCAATGATTGTGCAAATCTCATGCACAGCTATAGTCACAACTGATAGTAGTCTCACCCTTTTACCCACCTCTAACACTTGTCTCCACTGAACTGTCCATGCACTGAGTTAACTGATGTATTCTTTAGTTGATTTATGAGTTAATAATTAGTGAATTAATTAATAATTAATTCACATCACTCATCACTAGTGTATTTGGCAGTTAGACTAAATACAACTAGTTCAACTAAGTCAAACTAAACACAACTCCATCAACTCCTCAATCAACTCCACCAAACTCAATCACTTGAGTTATAACTAAAATCCATCATGCAATAGCTCAACTAACCCATAGGAAAAGTGTATTTCCTTCTGGCAGTTGCATGTGCCACATCCGTAGCTCAAGCTAAAGTGCTGCAAGAGGATAAGAAAATGTTTATAGTCCAAATATTATTAAGAGCTAATAATATTCGACTGTTCTATTTTTAGACTGGCAGTCTAAAAATAGACTCCGCCCATATGTCTAAAAATAGAAGTCCATCTATTTTTACCAACATGACCAATCATCCATAAATAGCATCCTGTAACTCATAGACCATGATCCATATATCTAAAAATAGACTTTGCGCCAAAAATAGCCTGCGGGCCCACTTAGTGAAGGCAACTTCTTTTCATTAAGTTCCATCATCTTGTTGCATTTTCAACACTCCCTCTCAAAAAGATATGGATTATCTGCAACCCCTATCCTATCTCTGTGGTATTCGAATTTGCTCCTGGTGAGCGCCTTCGTCAATATATCGGCATCCTGATCCTTTGTGGGAATGTATGAAAGTAACATGATTCTCCACTGCACACAATCTTTGATATGATGGTACCTAATGTTGATGTGCTTGGATCTATCATGAAATATTGGATTAGCCAAGAGTTTAATGCAACTCTGGTTATCACAATAAATCACAGTAGGCTCCAAGTGTGACCCGAACAACCTAACCAGGACCTTCCTCATCGATATAGCCTCGCATGCAGCCAAACTTGCTGCCATATACTCAGCCTCTGCTGAACTGAGTGCCACGGATCTCTGCATCCTGCTGTACCAAGAAACTGCTGTCGACCCGATACTGAAGATCCCTCCAGATGTGCTCTTTCTGTCTGTTGGACTCCCTACCCAATCTGCATCCGTGAAGCCACATAGCTTCACCTCATCCTCCTGTCTGTACCACAATCCATATCCCGATGTGCCTCTAAGATAACGCAATACATGCTTGCCTGCCTTCCAGAAGAGCTTGGTTGGCTTAACCATAGCTTGTGAAAGCTGGTTAACAGCATAGCATATATCGAGTCGTGTATTGACCAGATACATAAGCGACCCCACCAACTGTCGATAAACAGTGGCATCCACTACCTCCATTGAAGTAGCATCCTCCTTCCTCCAACCTCCAGGAAGAGGAGTATCAATAGGCTTGCAGCCATGCATGTTGAACTTCTCCAATATCTCTCGGGCATACTTACCTTGAGAAACAAATAGTCCATCACTGCGTTGCCAAATTTCCAATCCCAGGAAATAATGAAGGAGGCCCAAGTCCTTCATCTCAAACTCTCTAGCAAGATCCTCCTTGCATGAAAGTATCAACAGCTCATCTCCCGTCAAAATCAAATCATCTACATAAAGTACAATGATCAGCAACTTACCCTCCAGTCTTGGGACAATCTCCCATGCACTGTTTCTGACAATCGAATCATACTCTTCCACCATGGCATCTACCCATGCAGGATCCTCCATAGCTTCATCGAAAGAGGATGGCTCAGTCACGACACATTTGCTCACAAGAGCCAGGTATCTAGTGTATCGATCAGGTGACTGTCTCTGTCTGCGTTATGCTGTAGGTGGCCCTACAACCTTCTCTACATCTTGAGCCCGTCGCTCAGCTTTTGAAGTGCACTTTCACCCTCTGATGGTTGGCGCTGCATGAGTGGTCTCTTCCACTCCATGAACTTCATCTTGTGGCTGATCCACATCCTAAATCTCATCCTTAGGAACTAATAGCTCCTCATCTGCATGCAAGTGTGGCTCCCTCTCTAGTGAACACTTCATGGCTTTCTCCTCCTGAAATTTGATATCCCGTCACACAATAGTCTTGCGACTGTATAGCAAATACACACGATAGTTGTGGGGCGTATTAGTGTACCCACAAATATCCCAACCTCTGCGGTCAGCTCCAGCTTCTTCCTAGCATCCTTCGTACAAGCATGTAAATAGGAGAACCAAAAATCCTCAAATGGGAAATATCAGGCCTCTTACCAGAATAAGCCTCCTCGGGTATACTCATGCCAAGTATCTTGTGAGGACAACGGTTTTGCACATATACTGCAGTATTGCATGCCTCCACCCACAAGTGAAGGGGTAGGCCCTGATCATGTAACATCACCTGTGCAGCACCCATGATCATTCTGTTCTTCCGCTCAGCAACCTCATTCTGCTGTGGGTTATGGGGAGCTATGAGCTCTCTTCGAATCCCTTCCGCGGTGTAGAAGTCCTTGAACTTGCCAGAGATGAATTCACCACCATTGTCGCTCCTAAGAGCCTTCACCTTCTTCCCCGATTCCTTCTCAACCAGTGCTTTGAACTCACAGAACTTTGAGTATGTCTCGCTCTTCTTCTGCATGAAGAAGATCCAACACTTTCGAGAGAAATCATCAACAAAGATCACATAGTACTTGTGCTTTGCTGTCAAAGCTACTGAGAAAGGTCCACACACGTCTGTGTGAATTCTCTCAAGGATCATCGTGGCATGACTATCCTTCTTGTGAAAGGTGGCTTTCACAAATTTTCCCAAAGTACACCCCTTGCACTGATCTGACTGTGCAAGAGTTCCTTTAGGAAGCCCAGTAGAAATCTACTGCAGTATCTTCAAGGCTCCATGGTGAAGGTGGCCCAATCTCCGGTGCCACAACTCGCCATCATCCCGGCTCACCAATCCTTCTACCTTGCATGCCATTGCTGCGCAGCCATCTACATGCAATTGATAAAGGTTCTTGACTCGAACCCCTATCTTCCGGGTTTCTCCAGTTGTCTTACTACACAGGAAAGCCTTTCCCTCTCTGAAGACAACATCATATCCCTTGTCTTCTAACATCACCACAGAGATAAGATTCTTCTTCAATCCTAGAACATGCATCACTTCCTTCAATACGAAGGGTTTACCAGACTCCCTCTCAAAGGAAATGGTATCGATACCGGTCACATTGTATCTACCATCATCGCCCATCTCGATGTGCACTCCAAGATCTTTCTCATCCATATCAGAAAATAAATCTCGATCTCCTATCATGTGAAAAGACGCACCACTGTCCAAGAACCATAGCAATCCCATCACACTTGATACCAAGCATGCGATCAGTGAAAAATCCAGCTCAAACTATGAGGCTAAGGCCTCTCCTGCTGCAGATCCAGCAACTTGCTTATTTTTCTTCTTCTGCGGGCAATTTGTGGCATAATGTCCATGTTGGTGACAGTGAAAGCACTTCACCTTGGACATGTCCTGCTTCTTGCCTTTCACACCAGAATGAGAATCTTTCTTGTTCTTCCCCTTCTTTGCTTTGGCAGCCAAAGCGCAATTTTCCTCATCAGATGCCTTTGATGAAGATACATCCCTAGTATTCCGCATGATCTCCTCTTGCACAAGATCAGACCAAAGTCTCTCCCATCCTGGCAATTTCTCCTAACCATTGATAGAGTCCTAATAGGAATGCAAACTCTTCAAAAGACCAAGGAGAGACAAACTCACCAAGTCCTCATCATCGACAGTCACCCCCACACTTCCCAGCTCATCCCGGCATTGGGTGAACTTCATGAGATACTTGGGCATACTGTCTCCTTTCTCACACTTAATGTTTCTGAGTTTATCCTTGAGCGCCAACTTCCTCTAGTCACTCTTGCTTTGGAATAAATCTGTCAACGCTTTCCACATCAAGTATGAAGAAGCCTTTCCATGCAGGCCGGATACAATGTGAGCCTTCACGCCCTCCAACAGAATCCTTCGACACTTTCCTGTCTTCTTTTGCCAAGCCTCAATGTGAGCAGCATCAGTAGGCTTTGGGACCTCAACATCTATGAACTCCTTCAACCCATTGTCATCTAACACCGCCTCCATCCTATCTTTCCATGCAATATAATTTGAGCTGCCTTCAAGGGCATACTCCAATCACAATCCGTTGAAAGACATTTCAAATTCGACACCAAGAAAACACTGCTGCAAATTCGAAATCCACCAGCTCAAAACTCAACCGCGATATAAAATTCGTGAGAACAAAGTATTTCTCGTATAGAGATTGATTGTATGGGCATTTACCGGATGTCTCACCTTCCAACAGAAGGATGAATCCAGAGGCTACCTGGCCCAATTACAGACTCTGCCTGAAGAAATAAAATGTAATCACTTTCTGAATAATAGATCTAATGATCAACTTTGCTCTGATACCATGTAGAAATTTTAATAATATAACACTTATTCACAGATATTATCCTAATTATACACTATTTATGGAATGCATGCATAATACATAACCTCCTCTACCATTGATCATCAATTTGCGGAATTAAAAAAACAATCGCATGCGCACATTGAAACATCAATCACACATATCAACATAGTATGTAATGGGGAAAGCATACAGCTGAAAACCCCCAACTATCTATATATTATAATGATAGAGAACATGTAACAATACATAGTACAATACTCCTCACAAGTACTCAGTACTATCTCCACATGCTACACACAAACTAGCTCAGATCTGAACAAGTCACGGGTTCAAATCTCCTCCACTGTTTGCCTACCTCTACTGCACAATCCAAGTTGAGAATAGATCAGATCCAAGTTCGAATTCCATTGGCTTGTACTGCGCAATCCTCATTGGCAATCTCAATCAATGATTGTGCAAATCTCATGCACAGCTATAGTCACAACTGATAGTAGTCTCACCCTTTCACCCACCTCTAACACTTGTCTCCACTAAACTGTCCATGCGCTGAGTTAACTGATGTATTCTTTAGTTGATTTATGAGTTAATAATTAGTGAATTAATTAATAATTAATTCACATCACTCATCACTAGTGTATTTGGTAGTTAGACTAAATACAACTAGTTCAACTAAGTCAAACTGAACACAACTCCATCAACTCCTCAATCAACTCCACCAAACTCAATCACTTGAGTTCTAACTGAAGTCCATCTGCAATAGCTCAACTAACCCATAGGAAAAGCGTATTTCCTTCTAGAAGTTGCATGTGCCACATCCGTAGCTCGAACTGAAGTGCTGCAAGAGGATAAGATAATGTTTATAATCCAAATATTATTAAGAGCTAATAATATTTGATTGTTCTATTTTTAGACTGGTAGTCTAAAAATAGACTCCGCCCATATTTCTAAAAATAGAAGTCCATATATTTTTACCAACATGACCAATCATCCATAAATAGCATCCTACAACTCATAGACCATGATCCATATGTCTAAAAATAGACATAGTCTAAAAATAGACTTTGCGCTAAAAATACCCTGCGGGCCCACTTAGTGAAGGTGACTTCTTTTCACTAAGCTCCATCATCTTGTTGCATTTTCAACAAATGCATTATGAGCACTTTCGTAATTTTTATTATAATACTAAAAAGGATCAAAAATCATGGAAATTTTGGAATTCAGATAATGATTTCTCATAAAATATTCTCTAGTGATAACCATCAAACAAGTTATCTTTCCACCACCACATGAAGGGAATACTAAGAAAATATTCCTTTCCCTAAGGAAATAAAGACATTACTAATCTAGGAAATTATAATTGCATGTAAAAAATGAACAACTATAGTTAAAGGAAACAACAATTGTAACTGAGGAAACAACAGCTGTGATAAAGGAAATGACGCTATGGGAAAAATATTAGCAATATATATATATATATATATATATATATATATATATATATATATATGTATATATATATATATATATGTATATGTATATGTATGTATATGTATATGTATGTATATATATATATATATATATATATATATATATATATATATATATATATATGTATATATGTATGTATGTATATATATACATATATATATATATATATATACATATATATATATATATATACATATATATATATATGTATATACATACATACATATATATATACATATATATATATATATATATATATATATATATATATATATATCTATATATACATACATATACATATATATATATATATATATATATATATATATATATATATATATATATACATACATACATATATATATATATATATATATATATACATACATATACATATACATATATATATATATATATATATATATATATATATATATATATATATATATATATATATATACCTTAAATAAAAAAAGAAAATTATTTACATTATGTACAAGATAAAGCATATTTCTTAGAAAAAATTACCTGGTTGTGACTGCGAGGAAATTCCCTGTATTAGCTACAACCTAGAAGTTGCCATCATTATCAATTTCATGAAGAAAATATTCTTGATTGAGTGGCCGATGGTACAGACGAAGCCATTGCCCATTGGAAATGAACAAAATGAAAGTATTATCAATTGTGGTAAGGCATATTGTCCCATTGCCATAAAATTCAGTAATTTCGTAAGGGCCAAGCCATTTTGATTGAAGTTAACCTAGAAAGCCTTGGAATCTAGAGTCATATAGTAGCGCCCAATCTCCTTTGTGAAATTTTTTCTTTTTGATCAGCCTATCGTGCCATCTAGCTCTTTGTCGCTAAATTATGACAATACATTGTAGACCAAGAAGACACATTTCATCCAGTTTGTTGAGTTGTTGTAAGCATTGTTTTTTTTATTCTGTAGGATCCAATCTGACTTCCTTGGCAGTTCTAAGAGTCTTAGCTTTTAATTCAATTGGAAAAATGGGCTCCTTACAAAAAACAAGATGATCAGGTAAATAGGTAGTAGTATTGCACTAGGTTGTTCGATAGGCCCATAAGGCTTCCAGAAGCTTGGCAACCTAGTCTTGGTGATTTATAGATATTGTTTTAGTTAAAATCACCTCTAAGACTTTATTAGTGATTTCCACTTGCCCATTCACTTGCAGATGGTAAGGAGAAGTAATTATGTGTTTGATATGATAATTTTGCAATGTGGATGAAATTTTATGAGTAGTGAACTGTGATCCCCTGTCTGTTACAAGCTCCTGAGGCAACCCATATCGAACAAACAGTTCCAAGAGAAAATTGATGATTACTTCTTCCATGGCCCTTGGGGCGCTACTGAATCCACCCATTTAGTAACATAATCTGTACAAACTAAAATATATACTTTTTGACTTGAAGGTGGATTTAAGGGGCCTACAAAGTCCATTTCCCATATTTTGAACGGTTCCAATACAAATTGCAGTTGGAGGGGAATTTTGTCAGACTAATTGGGATGACCCATCCTTTGAAAACTATCACAACTCTGGACATATTTCATTGCATCTTTAAATATCGTGGACCAAAAATAGCCCATTTGTAATACCTTATGTCCAATTCTCCAATTAGAAAAATGACCTCCAAAGGGATCATCATGACAAGCCCTAAGGATATCAAAAAATTCATCTTCTCTGACACATCTTCAAATTTGAAAATCAGCCCTTTGTATAAAAAATGTAAGCGTCCATCCATGAAAAGTGCGCGTTGCACTAGATAATAAGCTTCTTTTCCCATTATGAAGGATGTGATGGTGATTTCCCAACTTCTAGATAATTTGCTACATTAACATACCAGGGTGTTTTAATTGTTACATCAGATAAGTGTTCGTATGGGAATTGGTCCTCAACTGGGGAAGAATCGACTGTAGCTGGAACTCTTAATAAAAATTCTGCAACAAGATTTTTTTTCCTGGCTGATCCTTTATATTAATGTCGAATTCCTACAATAGCAGTAACCAACGATTTATTCTATCATTGGTAATGAGTTTGTTAGCTAAATAATGAATGGGAGAATGATTAGTGTACAAGAAAACTAGGTATCATGTTATGTAATGGCAAAATTAATATATGGCATAAACAACAATGAAATATTCTTTTTCTATCACAATGTAATTCAACTTAGTCAGTGCAATGTTTTTGATGATGTAATAAATGGCTTAAAGATTTTTATCCTTTTTTTGTCTAAGGACTGCTCCTATTGTCGTATCTAATGCATCTAAGGATATATGAAATGGTAGATCCTAGTTTGGTCCTCGCAACACAGGATTTGTTGAGACCAACCTTTTCAGATCTGCAAAAGCAATGTCACATTGATCAATCCACTAAAATTCCATATGTCCAATCAATACATACATAGGTGTCGCAATTTTTGAAAAAGTTTCTATAAAACGACGATAATAACCAACATAAACAAGGAAACTATGTACCGTTGTTTGCGTTCGAGGAATAGGGAGTTTAAGAATTACCTCGATCTTAGTTGGGTCCACCTAAATGCCTGTATAAGAAATAAAATGTCCCATAACTATGCCCTCTGTCATCATCATATGACATTTTTCATTACTGAAGCACAATCGGGTAGCTATACATCATCCAAAAACATTCTCAAGATTGTGCAAGGCTTAGTCAAAATCATTACCATAAGGGGTAAAATCATCCATATACATATCAAGTCCCTTATTAATCAAATAAAAAATGTTGAGAATTACCCTTTGAAAGGTGGTTGGTGCATTGCATAGCCTGAATGGTAAGACTCTATATGCAAATTTTCCCCATGGATAGGTGAATGTGTTTTGTGTTGGTCTTCAAGGGAAATATGAATTTGATTATATTTGTTGAACCCATCCAAGAAAGAAAAATATTTCTTTCTAGCGAGAGTTTCAAGAACTTGATCCAAAAATGGAAGGGGGAAATGATCCTTCCGCATGGATTTATTTAATTCTCTATAGTCGACACAAATTCTCCTTTTTCCATTGTTTTTAGGGACTACCACTAGTCGTAAAACCCATTGACTATCAGAAATAAGATTTATGAAATTAACATCAAGACATTTTTGAAGTTCTTGTTTTACTATATCTCTGAGAGGTGGATTTAGTCTTCTTTGAGGCTCGCGAATGGCTCAGGCATCTTTCCCAATATAAATATCATGTGTGAAAAGTTGTGGATCGATGCCCTTCATATATGAATATTCCTAAAAAAAATCCTATTTGTATTTTTGAAGAATTTGAGTCAGCCTTTAACACTGAAGGTCATTAAGATTGGCACTAATATTTAGGGTCTTTCTAGGCTCAATTTCAATAGGAATGCTATTGTGAACTGCAGTCGTGGGTATATGTTCAACATTCAAGTCCTCTAGCAGATCTCCTTGGGCTTCATTATCAAGCACAAATTTTAGCATTTGACAAGTTGGGTTCACGATAATGGAAGGTTGATTAATAAATCCATTAATTACATCATCCTCTGTCTATATTTTAAAGATAAGGTCTCTTTCAATAGTGAGAGGAGAGCGTAAATTACCTTCATGATATTCGGTTTAGGAACATCTAAAATCATTAATCGACATGCTAGGTTTAGCATGGGGGTATAAGACAAGATTCTTGATAGCTAGTCCTTTAGCGATGGTCATACTTCCAGTTCGACACCCTATGTATGCATCTGCAGTGGCAAGCCATGGTCTTCCTAAGATCAAAGGGTTCCCTTCTAGTTTTTTTTTAGGATTGAGGACCATAAAATCTACTGGGTATTCCCACGAATCTACAAAGACAATGATATCATCTAATGTCCCTTCCGGTTTTACTATGGAACTGTCAGCTAGTTCCAGCATGGTGGGAGTTAATTTAAATATAGTTATTCCAAGGATTCCACAATTTTTAAGTGTTATAACAATTATGTCTTCTCCCAAGTCCACCAAAGTGTTTGGAAAAGTATATCCCTAAATCCAAATAGTAATTACAGGGTTTCTAGGGTCATCAAATTTGATAGGTATTTGTTTTCACAGGATAACATTTTTATATAGGAAACTGACCTTCTCATCATCTCAGAGGAGAAAGACACATTAGTTGAAGACTAGACCTAAATCACAGACCTATTTTCCAGGGTAATGCACCCCAAAAACAAACAAGGAGAGTTATAACGCTTTCCATCTCTCAGCCAAAGGCATTAGTCCCTAGGTTAACACTCTGTTTTTCCTAAAGGGTAGTATTACTAGATATTTGTGAGATTCTGGAGGTGAAAGCATGATTTAACTGAATAACACTAAGATTTTCACTCAAATGTCAGCTTAAAAATTAGGAAGCATCTAGCTCCTACCTAAATAAGGACAATTATATTCCTAATGGAGTCTCATGGGAAGGGAAAGAGAAATAAAGCGAGAAAACATATAAGATTTTGCCTAAATTGAAATCATGAAAGAATTGGCAAGGATGAGCCTCTCAACATCTATATATTGGAGGCTTGGTCATTGTGAAATAGGTTGAATGGTTGTTGAAACTTTGCAAGAGATTTAGTATTGTTATGCTGCCAAGAAGTTGAGAGAGAGAGAGAGAGAGAGAGGAGCTGAAGGACTAGAGGAGGATTGATCGAGCCAAGATGGTTGTAATAATTCTTCCTCTATGTAATAATATAGATCTATTTTTTTGTTGTCTACTTTATGGTGTCAATATTGTATTCCATTACATGTGGATTTGATTCCATGATTAATAAGTAACTTAGATGCATGATAGCTTATATTCTCATATATTGATGTTTTGATTATCAAGGTTTATATGTTGTAGGATTACACTTTGTCTTGTCTATGTGCATGTTCTGATCTAGGAGTTGGTGGAGAGGTCTTCCACTTTTCCACATTAAGTTCTCTAGCAGGGCTACACTAAGGACTGAGGTAATCCTTCTCCTTCTGTTTTGTCAATCATGCATTAATATGAATATATGTATGTTTCTTTGTGACAGTTGCAGCTAATCTTAAACAGTCTACCTTGGATCTTGGGAAGATCCGAGAGGGTATTTCATCCACAACCACCCATGCATTAATCCCTATAGCAGAAATGGTGACTCCACTGGGGAATATACTTAGTTCCCTGTTTTGATCTTCCAAGTTCCCAGATTTAGTTCCCTGTTTTGATCTTCCAAGTTCCCAGATCTCTCTTTCTTTCCAGGCCTTCCTGTTCTTCTTGGTTCCTATTCTGACCACTCAGGATGCTTCACAACCTCCTATGTTATGTATAGCCTTTGATTAGGCCCTGAATGGCCCTTTTTATAGCATCTTCCTCTATAATGCACCCTAGTTGTGCAGTCCAATGAGTTATAACACTCCCCAGGCTTGTGCATAGAGTTTTAGTTCTACTATTAATGCCATGTAACATCTTCTGAGAAGATTTAGTCAACCTTTATCTTGATATTCACCCTGTTCTATGAATTCCTAGGTTGGGAGGCTGATTATAGTCCATTGTAGGGATTTGCAACTATGCACTTTGTTTGGTTGCGTGCTTCTATGATCATTTTTATTTTTATGAAAATAGCTTAAGTGAATTTATTTTTCGGGAAAACAAAATGAAAAAAAATTCTCAAAAATTTCTATTTTAGTTGGTTTGATTTTGCATATGTATATTGGGTTATTTTTTAGAGAGAATTGCATGTATAAAACTTGTGCATGTGTTTACTGCACTGGATTCATGGTACTGAATTGATGTATAAATAACTCTCTCCTTACAAAAGTAATTATTCATCAAATTGAAATTGAAAATAATATTTTTTGCATGGTTTGAGTCAAAGTCTAATAAAACTCCATACATCAACACCCCTTCCGAAGACATTAATGAAGTACCTTTAAAATAAATCTTGTAACAAAAACGATCAGTAACACTTTTTTTAGCATACATGAAAATTAGTCTAGGCTAGGGTCTTGGGCTAGATATTGGTGAATAAATTGCCCAAGATCACAAAACTGAGACTAGTGTCGTTAAAGAGAGTAAAATCCTGTTGTATTCATATCATTTGAGACTTCTCCTCTCGAAAAGGAGTTAAATGCGAGACAACATTGGAATGTGAAAGAAGGTAGCCTTCGATTGCATATCCATTGGGTATTTAGTGTATTGGGGATCCCTTCGGGGATATTGGAGTTGAGTCAGGGACTCAGGTATCCTACCCACACAATGTACTATCTACAACCATGCCCCCCTAGTGGTGTCTATGATTTGAGGTAACCTTAGTGGCCAAACATTTTTAGGATGAACATAAGGTGACTAGGGCGGGTTGCCCTAGTACCTAGACAGACAAACCTACTATGTCTTTGGTTTTTGGCAGGGTGCTAGTCTTCATGAGAGTACTTGGCCCTTTAATATGCTGTTTAGGCGAAGCTCAAGAGTAATTCATAACTGTACATTTTCCCAAATCTCTCTTTTAGCCATTGTGATCTTGGGTTGAATCATCCCTAGTAAACACTGGTTATCTAACAAAGTCATATCCTCTAACTATTTGTTGATTGACTTTTAGAGTATTTTTTATTTTTAGGTTCTGGTTTGTTATCACTGAGACTATAATAAATACGACTTTAATTTTTTTGATAAAATATATCAGTCACTGTGGCTACATACAGACCTCATCATCAATATAGGAAACAACAAGGTCTTCCTTCACTGACTCTGGAGGATCAGCCGAGCCTTGGTGACTCAATTCTCCCTCTTCGAGAAATCAGTCTCCAGTATTTAACATTGAATCAGATAACATCTCCCATGACACTATAGTACATGAGGAATTTTTCAACAAAGGAGTTGTACTTCATTATAATCTTTCTCTCATTGATCTTCTAGGACCAGTGTTGATTCAGGTAGCACCTATACCTATCATTTCTTTGACAATACTCACATCCAACATCTCCCCAGCGACTAATGGGTCGGAGTATTTTGTGGACAAATTTGGTCCACCATCACTTCCCCCACCAATAGTCAATAACACAAAACTAATTGGTTACCCTGCTATCTAGACTATGCCTAGTCCAAGCAACCTAGTAACACCTACTATGAGTGGAACCCAGTACATGTCGGTTTCTTTCCCTTTTGTGTCTACTCTCGGACCTTCAGCTATTGCTCCTAATAGAGCATTTAGCATGACTACCTTCAATAATCCTTTTGGTTGGAACCATGTGCTAATTTTAAACCCCCAGGCTCAGATGCTTGTGGATGATGTTCCCAACATGCACATACCAGTCGGGGGCATCACTATTCCCTGTCTACCTATAGGACAACCTCAACCATCATTGATCAACTTACCTCCCCCAACTGGAAACTATTCTAGTGCCAGTCATGTACCTATGACAAATTATATGGCTATCATAATCCCTTAACCCAGTCCTGCTCCATTTATATAGGCACCCCCCTCCTCAACCTCAATTGAGTCAAGGGGGTACCTTTTATCCTAGGGGAAACCAGTCTTTTTCCCCTAAGCCTAATATTCCTTATGGACTGCCACCATATATGACCATACCACCATAGAAAGGAGGCTATTATCTAATAAATCCTATGTATCCTATTGGAAACAACATGATGGGAGGACCCCAGGGTCCTTCAAGTCATTCTTCATCACCCTGGACAGACTCAAGGGCACCAAACACTTTGCTTTTTTTTGGCAACGCTGGATATCCCAAATCTGTATAAATTGAATAATGACCCCATCTATCATAACTTGCATTGGACTCTAATCCTGCACAAAATACCTACTGACATCCCGAATTTTGAAGGAAAACAAGGGGATGTTCCAAGTACACATGTCACCACCTACCATCTATAGTGCCTATCGAACTCCATTTTCAATGATTGTATCTGGTTCTAGATGTTCTATCACACCCTTACTAGAAATGATGCTAAGTGGTACATTGAGTTACCATGCACATCAATCAATATATTTAGTGCCCTGGAAATGGAATTTTTAAAGCATCTTCAACTTCCTATCTGCTACGAAACTGGAACAGAACTTCTTACTACCTTGCACCACAACACCTCCACCCAAATCTGTCATAAAATCCATGAATGGAGACATAGGAAGAGGATGGTCAAGGCCCCCATTCCGGATTTCTTGTTAGAAAATTGGGTTTGTAAATCATTTCTTCCCCAAATTTCCAAGGACATTGCCTTAGGTGGTGCGGTCACGGAAGAAAAATCCATTCATCGTGCCCAATATTTAGATATAATTTATTCTCACACATGATATATGATGTAATTCCCCATGCCCCTCGAACTTCCAATGCTCTCGCTACTCAGCAACCTGGTGCGCATGCTAACGGTCTTGTCGATGCTACCTCCAAGGCTACTATAAAACAACTTAGTGGGAACATTTCCCAGTTGTCTGTCGATACTACTACTTCTACTCAATCAGCTGCTCTTCCAACTGTTGCGATCAACTGTGTGCCGTCTACACAAAATGCCAGCGGCAATAACAAGAAGAATAACAAAAACACCTCTCCTTCTGAAGAGAAGCCCGTTATGCAGCCCAACCCCAAACAAAACGTTGCTGGAAATTCTGACAGCAGAAAGGAAAAAGTTGTCAAGTTCCCTTGCAAAATATGTTCATAGGATCACATGACACACAAATTTCCTCATCTTCAAGAATGTATGGATATTTTTTCTCAAAAGCACACTCGACGGACCCTTTTAGTCCTATACAATCCTTTCCCTACTCAACAACAACAACATCTTATTTCAAACCGACCACAACCCCCACAAGGTGGAAATGGCCATTCAAACCATCCTTCTTCTTATGAAGGATCATCATTTATTTACCCATTTGAAACAGTTGATCTTCAAACGCGAGCCAAAACTTATGAAATCTAGTCGCTAATGCTCCAAAGGTTGCCTCAAATTCAAATCCACTGCCACCTAATGATTGTCATATTGAAAAGCCTATTGTTGATCTTGTGATCCAGCCCCTAAATGGGCACTTCATTGCATGACACACAATACCTATTCACGTGCCACCCAAAACTATAGTATTGTAGAAGATTTCGTGTAAGTACCTTCAGCCATGTCTGCACTCAAAGTATTAGAAAATTATCCAACACAACAAAAATATTAAATTTTAGCCATGGGTGGAGTTAACCCTGAGGATTCCATGCTAGAAATTTTCAACATGGAGAAATATAAGCCTCACCTTTCCCACCAACTTGCATCCCAGTTGTAGGTTATTTCGAAAGGTAGTGTTATCCATAGAATGATCATTGACAAAGGTGCTTTGACCAGCGTCATGTCTAATTCATGTTGGCTTGCCTTGGGTTCTCCAACCCTCATTCCGTCGTCAAATTCCCTTAAAGAATTCGATGGCCATACATTCATAACAAAAGGCTACCTTTCCAGCTACACCATCACTCTAAGTGGGACAATGGTAATAGTGGACATTGAAGTTGTAGATCTCATCTTGACTATAATATGCTTTTAGGCTACAGTTGGATTTATTCCATGACTTCCATTGTTTCTTCGGTCTTCTACCTCATCCTCTTTCCATTGGATGGGAGGATATTCATAGTGGACCAACTATCTTTCTATACCCCATATTACTCCTTGTTGCCCAGCGGCATCATGCCCTTAGTGGGTGGCATACCTGAATCTTATGTCAGTGTTGGTACTAGTCTTCTTAAGGGTTCCTCCTTGTTGGGTTGCTTTCCTCTCCCACCACCCGAGGTTCCACAGATGGTTTATATGGTCTCCACCATTCCTCATGATCCAACCAATCCTTGGATCCTCCTAGACCCTTCAGACATTGACTCTTAAGGAGAACAAATGTCACTTTCACCAGCCGAATTGGCTTATCAAGCTATTCAATTTGCATATGATTCTTCCGCTTCTTTGTTTACGACCAACGGTACTGCCTCCTCTCCCATCAAGGCTCCATCTAATAGTCTCCTCGATGAATTCCTACCTTTAGATGAAGCTATTAGAGACATAATGTATTTAGAAGAGAAGCCTCAGGAAACCTCTCACCATCGCTCTTCGATATCTGATTCATATGCAGCATCTGTAAAAATCCTTTATTTTGAACCACCTAAGGTTGTTCCCTCAATTTATACGACTATCCAAAATTTGGATTCGGAAGGGAACCTGGGAAATATTTCAAAGACTATTCTCATTGATATCTGAGTCAAAACAGGTATCGTGGAAAACATTTAGATTAGAGCTGATTACATTCCTGAAGAAATTGCAAGCTTCACCTTCCTTTTCAAGGAATTTCACTCTGTATTCACTTGGTCTTATGAGGAAATGCCCATCATAGATCCTTCTATTAGCAAGCATCAGATCAAGGTCTATGACAATGCTAGGCTTGTCCACCAAATACTTCAAACAATCCATCCCCACAAAACTACAGCTATCAACACTGAGGTGAAGAAATTATTACGTGTTGGTTTTATCTACACCATTCCCTTGACGGAATGGGTTTCCAATCTGGTTTCTGTAGACAGAAAATAGGGTAACATCTACATCTATATAGACTATTAGGATTTGAACACCGCATGTCCAAAAGGAAATTATCTGACTTTGTTCATTGACTAGATAATTGACGATTGTGTCAGTTGTGAATCCTTCTCATTCATGGATGGCTTCTCAGGCTATAACTAGATTGCCATAAAACCCGCGGAATAGCACAAAACTGCCTTCATTTGTCCTTGGGGAATATTTGTGTATCGGAAGCTCTCATTCAGTCTAAAGAATGAAAGTGCACCTTTTATAGGGCGATGGACTATACATTTCATCATATTAGATACAATGTTCAAGCTTACTTGGATGATCTTCCGACTCACTCCAAGAAGTGGACCAAACACGTAGCTCATCTTCGAGCAATCTTTCTTAGGTGTAGGTTCTATAACATCTTTATGAATCTTCATAAGTGCATATTCATTTTTGAGTCTGGACTCCTACTTGGTTTCATTGTTTCCAAACATGAGATAAGAGTTGGTCTTGATAAGGTAAAGGTAATTACTTTTCCACACTGCAATCGATCTTACAACTCCAAAGTTTGTAAGGGAAGGAAAACTTCTTATGACGATTCATCATGAATTACAACTAACTAATGAAAGGCTTTATGTTCCAACTAAATAAATGAGTACCATACTTTTGGAATGATCAAGACCAAGGATCATTTGATGCCTTGAAAGAGGCACTCATATCTTCCCCACTACTTAGTCCTTC
Source organism: Pinus tabuliformis (assembly GCA_031772625.1). Taxonomy (NCBI): domain Eukaryota; kingdom Viridiplantae; phylum Streptophyta; class Pinopsida; order Pinales; family Pinaceae; genus Pinus; species Pinus tabuliformis. The sequence goes on along the minus strand of CM062804.1, from coordinate 502,005,445 downwards.
TACCTATTTGTGCGACTTACTGTTATACCTAAGAGCCTTGCCATCCTCCATTCGTATGGTGCTAGTACAAACCCACGATGATCTCAGTGAGAATGTGACCTATTATCTCTCGAAAGGCCTGGCTGGGCCCAAACTCTGATGTCCACATGTGGAAAAACTATCCTTGGCAATTGTCTTTGCTGTCAACCGCTTCCCACATAAAATATTGTTGTGACATAATAATGTCATCACCTTGGAGAATCCCATGAGACACATTTTGTATCATCAATTCTGTTATCACTTAAGAATTCTAATGCCAAAATTTCTCATACTAGCTTGATGATAAAGGTCAATGTTAGTCTAAGTTTGATTTTGTTTTTCCTAAGAGTCTGAGTCTTAGGGGGTCTTGAGTCAAGTAAGAATTCTCATTCATCACTGTTCATTCTCATTCATCACCAGTCTCATAGCCATGTGTCAGTTTGGTTTAAAAAATTACTATGTACCACAAAGCCTTTTAGGTGATTTCGTAGCGCATGTAACCATCCTAAAGTATTTTCGTAGCGCATTAATCCTTTTTGGCAGTTTCACAACGCAAAAGTCCATTAGGTGATTTCGCAGCACAATACGTTATTAGGTGATTTCGCAGTGCATAATTCAAAATTTACACTGACCGCGCTACGAAATCAGAGATTCGTGCATTCCGCAGCGAACCTTTCCCAACTGTCAAATCTGTCAATTTAATCTATGGCTGCGTCATTCATTGTCAGTTTATGCACTCCACATATCACGTCCAACTGCTTATGTCCATTATTACAACCACCAGGTACGTTGATACACACAGAATACAAGTTCCAAGGAAAGCCAGGTATGCACAATTTTAATGATGATTGTAAGCCTTGCATGAGAAACAAATCTGCAAGATTTCAATTTGAAAAACATTGTCATCAAGCGAGGCAGCTATCAGGCGAGGCAACAATTCAAGCGAGGCAGAGTTTGGAGTTTGAGTAGCGCTAGCATTTCCAGCCTCCATTACACTGAATCTTCATGGAGGGATTGACAGAAAGGAAAGACCACATATCAGGCAAATGTCTGAGAAATGAGCCTGAAGGTTTAGACATAACCTTGAAGAACAGAGAAGTCGAGCATGCATTTAAACAAGCTAGATGTTGGAATTTTTGCAAGAAGCTTCAGGGAGGTCATGCATAAGTTACTAAGGAATTTGCACTGAATTTCACAGGACTAAACTCAAAGGTTGGCATGCTGGAATTGCAGGTCTCACCAGACATGATATCCACAGTTACAGAGATTCCAAGAGGGCAAGAAAATTGGTTCAAGAATTTCAAATTTGACATGAACCCATGAAAATAATTTCTAAAGCAGGAGTTCATTAATTCAGATTTGAGCAAGTCTGTTCCTAGAAGTTATGTCAAAGAATCATATGCCCATTTTCTTACTTGTATACAGAAGTACTTGACCTGTGAAGGGAGATATAACAAAGTGTATTCATACCATTTTAAACTTCTGTTGCATTTCACAGGGAAGACATCTATTGATCTACCTTTTTACTTATTCCGCAACTTAAGTAAAATGTGTGACAAGGTGCAACTAAGAAAAGAAGCCTGTGAGACTTCATTGTTCCACCATGGCTTGGTTAAGTTGATTTTTCTGCATGAACTCCAGAGGGTAGGCAGAGACTGGGACACATTCATATTCATGTCTGATTTCAAGAGCAAGACTGGTCTCAGCCCTCAGGCTGCAAAAGAACCTTCAACAACAACCGGTCCTCAAGTAGAAGCAAGAGCCAAGAGGTTTTCAAAGTTAAAGGCAAGGAAATAAGTAAGAGAATCTACCAGGCCAAGGACTATTTAGGATACACCCCAGCAGTCAATTAAAGAGAAAACTCAGGTCAAAGAAACTGCACATGAATCAAGCACAGGTGGAGGAGTTCAAAGAAGGAGTAGGAGCCAGGTGGCTAAAGAAAAAGGTAAGTCAGTGAGTATTGAAGAAAGCCCTGTTTCAAAGGGAGACTTAAATGATTTATTGCAATCAATTGATATAGAAGAGTCCCCACTAGTTCAAGCTGAGTTGATACAATTAGGAAAAGAGGAGGCTAAGAGGGTCAAAGCTTCAAAGAAACTCAAGTTTGATGATCAAGTTGATCAATTTGTTTTTAAACCCACGAGACCCATAACGAGGAAGTTCAAACAAGTACAGGAGGTGCCGCCAAGAGCAGATGAAATAGGAGAGGTGACATGACCTCATGAAAGAAAGGATAAAGGAAAAACAATTGCCACTCAAGAAGAAGGTAGTGTGAAAGATTTGAAAAGGGGATTGGAATTTGCCGACTTTGAAATTGCTAGATTGAAGAAAGCTGCCAGGAAATTTGCAGTTAAGGAGGCTTATTTCAACCAAATTCAAGCTCGGTGGGAAGACCAAACATTTCAAATTCCCGAGTTGGTTGATTTTAGTGTTAAATTCTGTAGCTGGACTACTCCTGCAATAAAGGAAGCTCAATTTATAAGAAAGGTCAATACAAACCTCAGATCTAGAATCAAAGTCATGAAGAAACGAATTGAAGACTTCAAAATACAGTTAAGCTAGCTGAAGGGATCTCCTTAAAGAAATCCCACTTCAAGTAAGGCTATGTTTCAAATTTTGATGATTTTGCTTGGTATAATCTTTCTTGAAGAATCCTACATTTCCATTCAGTTTTGGAAGGTCTTGGAACAGTTGAAAGAATGTTTAAATAGCAAAGTGCTCAAATAGCAAAGTTTTGGGTTGAAACTGTGATTTTTGAAACAACTCAGCAGTTTCGTAGCGCGCTACGAAACTGCTGAAGGTGATGACTAGAGCTCAGCAGTTTCGTAGCGCGCTACGAAACTGCTGAAGCTAAACAATCTAATATCAATCAACCGGTTTTGAAATATAAGCGGGAATTTTGAAAGGGGAATATATACAAGGCATCATCTGAAGCTATCAACATTCAACCAGGTCAAGACAAGTGGAGAAAATATGGATTCGAATCCAACTTTAAATTTTTTGTCATAAAGTAAGCACATTTACCACAGTTCAAGATATGTCAAAATAGCTTGGAAGAGTTTTTGCCTTTACACATAAAAGAGGTGGACAGCACATCAAGGACATGTCCATCTGTTATATTTTTTATAATCAAAGATAAAGGACATGCTTCTTTGGATTTGAACATTTTGAGGCAAACTAAAGACCGATAAGCAAGGGTAGTTTCCTATGTTTCAGGGCAATGGAGAAGATGTGACATTGAAGACCAACATGGAGTTTTGAACATTCATCACAGCCAAACTAAAAAGGGACCAGATGTCAAAGAACGAGAATGTTTGTAATCAAGGCTATTATTAGCATAATAAGGAGTTAGACTCCTACTTGATTTAAATCTCTAGAAAGTCTAGTTACAGTTTGTTATATTTAATAGGCAGTTAAAAGTTGAACAGGTGTCATTAGAAATAGATTTCGAGTTCCCCTCAGGTTTGAGGAGGAATCTCAGTCAGGTAGAAGAACTTTATAAATAGGAGAAAGGGAAATGTAATAAGGGTTGGAAGTTTATGTAAAAAAGCTCTGTTGTTAAGCTTATGTAAAGACTCTGTTTCTTTTGGTAATACAGTATTGGCTTCTGCTGCTCAAGAATCATAGAGACTTCAATGTATGAATTCCTCTTGTTGTCTTTTCATGTTGTATACAGTATTATGAGTCTTTGATTACTTAGAAATCACTTGCAGTGTTCTAATTTCCTTCATATACTCATAGACTGTCCTTTTGTGTTTGTTGTACTCTATCTATATTGAAATCTGAATGCCTTGATTTTATTGCAAAGCCAATTCACTGTTAATGCTAAATGACATATGACTCCATGAGCCCAATGGATGCTTGTTAATTTAGATTTTACCAGCATCATTCCTATTTGTTTCATAAAGAGTTAGCCATCTCAATCATAATCACAAACTTTAAATCCTTTGAGAGGGCCCTCTCAGGCTAAGGAGGCTAAGCCTTAGCTAAAAGATTGGTCTGAAACAGTTACTTGAAGTCTTCCTGGTTTGCAGCCTTCCAGGCCCTGATTTTGAGATAACAAATTCATTGGAGGAAAATATTCCAAATGGATTTTTATCCTCAAACAATTTGATTTGGTTTTCACCACTTCCAAGGCTAAAAAATCCCTAATATTCGCTGAATTATTGTTGGACCTTCCCATATTCGACCCAAATGAGGTAGCCCATGATCCTTTAGTAGATGAATCTATCTATTTGGTCAACTCAAGTGATCATTGGTATGGAGACATTATTTTCTACCTCTAGACACATCGGTTCCACCAAGATCTCTCGTTAAACGACCATCGTCACATCCGCCACCAATCCAAGCACTACTTGGTGTTGAACGATACTTGTTATAGACATTTTTGTGCCTTACAGCATTGAGCATGAAATGTGCATAATCTAAGGGATCCAAAGTCCCTAAACATGTTGTTCCTACCCCTAGAGGAACAAGGCTAGCTAACCACAGCAATTCAAAGAAGTTCTCCACCTGAAACCACTAAAAAACAAGCCAATTCTGGATCATGTCAACTGCTCCACTGAGCATCTGCGCTGAATGTCAACTGCTACACTGGCTACCTGTGTTGAATGTCAACTCCAACACTAGCTACCTGCGTTGAGCGAGTTTGGACATGTGGCAGAGTCATTCCTCAAGGTGTCAATACTCAGGAAGCTTCCAAAATGACACTTGTATCAGGGAATTCGACTGGTGATGAGTAAGAGGTTCCAAATCTCCAAGTGGAAGCAAGAACCTCCAAGTGGACTCAAGAACTGAGAGAGGGAGAGGACACTAGTCAGATCTCAAGCTGACTCATCCTCTCTCCAAACATCTATATATGGATCTCACCTCCATGGGATCTAGGGGCTGGAATTTTGTGAATGCAAAGAATTGCTGTTGGTTTGAGACTGGATCATTGGGTGCTTAATGCTTTGAAGGGAGCTGAAGAAGGAATTCCATTCTGCTGGGAAGGAGATGCTGGATTGGAGCCCTATGGGTTGTATCTCTTCCTGAACCCTGTTACTTATCAATAAAGCTATCTTGATTCTTTCCTATATGCTGGCGTATTTTGTATGATTGCATTAGTGTATTTGATTTACTTCTAATCCTGAATCATTTATGAATATGTATATTTTCCTTTGCATTGTGTTCTTCTCTTGTCGTAAGTAGCTGTTCTCTTGTCACAGGTAGCTGTTCTCTTGTGATCTCGTGGGATTCAAGTAGCTGTTCTCTTGAGCAAGCGAGGAGACAAGTAGTTGTGGACACACAAAGAGAAGAGGATCTAGATCGAGGGACAACTGGAAGACAATGGTAAGTCTGCCAATCTCCCCTCTTTCACATTTCATAAAGGAAGAAATCATAATAGCTGTATTCGTTTGTTGCTAAGGCGCTGTCACACCTTAGGTGGATAGGATCGTCTTGCATAGGCATTTTTCCCCACAACAAATTGGCGACTCCGCTGGGGAAGAACTTGTTTATTCATTTCATTTGTGTTTCCGTCATTTTTGTTTACTTCATAGACTTGACAGCAACAATCGAACTGCATCTTTCCCGGATGCAAAGTAGAAAGTTGCTGCTTTGATCCAGTTGCTGGACTTGTCTATGGTCTAAAAAATAGATCCCCAAATGATGTGATGATCCTTTGTGATAGTCTTTAGTACCCTCTCAAAGCATCCCTCTATTTATACCTTGCTTGTGTTTCTGATTTGACCTGAAATAGTTGATTTTTGAGCATTTTATGACCCAGAACCCAAGGGAAACGAGAGTTTCTCTTTCAGCGCAACTGCTGTGAAGGCAGTCTGCATTTCAACGCAGGTCCCATGTGGGCTACCTGCGCTGAATGTCAAATACTCAGTGTTGAGGTTGCGTTGAACTAGTTTAGCCTTGTGCAGCTGGGGTTCTCTGTCCTCTGTTGCCCTGTTTTGATCTCTGTTTTTTGCAGCCTTTAACCAGCATAGGTACCAGTCTGATAACCTCTTTTCTTTGCTTAGATTCTGCCTCTTTTTTGTACAAAAAGACTGTGAATGTTTTTATGTGTTTGTGGAGTCATTTACAGTTTTCCTTTGCATAAGTAAAGTGGTCATCCTGTAGCCTTTGATTCAGATCTGATTGATTGTGATCTTAGAAGAGAGTTCATTGGCTGTTTGCAGATTGATTATAGATTTACTTTTGCTTATTGGTTTGAATTTGTCTCTTTTAAGTGTCAAAACAAGTCTTTATTTCGAAAGTAGCAAAGTGATTGTAATCTCTTCTACCCTTGTTGTTCTCGAAAGAGTGAACTTGTTTGTATTGATCATTTTAAAAGCAAATTCAAAGTTGTGCAAAAAGCTTTCTTTATAGGCATTTATACTAAGAAAGTGGAAAACAAACACCTGCATTGTGCATTTGCATTTGATAAGTTTGCATGTTGGATTTAGGAAAAGTGCATTAGAGTGTGCTGATTGCTCTTTGAGAAAAGATAGTTTCTTTTCCCTTAGTAGCTAGGATTTTCAAAGTTGAAAAGATTATAAAGCTTGCTTATCATCTTTAGACTGCATTTAGGAATTTGTATCATACATCTCGTGGTGAACGTTGAAAGGCAAACTTTAAAAAGATCAACCTAAAATAAATTGAATGAACTTAACAACGCTTTGTAACATAACGCACAACATAGAGGTCTAGGCTAGAGACGTGTTCCGGCGTCGTTAAGCCTGGTGACTGTCGATCTCGTGGAAGGTGGGTGATTCCTCCTGAGGGACGATAGCACCAGTACGGATTGTGCTCCCACATACCGTCGCGTATATATTGGGAGACCCCTATAGGCATATATCCTTTATCCTTAGGAAGCCGTGTTGGCCGCCCTACTGATCGCAATACGCTGAACACAGCATTCAGGAAGATCGACCGCCCGTACCTTAAAAAGTATTCTGCAGTTTTGCGAAAAGTTTGGCACACCCTCTGCCTAGAACTCCATAGCAGTTCCTTTTGGCCTTTTTCAGACTCTATAACAGAAAAAGTCCATCCTAGAATTTGTCACTTCGGGCTCGTTAAAACATCGAAGGAGACTAGAGTCATCTTTTGCTTTTTCTCGACTCTTTAAAATTGAAAAAGCAGGTTGTGTCTAAGCGTCGTTAAAATTTATTTTAAACGGAATAATCATCACCATTCCCTCGTTGATCTTCAAAGTTAGTCTCTTTTCACCGTAAGTTCTTGTAGAATCGCTAGAAAATATTTTGGATAGACTAAATATGTCTGAACAACCGTCGACATCCAGGACTGTGTCATCCGACACAGCAGCGACAGAGCCTCCTGCCGCTACTCCAACGATGTTCGCTGGTATACCATCTGTCCCAGCAAATTGTCAACAACAAGCTGGAGTCCAATCAGAGACTGTTTCGACGACATGGTTAGTTCCTATTTCTTCATCCAGATTATCATCTGGTATTTCTTATGTTGAAGCTCAACAAATTGATCCAATGTATCTTCAAAGGCCAATCTACCCTTTAAGTACTGGATTGCCACCATATGGAGGGCAGTATGCCTTTTCATTGTTCCCCCCGGAGAACAACCATATGGGAGTTTACAACAAAGTTCAGGTCAAACTGGAATTACATCCAGCGGATGGGTACCGATACTGCCTCAGCAACCAAGGGTTGCATATTCAATGCAACCAGTCCACCCTGTGTCGAATGTTGCCACTATACCTGGTATGGTGATTGCGTCGCAAGTACAAGCGCTACCTGTTGTATGTCAACCCCAAGTTTCTCAGGTTGCAATACAACAACCTCTTGTCTCGACAACTCAATCACAACCTCAGGTTAGTGCCTCCTTATCTGGAGCGACTCAGGCTCAAACAAGTACTATGACTCCTCATCTTGGTCAATCATCCAGTATTGGACAACAGCAAATGGTCCAACAACCAGAGCTGGTTCAAACTCAACAACCCCCATTCCAGTAATCATATCAAGGACCTGAGCAACAAGTCTTTGTAAGTAATGGGCAATTGCATTTCCAAAGCAGTTACCAACAACCATATTATAATGGTTATGCCCATCAATCTTGTCAAAGTTGCCAGCATCAAATACATTATGCTGGTATGCAAAGACCCACTGCTCAGGCGATTCCATCTTATCCTGGGTATGCTTCGCCTAACCTGAATCAACAGTTGCCCTTTGTAGCAACTCTAGAATTACCAGATCTAAACCGGCTGACGAATGATCCAATTGCTTATGCCCCATGGTGGCCAGCGATTCCGCATAAACTTCCGTCAGATATTCCTAAATTTAATGGAAATCCGGGTGAAGATCCGTCGAATCATGTGATGACATTTCATCTGTGGTGTTCATCAAACACCCTGAATGATGATTCGATAAGACTTCGCCTTTTTCAGAGGACGTTAATGGGTCCAGCGGCAAAATGGTATATCGAATTGCCTAGAGCTTCATTCGACAACTTCAGTACCCTAGCCACGACTTTCTTAACCCATTTTCAATTACCCATAAGGTATGAAACGGGAACGGAACTCCTAACCAACTTCAAACAGACAACGGCCACTCACATATCTGATCATATACATGAGTGGCGACGTCGTCGTAGGATGGTAAAAACGTACGTTCCCGATCAGCTATTAGCTGAATGGTTTATCAAGTCATTACTTCCTACCATCACGGAAGATGTGGCAAAGGGGGGAGTCGTAACGGAAGAGCAAGTCATCGCTCATGCGCAATATCTGGACTTAGTTTACACTCAGTCCGGCACGCTCTACGACAAAATACCTGATGCCCCTAGACCGGAATTCTCAATTCCTCCTCCTCCTAAATCAAACAATGACTCTCATGCCGGCGATGGCGTGATTGGCGCAACAGACATGAAATCGACAAAGATTATATCTAAAAAGGCCCGTAAGATTTCCGGTCAAAATGCAAATGAGGAACTTCTTACCTCGGAAGTAAGTGCCATGTCGGACGACAAGGGCAAACAACTCAAGCAACCAGGGGGAAAGAAGAAGAAGAAAGGGAGAAAAAGGAAACCCCCTGCGGGGTGTCATATATGCGATGAGGATCATTGGACAGCAGATTGTCCATACAAAGCTGAGCTTAAAAGATTCTTTAAGAGTTCGAAAACCTCAGCTGTGTTGACTGATCCGTTTCCAAGCCCGGGAATCGAACTGGTTGCTAATCAAAATGCTTCCCGATCCCAAGTGCTTATGTTGTCTGTATCAAAGCAGCAAAATGATGCTTTGACGAGGAATAAAGATTACAGGAATCCAAAGCTGTCGAACAACAAGGCTAATGAACAACCTAGTAGTTCGACAACAACTTTGACCGAAGTTGTGCCACCCATCGTTCCTGAGCCAATGATAAAGTCGCAAGAGGGAGCAGTACACAAATCGACATTTAATACTTGTGTGAAAATAGCACAGATAGAGGACTTGGCCCAAACGCCGTCCGCTATGTCGACACTTGAGGTATCGCAAAATTGCTTTTCCCAAGAGCAAGCTTTATTATCAACAATAGGTGGGATTGACCCAATGGATTGCAATCTTGTGGCCTTTGATCATAATGGATATGACCCTCAGTTACCAGCTCAACTAGCTTTCCTTATTCAAGTGAAAGCCCTCAACAAAACTGTTCATCGAACAATTATTGATGAGGGGGCATCTACATGCATTATGTCGATGAATTGCTGGAAGACTTTAGGATCTCTAACCTTGTCAAGGTCTGCGACGACATTAAAAGCATTCGACGGAAGGACATATACCCCATATGGTATCCTAAATAACTTGAAAGTTGAACTAGAGGGAAAAACGGTAGAAATAGATGTTGAAGTCATCGATGGAAATCTTGATTACAACATCCTACTAGGAAGACCATGGATATATGCCATGGCAGTTGTTGTGTCGACCTATTTTAGGAAGATTGCATTTCCCTTCCAAGGAGGAATTACAATCGTCGACCAACAAACATTTCTCCCCAACAGTTCACAAGTTACGGGAAGCATTCCAATGATCCATGAAAGGAATCATTCGCTCCAAAATATTGGAGTAGGTCTCCTAAAAGACCCTACCTTAATGGGTACTTTTGCCCTACTGCCTCCGAGTAATCTGGCGGAAGTGGCCACAGTGGAATATGAAACCTTCTACATCTAATGGATTTGGATTCCGAGGATGGTTCTTATCTCGTGTCAACCTCGTTAAAAAATGAAACAAGGAGTCATGAGGATAGTTCTTTTACTGTGTCAACCTCATTAAAAAATGAAACAAATCCCCTTTTCAAGTCTCAAAGGTAAACCTTCATTCCAACCACCGAGTTGAATGCAATGAAGCTTGGGGGGCATGCACCTTGATTTGCGTTATTATGCTGGGGGCATGCAAACTTATCATCGAGCAGTTTTAGCACAAAGTTCATGCTCGTTAAAAAATAAACGCAAGATTCGAGCAGTTTTAGCATAAAGTTCATGCTCGTTAAAAAATAAACGCAAGATTCGAGCAGTTTTAGCATAAAGTTCATGCTCGTTAAAAAATAAACGCAAGATCCGAGCAGTTTTAGCACATAGTTCATGCTCGTTAAAAAATAAACATAAGATCGAGCAAAAGTTTCCACCCGTGTTTAAGCTCGTTAAAAAATGAACTATTCCGGTAAATAACCATTGTGTATGTAACCTTATCTGCCATAAAAGCCTTGGTCGTGTTTGCACCTGTCACCTCCACTTTTCATTTGGCCGATCGTTCACCTCCATATGATTGTTTACCCATTTTGAGGAACAGCTGCGAAGAGTGATCTCACCTAGCCATCCTTGTGACACTGCCGTGATTGGAAAATTCCAACTTGTACCTGGAATCTGCTGCTAACCCTGTTTATCACTCGTTCCTCAAAAGATGAGTCTTCTTTAAGCTCTTTTCGTCTGACTCGTAAAATATGAAAAGATTGCCGAGTTTTGGCCTTCCAGCTCGTTAAAGCGACAGGAAGAGCTATCCCTCCTCTAGATTTTAATCTTTTTGGACCTGAGGGATTATTGCACAAAAAGATCGAGCGCTTGTTTTATTCGACTCGTTAAAACTATCGAAAACTCATCCCTTCTGTATTGTTTTATCCTTTTTTGGACTTAATGGATTAGATGACGAAAAAGGAATTTTGGAGTTGACTTTATGTGTCTTTTCAGACTCTCTAAAAATGAAAAGGACCGAGTTATCCTTGTCGTTAGACTCGTTAAAATCATTAAATAGAGACAAACTTGTCTTTAGACGAGAACGAGTTTCCCTATCGCTAAGCTCGTTAAAACATAGCGATGGGCTTGCCCGAAGGGCAGGTTATAGAACAAGCATATGTTATCCTCCTCAAGCTTGACAAAAATAAAGAGGTACTGGTCAGCATTGACTGGGGAAAAATTGGGAGAAAACTAAAGAAAACTTTGATGGTAGCAGGTCGCTCTTGAACATGACACTTTTCCTCCGTATCACAATCGGGTTGGGTTGTCTCATTCACCGGTCACATCACCATGGTCTCGCCATACCATCCATATTTGGGGTAATGCTACCGATCCATCGCATCAGTGTCGCCATATGTTCAAGAGAAGTCGTTCAGAAAGAGTCAACCAGGTCCCATCCACTGCCATACATTATCCTTCATCCATTTCATGACCGCCACCCTGAATCATATGTCACAGATCGTTTTCACCTCCATTAAAATCATTAGCTCCGTTCCGTGTCACTGATGTGGGATTCATTAAGGCCCTCCTTTGACGGATCGCTTGTTGTCGACATCAGCTCATTATCCAAGAAGTTGATCTAGGAACAAACCCTTCAGTACTTTGAAGCTTGCATGCCTCAATGGCAAGTTTCTCACTTCCGGCGACAGGTATACATCAATGACCTTCGACCAGAAGATTTTGCATGGTATTCGACGCCAAGTCCTTTATTCACACCACGTGAATTGTACTGCAGTACCTTGAGGGTCATTATCATTATCGGTGATTCCTCTCGCGCTTGTTAACGGTTTACATCATTGACCGGTAATCAAGCGATGTCTTTCCATGTTCGACTTCAGCGCAATTCTCACATGGATCGACTTGTACTTAGAGTGAAGATCGAACGAGTTTGAAGACCCCGGATCTAGTTTCATCCATCCGGGCTACGATATATATTCAGGAAAGATAAAGACATTTGACATGTACATCATTGCAGCAGATGATCATCGTACTCAAAGGATGATAATTTAGCCAAAATTATCAGTCTAGCATCAGACGATCATCTGTTCTATGTACAAAAATGAATTTATAAAGCTGAGCATGGGAATGCCCGCCTCAGCTAGATCATGAAAGTAGTATGAATCATAATGTATTGTATTGTATTTTATTACAGGTCTCCTCCCAGCAGATGGATGAACTTCCGACCCTCCTGGATAAAGCATTTCACCCGATAAACGACCTCATACTTTAGGGGGCAACTGTTATAGACATTTTTGTGCCTTACAGCATTGAGCATGAAATGTCCATAATCTAAGGGATCCAAAGTCCCTAAACATGTTGTTCCTACCCCTAGAGGAAAAAGGCTAGCTAACCACAGCAATTCACAGAAGTTCTCCACCTGAAACCACTCAAAAACAAGCCAATTCTGGATCATGTCAACTGCTCCACTGAGCATCTGCGCTGAATGTCAACTGCTACACTGGCTACCTGCGTTGAATGTCAACTCCAACACTAGCTACCTGCACTGAGCGAGTTTGGACATGTGGCAGAGTCATTCGTCAAGGTGTCAATACTTAGGAAGCTTCCAAAATGACACTTGTATCAGGGAATTCGACTGGTGATGAGTAAGAGGTTCCAAATCTCCAAGTGGAAGCAAGAGCCTCCAAGTGGACTCAAGAACTGAGAGAAGGAGAGGACACTAGTCAGATCTCAAGCTGACTCATCCTCTCTCCAAACATCTATATATGGATCTCACCTCCATGGGATCTAGGGGCTGGAATTTTGTGAACAAAGAATTGCTATTGGTTTGAGACTGGATCATTGGGTGCTTAATGCTTTGAAGGGAGCTGAAGAAGGAATTCCATTCTGCTGGGAAGGAGATGCTGGATTGGAGCCCTATGGGTTGTATCTCTTCCTGAACCCTGTTACTTATCAATAAAGCTATCTTGATTCTTTCCTATATGCTGGTGTATTTTGTATGATTGCATTAGTGTATTTGATTTACTTCTAATCCTGAATCATTTATGAATATGTATATTTGCCTTTGCATTGTGTTCTTCTCTTGTCGCAAGTAGCTATTCTCTTGTCACAGGTAGCTGTTCTCTTGTGATCTCGTGGGATTCAAGTAGCTGTTCTCTTGAGCAAGCGAGGAAACAAGTAGCTGTGGACACACAAAGAGAAGAGGATCTAGATCGAAGGACAACCGGAAGACAACGGTAAGTCTACCAATCTCCCCTCTTTCACATTTCATAAAGGAAGAAATCATAATAGCTGTATTCGTTTGTTGCTAAGGCGCTGTCACACCTTAGGTGGATAGGATCGTCCTGCACAGGCATTTTTCCCCACAACAATACTCTATATCATCATGGTGCTAACACAGTTCTTCAACATTGTCTCACTCATGCTGGGGAAAAACACATTCTAAATGACTGAAATGCTGGGGCATGTGGTGGTCATCTTTCAGAAATGTCTAGTGCCCAGAAAATGTTGTGCGTAGGATACTACTGGCCAACCTTATTTCAAGACTGTATTATCGTATTCCAATAGTGTCATCCTTGTCAAATCTTTACCAAGAATATGCACGCACCCTCTACCCCTCTTCACCCAGTTATCTCTGTCAGCCCCTTTCCTAAATGGGGCATCGAATTTGTCACCTACAAACCCACTTCCTCTAAAGGACATAACTTCATTATTGTTTTTGTGGACTACTTTACGAAATGGGCCGGAGCCATTCCCATTTTTCAGGCTGATGGAGAAACCGTTGCTTTATTCCTATTCAATCAAGTAATCTGTCGTTTCAGCATGCCCCACATGATTATTATAGACCATGGTTTCTACTTTCATAACCACGTGATGTCTGACTTAACATCATTTCTAGGGTTTAGGCAAGAACATTCTTCCTCCTTCTACCCACATGCTAATGGCCAAGTGGAAGCTGTCAATGGCACCCTAGAAACCATGATACTCTAGTTAGTAGGTAACCATAAAATGCACTGGCACCACATGTTATATCCTGCCTTTTGGGCATTTAGAATGCTAGTCAAAACTATTACAGGATTTACACCATTTCAACTTGCTTACAGCCTGGAAGCAATTTTTCCTATCAAGTGCCAGATTCCCTCTCTAAATTTAGTTGTTGAACTCCTTCTTGACACCACGTCCAAAGAAGAGCGCTTGCTATCACTCAATAAACTAGATGAGACTCGTCAAGATGTCGCACTGGCCCTTAAAACCCATAAGTGTCAAGTCAAAGCCCAATATGAAAAAAATGTCAAGCCTCAATCTTACCAAGAAGGCAACCTCGTTTTACTTTACGATCAAAAGCATGATCTTTTGGGGGCAGGTACAATTCAACCATTATGGGTCAATCCATATGTTGTTACTAAGGTCCTTTCAAAAGGTGCCTATGAACTTTAGGACAATGATGGAATTCCACTTGCGGATACCCGCAACGGGTTCTATCTGAAAAAATATTACGCCTAATGTTCTACTAGGCATTTTCTTTGTAATTTTATGTATATAGGTTTTGCTTCTTTTGGTGTGTCTGTATTTTTTTTGTTTTTCATGGGTATTTGTCTCATACATGTCTCTCATTGCACAGATATATTTGTCACCCTTACCAAATGTCAGACATGTGAATTGTGCCAGCTGTCACACACGACACGTTGCATCAGCTGTTTGGGTCCTTTATACACCTAAGTCGAAACTCTTATTTCCGGGGGAGTTTTTCTTGGTTCTTCCACCAAAAATATTGCTAAATACATGTCCATGATCAAATTCCTTACTGAAGCCTCATCTCGAGACATCTCCAATCTAGTGGTCAGGTTAGAATCTCAACTAGTTGTTATGCAAATGACTAATCACTATCACATTCACAATCCAATATTGTTACATTACTATTTAATGGTGCGACTTTTGGAACATCAATTTGAGTTTATTACATATGAACACATTCCTAGAGAATCTAATGCATTAGCTGACTCGTTGGAAAATTATGTATTGGATTGGAATTTTTCTGATTCTTTATAGTTACATGTATGAATGTAAAATTTTCATAGTTAAAATTTTTGAAAAGCTCAAAGCAAATAGATACACCATGAATCTCCAATATATATATATATATATATATATATCGATTCCAGCCTTTTTACATCAAAAAATTCGCAAAACTTGGGTGTTTTAAGTACAATATGGATCTGCTAAGCCTCGCTATGAAACCCATTGGCCATACCCTACTCCTAGTGAGCCTGCTGCTCATGGTAACAAATGGCTACTCTAGATAACCTCCTAAGAGGCACTAGAAACCACTCTAAAACACCCACTATGTGTTGCTACATATGAGTTGGTATCTCTCTCATGGGAAGAGGTGGCACACCGATGCTCAATCCTTCGAGGTTCTTAGCAACCTTGTGGAGACTCTTTGTGTCATCTCCCTCTTCAGTGGTTTCCACACCTTTTGTTGCTCCAAACCCAGGTAGATGATCACCCCACCTAGCATGATGAGGCATACCCATAGGACGTACCGGTGCCACATTTGTGTCAAGAAAATGATTCATGTAAAAAAAATCACCCATAACAAAAAAATTACATACATTCAAAAGTAAAAAAATACTTTTTGGTACTTTGATATATCCTCTTACCTTGTGGCCCCCACTAAGTGTTGGGTGGAAATATTAGCTATGGATCCCCTATGTAGTTCATGCTTGCATAAGGATAATCCTTAATCATCAGGATTTGGCCACCGAGCCACTCAAATAAGTCATCCTCAAAAAAGTGTCTAAGTGGTCCTCCTCCAGTACAAGGTGTTAGGGAATCCCGTCATTCCTGCCTAGGCTCCATGGGACTGACTATACCCAGACTCATGTGCATCCTTATCTCGGGAACTCTTTCAAGTATAAATGACACGATCAAAGTACCATAACCAAATTCCCTTGGGCTTGACTTACAAGTCATCAACTCTACATACCTAATAGAGGACTCCCTCACACCAGTTGAATACCTATGGTTGTAACCAGTATATTTCTAGTAGAAATTGGGCCTTTGAAGCCACATGCTAGCTCTATAACTTTCCAAGTGTACGATCATCCATAGAATGGCTCTCATCTCTCTAGTTCTAATTTGGACAATGGGAACCTTGTTTCTCACTAGCCCACTTCCTGATCTATAGTGTGTCTGGACTAATTCCACGGTGGTTCTCGGATCTTTTCTCCCTCTTGTCACGTTTACTTGTGCACCTCTGAAAAATAACTCAATGAGGAAGTATATATCATCCCTTTCGATTGAGATCTCACGGTCCCCAATCTTGAACACACCTTTTCGTTCATCCCATCGTTGGATGATCCAGCTAAGGAGATCCTCCTGACCCTTCATCAAGTCAAGTCTAGCATATTTCAGCAATCCACATCTTCACAAAGCTATTAAGCAAGCTAGATCATTTAGTATTTTCTAGTTCCTCAGCATCATGAGCTCTTTATCTCCATAGATTTATTTTGCAAGCTTAATTCCTACACAAAAAACACCCTTGAATCAGTCTTCAACTGGCCAAAACCCCTAGGAAATTAAGAAAATTCATTTTCCCTTGCACTTGGCTAGATAACATAGCCCTAGAGCCCACAACGATTGCTAATAGCCCTCCCTTTCATGAGAAGGGTGTTTAACCTGTTCCCCAAACTAGGCAACCGCATTAGTTGGCCAAGCCACCTAGGGCTTGCCCAAAACTAAGACATTACCCTGGAAAAACACTAAAACAAGTATTTAAATGCAAGATAGGGATGAAGTAATCTACCTAGAACTAATGACGCATTGAAAGGTAGCCTAGATTGCTTGTAACTGCTTGATAAATGTCTGCTCCCTCTTCTCTCCAGATCACTCTCACATAACTCAATACAATGAAATTGAAGGCCTGCAACCCTTCTAATAGTCACTCTGGAGGTATGAGTCCCTTTAGCTAGTCATTGAAATTGAAGTTTTTCATTCCTATATTTTAAACATGCGCCATATTTTTATGATGTCAAAATTTACTTATGGTCTGATGATATTTTAGTGCCTTTATGCAGAATTGACCAAGTTTGACTCCAGATGAGCATGTTCTTTTGGGACTTTTTCTCACTCTTAAAACGAAAAATCCCTGAGCTACCTTCTTTGGGCTCGTAAAACTCCTACAAAGAAGATTGAGAACTTTCTTTTCTGGGACCTTTTGTCACTCTTGAATTGAAAAAATCCCTGAGTTATCTTCTTTGGACTCGTAAAACTCCTATGAAGAAGACCTGAGTAGTTCTTTTATCTCTTTTTTCTTGCTCCCTAAATTGAAAAAAAAGACATATCGAGTTTTCTTCATTTGACTCGTTAAAATTTTATGAAGATCTATTGAGTTTTTCTTCATCCTACTGATTAAAATTTCACAAACAATATCGAGTTTACTTCATCCCCTTGTACTCGTAACAAAATGAGTTAGGCGTCTATTGAGCATAGGTTTATCACTTTATCCAGACTCATTAGACTAACTTATAGAAAAGGAACTGTGTCGAGTATACTATTAAACCTTTTTCACACTTGGTTATTAACCATGAAAAAGGGACCTCCCTGGAGTTTCTCTTTAATATATTTTCAAACTCTAGATATGAAAAGAACACTGATTTTACCTGTATGGACTCATTAAACTTAATCAGATGGGGAAAAATTGGACAACACAGTGACTCAATATTTGTATTCAGAAGGATTTTTTGGCAACAGTCTATCGCTTGAACATGGCACTCCCTCAACAAACCTCTTTTGTCCTCTTCTTAGATAAACCTTACCATCCTATGAATTTAGCCTTCATATTTTGATCCTAACACTCTTTGGTGTTCATGAGTCTAAGTTGCCTAGTAAACCTTTGTTTCGTGCCTTATATTTTTCAAGGGATCCATTTATCCTCTGCTTCCCGTATCGACTATCCATCATATAATTCAAAAATTCCCTTCGTCTGTTTGACCCATTGCTAAAAATTTATATCCAAAACACTCATTCTTGTGTCGTTTCGTGTTGACTGATGTAGGACACCTCATTGCCTGCATTTTCACAGATCTCTTCCTATCGAATTCAACTCTCTATCTAGGAAGTAGATACAGAAACAATCAGTACCCTGGAACTTGCAGTCATCAAAGGCAGGTTACCTTGTGTTTGATTGGGGATTTTCATCATTGGCTCCCAATTGAATGATTCTACGAGTGTTCGATGAAAACATCCTTCTCACACTCACTAGATTGTACTATGCATCTTAGAGACCATCATACTTATCGATGTTCATCCTCATGTTTGTTAACATTTCCACCATTTGCTAGTAATAAGACGATTTCTTACAGGTTCGACTTCAAATCCTTTATTCACATGTGTAGAAATATGTTGTTCATATAAATGACGACCAAGACCTTGGATAGAGGCTTACATCACTCAACCTTGTTTCCTCTCCCAAGCTATGTATATTGTTTTCAAAGATGAGTCGTTAGGTTGATCATATTATGACATAATTCCACATTGTGCTTATCAGTGGACATGATTGTCATATCTCTTTTTGGGAAATCACTTTGACACAACTACTGAGCATGGGAATGCCTGACTCAGGACATGATCTTATATTTTTTGACATATGTGGTTTGTTTCAGGTCTCCTATAGTCTCAAAGATCCAATCCTCTCTCTCTTTTGCTACAATATTTATAAAGTATTTCAGCCATCATTTTTGTCTCTGACCTCACACTTTAGGGGGCATATGTTATACAAGAAAATGACCTCCTCATCAGCTCAGAGGAGAAAGACACATTGGTTGAAGGCTAGACCTAAATCACAAACCTATTTTCCAGGGTAACACACCCCAGAAACAAATAAGGAGAGTTATAATTCTTTCCATCTATCAGCCCAAGGTGTTAGTCCCTAGGTTAACACTATGTTTTTCCTAAAGGGCAACGTGACTAGATATTTGTGAGATTCCGGAGGTGAAAGCGCGAGTTGACTGAATGATATTCCACTTTTCACTCAAATTCTAGCTCCAAAAGAAATACACAACTGCCTTCGACCTAACTATGGACATTTCTATTCCTAATAGAGTCTCATGGGGAGGGAAAGAGAAATCAAGCGAGGCAACATACAAGATTTTGCCTTAATGGAACTCATGAAAGAATTGGCAAAGATGAGCCTCTCAACATATATATATTGGAGGCTTGGTCATTGTGAGAGAGGTCAAATGGTTGTCAAAAATTTGAAAGAAATTTAGTATTGTTATGCTACCAAGAAGCTGAGAGAGAGAGAGAGAGAGAGAGAGAGAGAGAGAGAGAGAGAGAGAGAGAGGAGCCAAAGGACTAGAGGAGGCTTGATCCAACCAATATGGTTTTAATCATTCTTCTTCTATCTAATAATACATATTTGTTTCTGCGTTGTCTAGTTGATGGTGTCGATATTGTATTCCATTACATGTTGATTCGTTTCCATGATTAATAAGTAGCTTAGACGCATGCTAGATTATATTCTCATATATTTATGTTTTTATTATCAAGGTTTATATGTTGTAGGATTACGTTGTCTTGTTTATGTGAAGGTTCTGATCTAGGAGTTGGCGGAGAGGTCTTCCAATTTGCCACATTGAGTTCTCCAATAGGGCTACACTAAGGACTAAGGTAATCCTTTTAGTTGCTCTTTTTCAATCATGCATTAATATGAATATCTGTATGTTTCTTTGTGACAATTGCAGCTCATCTCAGACAATCTTCCTTGGATCATAGGAAGATCCCAGAGGGTATTTCATCCACAACCATCCGTGCATTAATACCTATTGAAAATATCAGAGAATTTCCCTAAAACATGGACTGTAGGAGAGTCTTTTGGATTCCTACCAGGCTTCTTAACACATAAATTGTTTCATTTTTTTGGCATAAATGGGTATTTCTCTAATAGCTCGTAGGAGAGGAATTTTGATGTATAAATTTTGTAATTCCCCTAAGAGATCAAAGTTAGGGTGTACAAGTGATTTTACTATGGCTAAAATATCAAGGGATGGAGGATTAGTATATGTAATATCAATGGGTTTCTATTTTTTAGCTGGTTTGTGATGAGCCTTGGTATTGCAACAAAAATGTTGTAACTCCCAAGGCTACCGATTTTAATTATGAACCCAGGGTTCGTACAAACTTAAGAGGTATTGACACGATATGTGTGACATACAATGTGTCTTTCCTTTGCTGTCATGATGTAATGGAGTGCATGTACTAATGCCAAATCCTAAACTGATTGCAGAAAATGAAATGTTTGAGATGGAACCTTAACCTACTGCAAGAAAGAAAGTACAAGGAAAGAGACTGAAATCAAATGCTAAAACGCACCGTTTTCTAACTAAATTATAAGAGGATTTGCTTCAAAAGAATGCTAATTTAACGTTTATGCAATCCTACTATCTTAAGCATTCAGATTCAAGCCATCAAACCTTCTACTGTTGTGCATGTAAATGAATAAAATAAATTTGTTTTTCTTTTTGTCTTTCTTTCATGTTAGAGTGTGAAAGCTAATCTCTTTTTGTGATGTGGAAAGTGAGTTGTTGATGATGGTGAATGGTTAGAAGGTTTGGAGACAAGTAGGGACCCTTTGCTAGCTTCCTAGAGGTTTTTTCCTCAATTTGGCCTCAAAACAGGGTTTTCTATAGGATGTTACAATGATTTCCTACAGGATCCCCTAATTTCCTATAGGATGTACATATTTACTATAATACATTGAATGACCAAGAAAATCAAATCCAAATTGGATGGGAAAAGATTTGGTATTAATTAGTATGTCTTAGGTCCTCATTCCAAGTGGAATCACTCAAAAAGACATCTGTTAACCCATACAAAAAAAACATTACTAGTCGAAAATCTAGAAATTCGAGAACTAGTGAGCTAGTAAATCTAAGAAATTCCTAACCAAATCAATTGTAAATGGAATGGGGTAATTTTTTTATGAAATATAATGTTTTTTTGATCTAATGAAAGTGGAATCAATTTGATTGAAGCTCGTTAGAATGCTTTAAAAAATAGCAGAAATTTACTGTTCTTTGCTAAAAACGAGGTCCAACAATCTAGATTTGGGAATGAGAAGACTAATCCAAGCAACTCAAATATTATTATGAACTTCCAAATATTTTCCAACGATGAAATAATGCTTTTGATCCTGCAAAAGAACTTACATCAACCATTTAACTCAATCCTACAACAAGAAATCATTAATACTAAATGTAGAAATAGAAAGAAATAAAAGATAGAGCTGCATGTGAATAAGTAATGAAAAGAAGGAAAGAAAATGATACAAAAGGGCTCTGAGGTTCCTGGGATGGCCAAGCCCAAGGAAAATCAGAGACTTATGGAGGAGAACAAGATTTAGAAGCTGAACATGACACCAATCTTCATTATTTTCATCAATAGAATTACATCCCTGCAAGAAAAT
This sequence comes from Pinus tabuliformis, assembly GCA_031772625.1. Lineage (NCBI taxonomy): Eukaryota > Viridiplantae > Streptophyta > Pinopsida > Pinales > Pinaceae > Pinus > Pinus tabuliformis. Next base: position 501,983,799 of record CM062804.1, on the reverse strand, counting down.
ACAATGGAGCTGCAAGAATACAAGCTCTCTCCAAAATAACACTAATGAAAATATATCCCTAGAGGAAAATTCGACTTGGTACTTATAAAAAATTATTAGGAATCATTCCCCATGAATGGAGGAAGCTTTCCCCACCAAAATCCCTTGATTAGTGGATCTAGTCCCCAATACTATGAATTTGCATTAAATGGTAGGGAACACATTCCTAGATTTTATCACTCATTCCCTAGAGGAAAATTCAACTTGGTACTTATACAAAATGATTAATAATCATTCCCTGTGGATGGAGGAAGCTTTCCCCACCGAAATCCCTTGATTAGTGGGTCTACTCCCTTGATTGGTGGATCTGCTCCCTTGATTAGTGCAACACATTCCTAGATTTTCTCAATCATTGGAGTTCCACAATTTGTGCCATAATTCCATAATATCTTGTTGAATTATTTTTTATTATTGATCCTCCAGTAGTAGGGAACAAGTCCCTAAATTATCTCCTCCTCCAACTCTTCATAATCTACCCAATATTCTCATAATATTCCACAAAAAATAAATAATATTAGGCACAAATATTCAATTATTCATAAACCTTCCTAATGAATATATTAAAGTTAAAAATAAATTATCTAATGCAAAAAGAGAGGTTTAATGTGCTGAAGGATGGTCATAGGCCTTAATTTATGTTTTAAATTAGAGGCATGGGCCTTAATTTATGTCTAATTTAGAGGCCCATCATACCCCCCTGCTGAAAGTGTTGCTCATCCTCTAAGAAACTTAGTGACCTCATTGTGCCTCATCCATGGCCCTGGTGGCCTCTCTCTTGTGCATTAAGAATCTTGGTTGTAAGCTCTGCAAGGACAAGCCAAAAAACATATTTGTTCAAAGAAAAATCATTGTTTCTTGAGACCATTAGCTTGCTTTCTTGCCCTTATTCAAGATGAGTTATTGAATATTTTTTTAGTTTAGAAAGGTCTTCCATATCCTTATCAACCTTCTGCTACCTTGTTCCACCATTTGGACACCTCTAAAACCTTCAAACTACCTTTAGATGAGAACTAGGACATCCTGTAGTAATTCTTATCAAAACTACAGGAAACCCTATTAAAACTACAGGATACTAGTTTTGAGCATAAATGATAGTCTGAGGTTAGGGAAGGCCCTTACTTGACTTCCATGCCTTTCTCCCATTTTTATAACATCTTTTAGGCCTTAGAAAAAAGCTAGAAAGAGATTAGAGACCTCTTGGAAACCCTCTTTTTATCACTGCAGTTTGAGTTCTATTTTCATGGTGAATTCCCCATTTCCTTTTGTTGCCTTCTTCTTCTCTTTTGTGGCCTAGGTGACTACCTAATCACCTTGGAGTTCTCTAAAAAAGCTTTTCCATCTTGGGGTTTAGCATAATTTGTTCATTTCTTCCTTCTTGTAGCAACATTCTACCTTCCTGTAGTAGTCATTCCTCCTCTTTCAGGGTCTTCTAACTGTATGAGAGTCTTCTTCCCTTTCTTGTTGTTTTCTGATGACTCCTTTGTTTGTGCAGGTACCTGTGGTTGAAGATGGTGGTGGTGGTGCTGCTTTGGAGCTCCTTTTGCTCTTGGATAATCATGCTAAAGGCTTGCTGCTGTTATGATTTGTATTCTCTGGGATAGGCTGCTATAGGATTTCCTACATGATGTCCTGTAGCTACTTCTCCCTCGGAACTCTTAATCATACACTTTGCTACAAGGAATACTCAGGTGATGCTCTCTATTCCTCCCCATTTCCCTTCTTTTTGAAGACTGTTTTTTTTTTTTTTTTGAAACTAATTTTGTTTTTAAGGTTGAATGTAGGGGCGATGATGGTGGACAAGGTATGGTGATGGAATGATGAAGGGGGCACATTTTATTGGCATAGAAAGTCATTTATTTTCCTTAGGATTGCCTCCTGTAGGATTTCTGGGTCACTGTAATTCCTACAGGATCATCCTATAGAAAAGATAGTCCCTTTGTAAATTGAAGTAAAGGAGTGGAAAAAAATGATAGAAATGGTGGAGGAATGAATGGTCACGAGTGGTAAAATAAAAATGTGAGTGACATGGTTCTCTTTATGATCCTCCTTTGCTCTTTGATCGTCCTTCTTGCTGACCTGCAAATGGAAATTTCATGAAAATGGAGAGGATGCTCTTTTTTTTTCAAGAATGAAATGAGATGGATGAATGATGAAAGATAGTGGATATGAAGTGGATGGAGGGCTTGGAGTGTTGTGGCGACCTTGGCCTTTGCAAAAAATTCTTCTTTTAACTGTTGTCCTCATTCATTGAAATCATCATCCTTCATAATTTGACTTTTCAACATTGCATGAGTGAAGGAGTGAGCTACAATCAACTAGTTGAAGGGGGATGAGACTACTGAGCCATCCTTAGCTTATAAAACCTCATCTCTAATGCATTGACAACAAATTTCTAACTATAATATGCTCAAGAGAAGAGGTCAAGAATATTGCATACATGTACCTACTTAATGGTTGTTGGAGAGACATGCATGTTGCTGCTGAGTTGATGTTGATATGAAGGTGTTGGATGGTGATGTTGATGATCTTGATGTTGTTTCTAAGCTCTGGAGGAGCTTCTTTGACCTCTGGATCTCCTTTAAAACTGTTCACTACCAATCTTGTAGGTGTTGTTCTATATCCTATAGGTTTACAGGACAATGACTTGTTTTGTCCATATCTCCCAAACGGTAGAATCGATTGAGCTGAAACTTTTTGAGCATGTTTCCATCATCGTTATGCACCTCCCCATAGAAAAATTTTGGTCAATGGATGCATGGATATCGAGAAAAACTAAAAATGGGTGAAGGTGATAGAGGTCGATTTCTTGGAAAACATGCACTAGAATTTTCTGAAATTGCTTGGGCATGTTATCATCATCCATATGCATCTCCCCATGAAACATATTTTTGAATGGATGCACGGATATTGAGAAAATGAAAAAATGGCTGAATGTTATGGAGGCCAATTTCTTTGAAATTGTGCATTGGAATTTTCTGAAATTACTTGATCATGTTACCATCATCCATATGCATCTCCCCCTAAAACATCTTGATAAATGGATGCATGGTTTTCATGTTATGGAAAAAACAAATTTTTGCTCTGTATTGTTGTATTTTGTAGTAAAACAAAGCATCCTGTAGTTTTTTAGGACAATAAGGAAAATGAGTGGTATAAGATTGAGAATGATGGGTGGATGGTGAAAATAGATGAAGGTGATGGATTGGCATGGCCTTGGCCTTGTTGGAGCATTTGAGCGAAGTAGGAGAAAGTCAAAATTTAACTTCTTTTGACTAGGTTTGACCAATTTTCCTTTTGGTACCAACTTGTTCTTGTTGCTTGCAGATGTTGGAGAGTACATGCATGCATGGAGCAAGGATTCTTTTATTTTTCCTTTTCTTTCTTCTTCTAGTCCTACCAGTCGCCTCAATGAGGTTTTCAACTAGTAGGTTTGCCTAGGTGCCTCAAAGGATGCTTTCATCTAGGATGTTTTCTTTTTTTTCTTTTTTCTTTTTCCAAACCCATTCACTGCCTCATGGAGGTTTTCAATCAATGAGCCAATCTGGGGTGCCTCCAAGGAGGTTTTCACCTAATATTTTTAGATTTTTCTCTTATTTTTCATATTTTTTTTTTCTTCTACCCTACCCTACTTGAAAAACAAAATCACTTTCAAGTATAAGAATACTTCCAGTGGAGCCTTGTGCACATCAAGATGACAAAAAAAATGATGTGGAGGCTTGAAATGTATGCTTTGACATGTACCTGAATTTCAAAGACCAAATGATTTGACTTTGAAAGGATCAAGCATAGTTGAGGAAGAGAGTGATGCTACAACTTAGTGACTGTCTGGAACCATATTTCAATATAGTTGTGATGTCCTTGGTCCTTTTGCTGATCTGGATCATTCTTCATGTCTTATTCTACCATGACCTTCAAATCTTCCTCTATTCTCTTTAATACATGTAGGATTTGATGGTAACCATGAGGGAGCTCTCTCGATCTCTGATTTTGATGTCTGCTCTTTATCAAGTGAAACCCATGGTTCTGTGGTATTCTCATTTGATTCTTCTTCTTCTAAATGTGGTCCTTCAATGATATTAAGACAATCTCTTTTTTGAAATACTCTTCTTGAGCTACGGTGAATACCATTGATCTGAAGAGGAGATGTTTGTAAGTTTTGTACCTCAGCATTGTAAGTGGGATGAGCTACTTCAATGTGTGGGTTTGGAAATGGTGGTACAGGTAGTTGAGTGGGAGTGTATATTTGAGATGGATGTGGATGTGATTGTGGTTGTGGTGGAGGTGAATGGTAAGGGTAACATGGAGTTTGGCATGGAGGATATTGAGGAAAATATTGAGGATGTTGTCGATGGCTCCCATAAGTTCCTTGCCAACCTTGTTGCCAAGATTGGTTTTGGGGTCGAGATGGCCAATGTTGCCAAGGAAAGGGTGTGTTCCAATTACTTTGAGGTGGATGTGCATAAGCTTATAAATTTTGAATTAGGCTCTTGCATGATATCAGGCTGAATAGGCTTCCATGGTCCTCTTGGAGCTACATAACATTGTTGCATTGGCAATTGACTTGCCCCATTGTCCTCTTGGTGAACTTCCTTCAACCTCAGTAATGAGGAGAAACATTTAACATCATGTGATTCTGCATGGACAAAACAAACATCTTGTTTTTTTCTCATTTTGTATTCTTAACATTTCTACTTGTTTGGTTAGATTGCTAAGAATTTATGTTTTAAAGTCATCAAACAAATTTCCAAGTTTAGCTTGACTTACCGATCTTGATGTTGATTTACCTACTCTTGCTTTTCCTCTTGATATGTGTTTGCATGTTTCACAAATTTCCTCAAACGATAATTGATATACATCACCTCTACTTATGAGATCAAGGAGATCAATCCACTCATCCCAAATTGTTCTAAGTAAGAGGGTTTTTAGTGTAAATGATGTAGTTTTTCACTCTTAAGATTATACATGAACCTCTCTATTAGATCCTCTAGACTCTCATCTTCTCTTTGATTCATTCTAAAGATTTATTCTTTAAGATCATGAACTTTATAATTTTCTAGGAACATCTTTTGCATATCATTCCATGATCTTATTGAATTAGTCCCTAACTCATGAACCATTTAAGATCTATATCCTTCAATGTTTCTAGAAACAATCTCAATTTTTGATTTTCTAATAAGTAACTATAAGATCTACAACAATCTCAAATTCAAAGAGAAAGGTTTTTGGATGCTCTGACCTTAGACCATGAAGTTTTGGAAGAAAAGATGGAGGGATGTTCTTCATGTGCACACTTCCATCAGTATCTTGAATGGGAAATCCGATAGGATCTTCCTCATTATCATCATCGCCATCAATTTATTCTACATTATTCGTCATCTTCTTCTTCTACCTGCAAAACTGAATGGTGATATGGCTCTTACTGCACCATGTTATCAAATGGGGGGGTGGGTTGGTGTTGGAAAATTTTGTTTTTGTTTTTATGATTGAATGAAAGCTATAATGCAATGCAATTTTCTACTTTTGAAATTAAATATGCCTAATGGATTTTTTTTTTGTTTTTGCAAAAATTAAAAAGAAATGAATCAACTAGGGAAGAAAACAATTCATACTTTGACACCTCCCTGACAACAGCACCAAAAAGTGATGAGCCTCGGTATTGCAACAAGAATGCTGCAACTCCCAAGGCTACTAACTTTAATTATCAACCCGAGGTTCGTACAAACTTAAGAGGTATTGGCATGATATGTGCGGCATACAATGTGTCCTTCGTTTGCTATCATGAAGTAATGGAGTGCATGTACTGATGCCAAACCATAAATTGATTGCAAAAAATTAAATGTTTGAGATGGAACCTTAACCTATTGCAAGAAAAAAAGTACAAGGAAAGAGATTGAAATCAAATGCTAAAACACACCGTTTTCTAACTAACTTCTAAGAGGCTTTACTTCACGAGAATGTTAAGTTAAAATTTATGCAATCCTACTGTCCTAAGCATGCAAATTCAAACCATCAAACCTTTTACTACTGTGCATGTAAATGAATAAAATAAATATGTTTTTCTTTTGGTCTTCTTTTCAGGTGAGAGTGTGAAAGCTAATCGCTTTTGGTGATGTGACACGTGGCTTGGAGATGATGGTGAATGGTCAGAAGGTTTGGGAGACAAGTATGGACCCTTTTCTAGCTTCCTAGAGGCTTTTTCCTCAATTCAGCCTCTAAACAGGCTTTCCTATAGGATGCTACAGTGATTTCCTATAGGATCCTCTGATTTCCTACAAGATGTACAAATTTACTATAATTCATCGAATGACCAAGAAAATCAAATCCAAATTGGATGGGAAAAATTTTGGTATTAACTATGATGTCTTAGGTCCCCATTCCAAGTGGAATCACTCAAAAATACCTCTATTAACCCATGCAAAAGAAAATAAAAAACATTACTATTCGAAAATATAGAAATTCGAGAACTAGTGAGCTAGTAAATCTAAAATATCCCTAACCAAATCAAGTGCAAATGAAATGGAATAATTTTTGTTATGAACTAGAATTGTTTGTGATCTAATTCAAGTGGAATCAATTTGATTGAAGCTCATTAGCATGCTCTAAAAAATAGCAGAAATTTACCATTCTTTGCTAAAAAGGAGGTCCAACAATCTAGATTTGGGAATGATAAGACTAATCCAAGAGACTCAATGATTACTATGAACTTCCAAAGCTTTTCCAAGGATTAAATAATTCTTTTGATCCTGAAAAAGAACTTACATCAACCATTTAACTCAATCCTACAACAAGAAATCATTAATACTAAATGCATAAAGAGAAAGAAATAAAAACTAGAGATGCATGTGAATAAGCAATGAAAAGAAAGAAAGAAAATGATACAAAAGGGCTCTGAGGTTCTTGGGATGGCCAAGCCTAAGGAAAATCAGAGACATATGGAGGAGAATGAGATTTAGAAGCTGAACATGACACCAATATTCATTTTTTTCATCAATAGAATTACATCCCTGTAAGAAAATACAATGGAGCTGCAAGAATACAAGCTCTCTCCACAATAACACTAATGAAAATCTATCCCTAGAGGAAAATTCGAATTGGTACTTATAAAAAATGATTAGGAATTGTTTCCCATGAATGGAGGAAGCTTTCCCCACCAAAATCCCTTGATTAGTGGATCTAGTCCCCAATACTAGGAATTTGCATTAAATGGCAGGGAACACATTCCTAGATTTTCTCAATCATTTCCTAGAGGAAAATTTGACTTGGTACTTATAAAAAATGATTAAGAATCATTCCCCATGGATGGAGGAAGCTTTCCCCACCGAAATCCCTTGATTAGTGGATCTTCTCCCTTGATTGGTGGATCTGCTCCCTTGATTAGTGGAACACATTCCTAGATTTTCTCAATCATTGGAGTTCCACAATTTGTGCCATAATTCCATAATATCTTGTTGAATTATTATTTATTATTGATCCTCCAGTAGTAGGGAACAAGTCCCTAAATTATCTCCTCCTCCAACTCTTCATAATCTGTCCAATATTCTCATAATATTCCACAAAAAATAAATAATATTAGGCACAAATATTCAATTATTCATAAACCTTCCTAATGAATATATTAAAGTCAAAAATAAATTATCTAATGCAAAAATATAGGTTTAATGTGCTAAAGGATGGTCATAGGCCTTAATTTATGTTTTAAATTATAGGCATGGGCCTTAATTTTATCTAATTTAGAGGCCCATCAGTTTGCTAAATATCTCTACTTCAATAATGATTACGGTAGGCTGAGAATGTTTTGTTAAAGACTGCTCCTTAGCGGGTTTATCATTTTTTGGTTACTCGAGTTTTTGAGTGATCTTTTGGAAAGATGGTTCTCCCAAATCTCAAACGTAGTTCATTGCATTCCAAAGAAGAAGGGAGAGAATCCAATGTTTCCATAATTTCAAAAAATAATACGGGTCTATTATAGGATTTGGATTTGCCTGTGCAAGTAATTGAGGCTATGTTGGGAAGGGTCCCCCTAGGTCAAAGTTTTATCAAAGTTTTTTACAGAGCCCGCATTTTGAGGAGCGGACCACACTTCGTGCAATGTTTTAGGAGTCATAGGGGCTTTAGGGTGGGTCAAAGCCCCTTATTTTGTGAAAGGATGGGATCAATCTATATGTTTTAAGATCCATCCATGCTTTGGAGACCATGGTATTGTAAGAGAAAAAGATATATAAAGTGTTGTCTTCGTGAGTCAAAAGGGATGGATATGTTCTGATATTTTTGAATCTGTAATTGTCATATCTTTCTATGTTAGAGTGAAGGGGAAGGCTCCTACAGCTCTGTGTGTGGAGACCTTGGTAAGTTTGCTGCTGTGTGTGCGAAGACCTTGGTAAGTTTGCAGTTGTGTGCGTAGGCCCCTGCAACTGTGTGCACAGGGTAAGAAGGATTGTAATTGTGAAGATTTGAAGATAATAAGGAAGATTTTGAACGAAGACCTGTGTACTTACATTTTGTACTCTACTTTATGTAATTTCTATTTACTTTTGTATTGCGAGGTAAAATATAAGATCAGAATTAATATATGAATGCTGTTACAATTAATTACAGTTAAGGTCCATTGATTTATGCATAGTAGATATATTTTTAGATATGTGAAGTAGTCTTTTTGTATGAATAGATTGGATACGGTATTATATTAAGTAAGATTGCATAGCGCAATAGTAGGTCTGTAGGTGAGTTAGACTAAGTCAAGATCCACACTCCATAATCCTTCTGGATGTAGAAACCTAGTTCCAACATCCCCCAATATCGCCTCAGGTGAGACTATGGTCTAGAGAGCAAATAGTTGCTGAAAGGTCTAGTGATAAAGGGTTTTGTTGGTTAGCGCATCTAACTCTGAACCTAGGTCTAAGCCCCTTACGACAAAAAATGGTTTCATTTCTAGGACTGAGATCTAACTGAGGGATATGTGATGTGGAATCTGACCAAAAAAGAGATTTAATATTGGGTCGATATTAAGGTGTGCAAATTTGTAGCACAACAAAATATAAATATGCGCCTATCAATAGAAAGGTGGTTGTAGAAGAATATATTTACAAATTAGTAGGAGGTATTTTTAGCATCATTCGCTAACAAGATGCACTAGTGGCTTTCAAAACTAGCTGAAAGTAAGACTTGTTGGAACTGTGACGACTGTACTGCATAGACCCCAAAGCTGATTAAGCGACTTAAGGAGACTTAAAATAAGATCACAAGAGCTATTGATTATTGCATTGATAGTGTTCTCGAAGGCTTTATTACTAAATTCAAGATTGACACATCAGTATCCTATAGTGAAGGTGAGTGCCAGTTTTTTAAGGGTCCGCGAGGTAAGTATTTGAATTCCTTAAATATCTGGATTAAGATGTTGTTATGTGAGAATGGTGTACTGCGCATGCAAGCATATTTATGTTTAAAGGAAGCAAGATTGGATCTACGCGGAGTGGAAAGAGATTCAGAATAGACCGCATAATTTCATAGAAGCTATTTATAGTCTGTTATTGGGTGAATCAGAAAGTGAAGAATAAAGGATAAACCATAACATGCCTAGAGGTGCGTTGCATTTAGATAATCAAGGCACTTCTAGGATTCCCCATTTGACCACTCCACCTCCACCCCCACCTCATACACGTATACCTCCACCTCCACCTCCACTTCCCCCATTTAATATGGCTAACGTAGTAAATATGCCTGTTTTTAAGGGTCAGGGATCAGAGGATCCCGAGAAATTTTGGTTTGTCATTGAAGCTATATGGAAATCACAACAAGTCAATGATGAAGATATGAAGAAAGCTTAGCTGGTCACATCACTGTAGTACAGATCATTGTCATGGTATATTAAGTACAGTACAACAAACCCAACCGCTTTGCTAGTTGATACAAAGAAAGCACTGAACACAGAGTTCAAGAAACCAAAGTCGCAGTTGCAGTGCATTACGGAGATAAAAGAGATTAAGCAAGCAGTCAACAAGACTACCTAGGAATTAGATCAGAGATTAAAATGTTTGTTGGGACAAGTCAACTTTCAGATCTCCGATGAGAAACATAAATAGTGGTATATAGTTGTGATATTACCGCATCTCAGATTACTCCTATTGCAACAAAAGATCGCATCGCAAGTTGAGGCATTAAAAATTGCGATGCAGCTAGAAGCATCGATGGTACAGGATACTCATGTAGGAGTTTAGTAGATACATACCTAGTTAATGAGCTTACATATGTAGATACAATATATGAAGAAGGGAAAAGAAGTTCGACCTAATATGCGCTCAGAATTTTGGTGCATAAAGTGTAAAGTGGAAGGTCACTATAAGGACCAGTGTCATGTCTATGGTGATTATTTGGTTGCTCGAGGTCCTAATCCTCTAAAGTTGGAACCTAGTACTGGACCAAGTACCATATCGAGTGTCTAGTGTAGTATTTTCCAAATTATAGGCTAGCACCTGACTGACCACTGTTATTTGTTATAATGGTATGTTCAGTCGACAAAGAAGTCATTTTTTAACTTCTATTGGCTAGTAGGACATGATGAAAGAAATTGTCGCAGTTATGATTTGATGATAGAGGAAAATGTAGTGTATAGAATTCAAGATGAAGGTCGCACGCAAGAAGATCATGGCTCACCTATATCCCACAGAGGATTTCAGGGTCGAAGACATGGTCAAGGATGGGGCATTGGACGAGGTCGGGGTTAGATTATATGTTATAACTACAATGAAGATATACATTTTGCGTGGGATTGTCAGAACCCCACTACCCCTTCCTGTAAGTATTGTAGATAGCTCAACCATGTAATAGAGGATTTTCCTATTTTGATGGCTAAAATGCAGGAAAAGAAGAATCAACAGCCTGCATAGAACTTTCAAATGATGAGGGTTGAACCGCGCGAAGATGATCCAAGTGTTAACATAGTGACATGAAGTGGCACAACTACAAGAGAAGATAAAACAAAGGGAAAAATGCCTATGGTGGATACATGGGTCAGGAAGGCTAGAGAAAATAGTACCAGGTTCAATATGCAGAGGGAGAAAGAAACCTTCATGGAAGCGAAGAAGAGTTTCATGGACCCAGGAGCTTCGACATCAAAGACGCAGATGCAACTAGTACCATGGAAGAATAATCCTGAAGTGGTTACTGCGATGAAGAACCCTGATCTGACCATTCTGAAGTCCTTTCTGTAGACATGTATGAAGTTTCTAAGGGATCAAAAAGAAGTGGAAGGATTGCAAGAACTAATCGATAACTATGCTAGTAAAGAGAAGCCACAGGTTGAACAATGCGTAGTAAACAAAGTATACAGAAATAAGAAAAGAATTGGTCGAGAGATGCAATTAACTATGTAGATCAATGAATTCAAAATGGATTAAGTAATTCTTGACTTGGGATCGGATGAAATCTATCACCAAAGCAGTCCTGGGAGCAAATAGGGAAACCGAAGCTACAATGGTCACTGATTCAGCTATGCGTGGCAATCAACAGAAAATCATCCAGATGGGTCGACTGCATGGCGTTTTTGTGGACATTGAAGGAGTAAACATGGTGGTGGACTTTGAATTCTTTGAGATTGTGGATGAAAACATTCCATATCTGGCTTTACTTAGACTCAGATGGGCTATTGATATGGACATTTTAATCAATCTGAAAGGAAGAAGTATGGTATTCGAGAAGAATGGTACCAGGGTAATTGTTTGATCCGAATTTAAACAGGAACACAAAAAATTACATATATAATAACCATAAATACAAAGATGTAGCAAAAATAACACTTCAATTCATTAATATCAAATACTGAAGTATGCTTACAAATATAATGGAAACAAGACTAGCTCTAGCGATGGTAGCTTATTTGGGAGAAGAGATGTGGTGGCTACATCGATCTGAACTATGTTACAATGAGGCTCAAAGGCCTATTTATTGTTGAGAAAGAATGGAAACTTTAAACATCCAAAAACCTCACCCTAGGAGATGAAGCACCAAACTATGGGCCCCGTTTGGGTAAATTGCTACATCAACTTCGTGGGGTCATAACTTTAGCATATGATCTCTGTTTGACACACAAAATACCTCATTAGAAATATCTATCTGAGGACTACAACTTTAGAGGGGCCAATAATGATCTATGACCCATGTTGGCCCTTGTTTTCGAAAAAATTATCGTTTAGGGCCTCAAAACAACTCAGAAGTTTAGGCCCGAAAAACTGCCAAAAATAGTAAGTTGTGCTACAAATAAGGAAACTAAAAAACGGAAAGAAACAATGGTGGGTGTCATAGTGGAATAGGTGGGTGGCCACCAATATCCACCTGGATCATTGTTCCTTTGGACCCCTATGAAGGAGCGTAGTATAGAGAACATGTCCATGACAAATATGGTGATGAAGATATTGACAATATCTATAAGTTAACTACGCAGGACAAGGATTGGATCAACCCTACCATAGATGGGAGGATAATATGGGAAAATGATAGTTCATGTGTCTAAGAGTTTGATGAGGAATTGGAGAACTGAAAGAACCGGTTGCACGAAGTTTCTACTCTACGTTGTAACAAACTTACAAAATCTCTTCGCTCTATCTTAATAGAGGTACGTAATTTACCTTACTATGATGGGATAGGTGATGTTAGCTTATTTCTTGATGAGTTTGAAAGGGATGTACCAGAAGAAAAATTATTCCAGGACTTGGATATAGCTTTGAGGTATACACCTGCATGATGGTGGGGCATGCATAAAGACAATATAGGAGGTTGGAAGGAGTATCGTCAATTGATGAGGCTCAGGTTTGGTCATGCAAGCATAAGGTGCATAGTGAAGTATAATGGTAAGGATGATCCCTGAGAAAATTTGTCTCATTGGACTGTGACATGGGATGAAGAAACTCAACCAGAATGGGTACACATATTTTTCCACACTTTGGATGTGATACCGATGAATTGGTATCTCGATATGGAGTTGCGCCATGGTAAAGCCGACTTGTAAAATCTAAAGTAAAGCTTCATATTGACCTTTAGTTTGGAATATGGTTTTTAGTGTATTAATGATGCCCTGCAAGAAATCAAAGCAAGAATTTTCTAGACACCAAATGAGCTAACGACTTGGGTACAACTTGATTGGAACATGTATTTGCAGCACACAATAGAATGTTATAATATGACCGTGGAAGAGGGTGAGGAAGAACCATGCAACATTAACATCTTTGAATCATAAGGACAATGTGCAGTCATGAGGCCAGAAGTTGAGATACCTGACATAACATAGCTTATTAATACGAAGAAAATCAATATAGGCTCAGAGGCAAAGCCAAAATTCGTGCACATCAGAGTTTACTGGGATGAGGATACAATAGGTAAAGTCACCAAATTACTGCATGAGTACCATGAGTTTTTTATGACAAAGTTCAATGAGTTAAAAGGCATTGTAGGCGATTTGTGTGTAATGAGAATCACTTTGAAGCCAAATGTGAAACCTGTAAAACAACGACCATATAGGCTAAACCCAAAATACAAAGAGAAGGTGAAGGAGGAGCTTGAGAAGATGCTCGCATCTGGAATAATTTAATCTATGGAAGAATCCAAATGGATGAGCTCGATGGTAATGCAGGAGAAAAAGACTAAGGCATAAATAAGGATTTGTATCAATTAAAAAAAGTTGAATGATGCATGCATACATGACACGTTCCCAACACTCTTCACTGATGAAGTTTTGGATAATGTGGGAGGATAGGAGGCCTACTCCTTTACAGATTGTTTTTCAGGATACCATCAAATTAAGATCGCACTGGAAGATAGGAGTAAGAGCACTTTTTCTACTAAATGGGGATCATTTCAATATATAGTCATGTCGTTTGGATTGAAGAATGCACCCGTGCTATTCTTCAGAGTTGTTGTCGCAAAATTTAAAGAATACATTCGCAAATTTATGGAGGTTTACTTTGGTGACCGGATAGTCTTTGGAATGTTAAAGAAGAATGTTTTGAGTTTGTGCTTGATGTTGGATACCTATAGGAAATATCAAATCTTGCTGAACCTCAAAAAGCATATTTTTTTGTACCATATGGAATATTACTATGACATGTTGTTTACACGCTGGGGCTAATGGTCGACCCTACAAAAATTATTATTATTATCAATCTAGATCTGCCAAAGAACATGAAGTGGCTACATGCGACTCTAGGGCATACTAGTTATTATCAGAAGTTCATAAAGGCATATGTGCAGATCACTTCGCCGATGGAAAAATTACTAAAGAAAGATATCACTTTTTGTTGAGACGATGAATATCAAAAGAGCCTCAACATATTAAAGGAGAAAATGGTCATTGCATTGATCCTGGTGTTTCCATATTGGAAGGAGTACCATGTTCATGTAGGTGCGCTGTGCATAGCTTTGGGTGTTGTCTTAATGTAGCTAGGAGAAGGGGATCTTGATCACCCCATCCCATTTGCGAGTCGAAAATTATCTAAGGAAGAAAGGAATTATTCCACAATGGAATGAGAGGGCTTCTCTATGGTGTACGCACTACGAAAATTCAAGAATTACTTATTAGGCGTGCAATTCAAGATGTTTACCGACCATTATACGTTGAAGTACATGGTGAACAAGCCTGTGTTGTGGGGGAAGATTTGCAAGTGGTTATTGTTGTTCCAAGATTACAATTTTGAAGTAATAGTGAAGCCAAGATGATTGAATGATGGGCCAGATCATCTGTCCAGAATTGAGATAGGTGAAAAACCAATGAACATTGAAGAAGGACTTCCCGATGTTTAGCTCTTTGCAGTAAGGGTTGATCATGATCATTTTGTCGATTTAACTTACCATTTGTCTATCGGAGTAGCCCCTACAGAGTATACAACTCAATAGAAGAAATAAATTGTAGTCAGAGCTACAAATTTTTCTCTGATTGTTGGAAATTTATATAAAATAGGCATCGACGGATATTGCACCGATATGTCCCTGAGCATGAAAGACACAATATTTTGGTAGAAGCACATGGTGGTGTCACAGGAGGACACTATGTAGGAAAAGACACTATGAAGAAGATTTTAAGAGTGGGACTATGGTGGCCCATGGTGCACAATGATTCCAAAGAATATTGTAGTTCTTGCGATGTTTTCCAGAGGACCGGAAGACCATCGAGAAGGGGTGAATTGCTACTGAATCCACAAGTCACCTTGTAGGCTTTTGATAAGTGGGAAATTGAATTTGTTGGGACGATCAATCTGCTAGGAAAGAAGACTAGTGTGTGATACATTATTAGCATGACAAATTATTTGACCAGGTTGAGTTACAGGTATATTTGGGCACATCACTCCCAACATTCAAATCAGTACATTTAGGGCTCATCAAACCCTAATTCAGTTGTTACATGCCCTAGAGAAGTCAACTCATTGAATGCCTCCATATAAGAAAGTTTCATGGCCTGAAGCCCTCCTGAAAAGCCTCTTTGGGATACCAGCATAGGCCAAGCCTTGAGACAGTGCACTATAGAGTAGGCAGGCCCACTATGGCCTCCAGTGTAGTGCACTTAGGCCCTCTTTAGCCTGCACTAAGCGAGATTGAGTGAAATTTGCATAGGGTTATGGGAATATTCCTTCATTCTAGATGAGTCTAGAAGGTTCCCATCTCTTATCCCCTCCTATGAGCTCGAAATTGGATAGGCTAAGGATCCATTAACCTCCTATCATCTCATCCATTGCTCCATGGAAACTAACTCCAAGATCGAAAAGCCATTCAATACCCTCATTTATGACAAAACCACCTCCATTTCTTATAAATTGATTACTAATCATAGTGATCAAGGGGCTAGAATCTGAAGTTTGTAAGGAAATTCTGTTGGTTTGAGGATTGAGTTTATGTT
Organism: Pinus tabuliformis; assembly: GCA_031772625.1. Classification (NCBI taxonomy): domain Eukaryota; kingdom Viridiplantae; phylum Streptophyta; class Pinopsida; order Pinales; family Pinaceae; genus Pinus; species Pinus tabuliformis. The sequence continues at coordinate 501,967,883 of CM062804.1, read as the reverse complement.
AAGCAATGTTATGCTACTGGAGTGTTGAGCTTTTGATGTGGAAAGGGTTGAACTGAAGCTGGAGGAGTCGCACAAGATCAAATTGTATTGGGTGATACTCTTCCTTCTACATTAATAAAGAGCTTATTCCTTTTCTCATATGATTGTTCATATATGTGATCATTATGTGTTTCAGTGTATCTGATTCCATTTTTTTATAGTTGATAGTTCATGTATGCTTTGATCATTTCTTGTTTCTATTTCTCTTGATTCCAATAACGTTTGAGCAGATTTAGTTCAAGTGGGAGAGACGGGAGCGGTTCAAAAGAGATTTAGGAAGCGAAAGGCAACAAGTAAGTTCCTCCATCTCATCTATATTCTATAAGAAAAGGTTAAACTACTTTCATTCTATTGTTCTAGGTGTAGTCACCCACCTAGGGAAGATGTGTTTATTCGTAGATGTAAATTCCATATGACAAATTGGTGACTCCACTAGGGAATGAATGTAGTTCTTGGTGGCTTACCTTCATCATATTACACCGTAGTAGACTTTTCTTAGCTTTATTGATCTTATCTCAGTCTTCTTGGAGTGTTTTTAGTCAAAAATTGTGCTTGAATGTCCCTTGAATTGACTCTCTGGCACGAGCACAGCTTTAGTTTTGACATAATACGTTGTAGAGAAGCCCTTGCCTTAGCGACAGTGCATTGCAGTGCACTGTCTCCCTCTCTAGCCTACGTTGATTCCTCTTAGGCTAAAAAGCCAACCTTTGGTTTGATTTTTCCAAAGTTGCTTCCCTTGTTGTTTGCTGAAAGATAAATAATGTTTGTGGTTATGAAATCAACTTTTATTTCTCTTCCTAGCCCTACTTTGGCCTTGATTGTTTACTATTTCTTAAATGATTTCTTTATCATTATCAATTCATTGTCAAAGTTAGCATATAGTTGATTAATCTTCACTGAAAAGAAAGTGTCGTAAATTCTTCATTTCTTTCAAAAAGGAATTATCATAAAGTATTCGTTCTTGCAAAAAGATTGATTGATTGTATGTGCATTATTTTCCTTTTGTTCATCTCAAAATTAAGGTAACTAAAAAGAAAAACTTGCATTATGCAATTAGAGGTTTTGTGTGTGCTTATAGGAATAGCTAGGGAAATCGCATTAGGTGTGCTCTTTGCTCTTTGCCAAAGATATGATTATTCTATCCCTTATAAGCTATGATTTTCATTGTTAATTGAATGAAAGAATGTTTCTCATGTTAATTGCATTATAGGAATTGCAAACGTACATCACGTTGTGAAACTTGAAAGGAAAATTCTTAAGAAGATCAACTTAAAAGTTATCTCAATTAACCTAATGCAGAATTGTAACTTAACACATAACATTTAGAGGTCTAGGCTAGAGTTGTGTTCCGGCGTCGTTAAACATAGAAGCCGTCACTAATGGTCTGTGATACATTTCGAGTGTGATACCTCATTCCACATACATAAGTATATTGTAGCTCGTCCACGTACTTTCGGGTATATAGGGTGGTGTTATAGTACAAAAAGTATAAAGGAATGCTCTCACTGTGCAGTTTCGCATTAGACAATGCTAACATGGATTGGGCCTCCACATACTTTCCGGTATATTTGGGAGGACTAGATTAGGTTTCTATCCATCCATACGTAATCGATTCGGCCTCCTTATATAATGTGATACACTGAAAACAATATCCGGGGAGATTGCCTACATGTGTGTTAAGTCTTGGTTTATTGAGGCAGTATATTGCAGTTCACAGTTACTAGGTAATACTTTTGCCTAGATTATACCTCTTTTGTTTTGTATGTTATTTTGATTAAAATAAAATTAATTAACCATGGATAACCTCCTCCATGTCACTCCTTAGTTGATCTTAGGTTGAGACATATTTCAACAACTCCGAAGTCCATCGATCAAGGAATTCATTTTGATGGGAATCCTAGTCCTTTTCCTCCTTTCAGAAATATTGGTGCTCTTTATATGGCTACATTTTCCCTTACAGGACTTACCTTTGGCTTGCCAGTATGGTTTTTCTCAACCTCCTTGGCCCCATAGCTAAATATTCCTACAACTAGACAAAATCAAGCTCCAATTGATCCTAAAGTTGACCTTTTACCTTCTTCATCGATTGTTTCTTCCTCCCCTTCTTCCTCTTCGCTTGGTGAAAGTATTGACACAAGTAACCAGGTGGATAAGAAGAAGAATAAAGGGAAGAAGAAGAACAAGAAGAAAATTTAGTTGGGGGACAACCAAGCAACCATTGCTTCGAATGCAACTTCTGATGAGAAACCATCCAATAAGCCTCACAAATTTTGATATCTATGAAAACTTTGTATGTGAGACCATCTTCTTCAAAATTGTTCTAGTATTCCTCAGATATTAGAAGAATGGTCTTCTCATCCACCTCATCCTATGTCATCAACTTCTAGATATCATGCTAGTGACACACCATCAACTAGTGGTTGTAAAGTTCATGGAAAGAAGGGTAAAGTTAAGTTTCCCTGTAGGCTATGTGAAGGGAATCACCCCATTCACCTTTGTCCCTATCTAGATGAAGCCAAAAAAGTGTTGGATAACTGTCCTACTTCTCCGCAGCGACTTCCATCTGGTTACAGGAGACTCTCCCTTAATCCTTCACTAGTTGATGAAGTGACTGACCCAAATCAACCGTTAGTCAAACCCACTCTCTCTGAATGTGAATCCCATGAGTCTATACTTGACCAATCACAGGTCGAGGAAACAGTTGACCTGATTTCACCTTTAGTTAATTGTACCTTTCCCATAGAGAGTGAGTATGATACCACTCAGGTTCTTTTCATTTCTTCAGATTCTAATGAGCTTGGAGGCAACCCTCATGTTCCATCAAGACAGGAGGAAATTCCTCCCGTTCTCACAACTCAAGGGGGTAATACTCTCGTTTCTACGATACCCCCTCCAAGTAGTCTGGTCACTTCCTTTGATTGGAATCAACTGGCTAGATTTCGTCTTCCTTATTATGTGCCTTTCCAGATCATAATATAGGTTTGTAATATGGTTGTACTTGGCACTATTATAGATGAAGGTTCATATGTGAGTATCCTTTCCTCCACTACTTGGCAAGCATTAGGTTCCCCGCCACTTGTGCCTGTTACCCAGAATCTGTTGGCTTTTAACAGAGGAACCAATCAACTATTAGGGATCCTACCTCAGTTGCCTATTACTTTGGGAGGAAAAAATGTTTATCTCAATGTGATGGTAGTCCTAGTCGCTTTATATTACAATTTACTTCTTGGGCACGACTATGTTTATGACATGGGAGCTATTGTTTCAACACTCTTTTGAGTGATGTGTTTCCTGCATGAAGGTGGAATTGTCACTGTTGACCGTCTTTCATTTCTTGGTCCAAATATGGCTTCCAGTCAACCATGTTCCATAAATGGTCCTTTTTTCCCAATGGTATCTTCCCCACCATGGGCCAATTAAGTGGAAACCTGTTCCATGCCTACATCAACTGACAATTAAATTCGTGATATTGTGCATTATGTACTGTTGGCATTAGAACTAGATCTCTATAATGGATTCCTTGCTACGTATCCCTTCTAGAGCATTGTTCTCCCATATGATGAGAACCTCTTGGAAATCATGAACTCATATGGGTTGTGATCAAGGAATCATGAGCATATCTCCTTGTCTTGTCTCAACCTCGTTAAAAAATGAAACAAGGAATATGAGGATAGTTCCTGGTCTTGTGTCAACCTCATTAAAAAATGAAACAAAGGGTATGAGGAGAGTTCGTTGTCTTGTGTCAACCTGATTAAAAAATGAAACAAAGGGCATGAGCATAGTTCCTTGTCTTATGTCAAGCTCATTAAAAAATGAAACAAGTAATATGAGGATAGTTCATGGTCTTGTGTTAACTTCGATAAAAAATGAAACAAAGGATATGAGCATAGTTCCTTGTCTTGTGTCAATCTCATTAAAAAATGAAACAAGGAATATGATCATAGTTCCTTGTCTTGTGTCAAGCTCGTTAAAAAATGAAACAAGGAATATGAGCATAGTTCCTTGTCTTTTGTCAAGCTCGTTAAAAAATGAAACAAGTAATATGAGGATAGTTCCTAGTCTTGTGTCAACCTCGTTAAAAAATGAAACAAGGAATCAGAGCATAGTTCCTTGTCTTGTGTCAAGGTCGTTAGAAAATGAAACAAGGAATCAGAGCATAGTTCCTTGTCTTGTGTCAAGCTTGTTAAAAAATGAAACAAGGAATCAGAGCATAATTCCTTGTCTTGTCTCAAGCTAGTTAAAAAATGAAACAATGAATCTGAGTAGAGTTCCTTGTCTTGTGTCAAGCTAGTTAAAAAATGAAATGAAGAATCTGAGTAGAGTTCCCTGTCTTGTGTCAATCTCATAAAAATATGAAATAAGGTGCCCTAGAGTAAAGTTCCAACTCGAGTTTTTGATTAGATCTCATAAAATCACAGCCGATTCTTTCACTTGATCTCGTAAACAAACCTTCATTCCATCCACCTCATATACATGAGTAGTGTACTTAGGTGAATGCAATGAAGCTTGGGGGGCATGCACCTAGTCTCGAGTCATTATGCTGGTAGCATGTAAACCAATCCAAGCATAGTTTCTCATTTCAAGCTTGTGTAAAAATGAAACTGAATCCAAGCATAGTTTTTAGTTTCAAGCTTCTGTAAAAATGAAACTGAATCCAAGCATAGTTTTTTGTTTCAAGCTTGTGTAAGCATGAAACTGAATCCAAGCATAGTTTTTCAATTCAAGCATGTGTAAACATGAAACTAAATTCAAGCATAGTTCCCTATGGTTCAAGCTTGTGTAAAAATGAACCCATCTCAATTTTAACCCTTGTGATTGTCATTCTATCAGGCTCTTCCGTCAGATGAGCCTTGGCTTTTCTCCTTCCATCATCACTATCTGCATGGCAGGTCATACGCTTTCACTTGGTTGTTTTACCCTTTTCAAGGAACAATTGCAATGAGTGGTCTTATTAGCCATCCTCTTGACCATTACATGTTTTGATAAGTTCCAACATCACTAGAACCAGTTTCTATCCTAGACACCACTCATTCCTCTAAGAGGAGTCCTCTTTAAGATCTTTTTAGACTCTAGAAACATGAAAAGATTGTCAAGCACTTGTCCTTTTCAACTCGTAAACAGATTGGAAATGAAATCTACTCAATATAAGTTTAACCCTTTTTGGGACTGAGATAGATTACTTACAAAAAAGGAATACGTTGATCGAACATGGTCAATAGGTTATCTCTTGTATTATTTTATGCTTTTTAGGACTTGAGAGACAAACTTATAAAAAAGAACTTTTGGATTTTTCTTTTTGTCCCTTTTCAAACTCTCTAAACATGAAAAGGATCGAGTTCTCATTGTCATTAAACTCGTTAAAACATCAAATAGAGACAAACTTGTCAATCATGACAAGACCTAGTTTCACCTTCGATAGACTCATTAAAACATCACATAGCGATGGATTAACCCGAAGGGTGGAATTATACTACAAGCATATGTTATCCTCCTCAAGATTGTTTAAAAATAAAGAGGTACTGGTCAAAAATGACTAGGGAAAATGGGAAAAGGGATAAATCACGTTATGGTAGCAAGTCATTCTTGAACATGAAACTTTCACTTCATCTCCGTGACTATTTGGGTTGGTTTATCTGCTTGATGGTTATCATACCTATGGTCTATCACACCATCCATCACTTTTTTTTTTGGGGTCAATGTTGCCAATTCATTTAGTGTCGCCAAAATGTTCAAGAGAAGTCATTCAGTAAAACTCATCCTTTGCAATACTCGTAAACCTTCATTTTCATGACCGCCATTCCTAAACCTTGTGTCGTCAATCACTTTCCGTCTCCAAAATCATTATACTCATTTCGTGTCGTTGATATGGGATACATCAAGGCCCTCCTGCGATGAGTCACTTCTTATCAACATCAATACATTATCCAAGAAATTGACTTAGAAATACCCTTTTAGTACCTTGGGGCTTGCATACATCAATGGAAAGTTTCTCACTTTTGGTGATAGGTTGACATCACTGGCCTTCGACCGAAAGACTTTGTATGGTGCTTAACATCAAAACATTTATTCACACCATGATGAATGTACTACAATACCTTGAGAATCATTATCATTATCGGCGATCTCTCTCGCGTCTGTTAAACGGCATACATCATTGGCTAGTAATTAGATGGTGTCTTCCCATGTTTGACTATAGATCACATATTCACATGGTTAGACTTGTGCTTGGGTAATTGGATTAGATAGAATACCTCAGATCTAGTTTCATCCATCTAGGCTACAATTTCAGGAAAGTACTAAATCATATGTACATTGGCTTTGCATTGATGGTCATCCCATCATGGTTCTATATCTGTAGACGACTATCTATGTACATGTAATGAAAAGTTTATATGCTGAGTATCGGTATGCCTTCCCTCACCAATTCATGAAAAATCAAATATCATGATGTAATGTATTGTAATCGATGCAGGTCACCATCCGTTTCAGCTCCTATCTGTCACATTGTAAAGCATATCACTTGACATTATTATTTTCGACTTCATGCTTTAGGGGGAAATTGTTACAAGTCTATTTTGGCACATCACTCCCAACATTCAGATTAGTACTTCTAGGGCTCATCAAACCCTAATTCCGTTCTTACATGCCCTAGAGAATTCAAATCATTGAATGCCTCCTTCTATGAAAGTTTCATGTCCTGAAGCCCTCCTGAAAAGCCTCCTTGGGATACCAGCACAGTCCAAGCCTTGAGACAGTGCATTCCAGAGTAGACAGGCCCACTATGGCCTGCACTGCAGTGCACTTAGGCCCTATTTAGCCTACAGTGGATGAGATTGAGTGAAATTTACATAGGGTTCTGGGAATATTCCTTCATTCTAGATGAGTCTAGAAGGTTCCCATCTCTTATCCCCTCCTATGAGCTCGAAATTGGATAGGATAAGGATCCATTAACCTCTTATTCTCTCATCCCTTCCTCCATGGAAACTAACTCCAATATTGGAAATCCATTCAATAACATCATTTATGACAAAACCACCTCCATTTCCTATAAATTGAACACTCATCATGATGATCAAGGGGCTAGAATTTGAAGTTTGTAAGGAAATTCTGCTGGTTTGAGGACTGAGTTTATGTTAAGAAATGTTATGCTACTGGAGTGTTGAGCTTTTGATGTGGCAAGGGTTGAACTGAAGCTAGAGGAGTGGCACAGGATCAAACTATATTGGGTGATAGCCTTCTTTCTACATTAATAAAGAGCTTATTCCTTTTCTCATATGATTGTTCATATCTATGATCATTATGTGTTTCAATGTATTAGATTCCATTGTTTTATAGTTGATAGTTCATGTATGCTTTGATCGTTTCTTGTTTCATTTTCTCTTGATGCAGGTACCTTTTGAGCGGATTTAGTTCAAGCAAGTGGGAGTGATGGGAGTGATTCAAAAGATATTTAGCAATTGAAAGGCAACAAGTAAGCTCCTCCATTTCATTTATCTTCTATAAAAAAGGTTAAACTACTTTCATTTTATTGTTCTAGGTGTAGTCTCCCACCTAGGGAAGATGTGTTTATCGGTAGACGCAAATTCCATGTAACAAATTGACGACTCCACTGGGGAACGACTGTCATTCTTGGTGGCTTACCTTCATCATATTACACCCTAATAGACTTTTCTTAGCCTTATTGATCTTACTTTAGTCTTCTTGAAGTGTTTTTAGTAAAAAATTGTGCTTGAATGTCCCTTGAATTGACTCTCTGGCACCAGCGCAATCTTAGTCTTGACACAGTGCACTGCAGAGAAGTCCCTGCCTTAGAGATAGTGCATTGTACTGTAGTCTCCCTCTCTACGTTGGTTCCACTTAGACTAAAAAATCCACCTTTGGTTTGATTTTTCCAAAGTTGCTTCTCTTGTTTTTTGCTGAAAGATCAATGGTGTTTGTGGTTCTAAAATCAACTTGTATTTCTCTTCCTAGCCGTAATTTCACCTTGATTGTTTAGTGTTTCTTAAATGATTTCTTTATCATTATCAATTCATTGTCAAAGTTAGCTTATATTCAATTATTCTTTGCTGAAAAGAAAGTGTCATAAAGTCTTCATTTCTTTCGAAAAGGAACTGTCGTAAAGTCTTCATTCTTGTAAAAATATTGATTGATTGTATGTGCATTAGATTCATTTTTTTCATCTAAACATCAAGGGAATTGAAAAGAAAAACTTGCATTATGAAATTAGAGGTTTTGTGTGTGCTTATAGGAATAACTAGGGAAATTGCATTAGGTGAGCTCATTGCTCTTTGTCAAAGATCTGATTGCTCTATCCCTTACTAGCTATGGTTTTCATTGTTAATTGAATGAAAGAATGTTTCTCATGTTAGTTACAATATAGGAATTGCAAACATACATCACGTGGTGAATCTTGAAAGGAAAATTCTTAAGAAGATCAACTTAAAAATTATCTCAATTAACCTAATGGAGCATTGTAACTTAATGCATAACATTTATAGGTCTAGGCTAGAGACGTGTTTTGACGTCGTTAAACATAACAACTATCACTAATGGCATGCGATACATTCCAAGTGTGATACCTCATTCCATGTACGTAAGTATATCATACCTTGTCCATGTACTTTTGAGTATATAGGGTGGTGTTATAGTACAAAAAGTATAAAGGAATGCTCTCATTGTGCGATTTCACATTAGACAATGCTAACACGGATTGTGCCTCCACGTACTTTTCGGTATATTTGGGACGAATACATTAGCTTTCTATCCATCCATATGTAACCTAGTCAGCTGCCTTGTATACTGTAATACACTGAAAAAAGCATTCGAGGAGATTGTCTGCACGTATGTTAAGTCCTTGGTTTACTGAGGCAGTATATTTCAGTTCATAGTTACTTGGTAATCCTTTTGCCTAGATTATCCTTCTTTTGTTTTGTTATGTTATTTTGATTAAAATAAAATTAATTGACTGCAGATAAGATCCTCCACATCACTCCTTAGTTGATCTTAATTTGATACATATGGTAACAACTCCGGAGTCCACCGAAAAAGGAATTCCTTTTGATGGGAATCCTAGTCCTTTTCCTCCTTTCAGAAATATTGGTGCTCCTTATATGGCTACATTGTCCCTTCCGGGACTTACCATCGGCTTGCTAGTATGGTTTCTCTCAACCTCCTTGGCCCCGTAACTAAATATTCCCACAACTGGACAAAATCAACCTCCAGCTGATCCTAAAGTTGACCCTTTACCTTCTTCATCGATTGTTTCTTCCTCCCCTTCTTCCTCTTCGCCTAGTGAAAGTATTGACACTAGTAACCAGGTGGATAAGAAGAAGAATAATAAGAAGAAAATTCAGCTGGGTGGAAACTAAGCAACCATTGCTTCAAATGCAACTTCTGATGAGAAATCATCCGATAAGCCTCATAAAGTTTGATATCCATGCAAACTTTGTATGGGAGACCATCTTCTTCAAAATTGTTCTACTATTCCTCAGATCTTAGAAGAATGGTCTTCTTATTCACATCATCCTGTGCCATCAACTTCTAGAGATCATGTTGGTGACACACCATCAACTAGTGGTAGTAAAGTTCATGGAAAGAAGGGTAAAGTTAAGCTTCCCTGTAGGTTATGTGAAGGGAATCACCCCATTCACCTTTGTCCCTATCTGGATGAAGCCAAAAAAGTGTTGGATAATCATCCTGCTTCTCCGCAGTGACTTCCATCTAGTTATAGGAGACTCTCCCTTAATCCTTCAATAGTTGATGAAGTGACTGACCCAAATCAACTATCAATCAAACCCACTCTCTCTAAATGTGAATCCCATGAGTCTATACCTGACCAATCACAGGTCGAGGAAATAGTTGACCCGATTTCACCTTCAGTTAATCATACCTTTCCTGTAGAGTGAGTATGATACCACTCAGGTTCTTTTCATTTCTTCAGATTCTAATGAGCTTAGAGGCAACCCTCATGTTCCATCAAGACAGAAGGAAAATCCTCCATTTCTCATAACTCAAGGGGGTAATACTCTCATTTCTACGGTACCCCCTCCAAGTAGTCTGGTCACTTCCTTTGATTGGAATCAACTGGCTAGATGTCGTCTTCCTTCTTATGTGCCTTTCCAGATCATATTAAAGGTTTGTAATATGATTGTAACTAGAACTATTATAGATGAAGGTGCATATGTGAGCATCTTTTCCTCCACTGCTTGGTAAGCACTCAGTTCGACACCACTTGTGCTTGTTACCCATAATCTGTTGGCTTTTAATAGAGGAACCAATCAACCATTAGGGATCCTTCCTCAGTTGCCTATTCCTTTGGGAGGAAATTTTTTTTATCTCAATGTGATGGTAGTCCTAAGTCCTTTAGATTACAATTTACTTCTTGGGCACGACTATGTTTATGACATGGGAGCTATTGTTTCAACACTCTTTCAAGTGATGTGTTTCCCGCATGAAGGCAGAATTGTCACTATTGACCAGCTTTCATTTCCCAGTCCAAATATGGCTTCCAGTCAACCATCTTCCCTAAATGGTCCTTTTGTCACAATGGTATCTTCCCCGCCACGGGTCAATTATGTGGCAACCCATTCCATGCCTACATCAACTGACAATCAAATCTGTGATGTTGTGCATTATGTACTGCGGGCATTGAAACCAAATCTCTCTAATGGATTGCTTACCGTGTATCCCATCCAGAGCATTATTCTCCCATCTGATGAGAACCTCTTGGAAGTCATGACCTCTTATGGGTCGTGATCAAGGAATCATGAGCATAGTTCCTTGTCTTGTGTCAACCTCATTAAAAAATGAAACAAGGAATATGAGGATAGTTCTTGGTTTTGTGTAAACCTCATTAAAAAATGAAACAAAGGCTATGAGGAGAGTTCCTTGTCTTGTGTCAAGCTCGTTAAAAAATTTAAAAAAGGGCATGATCATGGTTCCTTGTCTTGTGTCAAGCTTGTTAAAAAATGAAACAAGTAATATGAGGATAGTTCTTGGTCTTGTGTCAACCTCGTTAAAAAATTAAATTAAGGGTATGAGCATAGTTCCTTGTCTTGTGTCAAGCTCGTTAAAAAATGAAACAAGGAAGATGAGCATAGTTCCTTGTCTTATGTCAAGCTCGTTAAAAAATGAAACAAGGAATATAAGCATAGTTCCTTGTCTTGTGTCGAGCTCGTTAAAAAATGAAACAAGTAATATGAGGTAGTTCCTAGTCTTGTGTCAACCTTGTTAAAAAATGAAACAAGGAATTAGAGCATAGTTCCTTGTCTTGTGTCAAGGTCGTTAAAAAATGAAACAAGGAATTAGAGCATAGTTCCTTGTCTTGTGTCAATCTCGTTAAAAAATGAAATAAGGAATCAGAGCATAATTCCTTGTCTTGTGTCAAGCTTGTTAAAAAATAAAACAAGGAATCTAAGAAGAGTTCCTTGTCTTGTGTCAAGCTCATTAGAAAATGAAACAAGGTCACCTGGAGTAAAGTTCCAACTCAAGTATTTTATTAGATCTTGTAAAATCCCAATCAAGTCTTTCACTTGATCTTGTAAACAAACCTTCATTCCATCCACCTGATAGTCATGAGTAGTTTACTTAGGTGAATGCAATGAAGCTTGGGGGGCATGCACCTAGTCTCGAGTCATCATGTTGGGGGCATGTAAACCAATCCAAGCATAGTTTTTCGTTCCAAGCTTGTGTAAAAATGGAACTGAATCCAAGCATAGTTTTTAGTTTCAAGCTTGTGTAAAAATGAAACTGAATCCAAGCATAGTTTTTCGTTTCAAGCTTGTGTAAACATGAAACTAAATCCAAGCATAGTTTTTCATTTCAGGCTTGTGTACAAACATGAAATTGAATCCAAGCATAGTTCCCTATGGTTCAAGCTTGTGTAAAAATGAACCCAACTCCATTTTAACCCTCGTGATTTCCATTCTATCAGGCTCTTCCATCAAATGAGCCTTGGTTTTTCTCCTTCCATTGTCACTATCTGCTTAGCCAATCATACGCTTTCACTTGGTTGTTTTACCTTTTTTGAGGAACAATCGCAATGAGTGGTCTTATTAGCCATCCTCTTGACTAGTACATGTTTTGAGAAGTTCCAACATCACCAGAACCAATTGCTATCCTAGACAGCACTCATTCATTTAAGTGAATTCCTCTTTAAGCTCTTTTAAGACTCTCGAAACATGAAAAGATTGTCAAGTTCTTGTCCTTTTCAGCTTGTAAACGGATTGGAAATGACATCTACTAGGTATAAGTTTAACCCTTTTCCAGATTAAGATAGATTACTTACGAAAAAAGAATACATTGATCGACCATGGTCAATAGGTTCTCTCTTGTATTATTTTACGGCTTTTCAGACTTGAGAGTCAAAATTACGAAAAATAACTTGTGGATTTTTCTTTTTGTCCCTTTTCAAACTCTCTAAACATGAAAAGGACCAAGTTCTCAATATCGTTAAACTTGTTAAAACATAAAATAGTGACAAACTTGTCGATCATGACAAGATCGAGTTTCCCCTTCTCTAGGCTCGTTAAAACATCACATAGCAATGGATTCCCCTGAAGGGTGGAATTATACTACAAGCATATGTTATCCTCCTCAAGTTTGTTTAAAAATAAAGAGGTACTGGTCAATAATGACTAGGGAAAATGGGAAAAGGGCTAAATCACTTTATGGTAGAAAGCCATTCTTGAACATGACACTTTCACTTCATCTCCGTGACTTTTTGGGTTGGGTTATCTGCTTGATGGTTATCATATCTATGATCTATCACACCATCCATCACTTTGGTTTTTGGTCAATGCTGCTAATTCATTCAATGTCACCGACATGTTCAAGAGAAGTCATTCAGTAAAACTCATCCTTTCCAATACTCAAAAACCTTCATTTTCATGACCGTCATTCCTGAACGTTGTGTCGTTAGTCACTTTCCATCTCCAAAATCATTATACTCATTTTGTGTTGTTGATGTGGGATAAATCAAGGCCCTCCTGCGATGAGTCGCTTCTTGTCGACATCAGCGCATTATCCAAGAAATTGACTTAGAAACACCCTTTCAATACCTTGGGGCTTGCATGCATCAATGGTAACTTTCTCTCTTCCAGTGATAGGTTGACATCATTGGCCTTCGACCAAAAGACTTTCTATGATGTTTGACATCAAAACATTTATTCACACCATGTAGAATGTACTGCAGTACCTTGAGAATCATTATCATTATCGGTGATCTCTCTTGTGTGTATTAAATGACTTACATCATTGGCTAGTAATCAAATGGTGTCTTCCCATGTTCGACTTCAAATCACATATTCACATGGTTAGACTTGTAATTGGGCGAGGACGAGATAGAAGACCCTGTATCTAGTTTCATCCATTCGGGCTGCAATTTTAGGAAAGTACTAAATCATATATTCGATGACTTTACATTGATGGTCATCCCATCATGGGTCTATATCTATAGATGACTATCTATATACATGTAATGAAAATTTTATATGTTGAGTATGGGTATGCCTTCCCTCATAAATTCATGAAAAAATTGAATATCATGATGTAATGTATTGTAATCAATGCAGGTCACCATCCGCTTTAGTTCCTCTCCATCACATCGTAGAACATATCACTCGATATTATTATTTTTGACTTCATGCTTTAGGGGGAAAGTATTACAGGTCTATTTCGGCACATAACTCCCAAAATTCAGATCAATACTTTTAGGGCTCATCAAACCCTAATTTAGTTGTTACATGCCCTAGAGAAGTCAACTCATTGAATGCCTCCTTCTATGAAAGTTTCATGGCCCGAAGCCCTCCTAAAAAGCCTCCTTGGGATACCAGTGTAGCCCAAGCCTTGAGACACTGCACTGCAGAGTAGGCAGGCCCATTGTGGCCCACAGTGTAGTGCACTTAGGCCCTCTTTAGCCTACACTGGGTGAGATTGAGTGAAATTTGCATAGGTTTTGGGAATATTCCTTCATTCTAGATGAGTCTAGAAGGTTCCCATCTCTTATCCCCTCCTACGAGCTCAAAATTGGATAGGCTAAGGATCAATTTACATCCTATCCTCTCATCCCTTGATCCATGGAAACTAACTCCAAGATTGGAAAGCCATTCAATACTCTCATTTATGACAAAAACACCTCCATTTCTTATAAATTAAGCACTCATCATAGTGATAAAGGGGCTAGAATCTGAAGTTTGTAAGGAAATTCTATTGGTTTGAGGATTGAGTTTATGTTAAGTGATGTTATCTTGCTGGAGTGCTGAGCTTTTGATGTAGCCAGGGTTGAACTAAAGCTAGAGGAGTGGCACAAGATTGTGTTGTATTGGGTGATACTCTTGATTCTACATTAATAAAGAGCTTATTACTTTTCTCATATGATTGTTCATATATGTGACCATTATGTGTTTCAATATATTTGATTCCATTGTTTTATAGTTGATAGTTCATGTATGCTTTGATCGTTTCTTGCTTATGTTTATCTTGATGCAGGTACCTTTTAAGTGGATTTAGTTCAAGCGGGAGTGACGGGAGCGATTCAAAAGAGATTTAGGAAGCGAAAGGAAACAAGTAAGTTCCCACATATCATCTATCTTCTATAAGAAAAGGTTAAACTACTTTCATTATGTTGTTCTAGGTGTAGTCACCCACCTAGGGAAGATGTGTTTATCCGTAGATGCAAATTCCATGTAATAGGTGGGGTGAAGCATAACTAGTAAAGGATTCCAGCGCAGACACTACTGCAAAATTCATCTTTCAATATATCTTGTCGAGATTTTGGTGTCCAAAGATCTTAATGAGTGACCGAGGATCACACTTCCTACACAACACTATTGAAGCATTGATGGAGGAATTTTAAGTACATCATCAAAAAAATGCACCTTATCATCCTTGGGTGAACGATATGGTTGAGGCTTTCAAAAAAAATTTGGAGAATGCTCTGACTAAAGTATTCAATGTCAACATAAACAATTGGGATGTGCGCATACCCATAGTTTTATGGGCATATAGGACTACCTGCAAGAAGTTGATGGGAGTGAATCCATTTAGATTGGTTTATGGATAGGAAGATGAATGCCTATGGAATACATAGTACCGAGTCTTAGAATCACCACAGTCATGGACATGGTAGACAACGAAATTATGGAGGAGAGATTGGAACAATTGCTCGTACTCAAGGAAGATCGCTTTATTGCGGGATTTCACCAACAAGTGAAAAAAGCTAGGGAAAAAGCATAGAATGACTGACATATTAAGAAGAAAACTTTCAAGAATGGAGACTTGGTTCTATTGTACGATAGTAAGTTTGCAAGGTTCTCGAGAAAATTTAAAATGCATTGGTTAGGACCATACATTGTCAGGGATATCTCAGATGGTGGCACAGTTCAGCTCGCAAAGCTGAATGGAGAATTCTTTCCTGGGCGAGTAAATGGTAGTAGGTTGAAAAAATACAAGGACAATTACGCCCCTAAGATTGGGTAATGACTATATGAATGAAGAAAAGTCTTAGTGCTATAGGCAGTTGGAAGGAAGCATGAGACTTTAAACTACTTTGCCAAAGAAGGACTTCGTCGAGGAGGAAGTGTTGCACGGTATTCAAGAGGATGGCATAGATGGAGGAAGCTACGATGAAGAAGGAGTAACCTTGCTGCAAGGAAGGATCTGACATAGTTCATCCAGAATATGATTGTTTGGGTTTTTACAGTTGATTTGATAGGGAAATTGTCGTTAAAAGGAGCAGGGGGAACGTATTTAATGGGCATATCTGGGAAATTTTTCTGCCAAATTTTCATTTATGAGGTGGATCTGAAGGAGATCATGGAGTTTGAAATTCAAAAAGGTTATAAATATGGAAACCTACTCCACATTCAAACACTTTTCTCACTGAGATTTTGACTGGTGATTTTTCGCTTAAGTGTGAACCGAGCATTTTGTTGCATGTCTGGTAAGAATTGGGAGGAGATTGAATAAGAATTTCTTAGACGAGGGCTAGAATTCATCATGACTGTTACACCACCAGCACATATCACCAGGTCGAGGTCCCTAAGGAAGAAAATTGTTGGCACAAGAACACAGAAGAAGAAGCAGCCATAGGGCCTCTAGTTAGGAAATTGGCAAGAAAAATCACTAAGGAGGAAAGAAATAAGGAAAGGCTAGAAAAGCAGAAGCAACCAATGGAACCCTAAGATTCAAATGAGGAAGAAGTGGCCAACAGAGTAGAATATGTTAGGTTTCTATACCAATAGGAGTCATAATTTTGAATGGATAAGGTTAACCCTTGTAATATTGTACATACCTTTGCTTTCTTCAAATGTTTTCCATATTAAAAAACAAAAAAATGTAAAGAGGGTATGTCCTGAAAGAAAAATCAAAGGACAAAAGAATAAGAGAAGGTAAAAAAATGTAAATATATGAACCCCAAAAACAAAAATAGACCTTGAAAGTGTGCAAGACTAAATGCCACTACTATTTACTTTTATGCATAATAATGATTGTGTGCAGCTTGTTATTCATGCCACAATCCATGGTAATCAAACTATTTAATCTTGGTTATTTCATGCTTTGAATTTTATGTTTATAGTTAGAGAATAAAATCTGACCAAACAGTTTAATCTTGGCAGATCATAGATAAGTAGAGAAATAAAAGGAGCTCATAAGCTTAATCTAAGCCCTTGGATGATATAAGGTTAGAAATAGATAGTTTTTTTTATAAAAGAAAAGATAAGATAAGGGTTTGCTAGCCTAAATGCACCCAAATAAATGAAGAAAACATGTTAGGGTAAGAAATGGGTAAGTAGAAGAAAGGTTGCTGAACTACAAAGTTGATTGGATCAAAACACATTCATCAGGCTTAGACATATGTGCTAATATGTATGATCAACTATGGAAGAAAAAACAAAGGTTTGCAAGTTAATGTGATTAACTCCCCCTCATTCACTTTTCCCCTTACTAATTTCCTATCTACAAGTATATTCTAGTACTTTTAATCCTTCAAGTCAAAGAGGCTCAGAGCATTTCTCTGACTTTTGGTGGGACCGGACCCTCGACTTAATGACTTATGGACATCAAGTGCTAGAATCCCCTTCATAAAATCCATTCCCCCTTCATTACCCCAATAAAACCCCTTTTCCTAAGGATAAACTTCATTTTCCTAGGAAAAGTGAAAACCCCCATGTAAATCCTATTTCTCCCAAAAAACCCACAAAAAACATTTTATCCTAAGTATAAAGCGTATGCACAAATATTACACTTTACATTATGCTTAGGGGGATATCCACTCCACCCATCACATTTCATATTAATTTTTAACTTTATTATATAAATCCCATAAAACATTTTCCTGTATATTAATTAAATCCCATAAGTAAATACCCCCAACCCTTAGTTTTAATAAAAACTATACATTTATCCCTTATCCTGACAAAACAAACTAATCCTCTCATTAACCTTGAATTAATCACAAACCACTTTTGATTAAAGCCTCGGGCCCACTAAACTTTTTCCCCATCTTGTCCGTGCTATTTCACCACCTGACTACCATCCGATCATCCCCAAATCCGACGATGCGCAGCCATATTGGGCTCACCTGACGCCTGACCTTTACCCAAAGAATTAAACCCCGTCATTAAGCCCCACCCGATCATTTTAAACATGTGATTAAATATTAAATAATCACAATCCACCATAATTAAAACCCTTGGGCCCCCCCGAAGCCCAAGCTTTTATCACCTGTGTAGCTCCCTCGCCTGACTACCATCAGATCACCATCCCCCTCATCTGATGGTCCACAGCCATATCAGTCACGCCCGATGGCCGATCGTTACCTGCCCGATAAAGCGGTTTTCCCCCAAACCCCAAAGGCTATGTGTCAGGCGCTGTATTAGATTAGGTGACCCCTCCTCAATACCGCCTGACCCTCATAAGCATTGCAATGGCCTCCAATACCATTTACTATTCATAAATATGAATTTCCATGTCAAGTTTAAAAAGTTTCCCGTTAAACCTTGAAAACCCTTGTTTTCATTCCTTTTTCCCATTTCATAGTAAAACCTATCAAACCCTTCAGTGCCACCCTGAACCTCTGCAACACAATTCGACCTTCGATTACTTTCAAAACATTGCCATGACTCCTTCCCCAGACATCCCTGTGCAATAAATCCATCAATTGCCTTTCCTGCCAACCTGTGTTTTCTTAATGATTGTTGTATTTTGCAGGTAATTAGTAGAAGACCAGAGCTTGGATAAACAATTTTGATACTAGTCGCAAAACTTGTTTACTCCAAGACTCGACAGGAAACCTATTCAAAAACCTTCATTCAGAAGAAGAAAACAATTACACACAGAACAGAGAAGAAAACATTCACACAGAAGCATTGACTGTCAAAACAGAGGAACCAGACAGAGTATACAGTTAGAAGACAAATAGATAAAACATACAAAAACTTGACCAATATCCATTACCAGATGCTAATACACATAAAAATAAAAGAATTTACTATTGAAATACACAGTAAAAGGTTAAAATGTACAATAAAACTAAAAAACAGTAAAGGATATTGATAGGTCATCAAAGTCAAAGAGTATCAGTGTAAAAGAGTATCAGATGAAAGCCTGAAGTAAATGAAGCCTCCAGCGTGAAAGATCCAAACAAAAAAGAGCATAAAGGGATAAAACCAAACCATAAAGGCTAGAAGTACCACAACAAATGGGCCAACATGAAAGTAGTTCAATAGTTGTCTCTATCTTCTTGCAACAAGATATTTGTATTTCCTAGATTAAATCTCAAGTTTGTTTGAGATATTTTGTAATAAAAATCTAGTATAAATACTTCACAATTCGAAGTATGTAATGTGGATTCTTAGACATTTCGATAGACTTCTTGATCAAAAGACTGTAAAGCTATTGGATCATTGATTGTGCCAACAAGCTGGATTGATGAATAAAGACCAGATATTTCATAGGATTCATGTGTTGAGTGAAATGCAGACAAGTATTTTCTCATGTTGTTGATAACTTTCTTAAAGTTTTTCCACAATATTTAATGTATTTCTGAATCTGAATGCCATAACTAGAATATTATCTCAAAATTTGTTTAATTACACTATGTTTTAATAGTTAGGCAAATACATGTTTTCTACAGATATCTAAGTTAAGGAATTCTTAAATTTCTCCTTAGTTTAGGTTATTTCTTTATAATCTATAGCAAAGGATTCTTAATTGAAATTTGTTTCTGATTACCCTCTGTTCCTTGTTTAAATCCTGGTCTGGCAATTCTTAATTTCTCTCTCACCTTGGTTAAGACAATTTCACCCCTCTGGCACAAAGACCTGCACTTTACTCTGCTAGCTTGCCCTTTGAACATTCCCTTTAGTGAGTTGATCCTGTTCTACTGCCCTTCTATTCACTCCATAGCCCAATGGTCTAGACACATACTTATATCCATCTGCTTTAAGGATTCCACCACGCAATCTTTAATACAAATAAAAAACCCCCTGAACATTCATAACTAGCCTAAAATACCAGCAAACAAAGCTAAATCATTATTTTAGATATCATTTTGGGATTCAATTGCATTAAGTAAGTCATTCACGTATGACCATTTCCATGATAGTTAGTCGTAACTGACTAATTTCTCATGATTTTTGAATAGTTCACTTAGCACTCATTGCATCGGGTGATGCTCACAGGGGTGAAGAAATGGGATTGAAACTAGTGAAATGAATTACATAGCCTCAATCATCACTTCCGGGGCTTGCACCCGGTAACCAGGACTTCTCGGGAGGTCACCCATCCCAGATTGCCTCTGGCTCAAGCGCGCTTAACTGTGGAGTTTTCCCCACAATCAATCCCACTTAGCTTGCTACCCCATTTGCAAAACCTTAGCAAGTATTGTGCCTCATGAACCATTCAAGTAGAGATCCCTTCACTCTTTTTGAATTTAAGTATGGGGGTTTTACGTAGTGCATTATATTAGATATCATTTTGGGATTCAAATGCATTAAGTAAGTCATTCACGTATGACCATTTCCATGAGAGGTAGTCGTAACTGACTAATTTCTCATGATTTTTGAATAGTTCACTTAGCACTCATTGCATTGGGTGATGCTCACAGGGGTGAAGAAATGGGATTGAAACTAGTGAAATGAATCACATAGCGTCAATCATCACTTCCGGGGCTTGCACCCGATAACCAGGACTTCCCGGGAGGTCACCCGTCCGAGATCGCCTCTGGCTCAAGCGCGCTTAACTGTGGAGTTTTCCCCAGAATCAAGCCCACTTAGCTTGCTACCCCATTTGCAAAACCTTAGCAAGTATTGTGCCTCATGAACCATTCAAGTAGATATCCCTTCACGCTTTTTGAATTTAAGTATGGGGGTTTTACGCAGTGCATTATATTAGATATCATTTTGGGATTCAACTGCGTTAAGTAAGTCATTCATGTATGACCATTTCCATGAGAGGTAGTCGTAACTGACTAATTTCTCATGATTTTTGAATAGTTCACTTAGCACTCATTGCATCGAGTGATGCTCACAGGGGTGAAGAAATGGGATTGAAACTAGTGAAATGAATCACATAGCGTCAATCATCACTTCCGTGGCTTGCACCCGGTAACCAGGACTTCCCGGGAGGTCACCCTTCCCAGATCGCCTCTGGCTC
Source organism: Pinus tabuliformis (assembly GCA_031772625.1). Taxonomy (NCBI): domain Eukaryota; kingdom Viridiplantae; phylum Streptophyta; class Pinopsida; order Pinales; family Pinaceae; genus Pinus; species Pinus tabuliformis. Next base: position 501,947,189 of record CM062804.1, on the reverse strand, counting down.
AAGCGTGCTTAACTGTGGAGTTTTCCCCACAATCATGCCCACTTAGCTTGCTACCCCATTTGCAAAACCTTAGCAAGTATTGTGCTTCATGAACCATTCAAGTAGAGATCCCTTCACTCTTTTTGAATTTAAGTATGGGGGTTTTACGCAGTGCATTATATTAGATATCATTTTGGGATTCAACTGCGTTAAGTAAGTCATTCACGTATGACCATTTCCATGAGAGGTAGTCGTAACTGACTAATTTCTCATGATTTTTGAATAGTTCACTTAGCACTCATTGCATCGGGTGATGCTCATGGAAATGGTCATACGTGAATGACTTACTTAACGCAGTTGAATCCCAAAATGATATCTAATATAATGCACTGCGTAAAACCCCCATACTAAAAAGCTAAATCATATAGGGATAGCCCTCTTTGAGCTTAGATTGGCTAGAGCCTATGCCCAAAAGTTGGTTTGTGGTTACCTCGGTCATTTTATTTCTTCTAATAACTTCTAGAGAAAATTTTGAGTGATAATAGAAGATATCAATACAGAAGATGTGGAATCGATCTCGAGGTTGCCACCCTAGCTGCCACCACAAAATCTGACCTTAATGGTCACCAAGGACCCAAAGGCTATCAAATTCAAAGTCTTTACACCACTTTTGCTGGATGAGGTGCCGATTGAGGGAGAGTTGTTGGCAAAGGTGCCACAACAGTGCATGGAGGACTGGGATCTTAATGATCAGAGCAAGTATCCCTAGTTTGAGTCCAGTAAGTACCTGAAATCAATTTACTATGAAGAATTTGGAGTAATAAGGGTCGAACTGATACTGTAGGTAACAAGAATTCAGTGAGCTAGGCTATTGAATATGCTATACATTCTACACTTTGGGAGCAACAATATCAACAAAATCTATGTGCGCCAAATGTTGGCATTGGTGCATGATGGATGTTTATGGATGGGGATGAAAATACCCATTGATGATATGTTGATTAGAAGAATAATTTTTCTTCCCTACCAAGGAGAAAATCATGTTGATGCATTTTTCGGAAAATATTAGGAGAAAAAAATGGCCTGGATGATGAAGAAGGATTATGATCTGATTAAGAAGTCTCTGGGATTTATCATCAACTCCATTAATGATGAGGTTGTGCACTTTTCCGCGCACATTTTTCCCAAGAAAACAATTAGGAAGTGTCGGGCAGACTAGGTACCCTCATGGTCATAACATTGGCTACGCAGTGCAGGAAGGGCATCCAGTTAAACTGGGCAAGATATTTGTGCCAAGATTTTTTGGATAACTGTCAGGAGGCATAAGAAGTTTTGGGTGTGTGTCATATTATTTCCATGACTACCCCACATGCAGGGGGGATTTATATTTCCCTATACGTTATATTAGGCATAGCACAGGGGTGGCTATCCCCCTTTCGGGGGGTATGCAGGGGGCAGTATCCCCCCTACACGGTGTTCGAGGCAGCACCTCGGGAATTTTTTTCTGGACCCAATATTAGCTGGGCAGACCTACCAATGGTTTTGTGCATGGATTTCACACATGTTTTTGGGCATGATTATTTTCTGTCCATGGTATTTTGTAGATCCAGTTAAGGGAACTATGGTTATGTTGTAATCCAAGGTTAATGGATTGGGGTTTATGGATGCTTCACCATGTATATCTATGTATTGTAACATTGAAAGGAATATAATGAAAAATAAATCTGGTAGTCTCAGTTTTTGGATCCAGGGGAAAATATCTGTGTATATCTATTTTATTTTTTATTTTCTTGCCATTGTTTATTTTATTTTTTTAGAATTCCTATGCAGGTAATTTCTGTACGGGGTTAAAACATATAAGAAGAGGGGCAACAATTCCACTCCGCGTGGTTATTTCTCTTGATAGCATTGAAAAAATGGAGAATGAAAAAGGAGTCATAGTTCCCCACTGTGGAACCTGACGTCCGTGAGGCTCTGAGGTATTCCTTGTTGTGGGCTTCCAAGGAGCCAACTCATGTTACAGAGAACAAATTGTTCTAGGTTTTGTTTGAAATGGATTTGCGCACCATGATAAGCTAGAGGCTAAGGCTGTCACCAATTTCATTTGAACAATACAGAGAAATTAAAGACTTCAAGGTGGACTTTAGCCATGTACACATCCACTCCAAGAAGGGCCTGGAGGAGGTATGGTATGAGGTACCATACTTGGTCACTAATGATGACATTGTGCAAGTGGCGAGCAACTAGCGAAGTGATTGCTTAACTTCACCCATGGAAGGAGTAGAGAGAGAACAAGCATGCACCAGTCGAACAATGAAACACATTTAAGGTGCACGGACCAAGAGGCATCCAACCAAGAAGGGAAAAAGGAAGGTGATTAAGAAAGTCACAATCGAGCTAGAGAAGGACACTACATCAGAGAAAGAGCACGAAGCTGAGTAGGAGGAACAGGCCACCAAAGTTGGCGATTAGGGTGGTGAAGACCCTTTTTTTGACACTTAGGAGGTATATTCCCCATTCATAGTTAAAAGGTGGAAACCAAGTGCTGGAGGTGCGCAAAAGAAGCACAAGTTAGACAAATTTGCTGGTGTAGAACCAATGGTCTACACTGAGGGGGACATCGGTGAGATTGGAGACACATTTCGAGCTATGGTGGAGTACATATGGGGGAACATTGAAGACCAATATAAAGTAGTTTTGAAAGAGGTCCAACAGGGCCTCAAGGGGATACAGGTTTAGGCATGCACGGTTCAAGTGAGCATGGGTTAGCATGACACCATCAACCACAATTGTAGGTAGTGCACAGATAGTAATCACATCCGAGCTCTGGGTTGTGCAACTACCAGGTGGTGCTCTACATTTTGACACTGCCGAAGATCGGGAGTGTTCGCAACACTAAAAAAATATGAGTATTAATATTGTGGTGCTCCGAATTCATACCTTTCATGAGTTACATTAGGGAGTAGCTGATGAACTAAAGGCTCGGGAACAATGCACTTTGTTGGTAATTAAAGAAGTTAAAATCATAATCAACAAATTTTCGATGACAAGAATCAGGCCATCAAGGATTATGATGAGGCAACTGTTCACAGGTAGGAGCTATAAGATTCCATCACTAAAACTTGTAGTGAGCTACTAGAGCTCCAAATCCCGAGAGAGGTAGCACCCAAAGAAAATCTTGAGGAAGTAGTAAAAGAATCAAAGGCAGAAGTCGAAAAAGTAAAATTTGAGATGGAAATGCAGATCATGGAGTTGCAGATGAGGCTGTAGCTAACAACTCCACCAAAGTTTCATGAGTAGCGCGAAGTGGATATCAAGGATGCTATGGAGAATATAGCTACTACAGTCAAGGACTATAGCCAGATAGAGGTAGAGATCCATGACCAGCAGCAATAGTTTGAAGAAATCAAAGTGGTGACGCGGACCGTAGCACCTACACAACAGTTTGCCCATCTCCAAGAGGGAAAGTTTTTGTAGGGATAGATCTGTGAGATATGACAAAAGTAGCAAATCATTTCAACACAAACGTAGCCATGGGTCGATGAAGTAATTCAACTCTCATAGATAGTGGAGAGAAAGTTGAAGATCATAAGGCAAAAAAAAGAACCGTCAGTCTGGTGACAACAGGGCTAACAACAAAGAAGCTGGTAGAGGAAGTACAATAGGCCTACATGCAGTGCGCAGAGACACTTCAACCTTTGAAGGATGAATATAGTAGTATCATAGCAAATATTTAGCATGAGTCACATCTTTGTGTTGGGGCTTGTTGGGTAAGGTCCCCAATAGGTCAAATTTTTGTCAAAGTTTTGTAAAGAGCCCGCATTTTGAGTAGTGGAGTGCACTTCCTGCAGTGTTTTAGGAGTCATAGGGCCTTTAGGGTGGGTCAAAACCCATTATTTTGTAAAAGGATGGGATCAATTTGTATATCTTGAGCTCCACCCATGGTTTCGGACCATGGTATTGTAAGCGAAAAAGGTATATAAAGGGTTGTCTTAGTAATTCAAAAGGGACGGATATGTTTTGAAGTTTTTGAGTTTGTAATTTTCATATATTTCTATGTTAGAGTGAAGGGGAAGGCTCTTGTAGCTGTGTGCATGGAGACCTTGGTAATTTTATAGCTGTGTACGCAGGCCTTTGCAATAGTGTGCGCATGGTAAGAAGGATTATAATTGTGAAGATCTGAAGATAATAAAGAATATTTTGATGGCACACCTTTGTACTTACATTTTGTAATTTACTTTATGTAATTATTGTTTACTTTTTTGCTACGCAGTAAAATATAAGATGAAAATTAATATATGAATGTTGTTACAGTTAATTACAGTTAATGTCCATTGATTTATGCACAATAGATAGAGTTTTAGATCTGCAAAGTAGTCTTTTTGTTTGAATAGATAGGATTCAGTATAATATTAAGTAATATCACGTAGCGCAATAATAGATTTGTAGGTGAGTCATACTAAGTCAAGGTCCACATTCCATAATCCTTCTGGATGCGGAAACCTTGTTCCAACATCCCCCAATATCGCCTTGGGTGAGACTATGGTCTTCTCAAGCAGATCGTTTCCGAAAGGGCCGTTGATAAAGGGTTTTTTTGGTTAGTGCAACTAACTTTGAACTTGGGTCTAAGACCCTCAAGCCAACAGGCCAGAGTGGAGGTGGAACGTTTGGAGGAAATTGAAGTGGAGGTTGTACTGGTGGTTGATTTGATGGCTGAGGCATCTCTACCATTGGTTGACTAATCAGTCCAATGGGGTGTTGCCAATTCTTGGACCACATTGGCCCTTGAGTAGGTTGATTTTCCCATTACAGAGGGGCACACATTGTTTGGTGTATTATTCCATGAAGTTGTAGGATATTGTTGATTCGACAAAGAAGGACCAGGGAATGACATATTTGTACAGGGTGATAGACTATATGGATGTGGATGCTGGGTATTAGGAGAATGTTGTTGGCCCTACCAATTTAATCTAGGAAATTGTTGTTGAGAAAATTGTCCAGAAAAAATATAGAAGGGTCCTGCAACATACCTGATGGGCGATTCTGCCATTTTCATCGATATGCCACAAAATACACTGGTTCTAGCTCTTATTCATATTCCTTAAATAGAACTTTCAACTTAGGTAGTGAAGGACAACGATCAATTAAATGATATTTGGTGGAAATAAAACATACCTTAGTTGTATCCAACAAACATTCTTTGTGACGATGCTTCTTATAACAATAACGAAAAAGAATAGCCAATGCCTATTCAATTTTAGCCTCTTTTTGTTTTACCTATAAAACATCCAAATATGTTGTCAGGGTACTTAAAATAGCTTTTTTAAAATCTTCTAAAATATTACTAATTTATGCTTGTGTAACTCCTTCCCTATAATTCTCCTATATTTTCTGAGAGGACCACAAGTTCCAGGCTTGCTTCATGTACTACCTAGTGAACACTTGATACATATTTTTACAATATCATCATATTATTCTTTGAAAATGTTGGCTTAATTGGGCCTGACCCAGGTTTGGAAGAGTTATTTAGCCAAACAAATCCCACAGCTACCAGCCCTTTCGGCAATAGCTCACGGAGGCGCGGACTGAAGTCTCACTCGAGGTAGCAGGGGAGGGTGCTCGAACCAGGTTTCTGCACCCTAGGGATGTCTTGGTGTGGTCTAGAGGTTTCGTGCACTGGTTTACAGCTCCGTGCTACTCAGTATTCGCACAGATCCAGATTGATTATATCTTTCTTATTAGTGCGCCATTCTATTGGAGGATGCGGTTACAAATTAATAGATCTTTAAGCAAGCATTAACCAACACAACTGATTCACGCATTAAAATGAACTCAGATTTACATTCATTCATACAATAAGCAGATTAAATTAAATAGATATTAAGAAAGTTAGATTCACGACAGCTCAGAAGGAGTACAGAATTTCAGAAGAAACTTATCTTTATTTCCACTTATCCTTAATATATTCATATCCACCCTACGCATTCAGCTGCAGGGGTCTGTGCACACAGCTAGAGAGCCTCTACTTACTACCCCAACCCTTGACTCAGACTTACAGACTCTTTCAGATTATCTTCTTCAAAAACCCATTACATTCCATATTCCCGATTAACTATCCAAACTCAACTCCCTCTACCCATAGAGCCTCGCTCTGTTTATACCCTTCCTTGGCCCGTGATCCCTGCATGCTCTCTAACCATTGCGTGGGGCTTCTGCTACCCAATAGTCCCTTAACACAATCATCGTGACTTGTCCTGAGTCACTTGACTGGCGCAGTAATCTTCTCGTGTAGGGCGATTAGCATCCTCTGTGCTTCACTTGTTCCAGCAGCAAATTCTTCCATCATCCGTTGCATCATTTCCATGTGTGTGGCCATCAACTTAGTCTCGAGTGGCACTATCTCAATGGTGGCATAGTCGCTTTGCATATGAGTTACCTTGCACTCGATGGTGGTCGAAACTGTAAATGCCTCGTCGAGCCATGGCTGGAGACGAGCTTTAGTCATGGCTACCTTCTATCAGGCCGCATCAACTTGGATCTTCAGGTCCTGGGCCTCCCTTATCTTATCCAGGTGCTATGTAATAACAACAGTCGATAGGGTTCCTTTGATCCTATCATAGGCTTCCTGAAGCTCCCGAGCTTCAGTTTCCAAGCAGTGAAGGGTTGGATCCTCTTGAAGGGTCGTGAGTGTGATAATCGACTGTGTGAACAGGTCCGTACATTCCCTCAGTGTCCTTGTAAGCATTGCGCGGGCAATGGTGATGATGTTTTTGCACTGCTTGATGATCTTCGGGGGTGTCACCAGCTAAATCTGCTATTTTAACTCTGGAATCTGCACACTATGCTCCTGATGGATCCGTGCAGCTTCCTCCTTAACGTTATGGAACCTAGTAGCCAACTTCTGAATTTGGGTCTCAATAGGGAGATCATCCATAATATCCAACTCAGGGGGACTTGAGCAAGCTTCCATGACAATTTGCTGCACTTGATGGTTTTGTGTGACGGCTTCGTCCCGTTGGAGGCGCAGCTATTCAAGATTTATTTTCTGCTCCTGGAGGATTTGTTCGATATGGCCTTCCCGGGTGCGGAGCTCTATCGTGGCATTGTCCTAGAGCTGTTGCAAGATTTTGTGTGGTAAAGCGGCTATGTTGAGTCCCATTCCTATAAGCTGTCCCAGCACAGCTTTGTCCTCCGCGGTGTTGACGATCAACGTGCCTACTAGAATTGCAATAGAATAGGCAACTTGGGTCTTCAGTAATGGTTCCGTAGCTACCATACTAGAACCCTTTGTAGCAGTACTTTCACTTGTGGGCGCAACATGGATTCCTAACATTTGTAACTGCGTACGGAGCTCCCCCAACACAATCTGCTACTCAGACATGGCTTCATCAACTGCATCACGTGTGGCCTCGCAAACGGCATTTTCGATGTCATTCAGGTCACCCTCAGTTAGGGTGGTCACCTCGCTGTCTGTCTTAGATGCCTTCGCCTTCTTTCATGGCTTCTGCCGCTCTGATGTCGTTGAGCACTCTAATGGGGCTCCCGTAGTGGTGGATGGAGTATCTGTCGTGACTAGCTGAGTGGTTTCCTTTTGACTACCTTTGTGCTTTATTGATGTCTCCCCGCCTGGTTGTGTCTTGCCTGATGCTGCAAGTTCCGCCTCCCGAGCAGGTTTAACTTGCGTGGAAAACTGCTCATTCCTCTATTGTTGTGCGGTGCACTTGGCTTCATCGTTTTGTTTCTGAATGGTGGCCTCGTCACACTCTTCCGCCAAGGGTCCATGCTAGGCCACTATCCAAGTATCCAAAATCTCATCAATAATATCATTAATGGTAATAAACCAGAGTGAGGTCCATGCTTGGGCCAGGTCCTTTCACGCCCTGATGTAGACATGATGCACGTTAGCTTTAAATTTGGCAATGTGCTTCATGCTTTCATAGATCTCGTTAGTCAAGTGGGGTAACTCATTAATCCACTGACGCACAGTCGCGTCCATAAATACCCAAAAGATTTTGATATTGCGAATTCATCCCGCATCCCTTGTCGCCCAAAGTGAAGCATATCAAGCAACTTCAGGCCATTCTGGATCTAATACTAGAAACTAGCTTTCCTCGGGTAAGTTAGTGGCGACCAGCATGATGGATAGGAGCAACCATGCATAATGAAATTTCTTGCCCTCCCCCCGCACATCGTGGCAATTGGTCTAAAACTCTTCACAAAGGAACTGCGACCAATTGAATCATACGTCGGTTGTGCATTCCTCAGTAAGGGAAATAACTATAGCGGGGACCTTAGTGCCACGACATTTCCTCATGACTTTCCCTTCCAGCAACTGAGTGGCAACGTGGATTGCATTTTCTGAGATGTTGTCAATGATGTACCCTTGTTGTCCCTTGGTGAGCTGATACTTCTTTTTCAGTCACTCTATCATTGTGACATCGTTACCTTTATCAGTGATCTCCTGAATGTCTCTTCTATCACAGGGAAGGTGTGAAACCCAATGAACAAGTTCTGGGTGATACTAATGGGTTTACCAACCCATAATATTTCCTCATCAACTAAATAAAGCAACTGCTTGATGACCAACATGGTGATAGGGGACCAAAGAAAGTGAGGAATCGACAAGAGACAGAGCAATCTAGCTTTGTCCACCTTTTGTAGCCACTCCTTTGGCTGTAGGGTTGTCACCGTCCCTTCTACCTTTCGGTCCATTAGTTCGTCCATCGCTAGGTGGGGAAATTTTACTATATCTGCAAGGTCCCAATCTTCAAACTTCATTGTCACAACATGGCCAACCATTGATTTTTCCACTAGAACAGCTTTTGGTAGCGACCGGGTAATGATTACAAAGTCGACTTCATCTAGATTTGTAGGTACTTTGGCCTTCCCTTTACTTGGTGGCACATACTTGGGTCACCGTACTGGATGGATGGGATCTTCTTTAGGGAGGGTTTCTTCGACGTATGTGGGAGGACCCTCATCTTATTCCTCGCTTTCAATTATAACAGTTTTAGCCTTCTCCTCCATCATGAATTTTCTAGATTACAGGTGCTGGGGTGATCTTCTTACTGGGTCTGGGCTCTAGGGATCCTTCTTGGTTCATGGTGTCCGGGGAGATTTGGGGAGCTTGGTGGTCTACGGCATGGCTGTCTGCGATAAGATTTTGTGCCTTCTAGATTGTGTCTTGGTAATACTTGGGCAATTCCTGAAACCACAAACTATTTTTGAATTGCTTCGCACTCTTCGTGCTATTGACACCAGGTGGTTTTCTTGCAAAGTGGTAAGACATGGTGGTGTGACCCTGACTCTGATTATATATGGTTCAACATTCAAAATTGGCAGCTTGCCCTTGTGGTAGCTCATAAATGTGAGTTTAGCGGTTATCCTTTTGCCTTAATTTCCCACCACCGGCTTCATAGTGCTTTAAATGGATCAACATGTCATGAAGAGTACTTGCAATAGTCACTTTCCATCTTTCCTTCGCGGTAGCGAATCTCCAGGGACGGAGATGCGGTTTTTGTATGTATGCGGTGGTTTTGTTGCACAACTTCATAACAGCCTGGTTTATTGTCCCGTGCCCTCTTCCAACTACATGGGGTGCTGGGACTGGGCCTCCTACTGATAGTTAGGTGGTCGAACCCCTAGTGCAGGTCTTCCGTTTCCTGACTAGCTCGAGTCACGAGCACCCAATACGTTCCCTTGATTCTACTACTGAAGTATGGTGCATGCATCCCTGTTCGCTCGGGTTCAATTGCAACCACGCTATCAGGGTCAATGTTTGTAGTAGGGTAGGAGAGCCAGCCATGTTGGTTTCCTTTGGTAATTCCTTTCCATAATCTAGGTAGGCAACTTCTAATTTCAATTCCACAATTGCTTTGTCTAGCTTCATACTTTGTGTGTGGATTCGGGCCCCAGTTTCTTCTAACGCATAAAGTCATAGTTTTCCATGCTGAATGCTTGCCCAAAGTTGTTGAACTCTATCGTGGACGTTGTCACCGGTGGAGTGAGCTGCACCTGTAGTGGTTGGTTCCCCAGCTTTGTGACCCTGTGTTCCATGCAGGTCCGGTTGAGTTGTCAGTCATACGATGTTCACCCGTATCTTTTGAACTACTACTTTATGCCATCATGGCCGTTGTGCATGTCTTCTAATCTAGACTTGAAACTGCCACCTATATCTCAGCTTCTGTGGCTCCTCTCCAGGTGTGTGCAACCTATCTTTCAACACACTGGGCTGCCCCTGTATTACGCATAATGTGCCAGGCAGGACGAGCTGTGCTTCAGTTGTTGCACCACTCTTCTTTGGGCGTGGTCTTTCTTCTGTTGTTACGCACCATACTGACCGAGTCACCATATTGCAGTTGAGTGTCGTAACCTCATGTAATCGATTCTGCCATTGCTCTGCCTCCTCCTCAGGATCCATAGTACAAATGCTATCACGTTCCCATGAGGTTTTTCTATCATTAGCAGAATGCATCTGATCTTCGTCATGCACTGTTATCTGATAAATGAAATCTAGTTTGTTGTCACCTTCCTCGTAGCATACGAGTTCGGTGTAGCATTCCCCTTTTGCTGGGTCCAACAAAACTGCTACCCATAGTGACTTCTTTTCGAATGTCATCTTGTGTCTTTTTAAGTTAATGATCCCTTTCATGTTTGTGACCCAATCAATTCCGAGCAGTGTAGGGTAAGGATTGCTATCATCAACAATCTCTATGACTTTGAAATCGGTCTGGGTACTTACACCGTCAATATCCACCATCACTCCTTGCAATCGGCCCATTGGTAAGATCTTTTGTTGGTTGGCCATTCGTAATTGAATCAGGGACCATTGCAGTGCGAGCTTGCCCATACACTCCCAAGTTTGTTTAGGTAGTACGTTCGCATCTGAGCCTAAGTATAGGATGACTTGATCCATGTCATAGTCACCGATTTGCGCTGTCAGTCTCATCTCTCGTCCGGTGTGCAAAGCATGTCTTCCTATCTTCTAGATGACCTGGGTTTCACTAGATCCGACACTCCTGGTGATCAGCTCTTGCAACCATTGAACAACCTTACGATCGTGCAACAATTTCCTGTAGGTTTTGATGAGCCCCCAAATTGGGTAACCTATTGGGCTCATTTTGCCTAATTGTCCTTGTTCAATCCTCCATTTTTCATATATTATGCATGTTTTTCTAGTATGTTTATGTTATTTGAATGAATAAGGGTGGTCACTCTACCTAGGAGGCTAATACGTGGTTATTTCAGGATTTTTGGACAAATTTTGGAGCAAAACCAAGCAATCATGGGTCAGCTGACAGCCAAGCTTGAGGTGAGGATTCGTAGGGAGGTTGTCTCTTGCATTAAATGGCCTTCCTCAAAATCTCCACCCTCAACACCAAGCTCCACAGGCCACCAAAATGAGTTTTAAAGGCAGCCAAGAAGTTTTTGGAGGAGTGACTGTTCACTAGCAGTTGGGATAGCCGAGTCCCTTGAATCTAGGAGGGCTGCTAGCCCCCTCGTATTGTACAAATAGGAAGGCCTCAGCCTTCATAGTTTATTTTGGAAACTATTGTTATTTTTGCACTATAGTGCTGTCATTTTGCTCAGCCTGTTTTATTGTAGCTACTGCTGTACAACTTTCATATGATGGTTATTTTTGAATAATGAGAAGCAGCTTTACTTGGCATCAGATCTGAGTTCTTTATAGGAGCCTGCAGCTCTTGGGGTTGGGCCCAACCCGAGTGCTAAGGCCTCCTCTATGTATTGTTATTTGTTCTTTATGCATTTGCAAAAACATTTATGTTAAGTAGGTTAAAGTTTGCTGATTAACTAGGTCACTGTTAATGGTTAGATAGACTTTTGAATGCTCAGATTTTGTTGATAGGTTGTTAACAGGAAAAAGCTTCAAGAAAAGGGCCATCAAACATCTCTGGTTTCACCTCTCCTTCAGTAGGATCTGGAGCTGGGATCAAGATAACTTTGCTGCCCACAAAAACACTGATTTTGCTTTGCCATGCAATCGCTAGTGTTTGATTTTCATGTGTAGAAGTTGGTTACAAGTTCAGACTTTCGTTTTCTTAGTTGCATGAGTTAAAATACACGGTTTCATTGCAGGTCACACTTCTGTTCATTCTCTTTACTGGCAGCCAGCAGATTAGGTCATTATAATTAGGTTTTTGAATTTACAAGTCTTCGTTGGTTCAGTTGGAAATATGCCTTGCAAAGCACCTGTACCACTACTTCACCTGTTTATTCCCCATCAACACCATCCACTCCACCCTCTACTTAGAATCCTTGCCTCCTGTTCGCCATTTGCTCCCATAACCCTAGTTTTGTGTGTAACATTGCTTTAGTCTTCTTTGAACCAAATCCAGCCATCTACACCTGTCCACAACTCCATCCACCGAGTCCTAGACCATCTCCAGCCCTCACCCTACCTCCACACTCACTCCTTCACCTATCCCTCTCCATTCATCCACCAAAAGCCTCATTTCTGAACATCTTGTAGAAAGTTACACACATCTTGTAGAAAATCGCAAACATCCTGTAGAACCCCTGCAGACTTCCTGTAGAGGCTCACAAATGAGGTTTCTTGATAGCCAAACTCGGTGAAACTCTATGGAAGGGTGTTAGGGACCCCTTAGGCCCTCTCTGAACCTTCTTGACCTCCTCCAAGCATTTCCTCTCGCCCATCCACCTCTGCACAACCCAAAAATAGTCAAATCATATGCATAATAACTCTGGCAACTTATTCAAAAATACAAAAAGATGTTTTTTTTTAGATGTTACTGTAGAAGTAGCTTAGATACATGTATTTACCTTCCTAGAATTCAATGGCATTCCTTTCAGTAGCTTGCATCCTCTTTCTTGCATCAGTAGGGTTAGTTGGTAGAATTAGGGTTTGCTAGGGTTTGCGTTTTCTTTTAGCTTTCCAATGTCTTTCTGCAAGTAGATCAGCCTTCTTTAAATTAGCTTTTGTCCATTGGTTAAAAGATTCTTCTCAGAGCTCATAGAAGTTGGCTTGAGCCCCTAGTGGACTTGTGCCAGCTGACCAAGTGACAGCCGCAGCAAGAGCTAGTACTTGTGCATACAGCACCGTCGCTTCCAGGTTTGTTACGAACTACCGGGTTGATAAAAGTAAATAAGGGAGTCCCAGGAGTTGTAGCATTATTGCTGCAATACTAGAGCTCACCACCTCTTTTTGGCGCTATTGCCGGAGAAGCGTCAGAGTATTTGTGATTGCTGCTTTTATTCTATTTTCCTACTCTCGCCTTTTTCTAAGTAGTTTATTTCATTTCCATTCTGCAAAAGTAAACTAGACATTTCCTGCTTTCATAGATAAACCTTTCAATTCTACAAGCATAAAATAGAATTTCAATTTCGCAAGCATAGTCTAGTATTTCCTTCTCGCAATTTGATTTCAGCAACATAGATTAGTCTTTTCCTCCTTTCATTTCAATTCCACATTTTCATTTTTGCAAGATAGATTTTAGTTAGTTGCAATTCCATCTGTTTTAGTTTTGCAGGTACAAGCAGAGAAAAAAGCAAAAACAACCAAAAGTCCTTTCATGCCTCATAGGAATAGAGATAATACCGGAAAATTCCTACCCAACACCCCCACCACTTCACTGAGTCACCCTTCTCTCTTCTTTGGTGGCAGTGATCCAGAAGAACCTATAGGTGAACCTCTTCAGATATAAGAAGATCCTATAACAGAAGAAGAGCAAGAAAACATTCCTTTTGAGACTATGGCTGACAACAGAAATGGTAGAGACAATGATGAGAGAATAGAAGGTACCTTCTCCTTCCGAGAGACTAACGGGGACATGAAAATGAAGAACATAAGTCCCTCAGCCTTACCTCATTTCCATGGATTGACCACTGAAGACCCTGATACCTTCCTGTTTGAGTTTGTTGTCCTTTGTCGAACTTATGACTATACAGAAGACGAGAAAAATTTGAAACTCTTTCCCTCTACCCTCAAGGATGCAGCATTACGCTGGTTCATGGGGTTACCTGGAAACAATATCACTACTTGGGCTCAGATGCATCAAGTCTTTAACAACAAATAATGGGATTACTATAGGTCAAAGGAAACCAAGGGAGAAATCTTTCGAATGACCATGGGAAGTGATGAGTCTCTAGAGGACTATGAGGAAAGGTTCCAACTTAGCTATAAACGGGCCAGGTGCACACTTGAAACTGAATCTCTAAAGCTGGTTCTGCTCCGTGGAGTCCCTGAAGACCTTCTAGATACCCTTCACATGCTAGCTGGTGGGGATATTTACCAACTACCTTATGAGGACATAAAGACTGTGTTTAGAAACCACTCTAGGGCAGCCCAGAAAAGAGGTAGGGGGAATCCACTTTCAGCTAGTACTACCTTCTCCAAGCATGAGTTTGCTAATCAGATGGAAGACCTAAAAAGTGAGATGAGATAGACCATTGCCATGCAACTTGATACTTTCCGAATCCAACAAAAGAAAGACGAAGCTGAGAGGGCTTTGGCCATTTTATGTCCCAGATGTACGAGGAAGCACCCTAAGAACGAGTGTCCATTGCACTCAGTGGAGGTATGTTTTGTTTGTGAGGAGAACCACCCCACAAACCAATGCCCAACCTTGCCCGAATTCAAAGCCATGTACCAAGGGACTGAGGCACCCACTAAACCTCTCTACTTCCTCAACCAAAGGAGACCGCATGGACCTAGACCTTACCAGCGGGGGATGCAAGGGACATCCCAAGCTTATTATAGCCCCAAGCAATCTGCTCACATTCCTTCTTGGGGTCCCCTTGCTCATCCTTCCTGGTCTGCACCTTCTCCGTGGTCTTATCCACCTCAATACCATACTCAACCCACTGCTCATTCGTTTCACTCACATGTCCAGCCACAACCTCAGTGGAATGCACCTCAACCAGGGTGGAGGCCCCAATACAACTCTCCTCCCACCATTCTGCCTCCACCACCGGCTCAACCACAACCATTACCTCTTGTTCCTCCAAGACAACCCCAAATTCCTGCTCAAACAAACCTAAACCCCAACAACCGACAGGCCCAGCAGGTATACACTTGGGAGACAACATGTCCTACCTATGCTGTGGAGATCCAGGAGATCAACCTGTGATCCGGAAAGACCCTTCCAGATTGCCAACCTCCTCCCCTAGAGGACGAGGAAGAGAAACAGGAAAGTGAACCCGAAGCCATTCCACCCTTTCCTGAGCGATTAACAGTAACCACACAACCAAACCCAGAGGAGACTGAACTTCTAGGGGAACTAAAACAGTTGTGTGTGAAAATACCCCTTCTCTAGGCCATCAAAGATGTACCGATATACAAAAAATTGATTAAGGAGAAGTGTTTCAGGCACCCAGGTAGGAGAAAGAGAGATGCCTCGACTATCAATGTCATAGGACAACTGTCTGATCTAATGTTGGGGCAAGTAATCTGTCCAAAGTATTTGGACCCTGGGAGTCCTGTAGTTGATGTCCACATCAATGGCACCATTATCACCCATACCTTGATTGATCTAGGGGCTTCCATTAATGTGATGACCAGGGACACCATGCTTAAACTCAACCTTCAGAGTTCCTTAAGGAAGACTTCGACAGTCCTGCAGTTGGCAAATCGCTCCACCGTGACTCCCGAAGGGATTGTGGAGGATGTCTTGGTCTCTATTGACTCTTGGGAGTATCTTGTCGACTTCTTGGTCCTTCAACCAAAGGCAGAGCTTACTGGATACCCCCTCATTTTGTGAAGGCCTTGGTTAGCCACTGCGGATGCTTACATCAGTTGCCGAGCTGGAAACATGACCATCAAAAATGGTCCTATGTCCAAGCAGCTAGTCTTATACCCTCCTGCCCAGCCTCTGCTAGAACATGACTTACCACTCTGTCTGGAAGAAGGAGATGAGGATGAGGTCTACTCTGCACCCTTGTGCACAATAGAAACCACTAGGGGAGGTCCTCAAACCGAGGATGATCTGATTGAGACCTTGATTCAAAATCCACCTCCCAGTGCATTGTCCTTAGAGGAATTGGTGGAGGATACCCAAGCTAGAACCTTAGTGGACCTCTGTGTGACTGATCCAACCTCTCCCAGAGTTAAGAATGTGGAGTTTGGTCCCGAGAGAACTTTAAAGATTAGCTCCTCCCTATCTCCTTCCCAGCAGAAGGAGCTGTGTAGCTTACTGAACAATCATTTAGATGCTTTCGCCTGGGGCTATAAGGAGATGAAAGGAGTCCATCCTTTGGTATGTACCCATCACATCTACATTAAAGAAGATTGTAAACCAGTCAGGCAGCCTCAGAGGAGAATGAATCTAGCCCTTAAGGACATTTTCAAAGAAGAATTGCAAAAATTGTTGGATGTAGGATTCATCTATCCTATCTCCGATAGTGAGTTGGTTTCGCCTCTAGCGCTTATGCCCAAAAAGAACGAGAAGTGGAGAATCTGTGTAGATTACCGAGAACTTAACAAAGCCACTAAGAAATACCATTTCCCTTTGCCTTTCATAGATCAGGTGTTGGATGGACTGGCATGGAAGAAGTTCTTCTCTTTCCTAAATGGGTTCAGCAAGTATAACTAGATCCAAATCAGCCTGGAAGACCAAGATAAAGCCACCTTCACCTTTCCTTGGGGTACCTTTGCCTATTGAGTCCTTCCCTTTGGGCTATGCAACACTCCTGCCACTTTCCAGAGAGTAGTATTGAGCATCTTTTCTGAGTTGGTCCATGATTCGGTAGAAATCTATGTGGATGACTTCACTCCTTATGGGTCCAACTTCCAAGAAGCATTGACCAATCTGGGAAAAGTTCTAACCAAATGCATTGAGATGAACCTGTCCCTCAGTCTTGAAAAATGTGAAGTCCTAATGACTGAAGGGACCGTGCTAGGACATACCATTTCTCGCCAAGGATTACAGGTGTATCCTAATAAAATTGCTATCATCCAAAAGGTCCCACCTCCTCAAAAGGTAAGAGATGTTCGGAGTTTCCTAGGCCTAGCAAGATATTATCAAAGATTCATTAAAGACTTCAGCAAGCTAGCCTCGCCATTGTTTGGCCTTTTAGGGAAAGATGTTGAGTTTAAATGGATTGACAACTGTCAAGGGGCACTGGACGAATTGAAAGATAAGCTGGTGTCCGCCCCGATCTTGAGAGGTCCAATCTGGGCCCTACCTTTCCACATCCACACTGATGCCTCAAACAAAGACATAGGGGCAGCCTTAGGACAAGTTGAGGAGAAACTCCCATATTCCATATACTTCGTTAGCAAAATCCTATCCAAGGCAGAAATGAACTATACTGTAACTGAGAAAGAGTTCCTGACCGTAGTCCAATCCCTAAACAAGTTCAGACACTACATCACCGGTTATCAAACATTTGTACAGACTGATCATGTTGCGATTAGATACTTAATGAATAAGCCTGATGTCAATGCTCGTATTATTAGATGGTTACTTTTGTTATAGAAATTTGATTTGACGATTGTCGACAAGCCGGGTAAGGAAAATGTTGTTGCTGACTTCTTATCTAGATTGGACTTGCCTGCAGGTGAAGAAGGAACAGTGGATGACTAGATGCCAGAAGAACATCTATTTGCTATCTTAGTACTCTCTCCATGGTTTGCTAATATAGCAAATTACTTGGTCTCAGCACAGTTCCCTCCGCATCTGTCCTCAAAAGAAAAGAGCAGAATCGTAAGGAAGAGCACCCCATTCATGTGGATCGGGGGCAACTTGTTTAAGCTTGGCCCAGATCAGATCTTGAGACATTGTGTTAGGGAGGAGGAAGTCTTTGACATCCTCCTAACCTGTCATGATGGACCTTGTGGAGGCCACTTTGCAGCAAAAAGGACTGCCTTCAAAATTCTACAGGCAGGCTACTATTGGCCTACTCTTCATCAAGATGTCAGAAGATACATCAGCCAGTGTGACCGATGTCAGAGGATGGGGAAACCAACTCCAAGAGATGAAATGCCTCTCCAACCTCAAGTGACCTTCGAGCCATTTGAGAAGTGGGGCATGGATTTTGTGGGTCCTATCAACCCTCCTTCAAAGCAACGGTCTTACATCATTGTGTGCACTGACTATCTGACCAAGTGGGCAGAAAGAAAGGCAATCAAAGCAGGAACAGAAGAAAGGGTGGCTGAGTTTCTGAGGGAAAATATCTTCTACAAGTTTGGCTACCCAAGAGAGTTAGTCACAGATCAAGGAAGCCAGTTTACCTCCAACCTGATTGACGATTTTCTCGCTCATCACAAGATCAAACACAAGACTTACACTCCCTATCATCCTCAAGCAAATGGGCAGGTGGAAGTCACTAATCGAGCATTGGAAGGGATTTTGACCAAGGTTGTGATCAGCAGCAGAAAGGATTGGGCAGACCACCTATTTGAGGCCACCTGGGCCTACAACAGAACTTGGAAGACCACAACCGGTTTCACACCTTATGAGCTGGTCTACAAGAAGAAAGCTTTGTTGTCCATAGAGTTCGAGTACAATACATTGAGGGTGGCAGCTCAGCTGGACCTAGATCTCAGCCATGCTCAACGTGAGAGATTATTGCAGCTGAATGGATTAGATGAACAAAGAATGCAGGCCCTCCTCCACTCAGAAGTATTTCAACTCCAGAGGAAGATATGGCATGACCGACACCTTAATGAAAAGCAATTCCAGCCAGGAGATTGGGTGCTGCTGTATGACTCAAGATACAAGGATTTCAAAGGGAAGATGAGGAGAAGATGGTTAGGACCATATACAGTGGAGAAATGTAACGACAATGGTCCAATCCTTATCAGGACCATTGATGAAGAGGCCACCCCCATGCTTGTCAATGGACATCGACTGAAAATCTACAAGAAATCCCTCTCGAGGCCGGAATTCATTGGAACTGTGGAAAAATCAGTGCTGGTAATAGAGCGGGGTTCTGCCTCTGTTCTGGCCAACCCTTGATCATCAAAAAAAAAAAAAATTGGAATAAAAAGATCCCTGGACGAAAACCTCTCTGAGGCGGCCAGGGCAGGCAGTAAGGGTGAAAACCTCATGGAGGCGCCTCTGCAGTCTCTCAAAAAAATAAAGAAATGGAATAAAAAAGATCCTTGGGAGAAAACCTCTTTGAGGCACCCAGGGCAGATAGTGGGGGTGAAAAACTCATAGAGGCACGCCTGTTGTCTCTCAAAAAAGAAAAAGGAAAAACAAGGAGAAAAAGAAGATTAAAAGAGAAAAAACAGGTTTGGTCTTTGAAATTATTGCAGGTTGCAGGGATATAATGCAGATAAAGAGGGTCCATCCCAAGCTACCGAGCATCCTCTCTAACACTCCCTCCATGGCCACACACTTTTTCCAGGATTTGAACACATTCGGGTCAAGATTCAACCTCCTACAAGAAGTTTCAGGGCTTTCTACAGGAAGTTCTGCATTTCTACAAGAAACATCCTGTAGAACCTTTGGACAAGCCAAAATCGATTCTAGAGGAGGATTTAAGACTTAAAGTTTGTTGGTGAGGCCTGCAACCACCCCTCTGTCCCATCCATCACCTGTTTCCTCTCTTTCCTCTGCCATTACCACAATTTGGTCCTTTACTCCTGCACAGTCATGCAAAAAGTCATGTTTTCCTCAAATCGCCATTTTTTTCAAGGGACAAATCAAATACATGAAGGCCCACACACTCTACCTGTCAAAAGCTCCAATGGGACCCTTCATCTGCGACTGTAGCCGTGCCCGTTTTAGTATGCAGCCCAGGAGGAGAAGCAGCTACAGGATGTCCTACAGGAATCTTGTAGCAGCTGATCCACCTGGAATACACACTATGGAGTTAGGAGCAGTTGAAATCAACACAGGAGGCATGCAACCATCTCTGCGTAAATATGAACACCTCCTCAACAACTGAGAACAGATGGGGCCGTGCATGCAACGTTCACCACCAGAGGACTGGGTCCTGAAAGCCTTGCATCCAACATCAGCAAATGAATGAGGGAATTCACACGCCTGTGCACAAAGCAGCAGTGAGCAAAGCCATTGCTTCACGTCCAAAAACCTGTGAAACACATCCGCAGTCACCCCAGTTAAGTGCCTAACCTTATTTCGTCAAATTACATAAGCTATACTATGAACAATGCATATCTGTGAAAGGGCAGATTGAACGAATGAAATGGCCAGTCAATTGGCCACCCCCAGCCACTAGAATTGTCTCGTGGGATCTGAATGAGCATGGTTACGCTCGATTCTGCCGGAAGGACATGGAGCCGACACGTGGGAAGTGTACAGTCGAGAGATCAGCAGATTTGCAGTGAAATCGGCAGACTGACAGGGATGACGATGGGTAATGGTGGAGATAGATATTGGTGGTCAGAAACGTGCCGAGGAATGATGGTCGTGATGTTGTCTAACGGCTCGGCCTAGACACCTCACCCCCCGCGCCATGAATTGCGCCGTATTTCAAAATCATTCGGCCAGAGCACACACATCAACCACTGTCATTTACGCCTACAACTAGTTTTTCAGCAACGTGAGCATCCTCCTCCTCTACAGTTCGTTAGCCCGAGTTTCTTGCCGCGGTTCAAACTCTTCCAGCGTCCCAAACTTGCTCCGCAACGCCGTGACGTCCTCCAGAAGCCGCAGAAGCTCTCTATAGGAAGGAGCTCTACAAGAAGCACAGCAAAAGCTCCTGGAGCAGAGAAACCCGTGTCTGTTGCATCGGAATTCGAAATTTCGAAGAGAGGTAGGCTCGAACATGCCATCCCCATGCTTAATTTTCGAAAGGTGGTGAACTAGCTTGTTTGAAGTGGGAAAATTGAAACCAGTCTGCCTGTGGGTCAAGAATGGTGGTTTGCTTATATGATACATAGAATTTCTTTTAAATGGTGCTGCATCATGTTCACCTCCATGGTTCCTGTTAACAAACTCTCCCCATTATAACGATAAACCGCTGTAAGGCTCACCTGTGCACATATAAAATTTGTTGTGACTGTTACATGGTTGGTGTGGAAATTAGCTCTGCACTCTGTCTGTGAGAGCTTAATTCCTTTTGACAAGTCGAGTTTTGGGCGGCAGCAGTATTATAACCAGAAAATTGGGGAAAGGGGAGATACACCCAGTGGAGAAACCCTGTCCTGAGAGTCAAGGAGGAAACCATATCCGAATTTCCATTCTACCCAGAGCTCAAGCCAAAAACAGAGTATTTTCACCATGCCAGGAGGGTTTATTAGAAAGGAACCCTCGGATTCCAAGAAGTTGAGAGAAACTCCTGAGGTGGTAGACCTGTTTACCCGTGCAAAGTGGATGACCTTCTGTGATAGAATTCAAGGTCACGATGATGAAATAACAGAGGAGTTCCTAAGGTCCCTGCAGCCCAAATCAAAAACACTGGCCACTGTAAAGTTCAGAGGATTGACCTTCAAACTCACTCCACAACTCATTAGTCGGGTCACGGAGTTGCCATTGGGGATACCGTGGGATAAAGAGGAAAGGAAATTGGTCCAGAAGGCCGAAAAGGAATTTTTCCTCTCAGAAGAAGGAAGATAGGCCTCACATCTTGGGGGAAAAAGAGCAACAGGAGGGGCCCACAACAGCCACAGATACCCCTTATGAATAGCAAAGACAGGAAGGGTCACAGACTAAAATTGAGGCACTGAACCAGTAGCTACAGGAACAAGAATTACAGATACATTCTCTAAAACAACAGCTGCAAGAAAAGGAGGCCCAACTGGCCTACATGGCCAGCTGGGCAATGGAAGCTCTGCAGTGCAGGCAGCCTGCCAAATCTTATGCCCTTTACCTCAAGGACCAATGGTTACAGTTTCAAATCAATACCTTGGCTCAAAGGGGCATCCCCCCTTTTCAAGATTATCATCAGTTTGCGGCTCTATGTGGCAGTAGTTCATCCAAGGATAGGGCCAAATTATCAAAGTTCTACTTGCACAAATTTGCCCTTCCGGACATGAACGCATGGGATCCCAACACGGTGATAGGAGATGTCCAGATTATGGCCATGGCCTCTCGGATGATCCATGAGGAGAAGAGAGTAGCAGAGGTCCGCAGTATCATAGGCAGAGAGCTCAGTGAGCCTCTCATGATCAGAGCAGAGCAAGATGACCCATCAGCAGTGATAAGCACCCACTAGCACTTGGCCAACAGTCCTTAGGATCTACCAGAATACATTGAGCAACAGGCTCAAGCCATTGCCCATTTTGAGGACATGGAGAGACTATTGGGAGAAAACTGTATGCATGCCTGCACAAGGCAGTGGAACACACTGCCTCACAGCTTGAAGATAAGGGAATACCACTCTCCCACTAGGATGAGGGAGGCCTTGGCAAGGGTACCTCTCTACAAACAGTTGATCCAGAACTTGCAGGCCAATTGGATTGGCTTGAAATTCAGTCCTCCTTTACTTTTGGGATTGCTAGAAGGAGTGAAGGAAGAGGAGGAAGGTAGACAATGGGAGGAAGTGGAGAGGAAGGCAGGATTCCACGACCGGGAAGAGGATATCATAGCAGAGGCTTGGGACGTGAGGGAGGTGATCAAAGCCATAAAGGATGATGAGCTGGACTAGTTGCTCAGAGGATGAGCAACCGATTCAGCAGGGGGGTGATGATGAGCCCCCAAATTGGGTAACCTATTGGGCTCATTTTTCCTAATTGTCCTTGTTCAATCCTCCATTTTTCATAGATTATGCATGTTTTTCTAGTATGTTTATGTTATTTGAACGAATAAGGGTGGTCACTCTACCTAGGAGGCTAATACGTGGTTATTTCAGGATTTTTGGACAAATTTTGGAGCAAAACCAAGCAATCATGGGTCAGCTGACAGCCAAGCTTGAGGTGAGGATTCGTAGGGAGTTTGTCTCTTGCATTAAATGGCCTTCCTCGAAATCTCCACCCTCAACACCGAGCTCCACAGGCCACCAAAATGATTTTTAAAGGCAGCCAAGTAGTTTTTAGAGGAGTGACTATTCACTAGCAGTTGGGACAGCTGAGTCCCTTGAATCTAGGAGGGCTGCTAACCCCCTCGTATTATACAAATAGGAAGGCCTTAGCCTTCATAGTCTATTTTGGAAACTATTGTTATTTTTGCACTACAATGCTATCATTTTGCTCAGCCTGTTTTATTGTAGCTACTGTTGTATAACTTTCATATGATGGTTATTTTTGAATAATGAGAAGCAACTTTACTTGGCATCAGATCTGAGTTCTTTATAGTAGCCTGTAGCTCTTGGGGTTGGGCCCAACCCGAGTGCTAAGGCCTCCTCTATGTATTGTTATTTGTTCTTTATGCATTTGCAAAAACATTTATGTTAAGTAGGTTAAAGTTTGCTGATTAACTAGGTCACTGTGAATGGTTAGATAGAATTTTGAATGCTCAGATTTTGTTGATAGGTTGTTAACAAGAAAAAATTTCAAGAAAAGGGCCATCAAACATCTCTGGTTTCACCTCTCCTTCAGTAGGATATGGAGCTGGGATTATGATAACTTTGCTTCCCACAAAAACATTGATTTTTCTTTGCCATGCAATCGCTAGTGTTTGATTTTCATGTGTAGAAGTTGGTTACAAGTTCAGAATTTCGTTTGCTTAGTTGCATGAGTTAAAATACACGGTTTCATTGCAGGTCACACTTCTGTTCATTCTCTTTACTGGCAGCTAGCAGATTAGGTCATCGTAATTAGGTTTTTGAATTTACAAGTCTTCGTTGGTTCAGTTGGAAAAATGCCTTGCAGAGCACCTGTACCACTCCTTCACCTGTTTATTCTCCATCAGCACCATCCACTCCACCCTCTACTTAGAATCCTTGCCTCCTGTTCGCCATTTGCTCCCATAACCCTAGTTTTGTGTGTAACATTGCTTTAGTCTTCTTTGAACCAAATCCAGCCATCTACACCTGTCCACAACTCCATCCACCGAGTCCTAGACCATCTCCAACCCTCACCCTACCTCCACACTCACTCCTTCACCTATCCCTCTCCCTTCATCCACCAAAAGCCTCATTTCTGAACATCCTGTAGAAAGTTACAGACATCCTGTAGAAAATCGCAAACATCCTATAGAACCCCTGCAGACTTCCTGTAGAGGCTCACGAATGAGGTTTCTTGATAGCCAAACTTGGTGAAACTCTATGGAAGGGTGTTAGGGACCCCTTAGGCCCTCCCTGAACCTTCTTGACCTCCTCCAAGCATTTACTCTCGCCCATCCACCTCTGCACAGCCCAAAAATAGTCAAATCATATGCATAATAACTCTGGTAACTTATTCAAAAATACAAAAATATGTTTTTTTTCAGATGTTACTGTAGAAGTAGCTTAGATACATGTATTTACCTTCCGAGAATTTAATGGCATTCCTTTCAGTAGCTTGCATCCTCTTTGTTGCATCAGTAGGGTTAGTTGGTAGAATTAGGGTTTGCTAGGGTTTACGTTTTCTTTTAGCTTTCCAATGTCTTTCTGCAAGTAGATCAACCTTCTTTAAATTAGCTTTCGTCCATCAGTTAAAAGCTTCTTCTCAGAGCTCATAGAAGTTGGCTTGAGCCCCTAGCGGACTTGTGCCAGCTGACCAAGTGACAACTGCGGCAAGAGCTAGTACTTGTGCATACAGCACCGTCACTTCCAAGTTTGTTATGAACTACCGGGTTGACAAAAGTAAAGAAGGGAGTCCCAGGAGTTGTAGCATTATTGCTGCAATACTGGAGCTAACCAGGTTTCAAGAAAGGTAGTGACCATGGAGGGGTCCACTCTTGACTCCATTTGATCCCTCCTACCTAGGGTAGAACCTTCCGCGAAGCTCCACTAAGCTTCTCTTGGCCCCATCCTCCCTTGCTCCAGCTCAGTGTTATGTTCCTTCATCGGTGTGTCACACCTCTTCCCGCTTTCATTCCCTCCTACAGTTGTGCCGCTTCTTAGTACCATATTTATACTAGGGTCCTCTTCATGAGGTTCCACATGCATCATCTAGATATTCTGGGTTGGTGGAGGTTGGAGTACTCTCTTTTTGCTCAATTGGGAAATTAAGGTTGGAAAATCTACCAATTCATGATCAAACTCCTCATAGTAGGGGCACGAGATCCTCGTTGGGTTCGTGCAGTCGCGAGCATAGTGTCCTTGTCCACCACAATTATAAAAAAATAATTGTTCGCAGCCCCATCCAGGCTCCAATCCTCTTCCCCAGCCGCGTCCTTGAAATCCTCCCTGTACTTCATTTTGAACCCAGTAGGCTGGGGTTCTTTCTAGCATTAAGTCATAACTTCGACACATTTGCTCATCGTGTCCTACCGATCGACAAAAGTTACAATAGAACTGCTATGAGGTCTGGGTATACTTTTGTAAGAGGTGGCAGTTATCAGTCACATGCTTTCCTCCCACCTGGCAAATTGCACACCAGAGCGCAAGTGTGGCACTTGGTCCTGCTTGTACTTCTACTTTTAACGGCATCGGACCTCCTCCCGCCAGATAGTTTGCGAAGACAGGACAATAGTCCTTGTCATGCGCCTGGCTCTTACATTTAATACAGCCTACCTCCAGGCATACCTCTGGTCAAGACATTCTTCCTTTCTTTAAGCTTTGCACTTCCAAACTCAAGTTTTGAAGTTGCGCATGGATTTGCTGAACTCCCAACCCTAGGTCCGGTATTGGGGTCGCATGGAACGTCATTGTTGTCTCCAGTGCCTTAGCTTGGGTTGAGATCTTATGTCGTGACAAAGCCATCCTCAGATGGGGCATCAAGGATGCCGCAAATCAAGTGCAATGCTACCAATCTATCAAAGTCATGTTAGCTTTGCGAATAGTATTCTTTAACCGTTGGTCTAAATTCCACAGAGTTTCGCCAGGCAACATTGCTATCTCTTTGAACCCAATGACTGACTGGGCTTCAGACTTTGGTCAGCCAAACTCTTTATTAAGCGCATCCTAGATTGCTGCTATTACCTCATTTGGATGGTAAGTTGAGTATTTTATGTACCATGTCAGTGGGTGGTCCTGTGGTGCATTAACCAACGAAGCCTTTTTGATGTTTCCATCTGTTATGCATTGTGCGTCCCATACAGATTTTATCACAAACCAGAACCGACTTGGCTCTTCATTCCCTATACCCCGAAATGTCGGTAACTTGACTGCGGTCGGCATCCCAACTTTTGGTGGTGGAGGGGGTGGAGGTGGTGTTGGTGTGGATGGACTCGACATGGGTGACATGGGTGGCGGTGTAGATGGAGGTGGTAATAGTGGGAAGCACTTTTTAATCAATCGGACCGCACTTCCTGGTGAGAACCTAGCGAGATCTTCCTCGCTTTCGTGCAAGATAGAAATCAGAGGGATGTTCTCTACTCCTCCCGCTCCTCGATAACCCCTTCCGCTCCACATTACTCCAGACATCAATACACACGCATAATCTGTTTTTTGCATAACAACATCTTAATCCACGTATTCAATGATTTGATGTACCTACCCTATAGTCCTTGGAGAAATTTCCTTTCTGCTTCACTGTAACTTACGGTTGTATCTATCGTGAATTCAGTGATAAATGCCCCTATGGTCTGATCTAACTAGTGGTCTACTGCGCATGCAAGTTTATCTTCTGTGGCTTCTAGCCTGCGCACCAGTTTTGGATTCCACATTATCGGCTGGTCTAATCTACACCTCCCCATGCTATTAGCTAACTTCGCAATCCACTCATACAATTCTATTGGAAATGTTACGAAGAAGATCTCGTGTATGTCCATGAATATATAGCGATCCAACCACTGTTCCTCCAATATCCGCGAGTTTCTGTTTTCTTGAACCACGAACTCGTGAAGCTTCAAATCCCACCAATCTTTAAGCTCTTTCTTCGTAGGATTCTAGTGATCCCACATTAGACACCCCTTAGGCAAATCCTGATCCTAGCAACGGAACCATTTGTTGGCTTAATTGGGCTTGACCTAAGTTTGGAAGAGTTATTTAGCCAAACAAATCCTGTAGCTACCGGTGCTTTCGACAACAGCCCGTGGAGGCACAGACTGAATTCTCACCCGAGGTAGCAGGGGAGGGTGCTAGAATCAAGTTTCCACACCCTAGGGATGTCTTGGTGTGGTCTAGAGGTTTCGCGCACTAATTTACAGCTCCGCGTTGCTCGGTATTTGCACATATCCAAATTGATTATATCTTTCTTACTAGTGCGCCATTCTATTGGAGGATGCGATTACAAATTAACAAGATCTTTAAGCAAGCATTTAACCAACATAATTGATTCACGCATTAAAATGAACCCAGATTTACATTCATTCATACAATAAGCAGATTAAATTAAACAGATATTAAGAAAGTTAGATTCGCGACAATGCAGAAGGAGTACAGAATTTCAGAAGAAACTTATATTTATTTCCACTTAACCTTAATATATTCAGATCTGCCCTGCGCACTCAATTGCAGGGGTCTACGCACACAGCTGCAGACTTTCTAGGCCTCTACGCACACAGCTGTAGAGCCTCTACCTACTACCCCAACCCTTGACTCAGACTTATAGACACTTTCAGACTATCTTCTTCAAAAACCCATTACATTCCATATTCCCAATTAACTATCCAAACTCAACTCCCTTTACCCATAGAGCCTTGCTCTATTTATAACCTTCCTTGGCCCGCGATCCCTGTGCGGGCTGACTTTATTTACATTTCTTTACATTATTTTTGGGTGGACTACCCTTTGACTTGACCTATTATAATTCACGCTTTGCGCTTCTAGTAGAGTCTTTACCCTAACTTTACCCAACATATCCGGCTTTACGCTCCCTAACCATTGCACGGGGCTTCTGCTACCGAACAGAAAATATTACCCTACCCCATTAAATTGAGCATTTCTATCCATTCATATTTCATTCCTCTAATCAAAGGAGTTTTCAAAACATCCTTCGGTAAAGTAGTTTATGGTAATCTCTGTAAATTATATTGAAATATTTCAACATATTCTTCCAAAGTTTCATCTTCTTTTGACATCATCTTAAACATTTCTTCCCATAGACCCCTAGATCGACAGTAATCCTAATACTTAGTAAGGAAGGATTCTTTCATTTGGTCCCATGAAGTTATAATACCACCCCCTAGTCCCATGAACAGTCGTAGTGCTGCTCCCTTTAAGGTAGAAGGAAACAAGTTAATTTTTTGGGTGTTAGTAGTATAATCATATCCTCAGTATAAGTCATCAAACTCAAATAAAAATGCATCAAGGTCATTATTCCATGAAAGTTTGGAATATTTTCCAATAGGATAACCTTCATTGGTGCATTATCTTGTGGGTCAACAATAGGATATTATATGGTTGAAGTTTGTGTTCCTGTTATTGCATTTTCCATTTGGTCAAATATCTTCCTGTAATCTTCAGGAACCCTATAATCAGGAGGTACTATCTGAAAAATAATATGTTGGTAGGGTTTTGTACATTAACTAGGTCTCACAACACTACTTAAGTCAGGAACTTTGGTTTCTTGCCTCAAAATGGGCGTTATAGGGAATTCCTTCTTAGAAGCAGGGAAACTTTTAGGGGCTAATATTCGCAACTGGGCTAAGTTTCCATGTTTTTTTCCACAAAAAAGATTCATTCATTTCCATTTTTTCTAAAAATTATTCGCCCAAACTTTATAGTATAAAATTATTTTACCTTAAAAATCATTAAAATTTTACATAGAGTCTGTATAAAATTATTAGAAATTTGAATAATTTCACAAAAACATTGCCAAACATTTTAAAAATTGCATTTTATGTACTAGCGATATTCGCCAAGGTTTCTAATCTTTAAAATAATTTTCCATCCTTAAAATTTTCCTTGCTTAGAAGTTTGTTGGTATGGTTGGATTGTCTCACATCCCCCTTACCTTAAATTATAGTAGTGCCCCTCACTCTTATCATAAGGACTGAGATACATAAAAAAATATGTCTTGGAAGCTCACCTAAGATCCTGCAGGTTTTTCATGAATCTCAACATTAGTTGCAGCAGTTGACCCTACTACGTGAGGGGAAATAACAGTAGAACCCTTCCCAGACACTGCTCGGGGACCTACTGACGCTTGAGATTCTAACCTGTGAATGATTTTTTCTATAAAAGTTGCTCTTACAAGGCCAAATTAACCTTCAGTTTTAGTAATTTTAAAAGTGTATTTCTAATCTATCTCTATCTGGTTCTTAGTCCTAGGCTTCTTTCTAGTTATACATTAGACAATCTAAATGTATCAGCTGAGGGCAGGAACTAGAACAATATTTTTACTTAAGTGCATGCATATGTTCTTACCTTCCGTCTTTAATACCCATCCCTAAGGATATAACTAGTACTTTCTTTGACAACCTCCCCATAAACACCACCAAAATATTGAGCCAATTATTTGTTCCTAAAATGACCAACTAACTACTACACATTAATTTATCAACTCGAGGTTTCATTTTTCTATTTCAAGGTTATCAACATAGTTTATGCAAGAGAAATGTGGATATGACTAGTTACTATGATCCTATTGAAAAGAAAACCTACAATAGCAAAGGAATGAACTCAAGATGTAATCTTTAATTATCACAAACTATTCAAAACATTAACTTCTACGGTCTTCAAACGGTAAACAAGAAAAGGAAAGATTTTGAACATTAATTTTTTTCTTAGGGAACAACAAGTACAAAATAGAAATACAACACTACAAAATCATGCTATTGAAAGCGATTAAGAAAATAGAATAACAATCTCTGCTAATATGCAGGAAACAGAAAGAGAGAAAACTACTCTTAATAGATTAACTATAACATATCTATTCTATAACGATTTCAATAAACCTGATTCAAAATAAAACATTCAATATAGAAAGTAGTAAGTAATAAATTAAGAACCATTGCACAAATAGAGATAACTACAATATTAGAAATGAACACCAATTTAATGATACAAGAGAAGACAATGTTGTTTCCAAGACTAGGCCCAAATCTGGGATCAAACTTCCTTATGAAGGAATAAGCACAATAGAATAAATCACAGTAATAAACACTTCCATTCGATTGCAGAGAACCAATTACAATTAATGTATTTGCAAGTCTGAGCTTGTGTCAAAAATAATATTACAACTTTGAACAAATCCTTTCTAGGCTTAATCCCAATTTTTATATTGTATCAATAAAAGATAAATACCATAGAATTTATTTTTAATAACGAGTGATCCTAAGAACCTAAATATTCTCAAGATACTCATCTAAGCTACAAAGGTCTTAATGAATCCATAAGACTAGGTTGAAAGGTCATTTTTAGCTAAATTTCTCCAATCATAGTGTAACATCCTGAGGCATATATGATCTCCCAAGATCATTCCAAGAAGTAGCATCAAATATCAATGTATCAATAGATTCCTATCCAATAATGAAGATTCGTTCGTTATGAAATAACACTTTAACAATTTTATCCATTCATAAGATAATGAAATAATAAATGCATATAAAATACTACTAAAATCGATAGTACACAAATTATCATAGCCTAATCATAAGAAAGTCTTGGAAATTAATATGAAAATTCAGAAATAACACAAGGAAAATATGAAAATTATGAGGCCCAACAATAGGCACCCACCTATAGGAGGCTACAACCTCCACTCATTCTCCAGCCCCCACTGGAAAGGAGACACTACTCGCTAAAATTATTTACTGGCATCCACAGGAAGGGAGCTCCTACCCCCTTTATAAAAGTTGCAACCCTCAGCTCCTTGTGGACCAATTTTCAGAATATTTTATATTGGATCCACTTGTCAAACAATTATCAAACAACATATATGCCACCTTTCATCATATTTTCAAATTGGAACCATACCAACAATAAACCCTAACTAACATGACAAACTAAAATATTTAATTTGAGTCATTGAAGCACTGTAAATCAACTAGGTTTCTAAAGCATCAAACCACTTAATATAGAACCCAACTAGACCAAATAAATATAAGAATATGTACACAACTTTCCTAGATGGAAACCACATATATACGCACTTCCTCTGAAGAATACTTTTGTATAGATCTCAAACTTCTAAAATCTCAACCATGAATTACTGTAACACAAAATCAATCATTGACCCATACCTAGATTATTAAACCAAACATTGATTAATGAACCAATGTAGCATGATTACCAATTAATACTCCATTCTGTGTTCAATTAACATTGTTAGACACATATCATCAAGATAGAGACAACAACAAACATAGCACAACTCATCAAACATCATCATCAATGCACACTGGAAGCCCTTAGAGCATATATGTGACGTTAATGAAACATATCAATGTATGTATGCGACTATAATGCATAACACCCACGTACATATCTCAACATGCAAAATAAACTATTGTTGGATTTATATGCTACCATATTGAACCACATCTGCATATGTACATGACTAATCAAAAGCAAACCTACATACAGATATTGAGTTACTGAATCAAACCTTCACTACAATTCTCAACATCTATTAAAACAGATCTCAAAATGCATCACTATATTTATATCAAAACATCATCATAGATACAAATCTAACATCATTGCAACAGGCTCCTCCCACATCTACCCAAGTAACTAGACAATCAGGGTGAACATGTGACAAAGAGTTACTATGATATGATTCAACTCCCTATGTTTCAGTTAAGGAAGTGGAACTCATGGAACAAAACAACATAGACCGTCTAGACCTACTACAGAACCCAAAGGAGCCATCCACACCTTCTAGATTACTACGCCTTGAGACAGACTATTTTTTTTACAGCATTAATCCCCTAGTCACTCCCTTGACATGTGAATGAGTGCAACTTGGACCCTCTAGTAGCTCCCACAACATGGGCATGCCTGGGACTCTGACTTTTGTGCCACGTTTTTAGGCCCAGGGCTCAGGTCACTACACAGAACTCCATGACACTTCCATAAATGAAAGATAGTAGCAGAATAATGATACAAATATAATTACTTGAACAAGGACATGACTGGACACCTACTATTTGTTGTCACTAAATCATGCACCTGTAACACAAGTGCAGTAGGAGGTGAGGAAAGCTCCCTAGAGATAGCCTATGGGTTGATTGTAGACCAGTGCCTAGGACATCTTAAATAGAGGAGTGCTTGTAAGGTTATATGTGAGGGGTTTGTGGCACTCCAATTGTCACGTAAAAGGTAATAGGAGGGGATTGGTTCAATTAGCTTTCAAAGAGGTAGATTCAAGCCAACTCATGGATCCAAATGTTGGGGGTATATGGGGCAATCTCAAAGAGAAATGGTTTCTTCTTTTGGTGGCCGACACACGGAAACGAGATAGCTTAAAATTGAAGTCGTAGGAATGATGGAGAGGAGGAAAGGAAGGAGGGAAATAGATGCATAGGGATGTAGTAAACAGAATCCTAAACAACACTATTCCAATAGAAGTCGAATATGATGGATAGGGCTATAAATAACACAGAACCCTAAAACATAGTTTTCAAATATAAATATGAAAGAGGGAGGAGATGGAGTGATAGAAACAACGAAGAACTTATTGAGGTTTCAAGCCTATGACGTGGGTACCTCTATCACCAAATAGTGCGAGAAAGGCTGTGCTCATACAGGTACTGCAGGCTATTAAAAAACCAAGTAAATCTGTAATACACATAGGCACTATTCTCTATTTAGCAGCCAGGGTAAATCCATGAACCAAGGAGAAACCAACAATCTCATTACACTATTTCAGAGAAGGAAAAACAACTTATGAAATGAGGTTACAGAAGGGAAAACTTACTGCACATTAATCATGTTAGGAATCAACAGGAAAATACCATTTAACTCAAAGGGTCCAATAACCAGTCCATACACTCAGCAATGATATCAATGAAACCCCCATGAACAAGAAAATTAGAACCAAAATGGCATCACAGAGTTTAGCCCTCTGTCACACGGAATCAGTCAAAAGTGCGGACACAACCGACCTTCCTAGAAGTCTAAGACATTCTAATGACAAACAAAACAAACTAGAGCTATCCTTCTCTAAACATGCATTATGATATGAGAAATCAAGTGTTTCGTTCTTACCTTTGTCCAAACGCTGTTGTAGAAGTCCAAGCTTTGTTGATCTGGATGAGCTCCTCCTTTTCTCCAAAACCTGCAATCACCAACAGTCAAACAATTAAATAGCACCTAATTATAACATAAAACAAAGCATATTCAACATATAGACCAAGGAGTACATGAAATAACCCATAAACAACAAGTTATTGAGAAGAATGGACCAATTTGCATTAAAGGTAATCAAAAGGAACCATTACAACCTGAGCCTTGGTGTTGTGCAAGCTCCTTCCAGGGTCCACAAGAGTCTTCCTCTACTTTGACAAAGCTCACCCACTTCCAAATAGAACAAGCAAAGATGGCAATCTCTCCTCACAAGCTTCTAAATGGGAGTCCTAATTCCTGCAGCATTTACCCTTAGAAAATGTATAGCTTCAACCTCTCCTCCTTCTGGCCCAATGCCTGTATTTATAGTACTCAAGAGGAGGTTAATCAGGTCCACCATCAATGGGATAGTCCCCTCTTTGGATGGGATCACTCCCTTATTGATGGGATAAGTTCCTCTTTGATAGGAGTGCATGAACCATCTGGAGGCGCCCAATACACATCAAACAACCTTCTAGAATGCTCTAGAAATGACCACAAGTAACTTTTTAAAGATGAAACTTGCGCATTCTAACTTTTACAGGGGGACGCACCTGTCCCTTTACATACAGAGCGTCTTTGGATGCAGCTTTTGTGAACATTGGGAGCGTCCCCGCAGGTAAGTTTGAGAGAACCTGCGTCCCCAGAGATAAATACATTTATACAAGACTTTCTCTCTTTTTTGGAGTTTGACATGGAGAGCAGAGGCATAAGACTTGCCTAAGAGGGTAGAATGACTGTTGATTGAGCCATACTAACTGTAAATAGTCATGGTGACATTTTTTAGTGTAACAGATTGCCCCCTAAAGTGCGAAGCCTGGAATAGATTAGGGTTTGTAATATCTAGGAAGGGTGAAGCGCTTTATCATTTCAAGGATTATCCCGTGGAGAGCCTGGTCAGAACCTGCAATTTTCAACACAAAATACATGTATAAGATTATATCATCACTGAGGTAGGCATTCCCATACTCAGATCAAAACTTTAACTAACAGACTAACTACTCTGATACAGGAATGATTTTGCAGTACATCACAATCATAGACTTTTGTAGACACAGTATGGATGCAGCCATCTGTTTATGATTAGTCTACTTAGATAATGAATACAAAACTCCTCGCAGCCTGGATGGTGGAAACTAG
Source organism: Pinus tabuliformis (assembly GCA_031772625.1). Taxonomy (NCBI): domain Eukaryota; kingdom Viridiplantae; phylum Streptophyta; class Pinopsida; order Pinales; family Pinaceae; genus Pinus; species Pinus tabuliformis. Next base: position 501,912,944 of record CM062804.1, on the reverse strand, counting down.
ATCCAGGGTCTTCATTTCTACTTCCCGAAATGGTACGATTCTAGCCATGCGAATAAATGAGTTGATGTCGAACATGGTAGAAACCACTTGATTACCAGTCAATGATGTAAACTGTTAACAAGCGTGAGAGAGACCACTAGTAATGTCAATGGTTCTCAAAGTACCCAGTACAATCCATGAGATGTGAATGAATGAATTGATGTCAAACATTTCACGGAATCCTTTGATCGAAAGTCAATGATGTAAACTGACGTCAAAGGCGAGAAACCTGCCATTGATGCATGCAGACTTCAAGGTACTGACGATCTCTAAGTCATCTCTCTAGATAATGTGCTGATGTCGATAGAAAGCGACTCGTTGCAGGCAAGCCTGCAACACGAAATCATTGTTCAAGTTGAAGAAATGTTGCTGTAAGGACTGACTCAGGGATGGTCAAACGGATGACAAGTATTTTGCAGATGAAAGTTTTACTTGCAGACCTCTTGAACACATAACGACACGACAGATGGCTTGGTGACGAATAACTCAAAGTTAATCCCCGGAACCCGGTTAAAGACTTTCAAAGTGGTTTGATCAACTGTGAGGTAAAAGATTTCCCAACCCAGGTGAATGAAAAGTGTCGTGTTCAAGAGTGGTAATAAAGTTTCTTTTGAGACAAAAGGTAACAAACAGGTTCATTCTTCTCTCTTTTCCCCACCATTTCTGGCAAGTACCTCTTTATTTTTAACAAGCTTGAGGAGGATAACATATGCTTGATTATAAGCTCATCCTTCGGATGAGTCCAACCTAGTTTTGATTCGAACCCTAGGAAGGAGTGGTTCGTTCCTGTTTGTAATTGAACAGGTCCTTTACTGTGAAATGTTTAACGAGCCCAGTATAGGAGAAACTCAGCGTTTTTCAATTTTAGAGAGTCTGAAAAACTTAAGAAGACTCCAAGTTGAACTTTTTCGTAGATTTGTGTCCCTCAAGCCCGAAAAAGTATAAAATAATACCTGGGGGAACCGCTTGATCTTGCGACCAAGGAGTACTTTCATAATTAGTGCCACTGACCTGAAAAGTAAAAAGGGATCAAGGACACGTCATTTTATTTCCGTATCGAGTTTGAAATGACAAAAACCCGGCAATCTTTTCCTGATTTTACGGTCAGAAAAGAGCTATAAGGGGACCGTCTTTTAATTCCGTTTTAACGAGTGTAAAAGAAACGCTCGGCAATCTTTTCATATTTTAGGAGTCAGAAAAGTGCTTAAAAGATGACTCTGATATTTTGTTCGTGAAAAAATAACAATTTTCCCTCTAAGTCCCTTTGTCCTGCACAAAAGCGACACATTACTCATACATGTTTAAGATAGGCAAAAATACATCGAAAAACATCTTTCCATGTTGAAAAATGAACAAATTCATCCAAAAAACCTATAAAAAGACTTTTTACCATGTCATTTTTACCGTTTGACTGTTGAGGTTGAAAAAGGAGCTTTTGACAAGAAACTTCCCGTGGTCGCTGCGGAAAATCCGACCGTCAGAATCGAACGCCGTCTCTTCCAGGTATTTTACAACATCCTACTCTTCATTTCTATCCGATTAAAATTGTTTTTTAGGTTTTAGTTTTGTTTTTTGGGAGGATTTAGGTTTCAAAATGCGCTCCTCGGTGGACGCAGGTGCCCTTCGGGTGACCTGCGTCCCCCGACTTTTTCCTATACAGGAAAATGGTCGGGGGACGCAGCCCACCTTCAGGCCAGCTACGTCCCGACGCCCTGTGTTACAAACGTGGGGTGCATCCTCCGTGGAACGCGGAAATTGAAACCCCAATCCTCACAAATAACCATTCAAATTTCCCCAAATTAATTCTAATCATCATTTCCTGGTGTGTAGGGCACTCACCATGTTGGATTGGAGAGAAAGAGAGCACGAAGAGGTTGATGAAGCTGCAATAGAACACCAACCTTCCCTGGATGCCCTAAAAGCATGCGGGTTATACAAATACTGGGCCATACCGGGCATGAGGGCTCAGGTAAGATTCTTGGAATGGCTGGTTGAGAGATGGAACGTTCAAGAGCAATGCTTTTACATAGGAGGGCACCAGCTCGAGATAGAGCCCTCGGATGTATACTTTCTCACTGGCTTGCCAAACAGAGGCGAGCAACTCAATCTAGCCGGGACTAGGCCGGGTGGCCAATCCCTTATTAGTCTCCGGGAAGATTGGTGCACACCTGGTGCACACCATTCGAAAGGCGTGGAGATCAAACACATCTCTCTGTGTGAACTCAAAGTTATCGCTTTCACGGTTACCAGAATTTGCGGTGCGGCCGCTTTGCACATTGCTTCTAGGTCCCAAATGCGGATGGCAATTGACTGTTACCAAGGCACCATTTTCAACTGGTGTGATGCTGTGTCGGCTAATATGAAGAGCCAACTGACTAAGGCAAAGAACGGACGACTGAAAGCTTTTGGATATGGGCCTTTAGTCGTGAGCTTTGCCTTAGAGAGAGTTCCGATGCTGATCCCTCAGCAACTCACTGTTGATATCTTGGGTCCTCGGGAGCCAAAGCTGGTACGATGGGTTGCGGTGATGGCCCGGCATCCTGACGAGGGCGCGGCAGTTGTTCGATTTTCTAATAGCTACTTTCACTGGTTGGAGGACCAGGTTTTCTCGATCCAGGACTTTCCGTACGCCGGAGTAGATTTTCGACATGATCCGGACATGGTTCTTCCACAGGGAGAACAATGGGATGACAGAGGTACTTTATTTTTCACGAGTTTTCAAATTATGTATTTTTTTTGTTTTTATATATATCGTCTCAAAACTGACAGTGAAAGTTTCAAAATGCAGATGTTGGTCCACAGCGTCCAGCCAACCTCCGGCCTTTTGAGAGGAGACATCCAGCTGCACCGGTACCGGCCCCACAGGACGCGGCTGCAGAAGTACTAGCTGAGTTGGAGCATGATCTAGAGCGTCTGACAGCAGATATGCCTGAGACTACTATGGATGACATTCCTATCAGGCTTCAGCGCTTCGTAGTCGCAGTCCCTGGACCGTTTAGGAGATTTTTGCGTAAGGTAGCCCGTGCAGTGGTGTCATACAGGGAGCACCACCAGTGATTGGCTAGTCACTTTGTAGACACATGTGACATTTTGACTTTTTGTACTCTATCATTTTTGCCGATCATAAGGTGTTTTTCAACCTATGATCGAAGACGATGTATATTTTTTGTTGGAAATAATACTGAGAGGGGGGGGTGAATCAGTATTATCAGATCAATCAAACTTTTCAATTTCATACTCAGAAACATATACGCTACTTCAATTAAGTGAACCCGCGTGTACACGCTACTGTATCTAATGAAACTCGCGTATATCCAGAGATCTTATAATTCAGTTAGCTTAATCTTCAGTAAATGCATCAGATCATTATTAAGCATATTAACAGTAAACAGGTGCAGAATAACAGAACAGAACATCACACAAGAGCCACACACATGAACACAAAGATATAAGGTGGAAACCCAATGTGGGTGAAAACCACCTGCTGCAAGTCATCTCAATCTTCTTCTTAATAAGAAAATCCTTTTACAATATTTGTACTGGTGCAGTCTTATACCAGTACGGGAGCTACAACCCCCTTTGCTCTTGTACTAGCCGATCCATTTACTAGTACGCAGGCTGCTACCTGCTACAATGCTCCAAAGATCTCCTTTAGCTTTTGTACTAGCTTAGATACTAGTACGTAGGTGCTTGCCTACAATCTTCTCACCTCTAGGTACCACGTTTCATCAATTTTCAGACTGGATACACTGAAGCACAACACATAATCTGTAAGGCCACTTTTCATCCAATTTTCATACTGGACCCATAACTATCATTGAAGCTCAAAACAATCATCAAACTCTGAATCACTGAAACCCTGTTAACAACAGTCACCAGAACACAGAGCAGACACAGAACTCTGTAATAACCATCAGATCCATCTGAAACTTCAAATATCAAGCTTTACAATGTATACGCTACTTCGATGAATCAAACCCGTGTGTATACGCGCTTTCGCCAAAGACAACCCGCGTATAGATCTAAAAATAATTTCTCATAACTTGCAGCTGTACCAGACATCAATCATACTCATAATACTTATAGAACAATACATGCGTCAGTATGTAGATCTAGAATAAGTATCATAAAGATAGTTCATTTCAAACCATTTGATCCCGATCTCTCCTTAGATCTTGCTCTCCATCAACCGATGAGATCTCTCCTTAGCTCAGATCAAGCAATGCATCATCAACCCATAACCCTGCATACTGGATCTAATGCTTCATCAGATATTCAAGACAATTCAGATACATTTGCCTAATGATTTCCTTCTCCTTATATAGCCTTAGGCCTTGTTCAATACCAAGAGCCAAAACCATAGAAATCCAATACCATCAACTTCAAATCTAGGGATCGACACGCCCGTCGAGACACAATGGTTCGAAACTATAGGCACAACTTCCAAGGACTAACCGCCATGGACCAAAGGTACTTTTCCACATACACGCGCTTTTTCTGAAGCCAACCTGCGTGTACACGCGACTTGGGCTTAACGAACCTGCGTGTATGAACTTTCTCTTCTTCTTATAGTCTGATCATCAATTCCTTGCTGCTGACCTTCTGTACTATGATTTGTCATCAGTGAGGTTTGCCATCAAGGACAACACTTATCTCATAATGCCAACAATCTCCCCCTTTGGACTTGATGGCAAAGCTAACTTGTCACACTTAGAATTAGCATCTGATTCCTTTGAGCTGTCCTCCATCAGTCACATCTGATATCTCTTCTGAAGATTCATCATCTGATTCCTTTGAGCTATCCTCCATCAGTCACATCTGATATCTCGTCTGAAGATTCATCTAGTTATACATAAGTGAGATATTCTTCCATCAGAGGGTTGCCATCAAGTACAACACATGCATCATAATGCCAACAATCTCCCCCTTTGGACTTGATGGCAACAACACCAAATCACTCTCCCCCTTTGACATCAAGGGCAAAGGGTGGACCAAGATATTCTCTTCCTTTGCTGAATCATTCCACTATCCATACTCCCCCTGAGTACCTGCTGAAATCTCTGAATAGTCTCCTCCTTTGTATATGCCAAGGTGTACCAATCTATCCATGCTCCCCCTGAGTACATGCTGAATCTCTGTTCTTGCTGAAGTGTGCTGATCATGCTCTCCCTGACTGTAAGCAAGGTCTACAAAAGATGTTCTTCAAGAAGAACATGACTCTATACATCATAAAGGACCTTCCTATCACTTAGGACTCATACATACATCCATCTCTCAACTAAGTAAGGATATACAAAAATTGACTCATCCACCCAACCAAGTGGGAATACATCAAAATTTTACATATGACAACCAATCACATTGCATCAATCATCCCAGGCATAGTGGGGAAACCAAAATAGGCCGTTACATGACCTTGACACCATGAAAGAGATACCACAAAAGAGATATATGACATAGAGACATAAGAACTAGACCAAGACTTATGAAAGTCACCAGCAGCATCTGATAATCACCATTCAGATCAACAACCAAGAGATCCTTCTGTTCTCCTTTCGCCTTTGTTCCATCTGAAACCAACAACAAAAGTGAACCAGAACCAAAAACTTTAAGATAATGCCAACAATGCATCATTGGAAGATTATCTGCTCCCCCTGAACCTGTGCCAGATGATCTCTGTCAGACCCATATCAGATTTTCTGCAACCAACATCTGTCCCTGCTGATTTTCTTCAAAACTCCATATACGCGTCTGTATACACATAAACAAGCGTATATACGCGGATATCTCTTAAGCAACACGCGTATACCATATACGCGACTATCCTCTTGTAAAACGGCGTATGCACGCGAATATCCTTTAAACATAACGCGTACACAAATTTCCATATCAATAACCTGTAAATGTCCTGTAGAGAATAGGTCATCAACCTATAACAGAATTCAGAGTCATTCACATTGTATCATGTGTGAAACCACCATAGCCATTTCATCAAGCTCTACATGATCCAAGTATCATTACTTGGGAACATCTGCATCAATTAACATATGTAAGTATAAACCTATCATCATATAGATAAGAACTCATCACCATGTCTCCAATAAAGCAACTTTGAGTAGTCATCCATGTGTCAGCACTATGTATCTTGAGCTCAAGCTCATTTGACAAAACTTCTTGATATCATCAACAGCAACAATCCTTATCCACATGAGTGCCTGCATCATAACTGTATGATCTTTATGCATATGACAACAGCAGTATATAAGTGACTCATCATCAAGTGAGGAAGATGTGTATTCAAGCTTTGTACTTCTCCTTGTTCTTATGAAGATCACCATGTAAGTACCATACATGCATCATCAAAGAATCAACCATAAATCTGATCTGAACATCTTCTATGTAACTTCAAGAATCATATGAGAGTTTATCATAGACAACTCACAACATCATATCATAGCAAGATATATCATTTATCCATATAAGAATCATCACCAAGGATTATTAACCATAATGCCAACAATGAATTACTAAAGGCATATGCTCCCCCTCAACCAGTGCCATTTGTTAGATCTGATCATGCATATCAAAACATCTTCATCCTCAAGTTAGGATCAAAACACTTCCAGACATCATACAAGTAACAAAACATTTCCACACATCCTCAGCAGACTGTAGCTATTAACCAATAGAGCAAATAATGGACTGAATCATATCAGATCCCTTTTCTGAGCCTGTTCCCACTGCTTTTCTTCAGACTGACATATACGCGATTTTGCAGTGTCGAACTCGCGTATATACGCGACTTCCCTTTAAGGAACTTGCATATGAGATTCAGGACACTGAAGGTTTACACTTTCAGTTCCCCTTGAGTCTGATATGTCTGTGCTGTGCTATGTCTCAGTACATTGTGCTGACTGTACTTCCTTCTTCCTCCATATCTTCAAGTGTGATGAGGTTTTCTCCTTTCGGTGTGATGTCCATCCTTTGTTCCTGCATTCCTTTGCTATATGTCCAAGCTTGTTACATGCATAACATCTAACATGTTTCATGTTCCTTCTGTAGCAATCAGCAGCTTTGTGACCATACATATTGCAAGCAAAGCAATATCCATTAAAGTACCTTGATTGAGATGACCTGTCCGCATAATAGTCTTGAACTCTTCTTCTTCTACATCTAGCTGCAACATGTCCAAGATTATGACATACATAACATTCAATATTATTCATAGGAGGAGTAAAAGATTTTCTTTGAAGACTTTCTTTCCTTGGTTGATGATGAGATTGACCTTTCATCTCCTTGTTGATCATTTTGGATTTCTCTTTAGAGTTCCTTGCCTCACCTTGTGAACTAGATTCACCTTCAACAGATTCATGGAAACCAAGACCAGTCTTGATTGCAGGAGACCTTTGACTACTAAGAATATCATCCAAGGCTTTAGTACTATCTTGAAATCTCAAAAGTTTATCCTTTTCTTCTAATTTACCTTTCAAGATATTTACCTCAACTTGAAGTTGTTCCTCCTTTTCTAGACATTGCTTCTTCATGTCTTCTCCATCTTTCCTTCCTTCTTCCAACTGATGCCTTAGTTTGAGAATCTCCTTTTCTTATTCTTCATTTAGATCCTGCTGCATTTGACAAACTCGGAAGGCACATTCTAGTTGAGATTTTAAGCTGGTGACTTCGTTTTCTTGTTTTGCAATAGCTTGGAGTAGATCTGTATTCTGCTTCTTTGATTCTTCAAGATCTCCTTTTAGTGAGGGGATTGTAGCTTCAAGATTTTCATAGTAGCTGGATCTATCTTTGAGTTTCTTGATGGTTGTGCTTCTTTCGTTGACTTCTTTTCTTAATGATGTCACTTCATGCTACAATTTTTGACATTGGTCTTCCTTGTCCTTGAGTAGCTTTCTTACCTTGTTTCCTTCTTCTATTTGGGCCTTTAGTTTGGTAACTTCTTTGAAAGCACATTCCCTTTTGTTCAATAGATCTTGTTGATCTTTAACTTTGTCTGCAAGCCTTCTAAACACTGCCTCTATTTGACACTTTTCTTGCTCACCCATAAAAGCATGTTCAGTAGTTTCACTATCACTTCCATCACTTTCACAAGGAAATATAGCAGGAACATCAGAGGATAACACATTCATACCTGATAATGATTCTGAATCTGATTCTGAATCTGAAGAGCTTCTTATACCTAATCCCCAATCGACTCTCCCACTGTCATAGATCTTCTGAGATGTCTTCTTCTTCTTATGAGCTTTCTTCTTAAGCTTCTTTCCCATTGTTCCACGGATCTCCTTCAAGCGATCAAGCTTCTACCAAAGGACCCGCTCTGATACCAATTGTTGGAAATAATACTGAGAGGGGGGGGTGAATCAGTATTATCAGATCAATCAAACTTTTCAATTTCATACTCAGAAACATATACGCTACTTCAATTAAGTGAACCCGCGTGTACACGCTACTGTATCTAATGAAACTCGCGTATATCCAGAGATCTTATAATTCAGTTAGCTTAATCTTCAGTAAATGCATCAGATCATTATTAAGCATATTAACAGTAAACAGGTGCAGAATAACAGAACAGAACATCACACAAGAGCCACACACATGAACACAAAGATATAAGGTGGAAACCCAATGTGGGTGAAAACCACCTGCTGCAAGTCATCTCAATCTTCTTCTTAATAAGAAAATCCTTTTACAATATTTGTACTGGTGCAGTCTTATACCAGTACGGGAGCTACAACCCCCTTTGCTCTTGTACTAGCCGATCCATTTACTAGTACGCAGGCTGCTACCTGCTACAATGCTCCAAAGATCTCCTTTAGCTTTTGTACTAGCTTAGATACTAGTACGTAGGTGCTTGCCTACAATCTTCTCACCTCTAGGTACCACGTTTCATCAATTTTCAGACTGGATACACTGAAGCACAACACATAATCTGTAAGGCCACTTTTCATCCAATTTTCATACTGGACCCATAACTATCATTGAAGCTCAAAACAATCATCAAACTCTGAATCACTGAAACCCTGTTAACAACAGTCACCAGAACACAGAGCAGACACAGAACTCTGTAATAACCAGAAAAGTGACTCTTCACTGACCACATTCATTTGGTCGACCTCGGTCGAATGAAAGTCAGTAAAAGACATGAGAGCTTCATAAGAAATTTTATATGGACTCAAGGGCATAGCATTACCGAGTGAGTCTATCTCAGAGTCAGATGGGACAAACCAAGGATCATCATAAATAATATTTTCTGATGTAATCATATGAATTGTTGCAAACGAAGGATCTACGCTGAGTGGAGGGAGAGGAAAAGTTCCCAGTAAACCGGAATCCTTAACTAAACCTACACCAACGTCCCTATAAGGGATTGTCGTCTTACCGACATGCTGGATACTTTCTGAAGAGGCTGGGTTGGATGAAAAGTATGTCAGCTGATCAATAGTCACGATCTTACCGTTATGTGGAAATTTAATTACTCTGAAGACCGATGAAACAACCGCTGTCATAGCATATGACCAACTTCGACCCAAAAGAAGGTTGTAGTCTAGAGGGGCATCAACCACTTCCACATCCAGACTAATGGTTTTACCTTCTACCCCTATAGGCAATTCCTGTAGAATACCAAACGGACGGAACCCACGGCCATCAAAGGCCTTAAGGATGGTGGGGGATTGGTTCAACGAAGGAGAATCAAGGGATCTCCAACATTGAATCGACATAATACACGTAGAAGCTCCCTCATCAATCACAGTCCTATGAATAGGCCTGTTTTTGACTATCACTGGGATTTGGAAAGCCATTTGATGGGGGAGACGCGGCGTACTATTTTCTAGATCGAAGATCATTAGATTTGGATCCTGAACATCAATAGCTCCTATAGCCGACAAAAGCAATTTTCGTTGTGCTGGACATGATTGCAGCACTTCTAACGCCGACATTGCTGAGGGTGAAACAGCTAAGTCCTCAACAATGTTGTAATTCTGGGCCGCTCTCGCATGTGGATTGAAAGCAGACCTTCGAAGTACACCCTTGGCGGGCGGTTTAATTACTAAGTCTGGGTTAGGTTTCTCGATCTGTAGTGGATCGGAACCAGGAGCTGAGGTTGATGGATTAGAATGAGAAGATTCTGCTTCCTTACCATCAACAGGATTCTTACTACCATAATCTTGCGATCGAGTCGCAATCCTCACATGAGACATCATCAAAATGGGTTCTTCACTGGCATTCGAGGAAGAACCTATCATCTTATTCTCCTGCTCCGGAAATGGATTTTTTAACACAGAAGGAGTGGGAGAACCTTTGACTATTTTCACTACCTTGGCCCGATGAGGGCAATCTCTCGTAAAATGATCCTCTTCGCAAATAAGACAAGGATATCGAGGTTTGCGCTTTTCGTCATTGGTTTCCGACTTTTCTGTTTTCTCCTTCGGAGCCTTGTCTGCTTTAGCCTTCTTCTTTCCTTTCTTCTTTCCACCGTTTTTTGATTTGGCCGTAGATGACTCTACAGCGTGAATATCGGCGGTAAGTTCAGGAGAAGACTCTCCTGTCGGAGAATCAGGCAAAGTGATAATTGGAGTAGTTGAAGCCTTGGAAGACTTCTTCTTGCTCTTTGTATTCACGATACCAATCATACCATCAGCGGCATGAGATCCCGAAGGAGCAGCAGCGATTTGATTCGACTTTGGAAGATCCGAAATCTTCTCGTGTAACGTACCCGACTGAGTGTAAACTAAGTCAAGGTATTGCGCCTGAGCAATGACTTGCTCCTCAGTAACTACTCCGGCCTTAGCCACATCTTCAGTAATCCTTGGTAATAATGATTTAACAAACCATTCAGCTAAGATTTGGTCCGGGATAAAAACTTTCACTAGCCTTCTTCGACGTCTCCACTCATGAATGTGATCAGAAATATACGTGGAGGTTGATTGTTTTAGTGAAGTTAATAACTCCGTACCGTTATCGTATCTGACCGGTAACTGAAAGTGAGTTAAGAACGAGGTAGCTAACTGGCTAAAGTTGTAAAAAGAGGCCCGTGGTAACTCAATGTACCACTTGGCCGCGAGACCAATGAGTGTACGCTGGAAAAGACGTAGGCGGATCGAATCATCCGAGATAGAATTTGAAGCACACCAGAGGTGGTAAGTCATCACGTGATTGGACGGATCCTCTCCAGACTTACGTTCAAACTTGGGTATATCATTGGGCAACTTATTTGGCATTGGCGGCCAGAACTGAAGATATTGAATTGGATCGTTCGTTAGGCGCGTCAAGTCTGGTAAATCCAAAGTTGCGATAAACGGTAGCTGCCGGTTAGGATCTCTAAAACTCTGGGTCACAATACCAGCCCCAGGAGGAGGATATCCAGGATAACTAGGAACAGGAGTTGCATTTGGGATATTATATCCTCCTGGAAAACCAGGATTAACCGGACCGTACTGGGGTTGCTGAGGTTGTTGATAAGTGTACCTAGGATACGGTTGATACTGGTAAACCGGTTGTTGGACAGCTTTCCCAGGTAGGTACTGTCCCTGGTACGGAGGTTGAACAAATTGAGGTTGAGTAGTGACAACCGTACTTATACCAGGCTGGCCTACAGGCATCTGGACCATGGTTTGAATCGTAGATCCGGACAACGGTACAGATGTCTGAGGAGTGGTTACAGAGACAGTAGAAACCGGAGCCGTCGATACTCCAGAAGTAAGTATGGTAGATGTGGCGGTAGTTGCAGCAGCCGTTTGAGATGGAGTACTAGGTGCAATTGGCGGCTGAGTAACTACCGAAGTTACAGAGGTTTGAACACTTGGCTGGACAGGTTGCGGCTGCTGGGGTGGACCAGAAACTACAGGTTGTCCAGCTTGAGGTACCGACTGCATACTTGGCTGCAACATCTGTTGACCCTGTGAAGGATCCCACACTAACATTCCAGGGTATTGACCCATAACAGGTTGAGGATACTGAGATCCATAGCCGGATTGAGGATAGGATTGATAATTGTAAGGTGTAGTTCCCATACCTTGACCATATGATTGACCTTGAGGTGGTTGATAACCTTGACCTGAGTATTGACCTTGAGAATGACAACCTTGAGGTAAATACGGGTACTGGGGTTGACCTTGACCTTGAGGTTGGTATCCTTGAGGTTGATACCCTTGGGGTTGCCATCCTTGAGGTTGCCATCCTTGAGGTTGATATTGATACTGAGGTTGACCTTGGGGTACATATTGAGGCTGGGGTTGACCTTGAGTTATGTATTGCCCCATAGGAGCGTACTGACCTTGAGGTTGCCCCCCAGACACGAATGACGTACCTTGAGGTTGCCCCCCAGGCATTAACGAAGGCTGCCCCCCAGGCGGTAATTGGCCACCTTGAGGTTGGGAAACGGGAACTGAACCTGACATCATGTAAATGTCTCCTACACCCAATGGTACATTACCACTGTTTCCAACTAATAACCCATGATCTACGGGTTGAGGAGATGCTCCCACAAAGGTACCAGAAAGAGATTGATACCCAGTAGGAACAGAAGGACCGCCATGTAAAAAAGATTTAGGACTTTGTGTAAACAGGGACGACCGACCAGACATATTTACAGGAGTATGAATACCTCCAGGTGGAAAAGGAGTACGAGGTGTAGAAAAACCTAGCCCAAAGTTGTCTAGATAATTTGTTAACGAAAGGTACCAAGTAGTACTTCTAGGAGGACTATAAAAGATAGATTCACGCTCCCTTAGATCAAGGGTAATTTGATCTTTAGGATCAGAGACGCCTATTTCTTCCTCTGGAACAAGTTCTTCAATAGCAATCAAACCAACAGGAAGATTTTCGGTGATAATTCTTTCTATTCTCGGTGAATCAGGAACACTAGGAGTCGGAGTAACAGGTTCGGATATTTCTGGTTCTTCGCCTGTATCACTAGCAGACGAAAAACTACCAACAAGCTCAGAAACTGTAACAGCTTCGGGATTATAACCTGTCTCTAAACTTTGGTAATCTGGATGGACCACCAAGGAAGATTCTCCTTCTTCTGGTGAACCTACTCTACTGCCACTAGGAAGAGTTACAAGGACCTTTAAACCTTCTAAATGACTGGACTTGTCTTGAGGAGGTTCACCCCTAAGTCTACGGGATCTTCTCAACAATTCGGCCACAGAAACAACTTCAGGAGACTGGCCCCGCAATCTACGGGACTGTCTCGGTAATTCCGCCACAGCTAAAAGCTTTTAACTACTACACACGAAAACAAAATAAAATTTCAAATCAAACCACCTAAAGTCTCTAAAGAACCAAACAAATTTGAATCACACGCCTAAAGAATCTAGGGCGTCAAACCAAACACAAACAGTAGTCTTCCGGACCAAAAGCGCTAGTTGGTGATGAAGCCCAACCTCGCTGGATTCAGTACAGAAATGGCGGGTGGAACAGTTACCCCGGCAACCTGCTTAATGAATAGACTGGACCAAGTTCCTCCACTTTAACCGTCTCGAGTGAAGTGAACCCCCCAGAAAATCCAAGTGAGTATAACCGACGTCTGCTCCAGGTACAGTGGGACCTTCCCTCCACCGTCACCTCGGTAGAATCCTAAAGATAATGGCCACTAAGGTTACCAACCGCAACAAATGCACTTGGGGGAACAGTCTAAACTCCGACAGCACGCAAGGGCAGAGTAGCAAGCTTAATCCCCTTACCGGCTCCTTGACAATAATCCAAGGTTTACCGACAAGTGACCCCTGGCTCCTCGACAATGGTTAATCCGAGGTTTACCGTTTGTAATACGTACTGTCTGGCATCGTTCCCAACGAGGGGGGAATGATCCCCTCACTGGTTCGGACACGAGCTCGTGCTTCTCCTTTAAGAGGAGCTTTCCCAGAGTACAAGTGAGACAATCAGATTTATTCTATCACAAGATAAACTACTTGTTTGGTTTTGTTGTCTTGGAGAGTTAATTACTCACCTACTCCAAGACACTAGCCTGATCTAAATTGGTGCTTCAGAGCCCTAGTAAATAAAAGTTACTATTTCAATTTTACTTTAAGCGTTACTTTTATGGTTGTTCTTTAAAGTCACAAGGTAGTGGAAGTGAAACCAATGGTGTGTAGACTCGACTCCAACCACTACAAAGATGCACCTAAGATGATTTACGCTACTTTCCTTTTTCAATGAAATTCTTAACTAAGAGAGTTGAGAGAATGCAAATTTTAGAGAAAACAACTTCCTTAGAAAAGACAATCAAAGAAACAATTCTCTTTTTCTTTTCAAGCACACAAACATGACCACTCTTTACTTGCACGAAAAACTCTTTTTCTTTCAAACTTTCAAAGCTACTTGAAACAAGACTTTTAAAGAAGATGTTTTTGTATTTTTCTTTTAATAAAGCAAATAAATCTAATTTAACAAAAATCAATCTCAACAACTATTAAAATCTACGAAAATTCACTCACAAGCAAACTAAAAGGTAAATTTACTCTAAGCAAACTTAACGAGGCCAAAACCTACAAGGATGTTTCTAGGTTGTTTTACTTGACCAAAATCAAATCAAGGACCAGCTATTGCAGAATCAAGAGCTGATCAAAACAAAACTCAAATCTTTTTGTTCTTTTTGTAAAATGGAATTCAAGACTTAATCAACAAGCACTTTGAAATTTGACCAAAGAGACAACTCAACAGGTTGGTTGCTCACACGGGTAGACTTACGACAGATCCGACTCTTAAGAAGGTTGACCAAACCAGAGAGATCTAAGGCTTGACAACTTCCACCATTAAAGTCACTACAGGATCTACTCAAAAAATCAAACCCTAGGCTTAAATTTCAATGAAATCCACTAAAACACTTAATGCTATGAAAACAAGTTCAGGTGAAGATTCTTGGCAAGGGACTAATGAATCTGGGCAGAAAAAACTAAGAAACAACAAAATCTAAGAGTCAAAAAGCAAAAAATGGAGTTTTCTCAAATTTTAGCAGGGGGACGCAGGCAACCCGTTAGCACAGGTGCGGGCCCGCTCTGTGCACACAGCAAAAGTGCGTCCAGGGACGCACTGTGCAGCACTCAGAGGGTGCGTCCTACTGAAAAACTCAAGAAAATGCAAAATAAAACTAATCCTAAGCTAACCCACCCAGAGACAGAATCACAGAGCCAAAACCAGAAAAATAAACCAATTTTCTCAAAGCAAAGTTCATACAAAAGAAAAGACTCTTCTCATCAATGGTTTCCCCAGTGGAGTCGCCAATTTGTCACACGGAATCAGTCAAAAGTGCGGACACAACCGACCTTCCTAGAAGTCTAAGACATTCTAATGACAAACAAAACAAACTGGAGCTATCCTTCTCTAAACATGCATTATGATATGAGAAATCAAGTGTTTCGTTCTTACCTTTGTCCAAACGCTGTTGTAGAAGTCCAAGCTTTGTTGATTTGGATGAGCTCCTCCTTTTCTCCAAAACCTGCAATCACCAACAGTCAAACAATTAAATAGCACCTGATTATAACATAAAACAAAGCATATTCAACATATAGACCAAGGAGTACATGAAATAACCCATAAACAACAAGTTATTGAGAAGAATGGACCAATTTGCATTAAAGGTAATCAAAAGGAACCATTACAACCTGAGCCTTGGTGTTGTGCAAGCTCCTTCCAGGGTCCACAAGAGTCTTCCTCTACTTTGACAAAGCTCACCCACTTCCAAATAGAACAAGCAAAGATGGCAATCTCTCCTCACAAGCTTCTAAATGGGAGTCCTAATTCCTGCAGCATTTACCCTTAGAAAATGTATAGCTTCAACCTCTCCTCCTTCTGGCCCAATGCCTGTATTTATAGTACTCAAGAGGAGGTTAATCAGGTCCACCATCAATGGGATAGTCCCCTCTTTGGATGGGATCACTCCCTTTTTGATGGGATAAGTTCCTCTTTGATAGGAGTGCATGAACCATCTGGAGGCGCCCAATACACGTCGAACAACCTTCTAGAATGCTCTAGAAATGACCACAAGTAACTTTTTAAAGATGAAACTTGCGCATTCTAACTTTTACAGGGGGATGCACCTGTCCCTTTACATACAGAGCGTCTTTGGACGCAGCTTTTGTGAACATTGGGAGCGTCCCCGCAGGTAAGTTTGAGAGAACCTGCGTCCCCAGAGATAAATACATTTATACAAGACTTTCTCTCTTTTTTGGAGTTTGACATGGAGAGCAGAGGCATAAGACTTGCCTAAGAGGGTAGCATGACTGTTGATTGAGCCATACTAACTGTAAATAGTCATGGTGACATTTTTTAGTGTAACACCCTCAGAGGTCATAATATCTGGAACCTCTGTTATAGATTTCATCCCCCTATTTATAAGAAGAGGGGGAGAGCTTTGAGTTACAATCAAAATATTTGAGCCCAAGCCCTAGATGTCATGCTAGACTAGTTGTCTCAGCTCTGTAAGGCTCTGCTACCACCTACCTAAATATTACAACAAGGACTGAATCCCTTTCTTGAAAAAAAAATGCAAAAATAAATGCACAGAGAAATAAAATTGAGAGAGGAAAGAGGAGGTATTCCCTTGCTGCTTCAGTGGAGGCCTTGGATAGAGGCATGTCCCTGCTATTATTAGGATCTTTTCCACTGCTTGATGTAGTTCACTACTGCCCGGTCGGCTTCTGTCAATTCTCCTTTAAATGCTTGAGTGACCTGTTCAGTGGATTAGGGAGTGGAGTGGGAAAGGCATGTGCCCGAGTGGTCCTTTGTTGCATGAGGAAGTAGAGCACCATGTCATGCCATTAAAACTTCCTGAATCCTCCCCATAATGATTTGTAGTCATTCCATGTCTTATTTCATATCACCACTATTGATCCATCAACCCATTTAAATCTTTGTACAGTGTTATCGATGTACCATGCCGCGGGCCTTTAAATTATTTAAAACAGATGAACAGGTGGGCATTTTCAATTAACTCTTAGGCCCCCTTTATTTATAACCCCTTTTATGAATTTCCTTATATGACCGGGGATGGAACCAAAGGCCCATGTGTTTGGCGCTAAATCTCTCAATAACTGCGTGGGGGGGGGGGATTTTTCTTTATATCGCAGAAGTCCCACATTGGCTGATTTCTTGGACCTGAAATATATGTAAATCCAAGCTCATTATATATTACATCTAGGGCCTTTCCTTATCACAATCACAATCACCGATAAGCCTGAAAGCGAGAACTGTCGATCACTGATAAACCTGCTGACGTCATCACTGCCATGTGTCACCCTGTGAGTGGTGACACGTGTCACCTGGAAATGGCCCCATAAGATCCCTGAAAATGCTGAAACTAAGTGACACATGTCCACCCACCATGTCATCATCTTTACTTCCATGTGTCCTCCATACTACCACGTCAATCCTGAGGACCAATCATATGTCGCCACGTGCCCCCTAGAGGAGAGAGAGAAAAAGGCCTGCTTGACCCTGTTTTCGCAGACATTTCCTTTGTAAATGATTTTTCGACCTCCCCGACAACTTTGTACTAAATCACAATATCAATGGTTTACCATGTTTTGGAGCTGTGACCCCCACTGAGAATAGCTGATAACTGTAGTTTTGTGCTCCAAGGATCCTACCGATGGCCAATATGTGATATATGTTATGCCCGGACCCACCGACTATCGATATGCGATATCGGTGATCAACAAATCACTATTTTTCATTCTGCATGTGTTCCTTGCTTGCCAGAAAGCCTGATTCGCGATTGTGATAAGCCTTCCAGGTCCCGATTACGATTTACCTCAACACTTAGTCATTTTCTTTATTTGTTAGGCTTTTCCAAGGTAAACTTCAAAATGCCTTAACTTCTACTCCATGAATACATTTTTGGACTTCCATATACCATTGAAAACCTCTTCTCGAGAAATATGCAATGGAGAGGGACCGATTAAGCTATGCTAGCTTATGTGGCTCAAAAACTAGCATCAAACATCACTACTTTTGTGTACTTGAGGCAATTGAAGACTGATAAATTAGTGAGTGACAACACTATCCATGACAAACATTTCGTTGAGCATGTCACAAATATGCATTCTACAAGTTTAAGAAAAATATGTGAGCATAGGGGACTCATACTTATCTAAGAATAATTAATAAGCATTGGTTCCTCATCGCAATAACTACATTACCATCTATTAAGTCACATATTCATTGTACATTCAATGATTAACCAAAACATGATGAGAGCCACACATTTTCACTGTCATAAAACTCAGTCATAATCAACATATAACAACAAAAATATCAAGGATATAAAAACCATATAAGCCACATACAAACCAATATATTTACCCATAAGATACCAAGGAGAAAGAGAGTTGTAATTGATGATTTCATAGGTCAATCGTGTATGGGACTTCCATGAACCACCCGACTGTACACTAGGTTGAACCAAATCTTTCTTTTAGCCAGTCACCCCTGTGCCATATTATGAGCATGAATGTGGGATCTCATACAAAAAATCAATCAAAACCATCCATGGCTTCCAGAGGCCAAACAACCTCAACCCTCAACCAGTGATTCCACCTCACGGTTAGACATCAGTAACCATCACTAGATTGGTCTCTACCTAAGTTGTCCATGGGTCTAGAGCATTTGTTCTAACCAAGGCTACAGGACTAGTATAGCAACCCATGGATGTTGTCGGGCTCTAGAGCATTTGTCCAACCAAGGATCCAGGACTAGTAACTCAACCCACCAAGGGTTGCAAAGTGTTTTTCCAACCAAGGCGCCTTAATTAGTAACTCAACAAAAGTTGTTACAGGGATCCATATCATTTGGCCAACCAAGGCTCCAAGAACTAATAAATCAACCCACAACTAAAGGAACATGAGAACTAACTAGAAAACAAAAGGAAATGAACCCACAACACCATGGATATCTAGGAAATAGAAAGGCTCGACAAATCCACTATCAATCCAAGTAATTCTCCATACTAATGACAGATCATAACCAATAAACCACATGAATATGCCATGCATTCCAAAACTAGTGAGGAAAACATACATGCAACTCAGTACCTGCAAGGAAAACTTTCTGTAGCGGTTGATCCCAATGTCCTCTTGCACTTTCCCACTCTTCCTTTACCTTCTTTCTCCAAAACTCCAAGTAGGCCACACTCCTCTAAGAGTGATCCAAGAGAAGTTGTAAGTGTCCAAGAGTACGAGAGAGAGAATAGAGAGAGATCTCCAAAAATGAACCGACAAAAGGTTACAAACTAATCCTAAGAATCATTTTTATCATTAAGGCTTCTATTTTCTTCATTTTCCATTATTTTCCTTCATTTTCTTGCTCTTATATAACTTGTGACCTTTCACCTTCCTTTCCTCCTAATTTCAATTATTTTCATAAATAAAATGCCAATAAATGCCTCATGTCTTTCCAAAGCCATTGCCATTTCCTTTTCCAATTTCCTTAGTCATTAATTAACCACAAGTGATCCCCATCACTATGTTTTTTCCCAACATTCATCTTGGAATACATTGCCCATGACTGTGGTTAATATTTTTCCTTTATTAAATTTTTACATGGATTTTTGATGAGGGCTATTACATAACCCTCCCCCTTGGGGGAACACTATCCTCGGTGTTTAACACCACCTACAAACACAAGACTATTGTAAACAAAATATACTACCCATGGAGCTTTATAACTTATCTCGATGTAATATTTATAATGATCAACCTACTGAGAAGAAAACCAACATGACAACATGACAAATATAACATCATAATGGCATGAAACCCATACCGCTTATTGAAGATTTATAACATAGCTCATGGTGGTATTTACATCCATATATATATGTACATATACCAAAACACCATACCAAAACATATACAAAAGACATATACCAAAACATTTGCTCAACCAGCAAATAAAGACATAGCCTGCATCTGATCCTCCATCTACCATGTAGCTTCATTGGGCCCAAAGTGCTTCCACTACACTTTAACTTGCTTGATTGCTTGGTTCTAGAGAATGAGCATATTTCTCTACAAAATGCACTAAGGTTCTGGATGGAATTCTCCTTCTAGACCCACCTACAAAATAGACCAGTGAATCACATAATCAACATATTTAACTTACTTTTTAGGAAATTACACATAGAAAACATCATGGACTTTCACTGTCGGAGGTAATGCAAGTTGATAGACTGCTAGCCCAATTCTCTCAAGAATCTTGAAAGGTCCACAAAACCAAGGTGCCATCTTGGCACACGATCCAATCCGCAAGGAGCTCTTCTTCAGTTTGATGTGCAAATACACTTGATCCCTAACCTGAAACTCCTTAAACAACCTATCTTGATCTACATAGATCTTCTACCTATCTTGTGATGCTTTCAAATTCTTCTTGATTACCTACATTTCATGTTCCATTTCCGCCAACATGTCCGGTCCAATCAACACCATGTTAATTGGATCACTCCAACTAATAATAGTATTACAACTCTACCCATAGAGTGCCTCAAACATACTCATCCTCAAATATTATACTCATTGTTGTAAGTGAACTCAACTAGTGGAAGATATTCTTCCCACTTTCGTTGCTGATGGATCACATAGATCCTCAACATGTCCTGCAATATCTTGTTGACCCTCTCTATCTATCCATCCTTCTGTGGATGATAATTTGTACTGAAGGCCAATTGTATACCTAATCCTGCAAACAAATCCTAATAGTTGGAAGTGAACTTCACATCCTTGTCTGAAAAAATATTCTGTGTAACACCATGCAATCTCACCACATTTATGATGAAGACCTATGCTACATCATTCGATGATTATGTAGACTTCACTAGAATGAAATGCACAACCTTTGTCAACTTGTCCACCACAATGATGATGGAATCATGTTGTCTAGATGTCCTTGGTAAACCTACATTAAATTCCATGGAAATGGTCTCCCTGTTCCACTTTAGAATCAGAATCATCTGTAGTAGTCCATCTAGATGTTTACACTCTACCTTTACCTACTAACAATCCAAGCACCTAGCCATGAAATCTACCACATCTCTCTTCAAATTCTGCCAATAGTAAAACTTCTTCATTGTTGTCAGTGTGTTTTGATAGCATGGGTGACCCAAATATGGTTTTGCATGAAATTCCCTCAAGATCACCTTCTTTATTTCACTGCTATCTATCACATATATCTTGTCTCTATACCTTACCAATCCATCTGCTATGAGACAATAGTCCATGTCTTGTGTACCTGTACCTGCACCTATACCTGAACTCTATTATAATCTGTGTGTAAGCTCCATATACCTAGCATCCTACTGACCTTCCTACAAGATCCTATATTTTAGATATCACTGATAGGATCTCATAACTACTATATGATTCATTTGTACCTGCCTACTAAGATAATCTGCAACCATGTTCTCTTTATCTTTAATATACTTGATCTAAAAGTCAAACTCACTAATTGTGGCCAACCATCTAGCTTTCTTGGCATCCAGATTCGGTTAGTAAAATAGATACTGCAATCCACTATGATCACTGTCAATAAAAATCCTAATCCAAGGAGATAGTGCCTCCACATCTTCAATGCAAGAATTATCACTGCTAACTCAAGATCTTATGTCAGATAGTTCTACTCATTCTCATTTAGTTTTTGTGACTCATAGGAAACTACTTGTCCTTCCCGCATAAGGACTCCACCAAACCCTCTCTTGCAAGCATCTATATTTACCACAAACTCTTTTTTTGGATCTGTGATCCCTAACACTGGAGCATGTGTCAACAACTGCTTTAACTACTCAAAACTGGCTACACATTCCTCTATTCATTCAAACCTATTTCCTTTCCTTTGCAATGATGTGATAATATAATTAATTTGGGAGAAGTTCCTAATGAACCTCCTATAATAACCTGCTAACCCCATGAAGGACCTTACCTCATTCAGATTCCTAAGAGCTACCCACTCGATGATAGCTCTTACTTTTTCTAGATACACTATTATGCCTTCCTTGGAAACCACATATCCCAAGTAATGTACCTCAGTCTAAAAGAAATTTCACGTGTTGATCTTAGCATACAACTGATGCTCCCTTGTGAATGCCATATTCTTTAATGAATACTTGATGATATCAGGATCTCAGATAAATCTTCAAGAACACTACTTCTCCCTTCAATAGATCGAACAAATAATGAATCATTAGCAACAAATACCTGTTCTTGATGGTTACTTTGTTCAACTGCCTGTAATAAATTCAAAAACTAAGAGTACCATCCTTCTTCTTCACAAACAATACCGGTGCACCCCATGGTGATACGCTTGGCCTAATGTATCCCTTGTCAAGAATTTCCTTCATTTACAACTTCAACTCTACCAAATTTGGTGTGCTCATTTGGTAAGGTGCCTTAGACACTGGTGCTACCCCTGGTACCAACTCAATATAAAAGTCTACTTCACTGTGAGGAGGCAACTCTAAAATCTCTACGGGAAATACATCCTGAAATTGCTATAGAAATAGGTACCAAGTCAAAACCTATGCATCCTCAACTTCCTTACCTTTTTCACTAGAATTATGCAGAGGAAATAACACACACCCTTTCTTGTGACTATGCTTGGCATGCATAGTTGTCACAATTCTCACTGATGTTGCTTTCTTCTTACCCTGCAAGACTCTTTGTTCCCCATTGTCATCCATACACTCAATAGCTTTGTCATAAAAATCCACCTTGGTCCTATGAAGATACAACCAGTCCATACCCAACAACATACGATATGATCCCAATAGTAATACATTCAAATGAACTAAGGTAGGAATACCATTCAAATTAAATGCACAACCTCTTACCCAATTATGAACTCGCTTCTTTGTACTTGTAAGCAACTAAACTAATCAAGACTCTGCATGTACTTATTTATTCAAACAAAACTTATCATCTAGGTCAAGATTAACATAACTATAATTAGATCCAAGGTCAATCAAAATAAAAACAACCTAATCACAAAGCTTATAGTCCATCTTGATAATAGTCACCTGGTGATTTTCCTTCCTCTTATCTATTACTGCATAGATCCTAGGAATATCTATCCAACATCTCCCATTGTCTGTGCCTCTTGAGCACTGTAGATATGTGATATATCATCCTGATGTTGTGGAAAATCTCTCCTATGATTCTCTCCTCCACAAGTCCAACACCACATCGGCTCCCTATTTTCACTCTTATTTTTATCCTCAAACCGAAGTCCCTATTGGCTGTCAAATGTATTGAACTTCTTGTTGGAAATAATACTGAGAGGAGGGGTGAATCAGTATTAGAAAATCAATAAATTTTCATTTCATAATCAAATTCATATACACTACTTCAGTTTCGGGAACCCGCGTGTACATGCAACTATGTTTAATGCAACTAGTGTATATCTAGTAAACTTATGATTCAGTTAATTCATCATATGTTGATCTTTAATCAGTGCATTAGAACTTAATTAACCATATAAACAGTAACCAGGCGCAGTAAAAACATAACAAATTATCATACATAAGAAACGCACATGAACACCATGATATAAGGTGGAAACCCAATGCGGGACAAAAAACACCTGCTGCCATCTTCCTTTAATATAAGAAAAACCTATTTACAATCTTGTACTAGCGCAGACTCATACCAGTACGCAGGCACCCACCTACAGAAGGCTACAACCTTCTCTCATTCTCTAGCTACTACTGCAAGGGAGCTACAACTTCCTGGCTCTTGTACTAGCCGATATATTTACTAGTATGTAGGCGATGACCTACAGAAGGCTACAACCCTCTCTCATTTTCTAGCTTCTACTAGAAGGGAGCTCCAACCCCCTAGCTCTTGTACTGGCCGATATGTTTACCAGTACGTAGGTGTTAAGGGATAAATTCCCCTAGGGTCTTGGGTTGATACCCTAGCAGATCAGAGTTTATTTATAGAGAGAAACACACATTCCATACAGCCATGATGTTAATATAAACAAACTATACGAAAAAGGGGTGCACCTGAGGGTCCTTCGTTTGAGACGATCCAGTCAGGGTCCAAACCCTCTTGGAGTTCCTTTTAGTCCTTCAACCTACAAAAAAAACAATTCTAGAAAGTACAACAGTATATTGACCAAGCATCATAAAGAAATCATCTTCATAACATAAGGAAGGGTAGTTAGTTATACAATTAAAAGCAACCATTCACATATGAATTATAACATTGACATCATGAACATGAAAAAGATTTATATCAAGAACAAGACAAGTGTTTCTTTTATTATAAATAACTAAAGTACAGAAAGGAATGATTTCACCTGATTTTTCCTTTCACAGGCTCCAAGCAGAATCGTCCTTCGGATTTGTCCAGTCTCAAGCCTTCAACAAACTCCTTCCATGACTTACTCCATGATCTCTCAAGTAGAAAGACTTCATCACACAAGGAAACAAGGGTTTCTTGTAAATGGGAGAAGTGCTGGAAGCACAAGGATCTTCAGACTTGGTTAGGGAAAATCTCAGCAGAGTGATCTTTCTCTCTATTCTCTCCTCCCTTAGGCCTTCCCATTGAAGCCTTTTTGTACTTCTCCCAAAGTAGTTTTTTAGTTGGGAATTCATTGGGAATAGTTGGGCCACAAGCACTAATAGGTGATTAGCAGGTAAAAATCGTGATCTCCACCCGAAATTAAGGAGATTTAATTTTTTTAAGTGTTTTAAGGCATATACGCGGGTTAGGTATACACAGACATGCGTACATATTTGGACCAGGGCTGGAAGGAGGGGTTGCCCTAGGCCATGAGTGCAGCATCAAAAACATCAAGAGTGAGGTTTGGAGCTATAACAGATGCCCCATAATATATGAGGTTAGAAGGGGTACATGATGGCTGAAATGTATTAAGCAAGTTCATGGAAAGGAAATCTGCCAAAAACTGAGAAGGACTTCACCAGATTTCAGCCTGCCAAGCCACCAAAGGAGATCAGAAAGAAACACTGTCTGAGGCAGGCATACCCATGCTCAGAGAAAGTAAAGCATGTCCACATATCAAGTACAAGTGGATCCACTAAGTATATAAGTATAAAGAACTGGAAAATACATAATGGATCATCTGATCACGATCGAACAAGTACATGTCTAAATATCACATATAAGAACGTCAATGATGTTTAAGAATAAACCGGATCACTGATATCAAAGACTAATCACAAAAGGTACCAAATGGACATGATGGAGTAGGATGGTACTACACTACAAACTCAGGTGCCAACATATAGAATGTCGCCATGAATGACTGCAACATATAAGGTAGAGTGGTATCAACTAGCAGCAACAGGAACAACTATCAAGTGACCCAATGAATGCTAATGCAACCTGAGGTCTTCACCAACTGCCATGGTACATTTATACACTATGGGAATAAATGATCTAGAGTCGACCATGTGAGAAGTCATTTGATTGTCGGTCATTGATGTATACCGTTAACAAACACGAGACTACTCATTGATAATGATAATGAGCATCAAGGTACCCAGTACAATCTAACAAGTGTGAATAGATGAGATGGAGTCGAACACCTATAAGAATCTATTAATCAGGAGACAATGATGGTTTCCCATTGTCGATAGCGAAGGATCTACCACTAATGACTGCAATCCCCAAGGTATTGCCAAATGGACTCTAGATCTTTGCCCCAAAGAAATGAGTCGTAGTAGATGGGGAAAGATCCTCTAGAAGGAAGGCATTCAGGCATCCTTCATCAATCTAGCGCGAGTGTAACCCGTAGGCCAATAATGTGGAAGGAATCGGATGAAAAAATATGTAGTAACCCAACCAAAGCATGTTTTTGGCATACAAAAGATGTGGCTAGCACGCAACATAATCCCTTTGAACCAACCAATAACGAAAGCTGAGACAGAAGCAAGGTATCCACCAATAGGGTCAAATGGAAACTAGGGTACTGCATGAATCCCAATGTGTGATAATGTAAGCTGATGTCGAACACAAGGGAAACCACTCAATCAAAGACCCATGATACTAATTGATGCTGAGCACAAGGTGACCTATCAATAATGAAAATAGGGCCAGGGTGTAGCTCTAGGCCTGTCCTCAGAGCAAGATGTCGTTGTCGATAAGGACAAGACTTGCCAGCAAGAAGTCGATGGGGACCTTCTCAAACCGGCACGAGTAAAGGACCAATATAGCTGATGTGATGATAGACATGATACTGACAACCAGGGATGCTTGACTAAAAAATAAGTCAAGAGACACCATAGAGAGGCCGACTCAGGCTAACTTCCCTTGAACAAAAGCACGACTCAATGTGACTATGTGGTAGCATATGATGACTCTGTATAAGTTCGTCATGCAGGAGGCATGAATGAACCCTCCATATGATTGGAAGAGATAACCAATCGGGGGAGGACTGACTCAATAACAAGGTTAAGGCATGCCTAGGTCAAACTAAATCCCACCCAAATGGAGGAGACTTTGCTTTGAGTGCTTTGTTCAAGGGCAACATGATTGACTCTAGCTGCCAATGATAAGTGGAAATATTGTCCCGTTCCTACTATTTTTTTGGGAATATATAATTTTTTTTATTTTTCTTTAAGCTGGAAAAAGAATAAAATAATGCTATAGTACAGTGGAAAGAACGAGTGTCAGTGAAACAGATGATCTAGTTCCTGGGATTGGAACGTTCCTATGCTCGATACAGGGAGGTGAAAACTGGTCAAAGACACTCAAAGCTGTGTTCCTTCCATGGATCAAGGTGTGTCAAGTTGTAGAAGGAAAGGGCATGCAATTTTGATTTCGCAGTAGTCATGGTCAAAATTTGGCTTAAACACGAGTCCAAGTGAAGCTGGCTTAAGGCCAAAAGGGTGCAAATGGTCAAAATGAAATGCAGTAGTACAACTCAACACAAAGGATCCTCTAGGGTATAAGGCCAGAACGAAGCAAAGAAGCAAAGAGGAACGAGTCTTCATCGCATAAGTCATGGCGAGACTACATAGGGCTCCCGAGCCTACTCAGATCGGCACAGCATGGGCAACAAATGTCAGTGAGGTGCTAAATACGATGCCCATGAAAAGGATGGCTCTACCATCGTGTCATGATTAAAAAAAATCGGCGAGTGAAAGTGGTTAACGAACCATAACATGATGGGATCAACCCTATGGCAAGTGTATCGAAAAATAAAGGCTAGTGTGCATAATGCAATGGAAAAATGGCTTCCCTAACCTATATGCCAATGAGAAAACAATACCTGCCATGACGGGTTAGTAGTCATTGAACCGAATTGAAACTATCGAAAAACGTCCAAGATGTCCTGAAAATCAAACCATTCTCGACATTCCAAGCTCCCAAGTTAAAAGTTACATGAGACCAAAAAAAATCAATTTTGAAAACATTTAGCATTTTCAAAGCCTATAAAATAGTTTTTGGACTCACCATTTTCACCATTTGAGTTTGAGAGCAGAGGAGTGGAGCAAAAGAAGCAAACTTTTCCATATGCCAAATTCAACCATTCAGATCCTTCCAAAATCACTAGGTAACCTTTATACTTGTCTTGCATTCAATTGTGACTAGTTTTAGAATTTTTAATTTAAGTTTTACCGTTGAATTTTTTGTCAAAAATTTCACCACGGCGTATACATGGGTTGGATATATGAAACCTGCGTACACGCGGGCCCTACACGTGACTATGTGTAAATGGACCCGCGTATACGCCGCGAACATTTCAAACAAAAAAACTAACGGTCTAAAATCATTTTTTCTTCAGGATGCCAGTCACTTGGTGAGAAAGAGAGCATACCTCAGTGGATGATGAGGTTATGAATGATCCCAATGCTTTGGATGCCTTACGGGGATGTGGTTTGCTAAAATTCTTCAAAATGCCAAATATGAAAGCAAACACATGCCTTCTTGAGATGCTCATTCACTACTGGAGAATCAAGTATGGTTCATTTATGATTGACTAGATGCCACTCAGGATAGAGGTGGAAGACATTTATTTCATCACAGGCCTTTCCCGAAGGGGAGAGGTAGTACATTCGAGGGGCAGGACATGAGGCAGTCTCTCGATCGAGGACTACGTACATATATATTGCCCGAACATCCAGAGAAGATTGGAAGTCAAATTCAAATCAAACATGTGGAAAGTCTATTGCTGAGGATAATGTTGTTCACTATAGCTAGAGTGAACGTATCAACTTCTCTGCACCAGGCATCATGGCCAGCCATGAGCTTGGTGGTAGATTGTCTCACCACCATATTTGATTGGTGTACTCCTCTTCTAGATAGCCTGAAAAGCTAGCTTACTTCCATCAGGAGAGGGCAGACCAAAAACTTCGGATATGGGACTATTTTGTGTTGTTTCTTTTTTGAGAGGGTCCCTGCACTTCGACCTAGAGTACCGGTTTCAATCAGCACCCCACGAGATCCACGAATGGGCAGGTGGGCTGACTTGATGAAACATCTAGGAGGTGGGGACATCCTACGGACTGCCTTTGATGATGAATTCTTCTCCTAGTGGGAGCAGCAGATCATTGCCATAGATGACTACCCTTATGCTGGGTTGGATTTCTGAGGGGATCCCGATCTAGTATTACCACCGACCGCAGCATGGGGCGACATAGGTAAGTGTTTTTATTTTTTATGATTTTTTTGAATTAATGAATTTTGAAAAATATTTTTGAGAGGATTCAAATAATTAATATGATGATCATGTTCCAGATATTGGGCCGGTATGACCAGATGAGTTCCCATAGCACAAACGTCGTGGCCGAGGGGCCGAAGAGGCAGCTGCAGACAGAGAGCGACTACTACACACAGTTCAACGACACTGGGTGAGACTCACTCACGGAGTACCGATGGCGACCGTAGAGGATCTTCCTGTAGATATGCAACGTCATGTGGTTGGCATGCCACGTTGTCATGCGGAAAGATTCGATAGTGCAGACACAACCGACCTCCCTAGAAGCAAAAGCTTTCTAGTGACAAACAAGACAAATAAACACTACCTTTCTCTAAACATGCATTGAGAACACAAGTAATCAGGAGATCTTAACATACCTTTAGTCCAACGCTTTGTAGTAGTCCAGCCTCGCCGATCCGGATGAGCTCCTCCTTCTCTTCGAAACTTTCATTCACTAACAAGCCAAAAGATTAAATAGCACCTGATAAACTCATAAAACAATACATATCCAACATATAGACCAAGGAGTATATGAAACAAATCATGAATAACAATCTGTTGAGAAGAATGAGTTCATTTGTATTAAGAGGAAACAAAAGGAACCATTACAACCTGAGCCTTGGTGTTGTGCAAGTCCCTCCTAGGGTCCAGCAAGAGTTTTCCTTTACTTTGATCAGCTCACCCACTCTCAAATAAGGCTAGGAAAGGATGGGAATCTCTCCTCTCAAGCTTTACAAGGGAGTCCTAATTCCAGCAGCATCTACCCTTAGGAATGTTCAGCTTTCAACCTCCCCTCCCTTTGGCCCAATGCCTGTATTTATAGTGCTCTAGAGGAAGTTGTTCAGGTCCACCATCAATGGGATAAACCCCTATTTGGATGGGATAGCTCCCCTCTTGATGGGATAAGTTCCTCTTTGGTAGGGATACATGAAGCATCTGGAGGCGCTTCATACACGTCAAACAAGCTTCTAGAATGCTCTAGAAATGACCACAAGTAACTTTTTGGGAGTGAAACTTGCGCCTTTTGACCTTTACAGGAGTACGCACCCATTGCTTTATAGACAGAGCGTACAAGTACGCAGGTATTGTGAACTTGGGGTGCGTACACACAAGTAAGGCTAAGGGAAACTGCGTACCCAGAGATATATAGATTTTTAATGACTTTCTCTCTTTCTTGGAGTTTGACATGGAGAGCAGAGGTATGAGGCTTGCCAAGGAGGATAGTATGACAGTTGATGAAGCCATACTAACTGCAAATAGTCATGGTGACAAATTTTAGTGTAACAGATTTCCCCCTAAAGTGCGAAGCCTGTAGTAGATTAGGGTTTCATATCATCTAGGAAGCGTGAAGTACTTTATCATTTCAAGGATTATCTTGTGGAGAGCCCAGTCGGAACCTGCAAGTATTCAACACAAAATACATATATATGATCATATCATCGCTGAGGTAGGCATTCCCATACTCAGATTGAAAACTTTAACTAATTGACTATCTACTGCTCTGATACAAGAATGATTCTGCAGTACATCATAATCATAGACTTTTGTAGACACAGTATGGACACAACCATCTGTTTATAGTTAGTCTACTGTATAATGAATACAAAACTCCTTGCAGCCTGGATGGTTGAAGCTAGATCCAGGGTCTTCATTTCTACTTCCCGAACAGGTACAATTCTATCCATGCGAATAAATGAGTTGATGTCGAACATGGTAGAAACCACTTGATTACCAGTCAATGATGTAAACTGTTAACAAGCGTGAGAGAAACCACCAGTGATGTCTGTGGAGCGATAAAAAGGTGTCTTGTGAACTCCTAATTACCTCACATTAATTATCAACCCAGGGACGACTTTTTATTTCAAGAGTGTACTCTGTCTGAGGCGGCTATTTTCTTAAGAGTAATGTTTCGCGGTATAGTGCTTAAAACCCAAAAGTAAATGAATGCTTGAAACGAAATCTAATTGAAACAGCAAGAAACTAAATTGTCTTAAACTAAATCATTCATTCAAACAACCATCAATCGAGGATATAGTAGCAATAACTCATTCCTCTAGAAATTGATGAAGGAAAAGGAATTAGAGTATGGATCATGGATCTGGGAGCATAATAGCGTCTGCTGTGTCTCACGACAGCCTTGATCCTCCTCCCACACTAAAACAGTAAATGCAAGTAAATGGAATGGAAATTAGAGCATGGGCTAAAGATCTGGGAGCTAAGCAGTGACTTGCTGACTCACTACAGCTTTAGACCTTCTCTCACACCAAAGCAATAAAGGCAAGTAAACAAATCAGCAGAAAGTAAAACGGAATGGCGAAATGGAAATGGGACAGCAATAAATGATGCAGCAGTAAAATGGAATAGCAATAATCAAATGGAACAACAGCAATCAAATGGAACCGCAAACTCAAATGGAACAGCAAACTCTGATGTATGTACGCGTTCTATACTATTGTAGCAATCCGAGAGTAATGTATGATGTGACTATGTTTCTGAACAAAGTGATATTATCTTCAAGCCTCACAAATACTTATTTTATATGAATCCAATAATGATAACATTCATACCAATATCTTGCTGTAGAAATGGATGCAATTCGAATAGATTCAGTTTGTGTAATACAGAGACGTGAATTAAAGAACTTATTTAGATTCAGATATTAATTAAGAAGCATAGTCTATCATATAAAAGATATATCGGATTACTGAAACAAGAGAAATAAGCAAACCACACAAATCACCGTATGATACAAAGGCAAGTGTCCTCCGGAGCCGGGCCCTTAGCTGCCGATGGTACACCGCCTTAGATTACTCCAGACGCAGAGACGGAATGAACACCAAGTCTCTTATATTAATTGCATCCACAAAAGTATACAGAATCAGATCTCAACAAGACTCAGCGATCAAAGTTTATTCCGAAAGTGTAAAATTACAAAAACAATCTTTTTTTTCTCTGATCTTTGGTTTCATTTAAATAGAGAAAGATCAGAGCATAGATAATTACAACATGATAAATTTGGGTTGATTCTAACCAGATGATCAACAAGAAAATATATTCCCTCTCATCTCTTCAACAAAAGCAAGACGAATTTGGGTTTACAGCTGAGATTTGGAGGGCGGCCGCAACTGCAAATCTGAGAAAATCGTGCTCAAAGAACCCTGCGTTTCTCCCTGTACAAGCCGAATTTGGGCAAACTGTTCTTTTTGAAGATAATTGGGCCCGTTCTGGACAAAACCCATGTTCCGGATTTTCCAAATTCGTCTTCATTTGCTCAGAATCTTAACCGTAAAACTGTCACTCCTTAAACCAGCGAATTTCTGAGTTGGCTGATTTAAAAATCAAATCTTCAATCTGGAAGTTACTTTGGAGGCTAAAAATGGTAAATAAGGTTACAACCAACTTATTAGAACTATCATTGGTAAAATAATTCATAATAATCAATTTATTAGAAATAAAGGAGAATAAATAATATTTATTCATGAGAGCATAAATAATTAATAAAATGGATTTAAATGATAAATTATAATAAATGGCATGATGAAGAATGGTAGAAATGGGTGAAATAAACGTTCACAAGCGACAATAATAATAGTATATTAACGACTCTACACACCCCCACACTCAATATATTGCATGTCCTCATGCAACGAAAACTGAATATATTGCATGTCCTCATGCAACCCAAAGACAAAAACCCATGTGTTAACCAAGCAAAAAAAAATATGTTCATCTCAGCTCATGAAATGGATAGAACAAATGAATTCTTCCTTAATTAATGAATATTCACTTTTGGTAATCTTGATGAAGGCATTGACATTCAATTATATGTATATATGAAGTTGCAACAAAATATGATATATGTAACAGCAAACTTCATGAACCATTTTCTCAAAAACTACAAACCAGCTTTTGTTGAAATTTGGCAAGTAAATTTATAATATATGAATGCCTTTATGATCCAAAAATCATATTGTTTTGATGCATGGATCATGAGATATAAACAAAATGGCTGTAGGTGAGAGTGCATGATTTCCGAAATTTTATGAACCATTATTTCTTGAAATTGTGTGGGTTTGTATTAATGATAGGTATGTGTTTTCCAAAAATTACAAGAATTGGGTTCATAGTTTTTAAAAAATATGTGGAAATCAAAAAATGAAATTGTATGCCTTAAATAAGGAAGAAAGTAGAAAATATCCATCATGCATAGCAATTCCTCCCCCTCTCTGAAAAATTAGCATGTCCTCATGCGATGCTAGAAAACAAATAGAGGTGGTTGCTACCAGCTGTTGAATTCTATGTTTGGTGTAAAACAACATGGAATAAGGGAGGTGGTGAGAGTGAATAAGAATAGCAATGGAGGATAAAGAATATGAATGACGTGGTGATAAGAAAGAAATGAATGAAAGGAACACTCCCCCATACTCGAAAATGATATGTTGCTGGAAAAGGGAAAGTGGTAAAGATGTGGAATGAAAGATGACAATTAATGTTCAAAATAGATTTTGATGAAATTCTCCTAAATTCATAATAAATTAGAAAACTATGCGATTTTACCTCAAGTTTTACCTCCAAAAAAATGTGGAATGACATATATGGACTGGCAGTTGTTGAAGCTGATGTAGATAGAGTTGGTGCTGAAAGTGATGCAAAAGGTGGAATCCAGAGAAGCACATCATGTCTGAAGAATTGTTCACGTTCGCGAGCCTCCACTGTGAAGTGCAATAGTGTGGTCATGCTACGAATAGAATTCTGCCCATACTTGTTGTTCTCCTGTAAACAAAGCACTATATTGCATACAATGTTCTTGAATCCATAGTGTTAGCTTTGAATAGCAACAGATAAAATGCATGCAAAATTTCAATGAGAAAAACTTATGTATACATGCAATACTAATATGTTGTCAAATCAACAAGATATGGCAAAGTGTAGTAATCATATCGCATGCAATTCCATAATGCATACATTCCCCCCCTCCAATTGGAAAATGGGTTCCATAACCATAAAGCATATGAAAGGGGTGGTGTTGATGGCAAGGCAATGGAATGAACAATATATCAGTAAGTGAAGCAGAGTACACTTATCAATGATAGGACGGTGAAATTTATGGTTATATTGAGAGCAAAGTGTGTAAATATAGTTATGAATAAGAGATAGGACGCTTTGGAGTGATGATAATTTATGCAAAACGAAAAAGGACAACAATATGCTAAAAAGATGCTTTGCTGACGGTATTCTAGCTGAAAATGATGTGATTGATCATAAAACAATTTCTCATGCATAAAGGTTCAAACAGGGAAAAAGTTAAGGAAATAACTTCTCTGATAAAAAGAAAATAAGAAAAGGGTATTATAATAATAATTGACGAAAAGATATAACTTCAATACCATCAGCAGAGCCGCTGCTGCCAGCAGGCGTCCATAGCCTCGGCAGGGTTGCTTTTTAACCCATATGAGCCAGGATCCTCAATTTATAAATGGAGAGTTTTAGTGTTGTTCTACAGAAGAGATCAGTGTGCTGGCGTGGTAACCAGATAACCACACTGCCATTCACTAGGAGGTAGCAAAAGTGATCAGGCCGGCTCGTGATGAGACCTCCTGTTCCAAGGATAATTTGGCTATCCAATGGATCATAACCCTGGTGTGGTGGCCATAATGGGAATGTCACTTTGTTACAGCCTTATGAACATGGTAGGCTGGCTCGTAATGAGACCCCCTATCCTCCATCTGCGAACAAAATTTTGTTATTATTACACATTTTTATGATAAAAAGAGGGAGGCTCAATACTCCTTAAGAGCAGGGGATGGCGGAAGAAGTTGAACATGTCAAAAAAAAATATACCCATAATCTCATTTATTACAGACAGAGAAGATTATAACCAGGGATGATGGAACCAGCATGGTATTAAGATGGTCAATCAATATCATGTTCAACAGAAAACAATGCAGTAAAGTGATATATAAATAATTGTGTCCCTTCTGAAAAGAATCTATCATCAAGGAGCTGTCCTGTTAAAGATCATAACTTGAATGATATTAACTTGCTTCAATAGAATCCATAATTCTTGTCCTCATAAAAGTAGTGTACTTCATGCCATGAAAGAGAATCAGGAAAATGTTGTTGAGATGAACTATGAATAATCCCACAAGAGAAAGGAAGGGTTGCTCTCAAAAATACTCTCAAAGTGTTGCTTTTTTTTTTGGAAGGAACAGCAAAAACACTCAAAAAGAAAGTGGTGTTCTGTGTAGGGAACAAAAAAGAAAATGCATACCAAAAAAATCAAAAATACACACAAAAACGCGAAACTGCTGTTCCTTTTGAAAAAGGAATAGCAAAAACACGCACTGCTGTTCCTTTTGAAAAAAGGAACAGCAAAAACTCAAACTGCTGTTCCTTTTGAAAAAGGAACAGCAAAAACACACACTGTTGTTCCTTTTGAAAAAAAGGAACAGCAAAAACTCAAACTGCTGTTCCTTTTTCAAAAGGAACAACAGTTTGAATTTTTGCTGTTCCTTTTTTTCAAAAGGAACAACAGTGCGTGTTTATGCTGTTCCTTTTTCAAAAGGAACAACGGTTTGAGTTTTTGTTGTTCCTTTTGAAAAAGGAACAGCAAAAACACGCACTGCTGTTCCTTTTGAAAAAAAGGAACAGCAAAAACTCAAACCGCTGTTCCTTTTGAAAAAGGAACAGCATAAACACGCACTGCTGTTCCTTTTGAAAAAAAGGAACAGCAAAAATTCAAACTGCTGTTCCTTTTGAAAAAGGAACAGCAAAAACACGCACTGCTGTTCCTTTTGAAAAAAAGGAACAACAAAAACTCAAACTGTTG
Source organism: Pinus tabuliformis (assembly GCA_031772625.1). Classification (NCBI taxonomy): domain Eukaryota; kingdom Viridiplantae; phylum Streptophyta; class Pinopsida; order Pinales; family Pinaceae; genus Pinus; species Pinus tabuliformis. Next base: position 501,877,411 of record CM062804.1, on the reverse strand, counting down.
TTCCTTTTGAAAAAGGAACAGCAAAAACACGCACTGCTGTTCCTTTTGAAAAAAGGAACAACAAAAACTCAAACTGCTGTTCCTTTTGAAAAAAAGGAACAGCAAAAACTCAAACTGTTGTTCCTTTTGAAAAAGGAACAACAAAAACACGCACTGCTGTTCCTTTTGAAAAAGGAACAGCAAAAACACGCACTGTTGTTCCTTTTGAAAAAAAGGAACAACAAAAACTCAAACTGCTGTTCCTTTTGAAAAAGGAACAGCAAAAACTCAAACTGCTGTTCCTTTTGAAAAAGGAACAACAAAAACTCAAACTGCTGTTCCTTTTGAAAAAGGAACAACAAACACTCAAACTGTTGTTCCTTTTGAAAAAAGGAACAGCAAAAACACACACTGCTGTTCCTTTTGAAAAAGGAACAGCAAAAACTCGAACTGCTGTTCCTTTTGAAAAAGGAACAGCAAAAACACGAACTGCTGTTCCTTTTGAAAAAGGAACAGCAAAAACACACCAAATGCTGTTCCTTTTGAAAAAAGGAACAGTAAAAACACACCCAACGTGAAAGTAAAATGCAAACACGCAAAGAATGAGTTAGCTGTTCACGCATTGATGCTTTTGAATGAAGCAACACCTGAAACACAAAATATAAGAGAAATTAGAAAAGAAACAACATTTTATTTAAAAACAATATGTAAATTAAGTTACAACAGCTATGATATTATGTAAAAAAATGATCTTTTTGAAAAATGTTTTGGCAGTAGTAACAAGACATGAATCTTGAAATTGGAATCAATTCTTCATTTGTTCTATTATGAATCCGTTGGGTAATGATTTGGATAAAATTCCTTTGTTTTATAAAAACTTCTTTGAAAAATCACTCGTCCATAAATTGACCTTCTTTATTTTCCCAGGACCTGCAAAAAACGAGTATCTACCTGCAATAAAGCATTAAATCATGAAGAAAGAGAGGTGTACGGGCTCCCTTAATCCAAGAATTATGCAAAAAACAACAAGTAGTTATTCTGTATAACAAATCCATAGAGAAAATAACAAAGTAAAATTTATTTGTTACCTGCGGGAGAGCAGTGGTCGACCATACTAACCAGCAGTGTTTTAATCACAACTTCTTTATTTTTTGTCCAAATTGAGTGATTCCAAAGCCAAATGAGAGCTAAATCAAAGGTTTATCTCCAGTAGAAACAGGTTTTAAAAATTCAATCATATGATATGTCAAATTTGTTTAGAACAACCTGCATAATAGAGTCATTTTCGATTACCCAGCTTAGACCAACAGTTGATATTTCAAGCATAACTTTTTCGTTTGATGTCGGATTCGAATGATTCAAATTGGAAATGAAAATAGATTCATTTATTGATCTCCAATAGAAACAGGTTTTGAAGACAAGAAGAATTGATAGGTCAAATACTTTAAGGAACAGCTGGAAAGACATAGTTTTAAGGGTGCTGATTTACGATAGACAGTCAGTATTTTGATCATAACTTCCCCATAAAATATCGAAAATGAGTGATTCCAATTGCATTGTAAACTAGATTCATAGGGGAACCTACCATAGAAACAGGTTTTAAAAATTCATTCATTTAGGCCTCCAAAAACTGACTGTCCCAACTCTGTTCCTGAGCTGCCCACTAGACATCCGGTCAATGTTTTGGCTCTAACTTTTTCGTTTCAAATCCAAATGGAGTGATTAAAATTGGATTGGAAAGTAGACATCAAGGGCTACTTAGGATTGAAACAGGTGTTAAAAATATGGTCATTTAGGCCTCCAAAAACTGACTGTCCCAACTCTGTTCCTGAGCTGCCCGCTAGATAACCGGTCAATGTTTTGGTTCTAACTTTTTCGTTTCAAATCGAAATTGAGTGATTCAAATTGGGTTAGAAAGTAGACATCAAGGGCTACCTAGGGTAGAAACAGGTTTTAAAAATATTCACTTTTGGTCCCTCGAAACATGACTGTCCCGACAGTTTTTCCAGAAAGTTCATCAAGCCCGCAAGCCAAAAAAAAATGAAATTCAAGAATTTTTTCAAATTGGTGATAAAAATGAAAATGAGTGTTTGTAGAACTTATTATTTCCATTATGATTCATCTACATACACAAATTATAAAAAAATTTATCACCGATGTTGATTTGCATAGCATGTTGCAACAAAAACCCTAGTTTTACAAAATATAAAAAAAATGTGCTTGTTTTATTTCGTTATTTATTTTATTTTCTCCACTATCCTACTCTTCTTTGAGAATTGATTATGTTTATGTATAAGAGTATTTCCAGTGGAACCATTTTCGACATAAGGCTTCATGTATACACATACCCAAATTTGAAAAATGGATGTTAATGAAAATTAGGGTATGAGAAGGTGGCTTCCCTTGAAAAAATGATATCAAAAATTGTTGAAGCATAGAGTGATGTTGCAAACAAATGATGGAGTGAAACCAATCTTCCATGTATCCTTTATTTTCTTGATTTCGCATAGCCATCATATCATGAAGTTCTTGAGCTTTTAAAATAGCTTGTTGATGCATAGTAAAAGAAACTTCATTTTCTTCCATAGCTTCTACAATTTTTGCATTTGAAACATTCTGAATCTCATTGTAGGTTTTCTTTAATGGCGCATGTGAGATAGAATGGGTGGGAAGGGTGGGTAAATTTGCTAGTTCAACATTGTAAGCATGTTGTACTGGTTTATTGTGGTGAGAGTGTGGAATTAGTTGAGCAGGAAAATGTGTAAAGAATGGAGCATTGTGATGATGTGGTTGATTGGGTTGAGTGGATGAATTTGGTATGCAAGCAGGATGTTGTGGAGGAGCTGATGAAAAATATGGAGAATATGTTTGTGCTAGAGGATGAGGGAGAGTAGTCATGCCATCATAAGATGAACCATGCCTAACTTGTAAACAAGATAGGTTGTTATATTGAAATTGACATGGCTGCCCTAACACATTAACATTCCATAATGGATTATGCAAGTATGACAATGGAGAAAAAGTGTTTTGAACCATACCTATAGGCCTTGTTGCAGCTTTCCCATCTCTTTGATATGCTACTTCCATCGTAGATAAGGAAGAGTGAGTATCTATGAGATGCTCCTTTCGGTCATGAGGGCAAAACACTTCATCAAATTCTTGATTTTTATGAACCTGCAAAACATCCAATTTTTCATTTAGAGAGCTAATAAAGTCAACTTTAAAATTTTCAAATAAAACATTGATTTCAGCTCTTATGTCTCCTATTCTTGTAGCAGATTTAGAAAATAAGGAACAAACTTCTCTAGAATTCTTACCAGCCTTGGAGATTCCTCTTGAATACCTTATGCACAACTCACAAACATCATCATATGATAACTGAAAAACATCACCTTTTCCTATCAAATTTAAAAGTTCTAAAAATTCATCTTTGATTACTTTAAGAAGGAGTGTTTTTAAGATTTCTTTTTCCAAATGCTGATGCTTTGATTTTTGAAGGTTATAATGAAATCGATCTACATAGTCCTCCAAACTTTCATCTTCCCCTTGTATCATATAGAAAATATCTTCATTGGCTTTGCAATAGTCTTGGCACTTTTTCAAGAATATGTTCTTCATGTCCTCCCATGATTGGATGCAATTCCCACCTAGGCTCATGAACCATCGGAGAGCTGCTCCTTTTAGAGTAAGAGGAAACACTTTCAATCTTTGATCATTTGTACAATAATCATATCCTCTACAAAGTATTTCAAACTCAAACATAAATGTATGTGGACCTTCATTTGCTAAACCATGAAAATTTGGTAAAGATGGGGGAATTATGTGCATTTGTGTCACTCCTAGATCTTTGATAGGAAATTCAAAAGTAGAAGCGTGAGCCATTTCTTACCATAATAGAAGATGTTCTTCATGTGTTTCTTCAAGGCTCCTTCTTCAAATGTTCCTGTCAATTAGTTAGTGAAATGGGTGGTGCTTACATCACCACTTAAGTGAAATCATGTGATTCATTTTTTAAAAAAAAATTCTATTTTTCCTAATAATTCACACAAAAATTCAAACATCTATTTCTACTCTAGGTTCTTTAACAGTCCTGCTGGAAAGCGGACGGGGGAGCAGGGCTTTTACATGCTCCGTACGCAGGTTCTTACCTTCCGTTTTTAAGATCCAACTCTTCCCTAGCAGGCACTCATCGGATTCACACTACTCTTTAGAAATGGCTACACTCTCCCCGGCAACGGCGCCAAAATGTGGAGCGATAAAAAGGTGTCTTGTGAACTCCTAATTACCTCACATTAATTATCAACCCAGGGACGACTTTTTATTTCAAGAGTGTACTCTATCTGAGGCGGCTATTTTCTTAAGAGTAATGTTTCGCAGTATAGTGCTTAAAACCCAAAAGTAAATGAATGCTTGAAACGAAATCTAATTGAAACAGCAAGAAACTAAAATGTCTTAAACTAAATCATTCATTCAAACAACCATCAATCGAGGATATAGTAGCAATAACTCATTCCTCTAGAAATTGATGAAGGAAAAGGAATTAGAGTATGGATCATGGATCTGGGAGCATAATAGTGTCTGCTGTGTCTCACGACAGCCTTGATCCTCCTCCCACACTAAAACAGTAAATGCAAGTAAATGGAATGGAAATTAGAGCATGGGCTAAAGATCTGGGAGCTAAGCAGCGACTTGCTGACTCACTACAGCTTTAGACCTTCTCTCACACCAAAGCAATAAAGGCAAGTAAACAAATCAGCAGAAAGTAAAACGGAATGGCGAAATGGAAATGGGACAACAATAAATGATGCAGCAGTAAAATGGAATAGCAATAATCAAATGGAACAACATCAATCAAATGGAACCGCAAACTCAAATGGAACAGCAAACTCCGATGTATGTACGCGTTCTATACTATTGTAGCAATCCAAGAGTAATGTATGATGTGACTATGTTTCTGAACAAAGTGATATTATCTTCAAGCCTCACAAATACTTATTTTATATGAATCCAATAATGATAACATTCATACCAATATCTTGCTGTAGAAATGGATGCAATTCGAATAGATTCAGTTTGTGTAATACAGAGACGTGAATTAAAGAACTTATTCAGATTCAGATATTAATTAAGAAGCATAGTCTATCATATAAAAGATATATCGGATTACTGAAACAAGAGAAATAAGCAAACCACACAAATCACCGTATGATACAAAGGCAAGTGTCCTCCGGAGCCGGGCCCTTAGCTGCCGATGGTACACCGCCTTAGATTACTCCAGACGCAGAGACGGAATGAACACCAAGTATCTTATATTAATTGCATCCACAAAAGTATACAGAATCAGATCTCAACAAGACTCAGCGATCAAAGTTTATTCCGAAAGTGTAAAATTACAAAAACAATCTTTTTTTTCTCTGATCTTTGGTTTCATTTAAATAGAGAAAGATCAGAGCATAGATAATTACAACATGATAAATTTGGATTGATTCTAACCAGATGATCAACAAGAAAATATATTCCCTCTCATCTCTTCAACAAAAGCAAGACGAATTTGGGTTTACCTCTGAGATTTGGAGGGCGGCCGCAACTGCAAATCTGAGAAAATCGTGCTCAAAGAACCCTGCGTTTCTCCCTGTACAAGCCGAATTTGGGCAAACTGTTCCTCTTGAAGATAATTGGGCCCGTTCTGGACAAAACCCATGTTTCGGATTTTCCAAATTCGTCTTCATTTGCTCAGAATCTTAACCGTAAAACTGTCACTCCTTAAACCAGCGAATTTCTGAGTTGGCTGATTTAAAAATCAAATCTTCAATCTGGAAGTTACTTTGGAGGCTAAATATGGTAAATAAGGTTACAACCAACTTATTAGAACTATCATTGGTAAAATAATGCATAATAATCAATTTATTAGAAATAAAGGAGAATAAATAATATTTATTCATGAGAGCATAAATAAAAATGGATTTAAATGATAAATTATAATAAATGGCATGATGAAGAATGGTAGAAATGGGTGAAATAAACGTTCACAAGCGACAATAATAATAGTAGATTAACGACTCTACAATGTCAATGGTTCTCAAAGTACCCAGTACAATCCATTAGATGTGAATGAATGAGTTGATGTCGAACATTTCACGGAATCCTTCGATCGAAAGTCAATGATGTAAACCGTCGTCAAAGGCGAGAAACCTGCCATTGATGCATGCAGATTTCAAGGTACTGACGATTCCTAGGTCATCTTTCTAGATAATGTGCGGATGTCGATAGAAAGCGACCCGTTGCAGGCAAGCCCACAACACGAAATCATAGATCAAGTTGAAGAAATGTAGCTGTAAGGACTGACTCAGGGATGGTCAAAATGGATGACGAGTATTTTGCAGATGAATGTTTATTGCAGAGATCTCTTGAACACATAACGACACGACAGATGGCTTGGTGACATTTGACCCAAAGTTAATACCCGGCTAAAGACTTTCAATGTGGTTTGATCAACTGTGAGGCAAAGGATTTCCCAACCCAGGTGAATGAAAAGTGTCGTGTTCAAGATTGGTAATAAGGCTTCTTCTGAGACAAAGGATAACAAATGGGCTCATTTTTCTCTCTTTTCCCCCACCATTTCTGGCAAGTACCTCTTTATTTTTTACAAGCTTGAGGAGGATAACATATGCTTGATTATAAGCTCATCCTTCGGATGATTCCAACTTAGTTTTGATTTGAACCCTAAGAAGGAGTGGTCCGTTCCTGTTTGTAATCGAACAGGTCCTTTACTGTGAAATTTTAACGAGTCCAGTATAGGAGAAACTCGGCGTTTTTCATTTTTAGAGAGTCTGAAAAAACTTAAGAAGACTCCAGGTTGAACTTTTTCATAAAGTTGTGTCTCCCAAGCCCGAAAAAGTATAAAATAATACTTGAGAGAACCGCTTAGTCTTGCGACCAAGGAGTACTTTCATGATTAGTGCCTTTGACCTGAAAAGTAAAAAGCGATCAAGGACACGTCGTTTTATTTCCAGTATCGAGTTTGAAACGACAAAAACCTGGCAATCTTTTCTGGTTTTTACGGTCAGAAAAGAGCTATAAGGGGACCGTCTTTTAATTCCATTTTAACGAGTGTAAAAGAAACGCTCGGCAATCTTTTCATGTGTTAGGAGTCAGAAAAGGGCTTAAAAGATGACTCTGATGTTTTGGTTCGTGAAAAATGATAATTTTCCTTGAAAGTCTTTTTTTCCTGCACAAAAACGACACATTACTCGTACCTGTTTAAGATAAGCAAAAATGCATTGAGAAATATCCTTCCATGGTGAAAAATAAACAAACTTAGCATTCATTTATCCAAAAAACCTATAAAAAGACCTTTTACCATGTCATTTTTACCATTTTACTGTTGAGGGAGAGAAAAGGGCTTTTGGCAAGAAACTTCCCGTGGACTTTGCAGAGAATCCGACCGTCGGAATCGAGTGCCGTCTCTTTCAGGTATTTCACAACATCCTCCTCTTTGTTTTCATCCGTTTAGAATTTCATTTTAAGCCCTAGTTTGATTTTTTGGGGGCTTTGGGGTTTTAGGATCCGCTTTTCGGGGTACGCAGGTGCCCCATGGGCGACCTGCGTACCCCGACATTTTCATTAATGGGAAAATGGCAGGAGTACGCAGCCTACCTTCAGAACAGCTGCGTACCCACGCTCTGTTTTCTGAAAGCGGGGTGCGTACTCCGCGCAAAGTGAATTTAAAACCCAAATCTCAAAACTAAACCATTAATTTTTTATTTAATGAATTCTAATGAATGTTTTCTGGCGTGTAGATTGCCCACCATGCTTGATTGGCTCGAAAGAGAACACGAAGATGTCGATTTGGCCACAATAGATCATCAACCTTCCATTGATGCTTTGAAGGCATGCGGTCTCTACAAATACTGGGCCATACCTGGCATGAGGGCCCAGGTGCGATTCTTAGAATGGTTGGTTGAAAGGTGGAGCGTTCAGGATCAATGCTTCTACATCGGAGGGCACCAGCTCGAGATATAGCCCTCAGACATATATTTTCTCACTAGTTTGCCTAATAGGGGCAAGCAACTGACTCTGTCTGGGTGGCCAATCCCTTGCTAGCCTCCGGCTAGAGTGGTGCAATAATCAGCACCAGGAGAAAGGGATAGAAATCAAATACATATCCCTGCCTGAACTTATGGTAATTTCCTTTACAATTACCAGACTCTGCGGCGTAGCCACTTTGCATATTGCCACTGGGTCCCAAATGCGGATGGCGATTGATTGCTACCGAGGCACCATTTTCAATTGGTGTGACGCTGTGTTGGCCAATATGAAGGGCCAACTGACTAGGGCAAAGAATGGGCAATTAAAAACCTTTGGGTATGGGCCTCTAGTTGTGAGCTTTGCCCTAGAGAGGGTTCCGATGCTGATCCCACAGCATCTCACCGTTGCAGCTGGGCCTCCTCGGGAGCCAAAGTTGATGCGATGGGTTGCGGTGATGGCCCGACATCCTGATGAGGGAGCGGGAGTTGTCCGATTTCCTGCGGGTTACTTTCACTGGTTGGAGGACCAGGTCTTTGCGATCCAGGATTTTCCTTATGCCGGAGTAGATTTTTGCGGTGATCCGGACATGGTTCTTCCACAGGGAGAACAATGGGACGACAGAGGTACTTCATTTTTCACAAGTTTTTAAATTATTTACTTTTTTTTTTTTTTTATATCGTCTCAAAACTGACAGTGACAATTTTCAAAATGCAGATGTAGGTCCACAGCGTCCGGCCAATCTCTGGTCATTCGAGAGAAGAGTACCAGTTGCACCAGCACCGGCCCCATAGGATGCGGCCGCAGAGACCTTAGCCGAGTTGGAACAGGACCTAGAGCGTCTCACGGCGGACATACCAGAGACAACTATAGACGATATTCCTATCCGACTTCAGCGCTATGTGGTCGCAGTCCCAGGACCTTCCAGGAGGTTCCTGTATAGGGTAGCGCGGGCAGTGGTGTCGTATAGAGAGCACCACCAGTGATTGGCTAGTCACTTTTTGTAGACACATGTGACATTTTTGGTTTTTTGTACTTATCATTTTTGCCGATCATAAGGTGTTTTTCAACCTATGATCGAAGACGATGTATATTTTTTGACACACTCCTATCTATATATATATCATTATTATCGGCTTATCTTGTTAAACATGTATGATGAAATGTTTTTAAATTTACATTTACGATTATCGCAAATGTCTGTCTAACATTCGAGAAGCAATTGCATCTGCCAATGTATTTAATGACCTTGGAATATGCTGATATTCAATGTAATCAAATTCACGTTCCAAGAGGCGCACTCTCAAAAATAACCTTAATAACACTGGATTTCTAATGGCATATACTCTATTAAGCTGTAATACAACGAGTTCAGAATCTAACCTCACTATCAAACTCCGAATCCCAAATGAAATAGATTCAGATAATAACTCAATCACTGCACTGTATTCTGCAATGTTGTTTATTGTTTGACCGAGGCTCACCCCATGCATAGAAACTAACTTGTCAGAGGGCGAATAGATAACCCAAGCTACGGAAGAGATATTCCGTGTACTACGACAAGCACTATCAGCAAATCCAATGTACATTTGGAGAGGCGTCGACATCTGCAATATCAAGAGTAAAACCAAGATAAGCCAGAATAACGACGAAAAACACACTCTCTAAGCTAAGCACACTGTCTATACTAACAAACACACCAGCTAGAAAGAAAAACTAACCTAACTAAATCTCCATACCCATCATTTAAGCATAATACCTTTTAAGGTAAAGTCCATTTCTGGGCTTACCCAAAGAGTCCCCATCAAAATCTACCAGCTCATAGGCCCCTTTTGCTAGCTTTCGCTTGACAATGTAGGGCCCATGCCACATAGGAACGAATTTGCCAGCACCTAATTTATCGTTAGCTTGATCATATAATAGCACTAGGTCTCCTTTTGAAAAATTACGAGGGGTCACGTTGCGATCATACTGTGCTTTCATCCTTTTTGCGTGAGTCTCGATTGCCAATGCAGCGTCACGTCGAGTCTCATCTAATTTAGCTAAGTATAATAGATGCTTCTCCTCTTTGGAAGTAGCTGGAAGTAATTCGACAGCCATTTGAAGTGATGGGATTTCGCATTCAATGGGCAACACTGCTTCCAAACCATAAACTAGTTGGAAAGGAGTGAACCCTGTTGATGTTTTCACTGAGGTTCGGTACGCCCAAAGCGCTGAAAATAACATGTTGTGCCAATTCGACCGATGAATACCAATGATTCGTCGGATCATGATAACTAGAACTTTGTTGATGGACTCAACCAAACCGTTTGCTTGGGGATAATAAGGAGTAGAACTATCATGAAGTAAACCAAGCTGGTCTGTAAGTTCTGTCATCATAATGTTTCGAAAATGGCACCCATGGTCAGTGATTATCGCTTGTGGGACACCAAACCTAGCAATAATATGATTGAATATGAAAATCGCAGTTGTCTTGCCGTCTGCCTCGAATGTAGGCATCGCCTCGGCCCACTTAGTAAAATAATCAACCGCAAGGATGATATACGCATGCCCCCCGGCCGAGTGAGGGTTACATGTAATAAAATCGATACCCCATTTAGCAAAAGGACCAACGACAATTATAGGGTGGAGAGGAGCAGGTGGTGCACACATCTTGCGATCAAACACTTGACAGTTGTGGCATTTTTGGACCGCAATGATACAATCTTTAAACATGGACAGCCAGAAGTAGCCAGCACGCAACACCTTCTGGGCTGTGGCATACCCAAACATATGACCGCCACATGCTCCAGAATGACAGTCATTCATAACCCTTTCTGCCTCTTCATGAGTTAAGCAACGACGATAAAGAGTATCTCCAATAATTTTGTACTGTTGGGACTGGAATCGAATTTTCCGACGTTCCGACTTTGAAGCTTCAGGCCGAAAGGATTCGGTTTGGAGATAGACGATTATATCCCCATTCCACGGATCTAAAGTGCTGATGAGAAACAAAGATTCGTCCGCAATGGGTTCCTCCGCCACAGTTTCCATATCAGCACGCGGGAAGTCACACATCAACTCTGCAAAAACTAAAGATTTCTTAGACTTAGATTTTTCAAACTCCAAGTCGAACTCTTGCAAGATAACAATCCATTTAGATTACTTGCCCCATAGCAATTGTTTAGTCAAAATGTAAATCATAGGGTTGCAATCCAAAATGACTGTAGTTTTATGGAGAAGAATGTAATGACGAAAACGTTGGACAGCCTGAACAGCTGCCAGGGCCAATTTCTCCACATGCGAATATTTTAGCTCAGTGGGATTTAACGTCCTACTAAGATAATATATCACATGTTCCATTTCGAATTCATCTTCCTGTACTAAGACCATTCCAATGGTGGAATGAGCGGCGGCGAGGTACAAAAAGTAATCCTGGTTGTAGTTGGGAGGATGCAGCAACGGTGCATGGGTCAACGCGTGCTTTAGCGCATCAAAATATTTCTGAGCTATCTCATCCCAAGAGAATTGAGCATTTTGTTTCAACAACCGGGTAAAACCCTTGGTAATCTCGGCGTAGTTAGGAATGAATCGGCGTAAAAATTTTTCTTTCCCTTGCAAACTTTGGAGTTGGCACAGACTCGAAGGAGGAGGCAATTTGATGATAGCTTCGACCTTCGAGGGATCGACGCGAATGCCAGCTTTTGAAACTACAAATCCCAGCAAACGTCCCACTTCTATGCAAAAGACACATTTGTGTGGGTTCAACCGTATATGATAATGCCTACACCTCATAAAAATTGCTCGTAAATGGACAAGGTGATCAGCTCGATGTAAGGAGTGAGCGGGAAAATCATCGAGATATGGTTGCACAATGTGCTTGATGTCATGAAATGCATAAGACATCGCCCTTTGAAAAGTGGCTCCGGCATTCTTAAGCCCAAAAGGTAATTTACAATAAGCAAATGTCCCCCATGGACAAATGAAAGCCGTTTTTGGTTGATCGGCAGGTAGAATATTGATTTGGTTGTAACACGAAAAACCGTCCATAAAGGAAAATATTTCACTACCAGCACAATCATCAATTATTTGATCGATATAGGGCATTGGATAGCTGTCCTTGGGACAAGCGCGATTGATATCCCTATAGTCGATACATATTCTTATTGTTCCCTGCTTTTTATTAACCGGAACAATATTCGATACCCAATCTGTTAACGGGATCGGATAAATGAAACCTGCTTTCAACAGCTTCTCAACTTCTGCTTTAATTGCAGCCGCTTTCCGAGGGTGTATCTGACGCAGACGTTGCCGAATGGGTTTAGCGTCCGGGTAAGTCTTGATCTCATGAACAACAATGGAGGGATCAATTCCTGGCATTTCCTCATAGGACATGGCAAACACGTCACGGAATTCTTGAAATAGGGCCTTGTATGTTTGAATTTCGTCATCTGAACACGAGGCACCTATATGAATGTGTTCAACAATTCCGGGCTTTACTGAAATGTCAATGGGAATAGTGCGAGAAATGTTTCCCAAATTCAGCTCTGAATCAGGATGTTTCATTGGACTTTGAGCGTCTTTGACATATTCAGCTGTAAAGATTGATGAGAAATCATTTTCAAAACGATCATCCTCAGGTAAAAACGAAGATCTATGATGGAGATCTTCCCATGGTAAATCGTCTACACACAGGACTTCACAAAGTTGTTCGTCAGATGACACAACTTCGGGAAATGTTATTAACTCCGAGGTTGATGCGAAAAGGGATTCCTCATGAACCACATTCATTTGGTCGATTTGGGTTGAACTTGGGTCGGAAAAAGACTGCACGGCTTCATAGGCAATTTCATATGGACTCAAAGGCATTGCATCACCAAATGAGTCTATCTCAGATTCAGATGGGACAATCCAAGGATCATCGTAAACAATAGTATCTGACGTAATCATATGAATGAATGCGAATGAAGGGTCTGCGTTGATTGGAGGAAAAGGGAAAGTTCCCAGTAAACCGGAATCTTTAACTAATCCTACGCCAACATCCTTATAAGGGATAGTCATTTTACCGACATGCTGGATACTCTCTGAAGAGGCTGGGTCGGATGAAAAATAAGCTAGCTAGTCTATGGTTATGATCTTGCCATTGTGTGGAAACTTTATTACTCTGAAGACCGATGAAACGACCGCTGTCATAGCGTAAGACCAATTTCGACCCAAGAGAAGGTTGTAGTCTAGAGGGGCATCAACCACCTCCACATCCAGACTAACGGTTTTTCCTTCAACCCCTATAGGCAAATCTTGTAAAATGCCAAACGGATGGAACCCACGGCCATCAAAGGCCTTAAGAATTGTCGGGGATTGGTTCAGCGAAGGAGAACCAAGTGATCTCTAACACTGAATCGACATAATACACGTGGAAGCTCCCTCATCAATTACAGTCCGATGAATAGGCCTGTTTTTGACTATCACTGGAATCTTGAAAGCCATCTGATGAGGGAGACGCGGTGTACTATTTTCTAGATCAAAGATTATCAGGTTCGGGTCCTGAACATCAATAGCTCCTATAGCCGACAAAATAAATTTTCGCTGTGCTGGGCATGATTGCAGCACTTCTAAAGCCGACATTGCTGAGGGTGAAAAAGCTAAATCCTCAACAATGTTGTAATTCTGAGCCGCTCTCGCATGTGGATTGAAAATAGACCTTCGAAGTACACCCTTGGCGGGCGGTTTTATTACTAAGTCAGGGTTAGGTTTCTTGATCTGTAGTGGATCGGAACCGGGAGCTGAGGTTGATGGATTTGAATGAGAAGATTCTGCTTCTTTCGATCCATCAACAGGACTTTTACTACCATAATCGTGTGATCGAGTCGCAATCCTTACATGAGACATCATCAATATGGGTTCTTCAGTGGCACTCGAGGAAGAACCTATCATCTTACTCTCCTGCTTTGGAAATGGATCTTTCAAAAGAGCAGGAGTTGAGGAACCTTTGACGATTTTCACAACCTCGGCCCGATGGGGGCAATCTCTTGTAAACCTCTTCACAAATAATACAAGGATATCGAGGTTTGCACTTTTCGTCATTGGTTTCCAACTTTTCCATTTTTTCCTTTGGAGTCTTGTCTGCTTTACCCTTCTTCTTACCCTTCTTCTTCCCACCGTTTTTTGATTTAGCCGTAGATGACTCTACAGCGTGAATATCAGCGGAAATTTCAGGAGAAGACTCTCCTGTCGGGGAATCTGATAAGGTTATAATGGGCGAAGAATTCTTTGAAGATTTCTTCTTGCTTTTAGTATTTACCGTACCAATCATGCCATCAGCAGCATGAGATCCCGAAGGAGTAGCAGCGATTTGATTTGACTTTGGAAGATCTGGGATCTTTTCATGTAACGTACCTGACTGAGTGTAAACTAAGTCAAGGTACTGCGCTTGAGCAATTACTTGCTCCTTAGTAACTACTCCGGCCTTAGCTACGTCTTCAGTAATCTTCGGTAATAATGATTTAACAAACCATTCAGCTAAGATTTGGTCCGGGATAAAAACTTTCACTAATCGCCGTCGACGTCTCCATTCATGTATATGATCGGAAATATAAGTGGACGTCGACTGTTTTAATGAAGTTAGTCGCTCTGTGCCATTATCATATCTGACCGGCAACTGAAAATGAGTTAGGAACGAGGTAGCTAACTGACTAAAATTGTAAAAAGAGGCCCGTGGTAACTCAATGTACCACTTGGCCGCGAGACCAATGAGTGTACGCTGGAAAAGACGTAAGCGGATCGAATCATCCGAGATGGAATTTGAAGCACACTAGAGGTGGTAAGTCATCACATGATTGGACGGATCCTCTCCAGACTTACCTTCGAACTTGGGTATATCACTGGGCAACTTATTTGGCATTGGCGTCCAGAACGGAAGATAATTTATTGGATCGTTTGTTAGGCGTGACAAGTCTGGTAAATCCAAAGTTGCGATAAATGGTAACTGCCAATTAGGATCCCTAAAACTCTGGGTCACAAGACCAGTCCCAGGAGGAGGATATCTAGGATAACTTGGAATCGGAATCGCATTCGAGATATTATATGCTCCTGGAAAACCAAGATTAACCGGACCGTACTAGGGTTGCTGAGGTTGTTGATAAGTGTACCCAGGATACGGTTGATACTGGTAAACCGGCTGTTGGACAGCAGGCCCGTATTGGTACTGTCCCTGGTACGGTTGATAAGCGAATTGTGGTTGACTAGTGACAACCGTACTTAAACCAGGTTGTCCTACAGGCATCTGAACCGTAGTTTGAATCGTAGATCCAGACAATGGTAAAGATGTATAAGCAGTAGTTGCAGAGACAATAGAAACCAGAGCTGTCGATACTCCAGAAGCAAGTGTGGTGGAAGGAGCAGATGTTGCGGTAGTTGCAGTAGTCATTTGAGATGGAGTACTAGGTGCAATTGGCGGCTGAGTAACTACCGAAGGTACAAAAGTTTGAACATTAGACTGGACTGGTTGCTGGGATGGACCAGCAACTAAGGGTTGTCCAGCTTGAGATGACAACAGTACACTTGGCTGCAACACCTGTTGAACTTGCGATGGATCCCACACTATGTTCATTCCGGGGTATTGACCCATGACAGGTTGAGGATATTGAGATCCATAACCGGATTGAGGATAAGATTGATAACTGAAAGGCACAGTTCCCGTACCTTGGACATATGATTGACCTTGAGGTGGTTGATAACCTTGACTCGAGTATTGACCTTGAGGTTGATAACCTTGAGGTAAATACTGATACTGGGGTTGACCTTGACCTTGAGGTTGATACCCTTGAGGTAAATACTGATACTGAGGTTGACCCTAGGGTACATATTGAGGCTGGGGTTGACCTTGAGGAATGTATTGTACTATGGGTACATACTGTCCTTGAGGTTGCCCCCCAGACGCAATTTGTGTACCTTGAGGTTGCCCCCCAGGCGTTAATTGAGGCTGCCCCCCAGGCGGTAATTGGCCACCTTGAGGTTAAGAACCGGGAACTGAACCTGACATCATGTAAATGTCTCCTACACCCAACGGTTTATTACCATTGTTTCCAGCTAATAACCCATGTTCAATGGGTTGAGGAAATGCTCCCGCAAAAGTACCAGAAAGTGACTGATACCCGGAGGGAACAGAAGGACCGTCGTACAAGAATGATTCAGGAGATTGAGTGAACACGGACGACTGACCAGACATATTTACAGGAGTATAGATACCTCCAGGTGGAAAAGGAGTACGAGGTGGAGAAAAACTTATCCCTGAGTTGTCTAAATAATTGGTTAACGAAAGGTACCAAGTAGTACTTCTAGGAGGACTGCAAAAAATAGATTCACGCTCCCTTAGATCAATAGTAGGTTGATCTTCAAGGATAGATACGCCAAACTCTTCCTCTGGAGCAAGTTCTTCAATAGCTATCAAACCAGCAGGAAGATTTTCGGTGATGACTCTTTCTACCCTAGGTGAATCAGGTGCACTAGAAGTTGGAGTAACAGGTTAAGATATTTCAGGTTCTTTGCCTATATCACTAGTAGATGAAAAACTACCAGCAAGCTCGGAAACTGCAACTGCTTCGGGATTATAACCTATTTCTAGACTTTGGTAATCTGGATGGACTACCATCGACGATTCTCCTTCTTCAGGTGAACCTACTTTACTGCCACTAGGAGTTACAAGGACCTTCAAACCTTCGTAATGACTTGGGACCTCTTCAGGAGGTTCGCCCTGCAATCTACGGGACTTCCTCAATAAATCGGCCACGGTAACAATCTCAGGAGACTTGCCCCGAAGTCTACGGGACTGTCTCGGTAATTCAACCACAGTTAAAAACTTTTAACTACTGCACACGCAAACAAAGTAAAATCTCAAAGCAAACCACTTAAATTCTCTAAAGAACCAAACAAATTTGAATCACATGCCTAAAGAATCTAGGGCGTCAAACCATACACAAACAGTAGCCTTTCGGACCAAAAACACTAGTTGGAGATGAAACTCAACATCGCCGAATTCAGTACAGAAGTGGTGGGCGGAACAGTTACCCCGGCAACCTGCTTAATGAATAGACTGGCACAAGTTCCTCCACTTTAACCGTCTCGAGTGAAGTGAACCCCCCGGAAAATCCAAGTGAGTCTAGCCGACATCTGCTCCAGGTACAGTGGGATCTTCCCTCCACCATCACCTCGGTAGAATCCTAAAGATAATGGTCACTAAGGTTACCAACAGCAACAAATGCACCTGGGGGAACAGTCTACGACCTGATAGCACGCAAGGGCAGAGTAACAAGCTCAATCCCCTTGCCGGCTCCTTGACAATAATCCAAGGTTTATCGACAAGTGACCCCAGGCTCCTCGACAATAATCTGAGGTTTACCGTTTGTAGTACGTACGTATCTAGCATCTTTCCCAATGAAGGAGGATTGATCCCCTCACTGGTTCAGACACGGTCTCGTGCTTCTCCTTTAAGAGGAGCTTTCCCAGAGTACAAATGAAATAGTTGGATTTATCCTACCACAAGATGAGCTACTTGTTTGGTTTTGCTGTCTTGGAGAGTTAATTACTCTCCTACTCCAAGACACTAGCCTGATCTATATTGGTGTTTCAGAGCCCTAGTAAATAAAAGTTACTAAGTTGATTTTACTTTAAGCGTTAATTTTTATGGCTTTTTTTAAGACAAAAGGTAGTGGAGATGAAACTGGTGGTGTGTATACTCGACCGAAATCCACTAAAAAGATGCACTTAGGATGATTTATACTAATTTTTCCTTTTTCAATGAATTCCCTAGCTAAGAGAGTTGGAGAATGCAAACTTGATATAAAAACAACTTTCTTGGCAATGAAAAACAAAGAAACAAACTCTTTATCTTTTCAAAACATACGACACATGACCACTAATCACTTCACGAAAGTTCCTTTTTCTTTCAAAGACTCAAATGCTACCAAAGCAAACCTTCCTTCAAAAGATATTTTTGTATTTTTTCCTAATTAATAAAGCATGTAAAACTTACTTTAACAAAAATCAAAGTTAAAAAAGCTATGGCAATCAAATCAACTCAATTTCACTCAAAAGCAAATCTAAGAGAAAAGCACCTAAAAGTAAATCTAACGAGTCAAAAGCTTACTAAAGATGATTCCTGGATGTTTTACTCAGTCAAAATGTAACTAAGGACTAGTTAATGCAGAACCAAAAACCAGTCAAAAACAAAAATCAAAATCTTTTGTTCTTTTCTCAAGAATAAAATTCAAAGTTCAAACAACAAACTTTTTCGAGATTCGCAAAGAGAAGACGCAAAGGTAGGTCTCTCACAAGGGTGAATTCTATGACAGGCCCGACTCCTAAGAGGACTGAACAAAACCAAGGAGATCCAAAGTTTGACAACCTCTAACGCCAAAGTCACTACAGGACCAGTTAAAAATCAAACCCTAAGGCAAAACCTCTATGAATTTCACTAAAACTCTCGACACTGACGAAACAAGCTTAGGTGAAGATTTATGGCAGAAAACCAGTGGATCTGGGTAGAAAAAACAAATTAAAAACAAAATCTAAAAGGCAAAAAGAAGAAAATTGAAATTTTGACAGGGTACGCAGGCGACCTGTTTGTACAGGTGCGGGTACGCTCTGTGCACAAAGCGACAGTGCGTACAAGTACGCTCTGTGCACAAAGCGACAGTGCGTACAAGTACGCACTGTGCTCAACTCAGAGGCTGCGTACTTCTAGCAAAACAAAGAAAAACTAAAATCTAATTTAACCCTAAGCTAGCCCACCCAAATACACAGTCAGACAGCCAACAACCAGAAAACAAATGACTTTTCTCAGATCAAAATTTGATACAAAGGAAAAAACATTCACATCAATGGATTCCCCAGTGGAGTCGCCATTTTGTCATGTGGAAAGAGTCGATAGTGCGGACACAACCAACCTCCCTAGAAGCAAAAGCTTTCTAGTGGCAAACAAGACAAATAAACACCACCTTTCTCTAAACATGCATTGAGAACACAAGTAATCAGGGGATCTTAACATACCTTTAGTCCAACGCTTTGTAGTAGTCCAGCCTCGCCGATCCGGATGAGCTCCTCCTTCTCTTCGAAACTTGCATTCACTAACAAGCCAAAAGATTAAATAGCACCTGATAAACTCATAAAACAATACATATCCAACATATATACCAAGGAGTATATGAAACAAATCATGAATAACAATCTGTTGAGAAAAATGAGTTCATTTGTATTAAGAGGAAACAAAAGGAACCATTACAACCTGAGCCTTGGTGTTGTGCAAGTCCCTCCTAGGGTCTAGCAAGAGTTTTCCTTTACTTTGATCAGCTCACCCACTCTCAAATAAGGCTAGGAAAGGATGGGAATCTCTCCTCTCAAGCTTTACAAGGGAGTCCTAATTCCAGCAGCATCTACCTGTAGGAATGTTCAGCTTTCAACCTCCCCTCCCTTTGGCCCAATGCCTGTATTTATAGTGCTCTAGAGGAAGTTATTCAGGTCCACCATCAATGGGATAAGCCCCTCTTTGGATGGGATAGCTCCCCTCTTGATGGGATAAGTTCCTCTTTGGTAGGGATACATGAAGCATCTGGAGGTGCTTCATACACGTCAAACAAGCTTCTAGAATGCTCTAGAAATGACCACAAGTAACTTTTCGGGAGTGAAACTTGCACCTTTTGACCTTTACAGGAGTACGCACCCATTGCTTTATAGACAGAGCGTACAAGTACGCAGGTATTGTGAACTTGGGGTGCGTACACGTAGGTAAGGCTAAGAGAAACTGCGTACCGAGAGATATATAGATTTTTAATGACTTTCTCTCTTTCTTGGAGTTTGACATGGAGAGCAGAGGTATGAGGCTTGCCAAGGAGGATAGTATGACAGTTGATGAAGCCATACTAACTGCAAATAGTCATGGTCACAAATTTTAGTGTAACACACGTGACTGGGTTCGCACTCTTAGGCGTGTGGCCAATACAATAGTTACCTACTTAGCCACTCATCCTGAGCCGGGGCATTAGATGTACTAGACATGATTATGGGAATTTGAGTCCCAATTTTTGTATATTATTTTGGACACACTTATGTACACTCGAGATGTTTTATGATATATATATATATATATATATATATATATATATATATATATATATATATATATATATATATATATATACAGTTCGACTTTTTGATGCTTCATTTTACTGTGATGAATGATTGATATGCCAGTCTAATGCTCGATTAGCGATAGAATTAGCTAACCAATTATGAGATCTTGGAATGTGAAAATAATTAATGTAAGTAAATGATCTTCGCAACAACCTCACCCTTAAATACTGGCGATATAAACATGGATCCCTTACCCGATAAATGTTATTCAATTATGACACTATCAATTGTGAATCAAGATAGACTACGAATGAATCAATTTCATAAGAAATGGCTTTGGATAGTAAATTAATGACGGCAGTATCCTCAGCCATATTATTTGGAGCAAGACCAATGCATACTCCCCTTGACATCATCAATTGACCAGTTGGATAGTAGAGTATAAAATGTACAAAGAATCCATTGCCTAGTTACTACTTAAGCAAAGTACTTCTTGAGGTAGAGCCTGTTTCGGGGCTCCACCAACTTGTTTCCTTCAAAATCAATTAACTCATACACCCCATTTTCTAAAACTCGTTTAACAATGAAGGGACCGTACCACATAGGCTTGAACTTGCCTGCCCCCAAGGTGTCCTTATCTTGGTCGTAGACCAAGACGAGGTCGCCTTCAGAAAAGATTTGATGACGGACAGCTTTATCATACTGTGTTTTAACCCTTTTCTTATGAGCCTCATTGATTGTTGCAGCATCTCGATGCTACTCATCGAGATGTTCCAAATGAAGGAGGTGGTCTTTGAGACTAGAAAGCTCTGGAAGGAGCTTAACAACTAACTTAAGAGATGGAATTCCACATTCGGTAGGAAAGATAGATTCCATCCCATAAACTAACTGAAAAGGTGTAAAACTAGTAGCAGTCTTTACGGAGGTTCGGTATGCCCAAAGAGCCAGATACAACATAAGATGCCAATTGGACTGATTTTTGTTGATTGTCCTTTGCAAGATCATCTTAAGAGTTTTGTTGACTGCCTCGACCTGTCCATTGGCCTGAGGATAATAAGGAGACGAATGTTCCTGGCGGAAACCCAATTTAAGAGCCAATTCAGACATTAGTTGATTCTGGAAATGACTGCCATGGTCAGTGACAATCTCTCTCAGGATACCGAATCTTGAGATAATCTGATTAAAAAGGAACAATGTTGTCATTTCACTATCATTTTTATAAGTGGGCATGGCCTCAACCCACTTCGTAAAGTAGTCTACAGCCACGATAATGTACTTGTGATTCACCACTGAAGGCGGATTACAAGTTGTAAAATCAATACCCCACTTAGTAAAAGGACCGACAGTGACAACGGGAAAAAGAGGAGCTGGATGTGCACGCATCTTCCAAGTATAGATTTGATAGGGGTGACAGTGTTTGATCGCTTCAACACAATCTTTGAAGAGCGAAGGCCAAAAATAGCCGGCACATAAGATACACTGGGCTGTAGCAAGCCCTAAAAGATGACCACCACAAGCTCCTCTGTGGTAGTCATTAAGCACTGACTTTGCTTCCTCTAGGGTTAAACAGCGCCGAAGGATTGAATCAACCCCTTGATGGTATAATGTATCACCTATGATAACATAGTTCTTGGCCAGGTGACGTAAATTCCAGCGTTCATCCTTAGAGAAATTAGAGGGAAAATTCGAAGTCTAGAGATAGACAATGATATCTCCATACCAAGGGTCGAGTGAAGAGATGAGGAATAAATGTTCGTTGGGAAAACTTTCCTCATAAATAGTATCCTCTCCACAAGGTAGCTCGGAAATTAACTCAGTGAAAACCATGGATTTCTTAGACTTGGCAGACAAGAAATCGAGATCAAATTCTTGTAAAATGACTATCCATTGATTATATTTGCCCCCAATCACTCGCCTACTAAGGACAAATTGAAATGGATTGACCGCTGCTAAGACAAAAGTTTTGTGTAGCAAGATATAATGACAGAGCCACTGGACAACATGGACAGCTGCAAAAGCCAGCTTCTCCACTGGAGAATAGCGAAGTTCAGGACCTATCAAGCCTCAACTCAAATAATAAATCACATGCTCCATGAGATCATTGTCTTCCTGAACGAGAACCATACCAATGGTTGATTCTGCTGCAGCGAGATATAAAAGGAAGTCCCTACCATAATCCGGTGGACTCAAAAGCATGGCAGAGACTAATGCCTTTTTCAAAGGATCAAACGACCACTACGCAAAGTCATCCCATACAAATGGAACTCCTTTACGTAGCAAATGCATAAATCCTTTAGTGATCTTGGCATAGTTCGCTATAAACCTTCTTAAGAAATTAGCTTTCCCTTGAAGACTTTGAAGTTGTCGAATTGAGGACAGGGGAGGCAACTGAATTATTGCCTCAACCTTGAAGGGATCAACTCGAATCCATTCATTTGACACGATGAACCCTAATAACTGACCAGATGTAACGGCAAAAATGCACTTATTGGGATTCAACAGGATCTTATAAAAACTACACACTTAAAAACCAATCGAAGGTGACTAGGATGATCAATTCTCTTTCGAGAACGAGTAGCTAGACCGTCCAAGTATGCTTCGATGATATGTTTAATGTCGTGGAAATAATATGACATGGCCCGCTGGAAAGTAGCTCCAGCATTTTTAAGAGCAAAAGGCATATTTCTGTATGCAAAGGTACCCCAGGGACATATAAAAGTTGTCTTATGTTGATCTTCAGGACGGATAGAGATTTGATTATAACTGGAAAAACCGTCCATGAAGGAAAAAATCTCATTACCCGCACACTCGTCAATAATCTGATCAATAAATGGTGTGGGGTAATTATCTTTGGGACAAGCTTTATTTAGGTCCCTAAATTCAATGCAAACTCAGATTGTTCCTTTCTTTTTATCCATAGGGACTGGATTAGAAACCTAATCGGTAAGAGGAACAGGGTATATAAAACTCGCCTTGAGTAGCTTCTCTACTTCAGCTTTAATGGCTGCTGCTTTCCTAGGATTAACCAGCCAAAGCCTTTGATGAACTGGTTTGGCATTTTCATACGTCTTGATCTCATGTTGAACTATAGATGGATCAATGCCAGGAATTTCTTCATAAGACCAAGCGAATACATCTTGAAATTCCTTGAAAAGGTCGGTGTAAACTTGAATTTCTTCAGGGGAACATTCGACTCTGATGAAGAGATTCTCGATCATGTTAGGGTTCATAGAGATGTTTATAGATATCATTTTTGAAATCACCAACATATTACCTTCAGCATGAAAGTGTGCTGGAGCCAAAGGATTTGATACCGTACAAACATCACTAGTAAAGAGCTCGGAGAACCTAGATTCTACTTCCTGCAATGGAGGAAGAAAATATGAACGATGGTGTAAGTCTTCCCAAGGTCGATCTACACCCATCATTACTTCTAGGATTGCTTCTTCAAAAGGTAAAACCGTATCTAAGCAGTCTAAGGCGGAGGTAGAATCAAGTGTCCAGGCCGGGGCCACATCACCATCTATCTCCTCCTCGGAAAAAGGGGTAGAGTGGTCGTCTGCAGAGTTAACGATAAACTGGTATCTAAGCTCAGCTGCAGACATAGGGAATGCCATTCCATTCACTTGTCCTTCAACTAACGTGGTCATAGGTGAAGGCAAGGTCCAAGGGTCTGAAAAATAATGAGTTCAGAAGAACTAGACTCCTTAGATGATGAAACGACATTGATTCTAGCGATAGGAGAGGGAAGATCGAAGGTACCCATCAATGAAGAATACATCCCAACTCCTAGATTCTCAGTAGGCAGACGAGGGTTATCCACTAAAAGGACAGTAGAGTCAGAAGTTTCTTGAGGATCAACTGGACAATAATCCAATTGATCAACCTTAAAAATTTTCCCTTCATGAGGAAAGAAAATGACACGAAATAGAGTCAAAACAACAGTGTCCATTTCGTATACCCAGTTCCTTCCTAAGAGGAGATTGTAGTCTAGGTTAGCATCAATGACTTCTACTTCAATATTAATGACCTTCCCCCCAACACATATGGGAAGGGCCAGGATAATCCCATGTGGCTTATGAGAATGTCCATCAAATGCAGTCAGGAGGGTAGGTGAAGGAACAGCCGAAGGCGATCCAATAGCCTTCCAGCATGACATCGACATGATGCATGTGGAAGCTCCTTCATCAATAACAATACGAAAAATGTTAATTTTCTGGTATGTATACTTTATTTGGAAAGCCATATGATGAGGGAGTCGCTTTTTGACATTTAACATGTCAAAAGTGAGCACTAAAGAGTTAGTTGGATCAACTGCCCCAATCGCCGAAAGTAAAGCACTTCGTTGAGCTGGACACGACTAGAGAACCTCTAAAGCAGACATGGTGCATGGACTCTGAGCCAAATCCTCAACAATGGAGTAATTTTGGGTGACCCTAGCATTAGGATTAATAGTCGCTCATTTAGCGGAACCTTTCAGTATCCATGGTATAGTCTTGATAGGGGGTCACTCAATATGAAGGTCGGTATTTTTCGGAGCAGTTTTTTCCTTGGAAGTTTTTTCTTCACCATAATCACGTGACCGAGTGGCCACATGAACATTGGAACCCATCATGAAAACATTTGATGAATTTTCCCCTTCTTGGTTGCCCCGTGCGGAGGTACCAAGATTTGAACTCGCGCGAGCAAGAAGTTGCTGCCCTTGGGGAAACGGGTTGGTTAATACAGCTTGAGAGCTAGAAGTCCCTTGCTACCCTAACAACCACTGAGCGTCTTGAATATTGGGGCAGAGATGAGTTAAATGGTCTCCACTGCATAACTTGCATGGAAACTTGACTTTCTTTTTAGACTCATTTCTACCACCACTAGCATTATTGCCAGATTTATTTGCATCAGTCTTCTCATCTTGACTCTTTTTCTTACCTCGTCCTTTCTTCTTCCCATTGGAATTTTGATTTCCTTTGGGGTTGGCAGATTGGATGACATTAACTGAAGAGGGTTGGGAAGACGAAGGGTTAGATGATGTGACCTGGTTGTTAGAAGCAGTTTGTAAAGACAACTACTGTAGTTGACTCAACAGGTTCACCGCATTTGTGTCTACTTATCCAATGATACCATCCGCGTGGGGACTTGGCTTTGACTTGGCTATATCAACCTTAGTCCCAGGAGCATCAGGCAAGATTTTTTGTAGAATCCCAAACTGAGAATAAATCAACTCTAATTGTTGGGCTCTAAAAATAGCTTGCTCCTCAAAATAGACTCCAGATAGGGAGACATCCTTAGGGATTTCAGGTTGTAAAGATTTCAAAAACCATTCGAGACCGTATTTCGTAGGAATCTCGGCATTAATAAGCCTCTTTCTCCATCTCCATTCTTGAATGTGGTCAGAAATGTGAGTTGTCGTGTCCTGACGGAAATTTGCCAAAATTTCAATTTTTGCATCATAACAGACGGGCAACTAGAAATGATTTAAGAAAATATTAGCTAAGTTGGTGAAATATGTAAAGTTTCCCCCTGGCAACTCTATATACCACTTGGCCGCATTACCAGTCAAGGTGCGTTGAAAAAGTCTCAACCTAATCGAGTCATCAATAAGGGAGTTTGATGAGCACCACAAATGGAATGTGGTTATGTGGTCGCCCGGGTCTTCACCGCCCTTCCCCTCGAACTTTGGAATGTCCAAAGGGAGTTTGGTTGGGACCGGAGGCCAGGCCGAATTGTATTTGATTGGATCGTTTGTTAATTTCGTGAGATCTGGCAAGTTCAACGTTGCCAAAAAGGGAAGCCTAGGAGGACCTTGGGGATTCCACCCAGACTGGGCAGAGTTCCCAAAGTTCTGAAAAGATGGGCCTAGATTTTGGAAGGCACCAAGCTGCCCGAAGTAACCCATAGAACTAGCTGAAACAAAAGGCAAACCTTGTGATCCAGCAAAACTTGGAGTTTGACCAACTCCGGCCGAAAAACCTCCATAACAGAAGAACCTCCCTCCTAGAGGATTATAAGGAGTCGATAAACCCTGATAAGGATTCCAAGTAGAAACTGAGGGAGGAATACTTGGAAATGAACTAACTATGGAGTATGACCTATTCCCTTTTTGGCTAAAAAACAGATTACCAGTTCCCATGCCACTAACCATAGGGTTAGTCCAACCTTGAAAGGGATTACTGCTTTGTCCTGTAGCGGAAAAAGGCATAGATCCTATCATCAGGTTGGAATGTGGTATATGACCACTTCCAAAAGGAAAACCCTGAAATGAAGCCGATCCACCCATCATGGATGTGGAGGCACTAAATGGAACTGACAGAATACCCTGTGAATGGGTGCCAAATGGGAAGAATCCAGTATTAAAAGCATTGGATTGGGAATTTCGACTCGTAGAAGGAATGGAGGTAGACCCAACTAAAGATGTGCTAGAAAAAGACCCAAATAAAGATGCAGAGGGTATGGAGATAGTTCCTCCCCCTTGTACTGATGTTGGAGTCTGCATAGTTGTAGCACTTGTGGTAGAAGCCATGCTTCCAGTAGTAGCCATCGATGGTAAGTGTGTAATATGACCTAGACTTGACGGTCTATGCGTCAGAGACCCAACGTATTGTAATACTTCTGGATAACTAGAAGGTAAGGGAGAATTCGGAGCCGCTAACGACTCTTGAAATTATTCTACTTCTATGTTATCTTCCAATTGAAAGAGAACTCGAGAAAGAACTGGAGTGTTCCTCTCTTGTTCCGCGGAAGTACCAGGCCTGTTTTGAACACTAATTTCCCTGTGAGAAGGATCAATCCCTGATGCGTCAGCTGCCATGGGATGAAACCCACCGACAGTATTACCTCTGTGCCTTCTAGGTGAAGGCTCTAAACTTAGTGGTGAAATACCATGAAGTCTTCGAGACCGTCTGGGTGATCGGTTAGCCACTTTGATTTTTTTATTAAGTTCTAGCTAAAGACTTCAAGAAAAAATGAAAGTTATGCCAACTAAGAGCACAGAGCACACACTAAAAAGTCCCTAAAAGATATCAGCTAGTCAAACAACTTTCGAGTATTTTTGCTTCAAGTGATGAGGACCGGACACCAAAATACAAGAAAGTGAAGTAAGGGGCCTTCCAAAGATAGTTTGGGATAATTACGGCCCAGTCCTACCAGTGAAGGTAACAGAGGAAGTCATGGTGACCTCCTAACAACAGCCTGTGCCGGTGTAAGCCCCCAAGCTTCGCAAGGGTGCCCTCCAGTAGTACCGTTGAGAGTGATACAACGTCGACCTCAGGTGCCACGGGATTCCCCTCCACAACCACCTATGTAGATCCCTAGGAGTAGCAACTAAAGTTACCAACTTGTATCAGAAGCCAGGCGGAACAATCTTGAGGTTAGGTCCAACAAGTAGGAGAGGGGGTATCTCTCTTCCTTATCTTCAAAGACCCTCGTGCTTAACTCCCAGATCTGGAGCTTCCCTGGTCTCCCTAACGCTATTGGATTTTCACTCACTATTCAAACTCCTATGTTTGAAAATTTAAATGGCCTTGGAGAGTTTTCTCTCCACTCGCCTAATCCAAGGCCCTAAAATATTCTAAAACTTGTTGGTGTCTTTAACTTGACAATTATGAAAAGTTCTAGTATATTTTAATTAGCGCTTGTCTTTAAATGGGTTGTTCCTAAGTCAAGGGATAAGTGGAAATGAAACTTGTGGTGTTTTGATGCAAAATAAATTAATAAAAGCCAAACTATATGCAAATGCACTCATTTTATTCTTCGATGAAAGAAATTTCTACTAGGTTCAGAGAAACTTCAAAGAAAGCAACAAATTTTTCTTTTCTTTTCTTTTACTCAAGCTTCACACTCACAAAAGTTAACAAAACTATGGATGTCCTAAAAATATGTGCAAATTTATCCTAATGCAATGAGTACATGTTGATGCAAGACTTAAGACTACTCTAAATCAAGAAATGAAAGTAACTTGTTTATCAATATGATTTTCCACTTAAAATGTTTAGATGGAATATGAGTTGCTAATGCTCATTTTCATCTCTACACTAAAAGCAAGTTTCAAGACAAACAAAAATGCACTTTCATTCACTAAAAGAAACTAAATCAAAACAAAGTTCAAGAAAGCAAAACCAAGTTTTTCAAGAAGTTTTCTTCAAAAGCAAAAACAAAAACATCTTTTCAAAAGTGCTCTCAACAAGACTGAAAATTTACGATTGAAAAATCAGCAACAAAACACTTTGCAAGCTCACAACACAAAATGGATGAAAACTCAAGAAAAAAATGTGTTTCGAGACGCTCTTAACAATCAAAAGCAGCAATAAGAGCCTGGCAACAAAGACCAAAATATCAAAAAGACAATTTTCAAGAAAGTGTCAATCAACAAGTTTCAGAAAGCAAGAAAAGTAGATGGTCACAAAAATGTAGTTTCGACAAGCAAACAAAAAGGTCACCAAAACAAGATTTGACACAAAGATTGAGATCAATCTTCCTGCCCTGAGGAATCAGAGCAGCTCAGATTCCCAACAAGAAATCTTACATGCTTAAACAAAAACGATGACGCTTGCAAAAACAAATAAGACCAACACTTTCCACAATCACAGAGAATTTGAAAACAGATACTTGCTATAAAACTAAAGACCGACATAGAAAAGTAATTGTTCAAGACTGAATCAAACCAACAGACAGACCTTCAAAAACAAAAAGATTTGAAAAATATTGAAAATTACAAGATATACGCGACTGTGTTAGTGCATAGCTGTGTGTATACGTGACTTAGCCTAAGGAAACATGCGTATACACAGGTTTACTTAAGGAAACATCCGTATATACGCTTCTGTAAACTGGAAAAAAAACGTATATAAAAGATTTCAAGAAAAAACAAAAAATAGTCTGAAGAAACTGATCAAACTTACAATTCAAGGTCCTATAGGAATAGACCACACAGTAACAGTAAGCAAACCAACAGCTGAGCCCTGATTGGCTTGAATAAACCCAAACTAGGAACAACAATACTGTTTTCCCCAGTCGAGTCGCCAATTATGTTAAGGGATAAATTCCCCTAGGGTCTTGGGTTGATACCCTAGCAGATTAGAGGTTATTTATAAAGAGAAACACACATTCCATACAGCCATGATGCTAATATAAACAAACTATACGAAAAATGGGTGCACCTGAGGGTCCTTCGTTTGAGAAGATCCAGTCAGGGTCCAACCCTCTTGGAGTTCCTTTTAGTCCTTCAACCTGCAAAACAAACAATTCTAGAAAGTACAACAGTATATTGACCAAGAATCATAAAGAAATCATCTTCATAACATAAGGAAAGGTAATTAGTTATACAATTAAAAACAACCATTCACATATGAATTATAACATTGACATCATGAACATGAATAAGATTTATATCAGGAACAAGACAAGTGTTTCTTTTATTATAAATAACTAAAGTACAGAAAGGAATGATTTCACCTGATTCGTCCTTTCGCAGGCTCCAAGCAAAACTGTCCTCTGGATCCGTCCAGTCTCAAGCCTTCAACAAACTCCTTCCATGACTTACTCCATGATCTCTCAAGTAGAAAGACATCATCACACAAGGAAACAAGGGTTTCCTGTAAATGTGGGAAGTTCTGGAAGCACAAGGATCTTCAGACCTGGTCAGGGAAAATCTTAGGAAAGTGATCTTTCTCTCTATTCCCTCCTCCCTTAGGCCTTCCCATTGAAGCCTTTTTATACTTCTCCCAAAGTAGTTTTTTAGTTGGGAATTCGTTGGGAACAGTTGGGCCATGGGCACTAATAGGTAATCAGCAGGTAAAACCCACGATCTCCACTCGAAATTAAGGAGTTTTAATTTTTTTAAGTGTTTTAAGACATATACGCGGGTTGGGTATACAAAGACCTGCGTACACATGCGTTTAGCTCAGGGAAATGTCATGTATAGGGAGTAAAACACTATTTTTTTGAATATTTGGACTAGGTCTGGAAGGAGGGGTTGCCCTAGGCCATGAGTGCAGCATCACAAACATCAAGAGTGAGTTTTGGAGCTATAACAGTAGGCGTTGGCCTACTAAAGGCTCCAACCTTCACTCTTCCTCCAGGGACCACGTTTCATAAATTTTCATACTGGATACTCCTGGAACACAACATCATAATCTGAAGGCCACATTTCATCCAATTTTCATACTGGACCCATTAACAACATTGAAGCACAAAATCAATCACTACTGTGTCATCAGAACACAGTCACCAGAACACAGAGCAGAACCCAAAACTCTGCAACAACAACCAGATCCAACTGCAACTTCAAATATCATATTGCATGATGTATACGCTACTCTGATGAACCAAACCAGTGTGTATACGCACTTTTACCAAAGTGAACCCGCATACAGATCTGCAAATTCTAATTTATAAACTTCACTGTTATTTCGGTATTCAGTCATAACCAAATCATAACATTTGCAGAATAAACATGTGTCAGTAATTTAGATCTAGTTTGTC
The DNA here is from genome assembly GCA_031772625.1 of Pinus tabuliformis. NCBI lineage: Eukaryota > Viridiplantae > Streptophyta > Pinopsida > Pinales > Pinaceae > Pinus > Pinus tabuliformis. The sequence continues at coordinate 501,846,829 of CM062804.1, read as the reverse complement.
CATGATCAAACCACATAATGATAAAACATTCTAAGCCTTAAGATCTCGATCCATCATCCATCATCATCCACATAGGTTCATCCTTAGCTCAGATCAAGAAAAGCATCACAAACCCATATCCTGCATACTAGATCTCTCACTTCATCAGATATTCAATCCTTGCACAACTTGCATACCTTGGCCTAATGATCTTCTCCTCCTTATATAGTATTAGGCCTCTCTCAATACCATGGACCAAAGCCACTTAGGACCAATACCTTTAACCCAATACCTAGGGTCAATACCTCAGGAAAAATACCTTGGACGAATACCATGGATCAAAATACCATGGACCAAATACCACGGACCAAAACTTAGTTTTGCAAGATGTACGTGCCTTTCCTTCTGTGAAAGTGCATGTGTACGTTATACGACCCTTTTTGGTCTGCTAACCCATGTGTATACTCTCCTTTGTCATGGTGAACCTGCGTATACCTCTCTATGATCATTAATTATTTGCTATTGACCTATTGCACTATGATCTGTCATTTGAGTGGGTTTCCATCAAGGACAACACCTGTATCATAATGCCAACAATCTCCCCCTTTGGACTTGATGGCAACAACAACACCAAGTCACTCTCCCCCTTTGACATCAATGGCAAAGGGCACACCAAGATATTCTCTCCCTTGATATACATTCTGTTGTCCATAATCCCACTGAGTACATGCTGAAATCTCTGATTGAGCTCTCCCTTTGTACATGCCAAGATGTACTAATCTATCCATGCTCCCCCTGAGCACATGTAGAGTCTGCAAAAATATTTTTCAAAATAATAACATGACTCTACAACTCAACTAAGTGAGTATGACCTTCCTATTACTAATGACTCATACATACATCAATCTCCCAACCAAGTGGGGATATACCAAATGTTTATACATGACTGAAAATAGAAATTATTACATCATCCTTACGATGCATAGTGGGGGTACAAATTAGGTCTTTGCATGACCTTTACATCAAATGATAACAAAGACCAACAATCTAAACAAGACCACGATAGTCATTAACAACTATCATACAACACATATGATCTGCACCATAAGCATCTGTCAACAACATCCGGACCTGTATCCTACAATAACATTCTCTTGACCAACCAACAATAAGTAGCAAGATGTATCATTTAGCCACATAATCATCAACACTAAAGACTTCTAGCCATAATGCCAATAATGCATTATTCGAAGCATATTCTCCCCCTAAACTTGTTCCATCTGTTCACTGTTAGATCTGATCATGCATATATCAGGAAGAAGTATCAAGGCATCATCATCATCAAGTTAGGATGAAAAGCACTTCCAAACAACATCTTATGAGTACCAACACATTTCCACACATCATCAGTAGATTGTAACCATCATCAAACAAAGGAAATAATTGACTGAACCATATCAGGCCCTTTTTCTTGAGTCTGTCCCACAAATTTTCCTCAAAATAACATATACACGACAATGCAACTTTGAACTCACATATACACGTGACTTGTCTTCATGAAACCTACGTATGAGATTTAGAACACTGAAGTTTCACACATTCAGCTCCCTCTAAGACTGTCATGTCTGTATATTCTACTATGCCACATCTTTCTGACTGTACTTCCTTCTTCTTCCATATCCTCGACTGTGATGATGTTTTCTCGTTTTGGTATGGTGCCCAAAATCTTCTCCTGCATTCCTTTGCTATATGTCCAAGCTTGTTACATGCTAAACATCTCATATGTTTCATATTCCTTCTATAGTAGTTAACAGCTTTGTGACCAAACATATTTCAAGCAAAACAATATCCCTTAAAGTACCTAGAATGTGATGATCTTTCTATGTGATGGTCTTGAACCATTCTACTTCTGCATCTAGCTGCAACATGTCCAAAATTATGACATACATAACACTCAACATTATTCATCTAAGAAAATAACCAACTATCACTTCCATAGTTTGGAGTAAAAGATTTTCTTTGAAGGATTTCTTTCCTTGGTTGTTGATGGGGTTGACCTCTTATCTCCTTATTGAGCATTTCAGGTTTTGCATTAGAATTCCTTGCCTCACCCTATGAGCTAGATTCACCTTCAACAGATTCATAAAAACCAAGACCAATTTTGATAGCAGGAGACCTTTGACTACTAAGAATATTATCCAAAATCTTAGTACTGTCTTGAAATCGTAACAGTTTATCCTTTTCTTCTAATTTACCTTTTAAGATATTTACCTCAACCTGATATTGCTCTTCCTTTTCCAGATGTTTCTTTTTCAAGATTTCTACAACCTTTCTTCCTTCTTCCACTTGTTGCCTTAATCTGAGAATCTCATTTTCTTGTTCTTTATCTGCTTCATTCTACTTACTTTTTGATGATATCACTTCATCCTGCAGCGTTTGACGTACTTTGAAGGCACACTCCAGCTGATCTTTTAATCTGGCAACTTCTTCTTAGAGGGCACACTCCCTTTTGTTAAATAGATCTTGTTGATCTATGAATTTATCTTATGCTTCATTTTCTTGTTCATCTTCAATTTGAGGTGATTCAGAATCTAAATACTTGCTTCCACCTAATGGCAAGCTGTCGTTGTTCCTTTGAGCTATCTTCTTCTTCTGACATGCTTTCTTTCCCATTGTTCTACGGATCTCCTTCAAGCGATCAAGCTTCTACCAAAGGACCTTCTTTGATACCAATTGTTGGAAATAATACTGAGAGGGGGGGTGAATCAGTATTAGAAAATCAATAACTTTTCATTTCCATAATCAGATTCATATACACTACTTTAGTTAAGGGAACTTGCGTGTACACGCAATTGTGTTTAATACAACTAGCGAATATCCAGTAAACTTATGATTCAGTTAATTCATCATATGTTGATCTTTAATCAGTGCATCAAAACTTCATTAACCATACAAATAGTAACCAAGTGCAGTAAAAACATAATAGATCATCACACATAAGAAACACACATGAACACCATGACATAAGGTTGAAACCCAATGCGGGACAAAAACCACCTGTTGCCATCTTCCTTTAATATAAGAAAAACCTGTTTACAATCTTGTACTAGCGGAGACTCATATCAATACGTAGGCACCCACCTGTAGAAGGCTACAACCTTCTCTCGTTTTCCAGTTACTACTAGAAGGGAGCTACAACCCCCTGGATCTTGTACTAGCCGATATATTTACTAGTACGTAGGTGCTGGCCTACAGAACCCTCTCTCGTTTTCCAACTACTATTGGAAGGGAGCTCCAACCCCCTGGATCTTGTATTGGATGATATGTTTACCAGTACGTATGCGCCGGCCTACTGAAGGCTCCAACCTTCACTCTTCCTCCAGGGGCCATGTTTCATAAATTTTCATACTGGATACTCCTGGAAAATAACATCATAATCTGAAGGCCACATTTCATCCAATTTTCATACTAGACCCATCAACAACATTGAAGCACAAAATCAATCACCACTGTGTCATCAAAACACAGTCGCCAGAACACAGAGCAGAATCCAGAACTCTGCAACAACAACCAGATCCAACTGCAACTTCAAATATCATATTGCATGATGTATATGCTACTTTGATGAACCGAACCAGCATGTATACATGCTTTTCCCAAACCGAACCCATGTACAGATCTGCAAATTCTAATTTATAAACTTCATTGTTATTTCAGTATTCAGTCATAACTAGATCATAACATTTGCAGAATAAACATGCACCAGTAATTTAGATCTAGTCTATCCATGATCAAACCACATAATGATAAAACATTCTAAGCCTTAAGATCCCTATCCATTATCCATCATCATCCACATAGGTGCATCCTTAGTTCAGATCAAGTAAAGCATCACAAACCTATAACATGCATACTAGATCTCTCACTTCATCAGATATTCAATCCTTGCACAACTTGCATACCTTGGCCTAATCATCTTCTCCTCCTTATATAGTTTTAGGCCTCTCTCAATACCATGGACCAAAACCACTTAGGACCAATACCTTGGACCCAATACCTAGGGTCAATACCTTGGGTCAAATACCTTGGACTAGTACCATGGATCAAAATACCATGGACCAAATACCACGGACCAAAACTTAGTTTTCCAAGATGTACATGCCTTTCCTTTTGTGAAAGTGTGTGTGTACATTATATGCCCTTTTGGTCTGCTAACCCACGTGTATATGCTCCTTTTTCATGGTGAACCTGCGTATACCTCTCTCTGATCATTAATTCTTTGCTATTGACCTACTACACTATGATCTGTCATCTGAGTGGGTTGCCATCAAGGAAAACACCTGTATCATAATGTCAACACTTCTTAAATGGTGTTACATTCTCTTTGTTACCTATATCCTGAGGTCTTGCTCACTTCTTGTCCCATTTTCCTTTATTATTCTCATTACCCTTCCAATCATGTTTAGCCTTGGATATATTTTTCAATTGCTCATACAATGATTTATATTTTTGATGGCTTCCTCCAATGATCTAGGCTTGTCAAACTCAATCATGTCTTTGAATGATATTGACAACCCACTGATGAATCTATGAATCTTGGCCTTCTCCTCCTTGAGGTAAGGCACATACCATAGTAGCCCCAAGAATCTCCTAATGTACTCCTCATTGGTCATGGATCCCATCTTCAGCTCATAGAATTATTTTTCCCTGTCATCATAGTATCTCTCCGACAGTTACTTATTCTAGAATAGCCTCTCGAACTTACTCCAAGTCAACTCCTCCTCATAAATATCTCTGACGTTCTTTACATATTCCCACTAGACATCATATTTACCTTTAAGACTAAATGTAACTATTTTATCCTTCATGTTCTTTGAGTAATCATGTAATCTGAAGAACTTATTCATTCCAAGCAACCATGCTTCTGCATCTTGTGACTTCTTCATCTCTCCATCAAATTTAGGTGGCTTTGCTTTCTTAAAATCATCCAAAAAAATCCCTTGTCACTCCTCCTGCAAGGATGATAATGATGTCAATCATAGTACTTGTCAGTACCAAAACTAGAATAGTACCTTTGTCTATCACCTCCTATCTGGAGTGTCCCAAAACCTGCCATTTCTTATCATGTCATCTCTATCTAACTTGTACCCAACAGGATACCTACATCCATATGGCCCATTAGTTCTATCTTCTTTCCCATGGCTGATCCAAAGTGGCCCTCATTGCTACAATTCTAACAAATGCTGAAGGATTAATGCATTAACCTCTTCTTGTTTCTCTTGTGCCTATATGATTCTATCATTATCTACTTTGCAACTCCTGATTTATGCCTTCAAGCTTCTCAATGTGTCTGCTAAGTCAGAATAATTCCCAACACCATGTTTCTCATCTAATCCATAATGAGAATATCGTGAACTATAGTTTACCATTCTGCTAGTCATCTTGATCTCTTTCCTACAAGGAATCTTATGTCAGCTAAACCAAATCATAAAAAAACCAACATTCCTTAGCATAATTTGGGGAGCATATCTCCTGCAAGATCAATCGATTTAGCATGATACATGTATAAACATAATCATAACAACATATAGACATATATCATATAGATATAACAACATATAGACATCATTCTAACCATATTCCATTCATCAATGCATGACCATATCAATCACATACCATGACCTCATGCATGACAACAAAAACCATACAAATGTACACTTGACATGCATAAAAAACACATAACCAATCATACACTCATGACGAAACATTCCACAACAACACCATCAACCTTCACATGGAACAGTAACCATGACCAACACCATGCATATGCAACAAACACATAGACAACACATATGAGTAACACATATGCAATTGACATGAATGCATGGCCAACACACCGCCCATATAGTTTGAGGGGTGAACCATGCTCTGATACCACTCTATAACACCCTCCTCGTACATTTACCCAAGTAACCGGCTAACCGGGGTAAACATGTGATGAAGATCTACTATGATATGATTCAACTCCCTATGTGTTAGTTAAGGAAGTGGAACCGATGGAACACAACAACACAGACCTTCCATAGCTATTGTAGAACCCTCAAGATCAATCCAAACCTTCCAGGTGACTAACCCCTTAGAAAAACTAACTTTTTAGTACATTAATCCCCTAGTCACTCCCATGACATGGACATGAATGTGACTGGGACCCTCTAGTTTATCCCACAACATGGGTATGCCTACGAATGGGGACTTTCCCAAGAATTTATGTGCCCGTGACTCCAACTTCTATGACACATTTTCAATCCCAAGGTATAGGTCACTACCCATAACTCCATGACACTTCCAGAAATGAAAGATAACAATGGAATAATGATACAAATGTAATTACTTGAACAAGGACTTGACTAGACCCCTACTAGCCATGACAGACATTTCGTTAAACATGTCACAAATATGCATTCTACAGGTTTAAACAATAGATCTGAGCATAGGGGTCTCATACTTATATGAGAATCACTAAGAAGCATTGATGCCTCATCAGAATAACTACATTACCATCTATTAAGTCATATATTAATTTCACATTCAATGGTTAACCAAAACATGATGAGAGCCATACATTTTCATTGTCATAAAACTCATTCATAACCGAAATATAAACAATAGAAATATCAGGGATATAAAAACCATATAAACCACATATAAACCAGTATATTTAACCATAAGATACTAAGGATAAAGAAAGATATTTAATATCAAACCCTTGAGGTAGGAAGACACCATACAATCACTCCTTAAGGAAGGAGAACACTCCACAAGCCATATGTTTTCCCATACAATAATCCTTTACCACTCTTAATGGGGTGTATCTAGCCTCTATATAGGCTTCATACATAAAATACCATGGGTCTCTCTATACCATACATCTAATACAATGGGCTTATCACATTATTCCCTAACTGCTTGTGGTCCTTTCCATAATGTGGGTTAACCACTTTATTTATTAATTATGGCCCATTTATTTATCATCCTCATATTATTACATTACATTATTCACTTAGGTACCTCTCTCTATGCCCCATACCTGCAAATATATGAAAATGCCAAATATTCCCAATAAATAACACAAATAGATGATAGAACTTCAAATATTTATTAATATCAAACCCTTGAGGTAGGGAAACACCATATAATCACTCCTTAAGGAAGGTGAACACTCCACAAGCCATATGCTTATCAATACAATAATCCTTGATCACTCTCAATGGGGAGTATCTAGCCTCTATATAGGCTTCATACATATAATACCATAGGTATCTCAATACCGTACATCTAATACAATGGGATTATCACATTATTTCTTAACTGCTTGTGGTCCCTTGCATAATGTGGGTTAACCAATTTATTTATTAATTATGGCCCATTTATTTATCATCCTTATATTATTACATTACATTATTCGCTTGGGTACCTCCCTCTATACCATATATTATCTCCCCTAGGTATAATACATTACAGCCCCCTTAAACATGTTTTTTTCTTGAAGCATGAGAAGAACACAAATAATAAGATATACTCAAAAGAGTAGTCCACTCGTACCATGCACATGCATATATCCATCCCAAAGAAAGGTGAACACTCAATCTAGCTAGTGCCTTGCTCGTTTGAGATGGAATCTGGTTTTGGTGGTTCTGTTATGTTGATGTGTTCTGGGTGCATCGTCGCACCTCTCTATCTGTTGTCTAGTGGTTATTGTCCTTGTTGCTAATTCATTTTGACGTTGTTGATTTTTGTCTCGCTGGGTGATGTGGTTGGTGATATGTTGAAGCTTTAAGTGATGGAATATATTTCATTAATTCCTCTACCATTGGTGCCTGAGTGGTGTTTGGTGATTTTTTTGGTACCACCACTATTGGTTCCTGAGTGGTGGCTAGTGCTTTTGCTGGTACTTGGTTTGATGTCTATGTTTGATTGTTGACCATCAAAGGCTCATCACCTGATGTGTCAATTTCATTAGAGCTTTGTGCTTCTGCCTCCATAGTCTTTTCCTGGTTCTTAATCAAAATATCATACATTGTAATTTTCTACTTTTTATACCAGAGCTTCATGAATTTCTTCTGCACATTAATATTGATATTACCCACAGCTTCCATTCAAGTGTATCCTAAAACAAAATTCACATTATCCATATCGGAAGTATAAAAATAAGAATGCAACACATATTTATCCATATAAATCTTCAAATATTTATAAATTTGAACATCCTCATTATCAACTTAGTTTTTGCAATATGTTTTGTTGGAACTTATAATTTTTTTGCCACATTAACATTGATAAAATTATGCTTGCAATTAGGATTGATAGAGATAATGATCTTCTTGTTGGCATTATGATTCTGGTATGGCATTATTGTTACAGATGTTGTACTTGATGGCAGCACCCGTGGAAAATGTTGAAAATTAAGAAGTACGCAGGAGAACAGTTCAGAAGATGCGTACACGCAGGTACACCGTGAAGGGACTGCGGCCAGACACGCAGGTCACCTGTTCAGGAGGTGCGTACCCCCAGTTTCACTTACTTCAAGGCAGAGAAGCACGTTCACGTGGGGTTTCCTATGTTTGGCCCATGGTATTTAGCCCGCCGCTCTTGATTCTATGGTTTTGGCCCGTGGTATTGTTTTTATATTATTATTATTATTGAGCCCCATGTTTTTGGGCCCCTTGTATTGGTTATCTATAGTATTGATCCATGATTTTAGGAGGAGCTTGCCTATATAAAGCAAAGGAGATCACTCGGCTAAGCATCTTTTGCAAATTGAATATCTTGAGATCTGAAATATTGGATTATTGTTTTAAAAGTCTGATCTATATGAAAGTAAAGTTGAAAGCGAATCTGTGAAGGGTGATCTCTCGAGCGCATGATCAGATCTAGACATCTGACTAACTGTGGCACACTGGTGGACTACCAATTCGGCCCTAATCAGAAGTACGCAGGTGATTAACGGTACAGGTGCGTGGGTACGCAGAGCAGAAACAGGAAAGCTGCGTGGGTACGTAGAGCTGAAGAAGGAGAACTGCGTGGGTACGCAGCGCGACAAAGGTTCAGGTGCGCACGCACAGTAAAAGTACACGGCGCGATAGTATCTTTGAGTACGTGGCTTCAGTAACAGTACGCGGCGCGATAGTGTCTCTGGGTGCGTACCTACAGTAACAGTACGTGGCGCGATAGTGTCTCTGGGTGCGTACCTATAGTAACAGTACGCAGCGCGATTGAAGAAGAAGTGCGTGGGTACGCGGTGCAGCAGAAGGCTCTCTGCAGGTATACGCAGGGAAGCAGAAGGTGAAGTGCGTAGCGACACAGGCCAGAAAAAGAAAAACTGCGTATCTGTCTTAAGATCTTCTGTTGACTGAATTTTTCTGTTGATAAGGTGTTCTGGGTTAGTTCTGTTATTGTTGATCTGGTTACTGCAGTTGACTGTGTAATTTACATGTACTTGATGATCATTTGATGCTTATGGATTCAGTTTGAAAAATTATGAAAAGTGGTCCTTGTAAGAAAAGAAGTAGGGGGTTGTAGCTCCCGTCTAGGAAAGACTGGAAAACGAGAGAGAGTTGTAGCTCTCTGCAGGTTGCAGCCTGTGTACTGGTAAAGGACTCCACCAGTACAAAATCATTGTAAAAGGAGTTTCTAATTTGAAAGAAGATAGAGACATATTGTAGCAGGTGGTTTTCACCCACATTGGGTTTCCACCTTTTATCTGGTGCTCTTTGGTGTGACTATCTGTTTTTCTTGTTCATGCTCATTATTTTATGGTACTGATATGCAAAAATAATTCAAAGTATAAATAAGGAAGATTTTTTAAAAGAACTTGATAATACTGATTCACCCCCCCTCTCAGTATTATTTCCAACACTTCTCCATCTGAATACATCCATGAACTTGTAATAATAATATACTATCATAAAATAATCCTTTATGTTTCTTATTTTCCTTCTTTCTAGTATGAGACCATTTGTCCAAAAGGAGGTTTTCAAACTCTTCATCGGGAAGTTTCCCTAGTGATCCTCGTTAAGTGATTTCCACCATATGGTAGACTCATCCTTGAAATATATCCATGGTCCTAATGACCAAGCTATTGGGTAGTTTTACTTCCTAAATGTTAGGTATTCTTCAATCGTATGACCATCTTCTTTTCCTGTAAAAAACATCTTGCTACAAACCTTAAAAATAGAGCACGGGTTTTGAAAAAAATACTCACTTTGGACAAAATTTAAAATGGACCTAACTCAGACAATATAGCTCAAAATCCTTATTATAGCCTATTTTTATAAATTAAATGGCCATTCTTCATCTTCCCGTGCAGTTGAAATCTCGATCTGGACAATCTGGAAACTTAGATTTGTGCTGCAAATGTCCTGTCGTCACAATTGTTTTTGAAAAATAGTTGTTTTTAACTCAGCGATATCTCCCTCATCCGAACTCCGATTCGATCAATTTTTATTGAAATTAGGTGATTTTTCAAGAGGATTTTGGATATACAATTTGTTTTCTAAAATTCTACACAAAAAGTGCAAAAAATGATAGGAGATCTGTCGTCACGAATTGTCATCGCAAAAATCTCTACAACAAAGCTGATTTTCTCCCTCTTCCATACTCCAATTAGGCTGATTGTTTTTTTCAATTTGGGGTGATTTTTTAATAGGATCTTATATCTTCAATTCATTTTCTGAAGTTCCCTACAAAAATGGAAAAAAATTATTCGAGAGCCACCGTCCATGAATTGTTGTCAGAAAAATTTATGCAAAACAACGAATTTTAAATCAGCGATATCCCCCTCATCTGGACTCCAATTCGATTGATTTTTTTAAATTAGGTAGTTTTTTTAAAGGAGTCCATATCTTCTATTTTTTTTTTACACCAAACTTTTTAGATCTTATTTGCAAACTTGCTGCCCAAAAAATTCCTGCAAAAAATGGAAAAACGATTCTCCCCCTCTTTGCCCAAGAAAGTGCTCTAGTACCAGTAGATCTGACTTGAAAATATATTAAAATGAAAAACATTCCCAAGAAATAACACAATAGATGATATAACTTCATATCTTTGTTAATATCAAACCCATGAGGTAGGGTAACACCATTCAATCACTCTTTCAGGAAAGAGAACACTCCACAAGCCATATGTTTGTCAGTACAATAATCCTTTACAACTCTCAATGGGGAATCTATAGCCTATATATATGATGAGCCTCATAAATGGGTAATTATATGGGCTCATTTTACCTCCTAACCTAGTCAAATAAACCATTCTCTTATCTTATTGTATGATTTTCTAATTATATTTATGCTTATAGGGTGAGTTGAGTTAGTTATTATGCCATGTGGTCTAACATGTATTTAATGGAGATTATTGATGGATTTCGAGGTCAAAGTCAAGAATATAGTGGTCAAACTGCAACAATAACTCGAAGTAGTCAGAGGAGAGGACTTATAGGAGGTAATCCCCCTCATTTATTGCTCCTCACTTCGAATTACCCTTCATTCAGCTCAGAGTATAAGCAGCCGAATCATGCACTAGAAGGTAGCCGAGCAAGTGAAATATGATTGATAGTTATCTCGGGTTTTGAGAGCCAAGCCTCCCTGATTTTAAGGAAGTCGTTGGTAGCTTTAGATGTATAGTAGAGAGGCTTAGGGCCTCACTAGGGTCGAGTTTTTTTTTTCTTTTCTAAACTCTGCTCAAATTTCGAGCTTACTATTTTACCATAGTTTTATGTAATCTTGCTATTTTTTGATAATGAAAATGGAATCCTTTTTGAGCTAGCACTGAGTTACCTCAGAGGGCTGAAGCTCTTGGGTTAGGGCACAATCCAATTAGCCAAGTGTCTCTTTACTTGTATTTGTATGCTTTGCTTTAGTTTGTAGATTAGTTTGTTGTTAGATGTATTTCTCTTATGGTTAAGAATAGGTTGCTTTTGATAATTTAGTAGCTTGCTTCCATTTGTGCTTTCTATAGAAGGTTAAGTAGTGATTAGAGAAGATTCAAAAGGCTAGAAACAGTGACTTGGCCTCTCTTGCTCCCTCTGGGACCATGATTTGAGGCAAGGACTCTCATGCTTCCCCAAAAACATAGATTTTCCTCATTCCTAGGACTTCTAGTGTTTGCAGCTCTCTAGTAGGTTGATAGTCCAGTTTTGCTTTTCTTTAGATCTTATTTATCATGTTCACTTCCTGATTTTCAATATTCCTTTTGCATGCTTTCCTTTCTTACAACATTTCCCAGCATTTCCTTCTATACATCATAGTTTAGGCCATTTTAATGCAAAACTCTATTTTTCCTAGGATGCACTCATTTCATTGGTTGCTTGATTTTCTTGGTTGACTGTTAGTTTCTATGTAGTAGATCTCTTCCAGTAGTAGGCCAGCTTACTAGAAATCACACCCTCCATCTGATCCATGCCCTATAGGTCTCCCAAACCTCACCTCAATTCTGCCCTAGTTTCCTTCATTTTTCATAGAACTTCTTCCTCTCCTCTTGAGCAAACCCAATCATCTTTCTCTCTCCTGGTGATTCAGGGTAGACCTTAGGTTCCCTAACACCTCATTCCAACCTTCATCCACCTTTTCCACCCACTCTCACATCCTCAAAATAGAGAAATTTTCTCTTAGCCTCCTCTTGTAGGCCTCCTGTAGCTTCCCTATTTTCCTCTTGTAGTTTTCCTGTGTCCTCCTGTAGTTTTTCCTGCAGGCTTTCTTTTGAAGACCGAGTGTGGAAAAAGCCTCCAGAAGGCTACCTAAGACCTCCTAGGACCCATCCACACCATCCTACATCCTCCCAAGCTCCAAAACTGCCCTCTAATGCCACCTGTTCGCTACCACACTCACACACAATAAATTAGATGCATGTTAAATTCACATAAAAGCACATACAAATCCAAAAATATGTTTTTTGCTTATTTACTTCCAGAAATAGCATGGCTAAATGTTGTTTACTTCCTTGAGTAGGTAATGGCATTTCTTTCATGTTTTTCATAGTGTTTTTGGCAAAAGTAGAATTATCTTGTTAATTAGGGTTTAGTAGGTTTTGTTTTACATTCCAGTCTTTCTCCTTTCTGCAGTTAGAATAACATCTGTAAAGTAATATTTCTTTCCTTTCATCATAGATCAAGCTTCTTCTGAAATCTATAGAAGTTAGCTTGAGCTCCTAGTGATCTCGCGCTAGCTTACCAAGTGACAACCTGCAATGAGAACTAGTACTTGTGCATATAACACCGACGCTTCCAAGTTTGTTACAAACTACCAGGTTGATAAAAGTAAAGTTGCTAGCCCAGGAGTTGCAACATTCTTGCTGCAATACTAGCACTCACCACTTTGTAGCTTCGTTGCCAGGGAAGTGTCAGAGTATTCTGTGATTACTGCTTTCTTCTATTTCCTATTGCAACATTCTGCTAATAGTTTATTTTGACAAAAGTAGACTAGTCATTTCTTTTCTTTCAGTTCTGAATTTCCTTGCTTTCCTTTTCAATTCTGCAAATTTCCATTCAGCAAGTTCATTTCAGCTAGTTGCAATTTGTTTTGTTCAATCACAATTTCAGTTTTTGCAAGTACTTTTAGTGTGGGGAAAAAGAAACAAAAAACCAATCAAAAATATTTCCTTTCATGCCTTGAAGGAGTAGAGATAACTTAGGAAAAAATTTGCCCAACACCCCCACTACTTCACACAGCCAACCTTCTCTCTTCTTCGGTGGCTGCAATCAAGAATAACCCTTAGGTGAACATCCAAACATATTTGAAGAACCTATAGGGGAAGAAGAAGAAGAAAACATTCCTCTAGAGCCAATGGCTAAAAACAAAAATGCTAGGGGAAATGGAGAGAGAATAGAGGGTACCTTCCCCATTTGGGAGACCAATGGGAACACCAAAATGAAGAACATAATCCCTTCAGCCCTACATCACTTCCAAGGTCTGACTACAGAAGACCCTAACACCTTCTTGTTCGATTTTGTTGTCATCTGTCAAACTTATGACTATGCAAAAGATGAGAAAAAGTTGAAAATTTTCCCTTCTACTCTCAAGGACGTAGCACTACGCTGGTTCATGGAATTACCTAGCAATAACATCACAACTTAGGCTCAGATGCAACAGGCCTTTAACAACAAGTATCGATACTATTGTAGGTCAAAAGATACTAAAGAATAAATCTTCCAAATGACCATAGGAAGTGATGAGTCCCCGGAAGACTATGAAGAGAGGTTCCAGCTCAGTTACAAAAGGGCCAGGTACCTTGAGTCTCTGAGGTTGGTCCTGCTCAGTGGAATTTGGGAAGAACTTTTGAGACACCCTCCGTCTATTATCCAGGGGAGACATCTACCGACTATCCTATGAGGACATAAAGAGTGTTTTTAGAAACCATTCTAAAGTACCCTGAAAGAAAGGTAGGGGGAGTCAGCCCATAGCCAGTACCTCTTCTTCCAATTCATCCATTAAAGGTGAAATTGGAAACATGCTGGAAGACTTCAAGAGTGAGATGCTATAGACTCTTTCCATGCAAATGGATACCTTACATATTAAAAGAAAAAAAGAGGATGCAGAGAGGGCTTTGGCCATTTTTTTCCCTAGATGCACCAGAAGACATCCTAGGAATGAATGTCCATTAAACTCTATAGAGGTTTGTTCAGTCTGTGAAGAAGATCATTCTACAGATAAGTGCCCTTCCTTGCTCGGACTTAAAGCTATATACCAAGGGGCTGAAGGAGTCAATGAATAGATCTATTACGAAAACCAAAGGAGGCCACATGGACCTAGACCATACTAGCAGGGGATGAAAAGGACATCTCAGGCATACTACAACCCCAACCAAGTCACCTCCATACCTTTTTGGGCCCCCCCTACTCATCCTTCCTAGTCCACACCTCCTCCCTGGTCCTTCACATCTCAATATCATTCCCAACTAGCCACCCATTCATTTCAATCCTATGCTCAGCCGCAACCTCAGTGGAATGCATCTCATCAGGGGTGGAGGCCCCAATACAACTCTCTTCCCACTCTTCTACCTCCACCACCTGCCCAACCACAACCATTACCTTCTGCTCCACCAAGGAAACCCCAAATGCCTGCCCAACCAAATCTGAACCCAAACAACAAACAGGCTCAACAAGTGTATAGTGGGGAACCATCATGCCCAAATTATGCTGTGGAGATTCAAGAATTAACTTGCGATCTGCGAAAGTTCTCCCAGATAGCTAGCCTCCACCCAGGGAGGTTGAGGAAGATAAAGAGGAAAGCAAACCTAAAGCAAATCCACCCTTTCCTGAGGGACCCAGCTACCCCAGAAGAGACTGAACTCCTGGGAGAATTGAAACATTTATGTGTGAAGATACCACTTCTCCAAGCCATAAAAGATGTGCCTGTCTACAATAGGTCGATCAAAAAGAAGTGTTTTAGGCATCCAAGAAGGCGCAAGAGAGATGCCCTAACCATCAATGTCAAAGGACAACTGTCTGACCTAATGTTGGGGCAGATAATCTATCCAAAATATCTGGACCCCAGAAGCCCAGTAGTTGATGTCCACATCAATGGCACAATGGTCCCACATAACTTGATTTGATCTGGGAGATGCCATTAATGTGATGACAAAGGACATAATTTTCAAACTTCACCTCTAAGTCTCCTTGAGGAAGACCACAAGAGTACTGTTGCTAGCAGACCACTCCACATTGACCCTTGAGCGGATTGTAGAAGATGTGATGGTCTCCATTGATTCTTGGGATTAACCTGCTGATTTCTTAGTTCTCCATCCAAAGGTAAAGCTCATTGGGTATCCTCTCATTCTAGGAAGACCCTGGTTGACTACAGTCGATGCCTACAGCAACTGTCGAGCTGGGAACATGACCATAAAGAATGGGCACATGTTCAAGAAATTAATCCTATATCCTCTTGCCCAACCCTTGCTAGAACATGATCTACCTCTCTGGTTGGAGGAGGAGGAGGAGGATGAAGTTTATTCTGCACCACTTTGTATATTAGAAATCACCATGGGAGGAAAGCTGCAAGATGAGGATGATATGATTGAAAATTTGATTCAGAATCCACCTCCTAGTGTATCACCATTAGAAGGCATAGTAAGAGAAACCCAAAACAACCCCTCAACTGATCTCTGTGTGGTCGACCCCACTTCTCTCCATGTTAAAAATATAGATTTCGGCCCAGAAAGAACATTGAAAATCAATCCATCCCTATCTACTTCCCAGGAGAAGGAGCTATGAAACATACTGAGAAAACATCTAGACGCCTTCGCCTAGAGTTATATGGAGATGAAAGGAGTGCACAATTCAGTATGTACTCATCATATATACATCAAGGAATATTGCAAGCCAGTTAGGCAGCCTCAAAGGAGGATGAACCTAGCACTTAAAGACATTGTTAAGGAAGAACTGCAGAAATTGCTTGATGCAGGATTCATCTATCCCATCTTTGACAATGAATGGGTCTCCCCTTTGGTGCTAGTGCCAAAGAAAAATGGTAAGTGGAGAATCTATGTCGACTATTGGGAATTGAACAAATCCACTAAAAGGGACCATTTTCCTTTACCTTTCATAGATCAAGTGTTAGATGGTCTGACAGGGAAAAAGTTTTTCTCCTTCCTAGATGTCTTTAGCGGGTACAATCAGATTCAAATCAGCCCGGAAGACCAAGATAAGACCACTTTCACTTGTCCTTGGGGTACCTTTGCATACCGGGTCCTTCCTTTTGGTTTGTGCAATGCTCCCACCACTTTCCAAAGAGCAGTATTGAGTATATTTTCTGAACTGGTTCATGATGCAGTAGAAATATGCATGGATGATTTTACTCCTTATGGCTCTGACTTTTAGGAAGATTTATCTAACCTAGGAAAAGTTCTAGATAAGTGTATTGAGATGAACCTGTCCCTCGGTCCGGAAAAATGTGAATTTTTTATGACTGAAGGGACCGTGCTAGGTCATGTAATATCTCAAAAAGGATTGTAGGTGGACCCCAACAAAATTGCCATCATCCAAAGGGTCCCACCTCCTCAACAGGTGAGAGATGTCAGAAGCTTCCTAGGCTTATCTAGACATTCTAGGAGATTCATTAAAGACTTTAGCAAGTTAGTGTTATAGACATTTTTGTGCCTTACAACTCCAAGCATGAAATGTCCATAAACCAAGGGCTCCTAAGTCCCTAAAAGTGTTGTTCTAACCCCTAAAGGAACAAGGTCAACAGATTACAGCTTCTCCCAGAAGTTCTCCACCAGAAACTGCTCAGAATTGGTCAAAACAGGATCATTTCAGCTGCTCCACTGACTAAGTGCGTTGCATTGCACCTAAATACACTGTGAGGGTGCATTGCATTTCAAAAATCCCTTCTGTAGGGTGCGATGGGCGAGAAATGACAAATGGTAGTGTCATTCCGCGAGGTGGAGAGGCAATGGAAGCTTCCAGAATCTTCTCCTGTGGCACTTGCCTCACTGAATTCGACCAAAGATGAGTAAGAGGCCCTCAGTCTCCAAGTGGAAGCAAGAACTGACAGAGAGAAGACACTAATCAAATCACAAGCTGACTCATCCTCCTTACACATATCTATATATGGATCCCTCATCCCAGAGTTCCAGAGGCTGGAATTTTGCATATTGTAAGGAATTGCTGTTGGTTTCTAGAAGACATACATCAGATTGTTGGGTGATTTATGCTTTGTTTGAGGTGAAGAGGGGCTTCTTTGCTGGGAGGTTGATGCTAGGTTGGAATCACTGGTTGTAACTCCTCTTGGATCTTTTCTTGCTTATCAATAAAAACTATTTGAGTTTTCCTCCATGCTTTTTTTATCATTGATGCTTGTTACATTTTGTGTGGTTAACTTAAATCTGATCCTAAGTTGTTTATAAATATAGATCCTTGTCTTTGTATAGTGCTCTTCTTCTGTGATCTTATAGGTACTTTGTGAAGTTGGGCAAGCTAGGGAGCAGGTAGCTGGAGACTATCAAGGAAGAGAGGAATTGGATCAAAGGATTAGCGCAAGACACAGGTTAGTTCTTTCTATTCCTCTCTGTCTATAATTCATAAAGGAAATACAAAAGTAGTTTTTCACTGTTTGTTTCTAAGGCAGCTGTCACACCTTAGTGGGATAGAGCAGTTCTAAATAGACACTTTTCCCTGTAACAAAATGGCGACTCCGCTGGGGAATGCCTAATTAGTTTGTTTGTGTATCATTCTTGGTTGTTTGTTTCATAAACTTATAAGTAGCTCTTGAACTGCATTTGCCACAACAAATGCAAAGTGGATAACTGCTGCTTCAATCCATTCACTGGATCTGTTTATGATTTGAACAGCTGATTCACAGACTATCTGATTTCCCTTGTGATAGCTCTTAGATCCTCCTTATATCTACCCCTGATTGTTGCATTACTGATTGCTTTTCACTCAGCCAAAAACCAAGGACTAAACTGTAAACTGTGACCCAGAACCCGGACAGAGTCTCGTTTCTGGCCCAGCGCAGGTACTGTTCAGAGATCCTAAATTTCAGCACACTTCCTGAAGGGGCAACCTACGCTGCATTTCAGATTCTCTGTGTTACAGGTGCGTTGATCAGACTAGCTCTGTGCAGCTGTGGTTCGTGTGCTTCATTCTTTCCAGTTCTATCCCTGAATTTTGCTGCCTGTGAATATACTTCTTTTCCTTACTGTTATTCCGCCTCCTTTGTACAAAAGAACTGTAGATGTTTTTGTGTGTTTGTTGAGTCGTTTACAGTTTTCCATTGCAAAAGTAGAATAGTCGTACTGTCGTCCTTTGATTTGAATCTGTTGTAAGTGTCGATTTCGATCATAGGAGAAAGTTTCGTTGCTGTTGATGGTCGATTATGCTGTTACTATTGCTTTTTGTCTGAATTTGTGATTTTCTAGTGTCAAGAACAAGTGTTCATTTCAAAATCATAAGGTGTCGTAATCATCTCTGTTTTTTTATTTCGAAAAAGAGCTTGTTTATATTTGTCGCTTGAAAAGAAATTCAGATTTGTACATCAACTTTCTTTTTAGCATCAATACAAAGAAAGTCGAAAAAAAAATACATGCATGTGCATTTGCATATAGACAGTCTGTTTGGATTGATTTAGGAAAGTGCATTTACGGTGTGCTCTTTGCTCTTTGCGAAAAGATTGTGTCTTTCTTTTCCCTTAGTAGCTAGGATTTTCATTGCACAAAAGAGATAAAAGTTTGTTTATCATCTTTAGATTGCATTTTAGGAATTACATCTAAATCTCGTGGTGAACCCGAAAGGAAAACTTCGTAAACAAGATCAACTTAAAATAAATTCAATGAATCTAACAACGCTTTGGAACTTAACACACAACATTTAGAGGTCTAGGCTAGAGACGTATTCCGACGTCGTAAAGCCTGGTAACTATTATACTCACTGATGGTTGGGTGATTCCTCCACTTTGAGACGATAAGTGCTAGTACGGACTTGTGCTCCCACGTACCATCGAGTATATTTCGGGAGACCCCTATAGGCTTAAATCCTTTATCCTTAGGAAGCCGTGTCTGCCGCCCTATTGATCACAATGCACTGAACACAACATTCGGGAAGATTGACTGTCGTACCGTAAAAAGTATTCTACAGTTTTGCGATTGGTTTGGTACTCCCTCTACCTAGATCTCCAGAGTAGTCCCTTTCATTCCTTTTCAGACTCCTTAACAGAAAAGGTCCATCTGAGCACTTGTCACTTCAGGCTCATTAAAAATCGAAGGCGACTAGAGTCATCTTTTGTTTTTTCTCGACTCTTAAAAACTGAAAAAACAAGTTGTGTCAAAGCGTCTAAAAATTTATTTTAAACGAAATATTCATTACCCCTTTCCTACGTTGATCTTGGGTTGAGAAAATTGAGTCTACCAACCAAGGAATTCCCCTTAGAGGAAATCCTAGTCCCTTCTCCTCATGGGGAGATGTTGGTGCACCCCATATGGCCACATTGTCACTTCCAGGACTGACGATTGGTTTGCCTATATGGCTCTTCTCAACCTCTGTCATTCAGAACACCACTATTCCTGAACAATCGAATCAGCAATTAGACGAGTCCAGATTTACCCACCAACCTTCTACTTCCTCTAATTCTTCCTCTCCTCCTTCCTCTTCGCTTGAGGGGGCTGGTAAAGCCAAAAGTCAAGTTCCTAAGGAGAAGAAAGAAAAGAAGAAGAAGGAGGAGAAGAAGAAGGAGCCAAAAGCGAATGGGGGCAAACGAGTTTCGTCTAACGAAAATCCACACACTGCACGACCAGGCCTAAATCGCCATGTGTCATTTGCAAAGGAGACCATTTTCACCGAGATTGTCCCTGCATCCCTCGGATCTTAAGGGACTGGTTTCCTCGTTTGCACAACCCGGTGTCATCAACTTCTGATGATCATGTTGAAAGCACACCGTCAACTAGTGAAAGTGAAGCCCCAGGACAAAAAGGAAAATATAGATTTCCTTGTAAATTGTGTGAAGGCGATCATGTCGTCCATCGTTGTCCCTTCTTAGATGAAGCTAAAAGAGTTTTGGATGATCGTCCGGTTTCACTGTTACGATTTCTTCTTGGATATAAAAAACTCTTGTCGAGTCTGTCATTATTCGAAGACCCGGCTGACCCGCTTAGGTGGTCGGCCGAAGCATCTGTCATTGAAGATAAACCATCTGAATCCATACTAGACGAAAGTCAAAAGGTCGAGGCGGCAGTTGACCCGGTCTTGCCTTCAGAGGTTCCATCTTCAGAGATACAATCACTGAAGAGAACAAGGATGACACTGTCCAAATTCTTTTCATAAGCACAGACTCCAACGAACATGGGGGAAATTTACCCGTTCCTTTACCGCAGGAAGGAAGTTCGTCAGATTCGTACCCGGTCGTCTATTCGATCCCACCTCCAAGCAACCTAGTTGTCTCCTTCGACTGGAATCAACTAGGCAGACCCCGTTTACCAGCTAGTGTACCATTCTGAATTATTGTTCAAATATATAGAATGGTTATGGCTGGTACCACCATAGATGAGGGGGCTTTTGTGAGTATCCTTTCCTCAACTACTTGGAAAGCGCTTGGTTCACCATCGCTTTTGCCTGAGATGAGAAATCTAACATGCTTTGATAAAGGAACCAGTCGACCGTTACAGATCCTTCTCGATGTGCCCATAACATTGAGAGGGAAAACCGTTCACATGAATGTAATGGTAGTTCAAGGACCCCTGGATTACAATCTACTCCTTGGAAAAGACTATATTTATTGCATGAGAGCCATTGTCTCATCACTCTTTAGAGTGATGTGTTTTCCGCACGAAGGAAGAGTGGTCAAGCTCATGGACCAGCTTTCATTTCCTGGATCACGCATAGCAAATAGTCATATACCATCCCTGAATGGTATTTTCACACAAGAAATGTCTCAATCTCCAGTCCGTCCTCCCGATGAGCGCGAGTGATTCAGAGGGACATGACTGAAACCCAGGGGGCATGCACCCTGGTCTGCTTTGGCAGGAAAACTTTGGGTATAGGGTAGGTTTCCACGGGAGAATATGACTAGTCTGTACCCCCATCCGTGATTGGAAGAGGGGGTTATTCTAGAACAAGATTCTCTTGTCAAAGTTATGTGAGTTGGCGGGCATCATCGCTCACCTTTGTTTATTTCGGTAGACATTGCCAGAGAAGTGTTTTGTTTACGCCGTAAATAGGACTATCTTTGGTAACCTGTAAGAGGTAGGCCTCTCTCGCTAAAACAAATGTTTTATCGGAAAGAAGTAGGGGTAACCTTGAAACTCTATTTTATACCTGGGGGCATGCAAACCTTTTGGAGTGCAAGTGAAGAGCGACTATTTATTTTTTAAATTTTTAGGACCTCTAACCCTTTAAACTCATAGGATTGGTCGTTTCCTAACTTTCATAAAGAAAGGATGTGGGGCAAAACTCTAAAAGTTGCCGTTTTTATATGATACATTCTTATCACAAGACTGGATTAATCGAGCAGTTTTAGCACAGAGTTCAAGCTCGTTAAAAAATAATCATAAGACATGAGAAAATGTTTCCACCCGCGTTTAAGATTACTAAAAAATGAACTATCCCCCAGTAAATAATCATCGTGAATGTAGTACTTCAGCCGTTAAAGCCTTGGTCGTGTTTGCACCATCACCTCCACTTTTCATTGGCCGATCATTCACCTCCATTTGATGGTTTACCCATTTTGAGGAACAACTGCGAAGAGTGATCTCACTAGCCATCCTTGTGACACTGCCGTGATTGGAAAATTCCAAACCTTACCTGGAATTAGCTACTACCCGTTTTATCACTCGTTCCTCAAAAGACGAGTCTCCTTTAAGCTCTTTTCAACTGACTCGTAAAATATGAAAAGATTGCCGAGCCATTGGCCTCTCCAGCTCGTTAAAGGGACAGGAAGTGCTATCCCTCCTCTAGATTTTAATCTTTTTGGACCTGAGGGATTATTACACGAAAAGATCGAGCACTTGTTTTGTTTGGCTCGTTAAAGCTATCGAAAATTCATCCCTTCTGTATTGTTTTATACTTTTTTGGACTTAAGGGATTAGATGACAAAAAAGGAATTTTGGAGTTACCTTTACGTTGCTTTTTAGACTCTCTAAAATTGAAAAGGACCGAGTTATCTTTGTCGTTAAACTCGTTAAAAAGATTAATAGCGACAAACTTGTCATTAGACGAGAACGAGTTTCACTATCGCTAGGCTCGTTAAAACATAGCGATGGGTTTGCCCGAAGGAGAAATTATAGAACAAGCATATTTTATCCTCCTCAAGATTGAAAAAAATAAAGAGGTACTGGTCAGCAATGACTGGGGAAAAATTGGGAAGAAAACTCAAAGAAACTTTGTTGGTAGCAAGTCGCTCTTGAACATGACACTTCCACTCCGTGTCCAAGTCGGGTTGGGTTGTTTCATTCACTGGTGACATCACCATGGTCATGCCATACCATCCACATTTGGGGTTAATGCTACCAATCCATCACATCAGTGTTGCCGATATGTTCAAGAGAAGTCATCCAGAGAAGTCACATGTGTCTCACCCACTACCCTACATTATATTCCATTCTTTCATGACCGCCACCCTGAACCTTATATCACCAGATCGTTTTCACCTCCATAAAAATCATTTGCTCCGTTCCATGTCATTGATGTGGGATTCATTAAGGCCATCCTGTGATGGATCACTTCTTGTCGACATCAGCTCATTATCCAAGAAGTTGATCTAGGGACACCCCATTCAGTACTTTGAAGCTTGCATGCCTCAATGGCAAGTTTCTCACTTCCGGCGATAGGTTTACATCAATGGCCTTCGACCGAAAGATTTTGCGTGGTGTTCGACGCCAAGTCCTTTATTCACACCACGTGAATTGTACTGCAGTACCTTGAGGATCATTATCATTATCGGTGATTCCTCTCGTGCTTGTTAACAGTTTACATCATTGACTGGTAATCAAGCGATGTCTTTCCATGTTCGACTTCAAAACATTTCTCACATGGATCGACTTGTACTTCGAGTGAAGATCGGACGAGATTGAAGACCCCGGATCTAGTTTCATCCATCCGGGCTATGATATATATTCAGGGAAATAAAGACATCAAATGTACATCATTGCAGCACAGATAATCATCCTACCAAAAGGATGATGGCTCTATCAGAATCATCAGTCTACACTCAGACGATTGTCTGTCCTATGTACATGAAAATGAATTTATAAAGCTGAGCATGGGAATGCGTGCCTCAGCTAGATCATGAAAACAGTATGAAGATAATGTATTGTATTGTATCTTATTACAGGTCTCCTCCCAGCATTGAAAGAACTTCGGATCCTCGTAATAAAGCATTTCACCCGACACCAAAAGGTTAACAGCCTCATACTTTAGGGGGCAATTGTTATAGACATTTTTGTGCCTTACAACTCCAAGCATGAAATGTCCATAAACCAAGGGCTCCTAAGTCCCTAAAAGTGTTGTTCTAACCCCTAAAGGAACAAGGTCAATAGATTACAGCTTCTCCCAGAAGTTCTCCACCAGAAACTGCTCAGAATTGGTCAAAACAGGATCATTTTAGCTGCTCCACTGACTAAGTGCGTTGCATTTCACCTAAATACACTGTGAGGGTGCGTTTCATTTCAAAAATCCCTTCTGTAGGGTGCGATGGGCGAGAAATGACAAATGACAGTGTCATTCCGTGAGGTGGAGAGGCAATGGAAGCTTCCAGAATCTTCTCCTGTGATACTTACCTCACTGAATTCGACCAAATATGAGTAAGAGGCCCTCAGTCTCCAAGTGGAAGCAAGAACTGATAGAGAGAAGACACTAATCAAATCACAAGCTGACTCATCCTCCTTGCACATATCTATATATGGATCCCTCATCCCAGAGATCCAAAGGCTGGAATTTTGCATATTGTAAGGAATTGTTGTTGGTTTCTAGAAGACATACATCAGATTGTTGGGTGATTTATGCTTTGTTTGAGGTGAAGAGGGGCTTCTTTGCTGGGAGGTTGATGCTGGGTCGGAATCACTGGTTGTAACTCCTCTTGGATCTTTTCTTGCTTATCAATAAAAGCTATTTGAGTTTTCCTCCATGCTTTTTGTATCATTGATGCTTGTTCATTTTGTGTGGTTAACTTAAATCTGATCCTAAGTTGTTTATGAATATAGATCCTTGTCTTTGTATATTTCTCTTCCTCTGTGATCTTACAGGTACTTTGTGAAGCTGGGCAAGCTAGGGAGCAGGTAGCTGGAGACTATCAAAGAAGAGAGGAATTGGATCAAAGGATTAGCGCAAGACACAAGTTGGTTCTTCATATTCCTCTCTGTCTATAATTCATAAAGGAAATACAAAAGTAGTTTTTCTCTATTTGTTTCTAAGGCAGCTGTCACACCTTAGTGGGATAGAGCAGTTCTAAATAGACACTTTTCCCTGTAACAGTTAGCCTCTCCTTTGTTTGGCGTCGTAGGAAAAGATGTTGAGTTCATATGGTCGGAAAACTGTCAAGAAGCCATAGATACCTTGAAGAGCAAGCTAGTGACTGACCCAATTCTCAGAGGCCCAAACTGGGCCCTACCCTTTCACATTCACACAGATGCCTCAAACAAAGCAATAGGAGCAGCCTTAGGACAAATTGATGAAAAGTTACCGTATGCCATATACTTTAGAAGCAAAAACTTGTCAAAGGCAGAGTTAAATTATACAGTGACTGAGAAGGAACTCCTAGCTGTCGTGAATTCCTTAAACAAATTCTAACATTATATCATAGTTTATCAAACCTTTGTGCACACTGATCATGCTGCAATTAGATATTTAATGAACAAACCAGATGTAAATGCTTGCATTATTAGATGGTTGCTTTTACTGCAGCAGTTTGATCTGACCATTATTGATAAGCCTAGTAAAGAGAATGTTGTTGCTGACTTTTTGTCTAGAGTAAATTTTCCTGTAGGTGAAGAAGGAATGGTGGATGACCAAATGCCAAATGATCACCTATTTGCTATATTAGTACTCTCTCCATGGTTTGTTGATATAGCAAACTACCTGGTTTTAACACAGTTCCCACCACACCTATCCTCAAAAGAGAAGAGCAAGATAGTAAGTAAAAGCGCCCCTTTCACCTAGATTGGAGGCAATCTATTCAAACTTGGCCTAAATCAGATCTTGAGAAGATGTGTCAGGGAGGAGGAATTCTTTGACATCCTCCTGACCTGTCATGACGGGCCTTGTGGAGGTCATTTTGCTGCAAAAAGAACCGCCTTCAAGATATTGCAAGTAGGCTACTACTGGCCCACTCTTCATCCAAATGTGAGGAGATACACAAGCCAGTGTGATCGGTGTCAGAGGATGGGGAAACCAACTCCAAAGGATGAAATTCCCATGCAACCTCAAGTGACCTTTGAGCCATTTGAGAAGTGGGGCATGGACTTTGTGGGGCCTATCAACCCTCCTTCATAGCAGAAGCAGTACATCATTGTGTGCACTGAGTACCTGACAAAGTGGGCGAAGACAAAAGCAATCAAAGCAGTGACAGAGGAAAAAGCAACTGAGTTTTTGAGGGAAAACATATTCTACAAGTTTAGGTATCCGAGAGAGTTGGTCACAGATCAAGGCAGTCAGTTCACTTCCAACTTGATTGAAGACCTACTCACACATCATAAGATCAAGCACAGGACTTCCACCCCTTACCATCCACAAGCCAATGGGCAAGTGGAGGTCACTAACAGAGCATTGGAAGGGATCCTAACCAAGGTATTGAGCAATAGCAGAAAAGACTGGGCGAACAGATTAGCTGAGGCCACTTGGGCCTACAACACAATAGGGAAGACGACCACTGGGTTCACACCCTATGAAATGGTCTATGGGAAGAAAGCTTTGCTATCAATAGAGTTTGAATTCAATACCCTAAGGATGGCATCTCAGCTGGACGTAGACCTCAGCCATGCACAGAAGGAGAGATTACTTTAGCTCAATGGATTGGATGAATATAGATTGCAAGCCCTTCTCCATTTAGAGGTAGTTTAGCTTCAGAGAAATATATGGCATGATAGAAGTATCAGGGAGAAGCAATTCCAAGAGGGATATTGGGCACTACTCTATGATTCAAGATACAAGGTTTTCAAAGGCAAGCTGAGGACAAGATGGCTGGGACCCTACACTGTGGATAAATGCAATAAAAATGGTTCAGTTCTGATCAGAACCATTGATGATGAAGCCATCCCCATGCTTGTCAATGGACACCGGTTGAAAGTCTACAAGAAACCCATCTCCAAGTGAGAGTTTATTTAAGATTTGAAAGAAATAGTGATGGTAGTGGAGCATGTCTTAGCTTCCACTTCACCCACTCGCTGAAGAAAAAATAGAAAAAATAAGGACTCAAGTAAAAACCTCCATGAGGCGCTTGAGTCCCATCATTTGGTTGAAAACCTCTTCTGAGGTGACCCAGTGATGTCAAAAAAAGGGAAAAGAATAAGATCCCTGGGTGAAAACCTCCCTTTGATGTGCCTAGGGTAGGCAATTAAGTTGAAAACCTCTCTGAGGCACCCTAATTATTTTCAAAAAAAAAAGAGAGAGAAAAAATGACTTTTTATTGCATTACAGGTTTGCAAGAGGACTACAGGGAGCAGAAGAAGGTGCCAAGGGGACCCTGACATTCATACCAACATCCATCTCATCTTCTGCACACCTTCCTCCATCATTTTTGGCATCTCTTTCACCCCATTGTACCTCTTCTTCCAAAACTGTGTTTTCTACAGGAGGCTCTGTTTTTTTCTACAGGAGGCTCTTGTAGGAATTACAGAGAGCCAAAAGTGTCTACAAGAGGTAGTTTGAGTGACAAGAAAAGCTTCATGAGGAACCTATAATCCCTCTTACCATCTTCAAACCTCCTTGTCATCATTTTCAAGCCCGCATCACACTCGAGGCATCATTATTATTTTTTTTCCTTTCCAAGAAAAAACACAGAAAAATAGTTTTTCAGTTTTGAAAAAAAACAAAAATAAAAGGAGGAAAAGGCACCATTAACTTTACTTGAAGCTTACCTACTATCTCTCCATCATTCATCTCCACCTCTAGCATCATTCTCGAGCTCCAAGGATACGGAAACAACTAAAGTTTCAAGGGGAGAAGCAGCTACAGGAGCTCTTGTAGGAATTCCTGTAGTAGCTGATCCCATAGAAGTCTAGCACTAGCACCAAGGGATAGCACATCTAAAGGTTTAAAAGGCACATGCAACTCAGCTCTAGCAAAAGAAGAACCTACAAAAACACACAACAACACATTAGCAAGTAGAAACAACATGCATGAAGGAAAATGAAGGCATGCAATAGAGAAAGCCACAACACCTCACAATCGATGACAACAAATACACTTGGATTATAGGTAAGTAGCTAGGTCACTCCTCTATATGCATTTGTGTAATTAGGAATCATACGAAGGCAATGAGATGGTTGAAATTGAAAGAGGGAAAGGTGGCCAGTTAACTTGGCCACCTTCATTTAGTTGATTCCACTTAACTGAGATATCACCCACACGTGCACACAGTCAACTCAAGCAAAAGATGCGAAGGAGATGTAGTGGGAGGAAGAGTTAACTCTGATGCAATAATGAGGGAATGATTATGAGGGGGGTCATGATGACGAAGTAGGTGGGGACCAACGGTCCTAATCTGGGCAACGTACACCTTGCCAGCTCAACACTCATAACCGAAAACAGCCATAAAAGGTAATGAGCACTCCTCCTCGCGCATTCTCACCACCTTTTCTTCAGTTTCTCCTCATAACTCAGCCACACAGTAGTCTTCTTATGCCCCCATAGCCTCATATCCACCATCCTCCATCAATTTCCTCCATATTTTTTCTCTCAGCATCTTCTATAGGAGCCCTACAGGTTTTCTACAGGAGCATCTACAGGAAATCTACAAGAGGGACAATGGGCTTCTATAGGAGGGGCAGTGAGTCATTTTGAAGGGAGGAAACACGATTTTTGGCACAAATTTCAGTTTGAAGAGGTAGGGTTCATGATTTCTCTCTGTTTAATATCAAAATGTGAAAGAATTGGTCTCAAATTGAAGATAAAATGAGTCTTTAAGAGGGTATAAATACATAAAAAAATAAATAAATAAATTATGTTTGAAAAAAAAAAACACAATCCCCTCTGTTTTTCTATTTCACTCAAAAAAATTTCTCCACCTTCATATCTGGTTTTTTGAAAGAAGTATAGGTAGTATGACAAGGGAGTTTATGAGAAAATAGCCCACTAACTCCACTAGACTCCATGCACATCCTCAAGTGGTGGAAATATTTACAAGGGAAAACTAGATGAATTTCTTTGAGAAGTTTAGAGGGGTTGATGATGAAATTGCCCATTAATTTGCTCTCTCTGCTGCCTCACACAAGAACTCATGCCACTGTAACCATTAGAGGCCTCTCCATTGAAATAACCCCTGAATTCATCAGTAGGGTCACTACCCTTCCTCTTGGGCAACCTTGGAGTAAAGATGAGAATATAATTGGCCAGGCTGCCAAGAGGAAATTTTTCAAAGATAATGAAACCCCTGTTGAGGAAAAAAATGGAATTAGGAGGGCTAGTGTACCATATCCCTGGGATGAGGTTAGCTACCAAGCGATCAAATACATTTCTTGTGAGGGGAGGCACAACATTGTTTATGGATATCATTTCAGAATCCTCCAAGAATTGATATATGGCATGGATACCCTAGCACATCAAAAGCTCAGTATCCCTTACTTTCTCCTTCAGTCCCTCATTGACTCCAGCACCAAGGTATAATAAGGAAATTCACAGCAGCTAGCTCACCATGGCCTAATCAAGATCCTAGTAGAAGAAGCCCTCCATACCCTTACAATCCCTATAGCATGGGAAGTTTTCAGAAATATGACAGTTGAGGATGACATCAAGGCATTAACCTATGATTTTAGTCCTGCTGTCAGTGAGGAGGGAGAATAGTAAGGAGGAGAAGATGAAGCCAGTGGTGACATAGAAGAGCAAGAGAAGAAGGAGAAAAGAAAATAAATAGAGGAGGGGAGAGAAAAAGAGATAGAGCATGAAGAGGAAAAAGAGACAGAAGAGGGAGAAAAGGAGGCAGAGAGGGTAGAGCAAAGAGAAGAGTCCCTTGAAACTTTGGAAAGAGAAGTAGTATCTGCCCTCACTTCCCTCAGTACACCAGTCAAGCAGAAGAAGAAGTGTAAAATAAAAACCTCCATGTATTTCAGGGCAAGGAAGAGTACCAGAATTAAAACAGGCAAACCTCGGCCCTCATCAAAGACTCCCATTAACATTGAAGATTCACCATCTGCCAAGGTGAAAGAATCTCCTTCCAAGACACCCATAACCTATGAAAGGAGGACTACAAGATCTTCTACATGGAAGGGAAAGGTAATTATATAGGACCCCAAACCAGACCTACAGGAGGCTAAAATAGTCATACAGGAGACACTGTCCAAACTACAGGAGACACAAAAACTTAAGGAAAATATAGGAGGACAGTAAGAGGTGAAAGAGGAAGCACAAGAGCTACAAGAACCTGAACCCCAGCCTAATCTTGACTCCTATTATACACTACCTGAGGGAGACAATATAATCTCATAAAAATTTGCAATTCTACTATTTTTTGAATTGGAAAAAGAGAGAGTGAGAATGCATAGGTGGATGTAGATAGCCAATTCCAAAGGAGTTGAGGATATTGGCCACATGGAAGACAAACTCAAGGAAATGGGCAGGGAATTGAGTGCTCTTAGAGACAGAGAAGCCTTACAAGAAGCCACCTTGAGAATGAGAATGAATTACTAAGGAGGCAGCTGCAGGAGAAAGGGAATCGTTTGGCATACATGGCCAGCTTATCCATAGAAGCATTACAATGCAGAACACCAGTCAAATCTTATGGCCTCTATCAAAGGATCAATGGCTTCAATTCCAAATAAAAACTTTGGCACAAAGAGGCATAATGCCTTTCGAGGACTACATGTAGTTCATTGATTTGTGTGACCAAAACACCTCTGAGGAAAAAGAAAAGATGGCAGAGTTCTATCTACACAAAATGGCCCTCACAGACCTGAATGTGTGGGACCCCAATGCCAAGCTAGGGGATCTGCAATTAATGGCCATGGCATCATGGATGAACCATGAAGAATTGAGCGCAGCATAAATGAAAATATTGTTAATAAAAGAGTAGAATGAACCATTGATGATAAGAGATGAGCGATTAGATCCTATGGCACTCATCAGCACACACAACCTGCTTGCCAATGACCCTCAGATTTCCCCTAAATATCTAGCCAATCAGGAACAAGTCATTGCACACTTTGAAAATATGTTGAGGCTACTTGGGGATGATTGTGTGCATGCATGCATGAGAAGATGGAACAACCTACCCCATAACTTGCAAATCAGAGAATACCTGTTATCACCCCAAGAAACTCTCCTAGGTTGTATCTCAGAGATGCTCAGGAACATTACAAACTCAACAAAAATTTTGGAAATAAGTGGATGAGTGGAAGGAATGATGCATATTCAAGACATATAACCACTTCTACTATGCTTAACCCTAGACATGGGTGAACACCCCTAGACTACAAGGCTTTAGACCACCAATTACTCACAGTTTGAGGAACATGTGAAGATGGAGAATACTGACCACACCAGCAGATGCACAGGACCCTGTGATGGCCAGCTGCAACTAGTTAAAGGGTCTGTAAATCTATTTCCTAATGCACAAATAGGATGACAACTCTTTGGCATTAAAATAACAGAAACCTACATACACCTTCAATAATACATACTAGATCCTAACACAGAGGTGTGATGACAATCCCTCTAATGCTAAACATCAAGAGCACATGAAAAGTGCATAACAGGCATAGCCTGGAACAAAGAAGAAGTGGAAAGTGAGCAATTAACAGAAAAAAAAGCTTGCATTAGCTGAAAATGAAGACCAGATGTTGTAGGTATCACAGTAGTTACAGTCTCCGAAAGTTGAACCTTACATCAAAACAATATCCATCAAACTTATTACATTCTGAGTTTTGGGTATATATAGAGGTTGGTTACAAAAATATCTACTATCCTATGCATGGAGGGGTCATAATAGACCACCAACCACATTAACTATCTGATATGGGTCTTTGATACAATCTGCTGCTTCCATAAATGAATTTGACATTCTCTGGTACTCTGTTGTCCTTCTTGAGCAGCTGGAGTGTGGTATAAAAGACATTCCATGATTGATAAATGTTTGTAATTGCTGAAGGCTGTCCTTTCCTTCTTCAGCCATCCTTTCTGTTGAATGTAGTGGTTGAGGAATAACTGCACCTGTACAGGGTAGCTGATTGTTGTTATCCTTCGGGAGCACAGGACAGGCTATGGACACAGGCAGCATGGAGGAAGATCCACCGTTGGATAGCGTGGATCGACGGTGGAGAGCACTTTGTAATGGCTATCGAGAGGAAGCAGGAACAACAAATGTGAGACGTTGGATGAAACAGATAGACCACTGAGATCATTTGATAGGAGGAATTAGGATATGTGGGATCGGGATAGACGAGGGCCATCGGATCTTATACGGGCAGATCCGACGGTGATCAGGAGTGAAAGATGCACGGGAGATAATCGGCGGGGATGGCAGTAAGTGGTTTCCCGGCACCACTTATGGGAATGGGTGGTAAATGTACAGAGGGGTCACAATACCATTGAATGCGTGACGCGTGTCAAATTTGACAGTGGGGAAACCACTTTCCCCGCAGGTTAAATCGCAAATAGCTTTTGGGTGTGGGACGAGCAACTGTCATTCGATCGTGGTGGGGTTGATTGGATGACACAGTCTTAACGCACATGTTTTGTGATTTGATGTGACAGGAAAAACTTTGCGGGTAGTGATTTTTACGAAGGCGCGCGGTTATATGGTAAAACCTTAGTGCTGAGGGGCTTGGTGGAAAAGGGGCTTACACAGGGTTTATAAATAAATTTGGAGGAAAACGAAGGTAGCAGGAGCTATAAGAAAGTAATCAAAGTGAAAGGGAATAAGCGAGATGGCCGATATGGATATTCTTTTCATAACAACAACATGGATAGGCCTGCTTCCGATCCTTGAAATGTCCATGCATGTAACAGATCTAACACTGGCTCCTTCTGGGGATGAGATCCTCCCTGTGAGGTCTCAAGAACTTGCAGATCAATGCCTTTCTAATGAAAACAAATTTACAAAATTTCCTAGTATTCCATTGGGCATGGAGTCTGACTAAAACTGATAAAACAACATATTTACAACTTTAAGGCCAAAAGACCTTAAATCACATAACTTTTGAGAAAATGCCGATTAATTGGACCATCAAAAACTACCTCTCCTCCCATACTTTTTAGTATGAAGGTGTTGTTCCCTTGAACCTGAGAAATGATAAAAGGCCCTGTCCAGAAAGCATCAAACTTCCCATGGTTTCCTTTCTTTTCTTTCAATGCATCCCATTTCAAAACCAGATCTCCAACCTGAAAATTATCTGATTTTGTCTTCCTGTCAAAAGCATCCTTGATGTTTTTCTGATGTGTTGCAGCCCTTTCCACTAGCTGCTCTCTAATCTGATGTACCTCTGCTAAATCAGTGATCCTCTTTGCCATGTCTTCTTCCTCATTATGTTCTATTTGAAGGAATTTTTCCACAGGGAGAGTTAATTGAATTGGGAACATGGCCTCAGTGCCATATACCAGCTTAAAAGGAGAATTCCCTGTGGATCTTTTAATGGTCACTCTGTCAACCCACAGTGCATACTTGAGGTTAGAATCCCAATTCTTTTTATTGTCCTCCAACAGCTTCTTAATTATCTTTATGAGGCTTTAATTATAGGATTCTGCTAGACCATTTCCTCGAGGATAATATGTTGAGTCCCTATAATACTAGTGATTACCCCATTACTATTGTATATATATCCCTTATTAATATTTTTGTGCCCCTATTGCCCCCATATTGTTATTAATGTGCCCCATAGAATCCCTCTATTGTTATTTTTGTGGCTTTATATTATTATTGTTAGGTCGGCTGGATTATATTGTGGCTACTTAGACTCCTATATATAGAAAGTAGGTTTTTTCATTTGAATCATGAAAGAATTGTTCATTTATGTAACGTAAAGGAGGTTTCCCCCTTGAAGAGGCTGAATTCTAAGGCATTGATCTATCTTTTCTATCTTTTCTTAAGCTGGTTTCATAACATTTGGTATCAGAGCTTTGGATTCTAGGGTTTCGCTGCTCCAAATAGGTCATCGTGGCATTTTTGTTATAACTTTTTTTCTGTGATGTTTCAGAAGTTGAAAAAAAAACCCATTTGAGAAGAAATTGTGCTGAACCTCAGGTCCAAATGTCAGAGCTTTTTGGGCTATATTTGCAGAGATATGATCTGAGGAATTTGGTCTTTTTGCTGACTCTTGAATTACATTCTAAACAGGTGACCTGGGGAAAATTGTCATAACGTTCTCTCTGGGGATCGGATTTAAATTTCGTAAGAAGGTAAAGAAAGAGGATGGACTGTAGTTTCTTGTATACATTTTTCAGATCCAAAGGTCGAAATAATGACTCGTGGCACGTCGTACAAGATCGCTCTACTGAATTAGTCTATAATCAAGTCACTGTGGGAGATTTCGCATAACTCTTCCTTGGAGAATCTAATTTGGGTCAGACTTATGGCATTGGAAAGAGGACATAGAGGGCTACTACAAGTCACAAATTTAGAACTAGATGATCGACAAGTACAGAGATACATCAGAAGCAATATCGAGCTCCTAGAAAGTGAAAAAAGGTGTGTAGATTTTCTTAATTTTTTGCTTAAGATTGGTTTGAAAATTTATTTTGAAGGAATTCAAAGGGCATAATAGAGAATTATTATCGGTAACTGATGCCCCGAGGAAAGAAAATGAAAACACCTAGTAAGGAACCTGAAAGCTCTAGCATGACTCATGAAGAAGAAGAAGAAATGCTATATGATATATCAAAATTACAAGAACAAGTGCAACAAGTGTCACTTGCACAAAAAGCAACAAAATCTAAGATGGATGGTTTACGGAAATATGTAGAAGCTAAGATGGATGGTTTAAAGAAAGGCGTAGAAGCTAGGATGGATGGCAAGGAAGCTAAGGTGAATGGCATGGACGCTAAAATTGATGGCATGGATGATAAGATGGAAGAATTGAAGATAAATATGAATAAGTTGCTACAAGAAATGGTCACTAAGGTTGAAAGGGTATGAACCACCATCCATCACATCATATTTAAGAGAAAATTATAAGGTTCAGGCAGTGGAACATCACATCAAACATCAACAACAAGTCCTCCAACTCTTATAGGATAACCTCATGTTGGCACAAAATAGAATGAAACAACAGGCAGATCAACATCGCAGTGAAAGAAGTTTTGATGTAGGTGATTGGGTATTCCTACGGCTACAACCATATAAGAAAATGTCCCTCAAGAAAGCTAAGAAGGATAATAAATTATCACCAAAGTATTATGGTCCGTACAAGGTGTTGCAAAAGATTGGTACTATGGCATACAAATTGGAGCTTCCTGCAGCTTCTCGATTGCACACAGTTTTCCATGTTTCATGTTTGAAGAAGGTTATGGGTGACAAGCTCCCAGTTCAAACAATATTGCCAAAACCTGATGAGGAAGGAAAAATTATATTGGAATCGGAAGCAATCACAAGAACAAGAAGTCGACAACTATGAAATCGATCAACTTCAGAGTATCTTATCAAGTGGAAGAACTTATCCGCTGAAGATTCCATGGGAGGATGAGAATTTTATGCAGAAGTATCCAGAACTAATCAAGCGTTGAGGACAACACTTTTTTGAAGGAGGGGCATGTTGGGTCCCTATAATACTAGTGATTATCCCATTACTATTGTAGTTATACCCCTTATTAATATTGTTGTGCCCCTATTGCCCCCATATTGTTATTACTGTGCCCCATAGAATCCCTCTATTGTTATTTTTGTGGCTTTATATTATTATTGTTAGGTCGGCTGGATTATATTGTGACTCCTTAGACTCCTATATATAGAAAGGAGGTTTTGTCATTTGAATCATCAAAGAATTGTTCATTTATGTAATGTAAAGGAGGTTGCCCCCTCGAAGAGGCTGAATTCTAAGGCATTGATCTATCTTTTCTATCTTTTCTTGAGCTGGTTTCATAACATAATATGAGGTGGAATGAACCAGTTTAATACCCATTGAATCACACATTTCCACCAATTCCTTTGCTCTGAAGGCTGTTGCATTTTCCGTGACTAATTTATGTGGACAACCAAACCTGGTAAAGATATTTTCAATTAAAAACGTCATGACCACAATATGATCAACCTTCCTGGTTGGGATTGCTTCAATCCACTTTGTAAAATAATCAGTGGCTACTAATAACCATTTGTGCTAGCCACTGGAATTTGGATTGATCTCACCAATGAAATCCAAGCCCCATTGCTGAAAAGGTCCTTTTTCATGTATTGGTTTTAAGGGCAGGGACTTCAACTGTTGTTTTCCTTCAAATCTTTGGCACCTATCACAAGATTTAACAAATGAAATACATCAGAAAATAAGGAGGGCCAGTAATATCCAGCTCTGAGGATTTTATGGGTTGTAGTCTTCCAATAATGGTGTCCTCCGCACATGCTGGAATGAAATTGCTACATGACTTTTATTGACTTTTCTTTGTCCAGAAACCTCAAAATCACTCTAGATGGATCCTTCCAATAGACTAGATTTTCCTTAATGCAATATTTAGCTGCTCTAAGCTTGATAGTTCTGGCTTGACTTGTGCATGAACCTGGAGGAATTTCTAGCTTTAGCAAGAATTTAACTATTGTAGAATACAATTCACAAGAAGCTAGATTTTCGGCCAGTGCCTGATTTTTCTCTGGTTCAGTTGCTTCCTCTTCTTCTATTTGACCATTTTCTCAGTTCAACATCCCTTAAGTTTTTGCTGAAAAATGCCACCGGATGCTCTAAGCCTTCTTCATCTGCCTGCAATAAAACTGCTGCAATGGTGTCTTCAAAGGAAAATGAAAATATATGGAACTCCTTGCTGTAATCCGGACTTATCAAAGTGGAAGCCTCCATAAAAGCTTTTTTAATAGACTCAAATGATTTTCTTGTTTCATTAGTCCATCTGACCTCTAACCCTTTCTTCAACATGGAGGTAATATGATTCACCAGTTCTGCAAAATTTGGTATAAACCTCCTTAGAAAATTAATTTTGCCCAAAAATGACTGAATATCCTTCTTTGATCTTGGGACAGACAAAGTCTGTATTGCTTTTACTCTTTCTGGGTCAATTCGGATACCTACAGTAGAAACAATATGTCCCAACAAGTTGCCTTCTTGTAAAGCAAACTGTGATTTTTTTGGATTGACTGAAATCCCAAACCTTCTGCACTTCAGGAACACTTTTTTCAAATGCTGCAAATGGTTTTGATGGTTGTTGGAGTATACTGTTATGTCATCAAGGTAGATAAGGACAAATTTATCCTTCTCTGCCACAAATGCTATATCCATAGCTCTCTGAAAGGTAGCTCCAGCATTCATCAACCCAAAAGGCATCTTGGCATACATAAAAGTTCCCCAAGGAGTGGTGAATGCAGTCTTCTCTTGGTCATCTAGATGCACAACAATATAATTAAACCCTGAAAATCCATCCAAGAAAGACATTAGTTTGGCTCCTAAGACATTTTGCGGCAAATTCTCCATCTTGGGCAGAGAGTAGTTGTCTTTCTTAGAGCATTTGTTTAAATTTTTGAAATGAACACAAAGTCTGATTTCTCCACTTTTCTTCCTTACCACTACTAGGTTGGCTACCCACTTGGAATATCTGAGAGGAACTATGATTTTGGCAGCCAACAACTTTTAAATTTCTTTTTCAATCAGAGTAAGAAGCATGGGATTTATTGGTCTCAGCTTTTGTTTGAAAGGTATGGTGTCTTTCTCTAAAGTAATTTTATGCTAAATGATCTTTTTATCATACGTTTTCAAATCACTATACTCCCAGGCAAAGACATCAGCAAATTGCTTCATTAAATTGCAGTATTCAGAACTTTGGTCAGCAGACAGATGGGAAGACAAATTTATGTATCTAGGCTGACCTGGACCCCCTATATCATGCTTACAGACTACATATTGGTCTTTGTTTTCGGAAAACTTGTAAAGCACATCATTATGGTCAAACAGTCTTTCTAGAGGAATTAAACACTTAGGTATATGATTGCTGGGAAGCTGGACAATACTATCTTTTCCAATTTTATCTCTAAGTTGGAATTAGGGACTTTCTTGAGAGGCTTCATTTTCTTGGTCAATTTACATTTCAAAGAATTCATCAATGACTGGAAGGAACCTATTTAATTCATCATCATCTTCAAAAACTTCCCAATGGTGGACATTATCAGGCAAGGATGGTCTATATTTCATTTGGACTTCATATACTAGTCTGGGAGGCATGGGAGGGATAAAGAGACTAGCAGACACAGCAAGGGAATCAGCAAGCTGATTTTTGGCTCTAGGAATATATGAAATATAGAAATAATGAAAAGAATCTCTGATTCTCCATACCTCATCTCTGTAAGCTTTTAGCCTTGGGTGCTTTTCCTGAAATGTTTTGTTTACTTGTTGAATGATCAAATCAGCATCTC
Organism: Pinus tabuliformis; assembly: GCA_031772625.1. NCBI lineage: Eukaryota > Viridiplantae > Streptophyta > Pinopsida > Pinales > Pinaceae > Pinus > Pinus tabuliformis. Next base: position 501,808,670 of record CM062804.1, on the reverse strand, counting down.
CAAATACCTTTAGGTTCTTGATTCCTCTATCTTTTGCTGCATTAAGGCCCAATAGAAGAGCCTCATTCTCTGCTATGTTGTTTGTGACTTGAAAAGCCAACTTGAAAGATAGATGTGTGCTTTCTTTCTCTGGAGATATCAGCACCACCCCTGCTCCTGCAGTCTCCCTGGAACACGATCCATCAAAGAACATCTCCCAAACTTGACTTCCTTGCTCCTCCTCAGCCTGAACTATTGGTTTCCTGATCTGTATTGCGGCCTTCTGGGATTCTTCTATTTGGAGGATACATGCTCCAAAATTAGTGTCCACAACATATATGGGATGATTAGTAGGATTCTTCTCATCACTGATGATGTATGCCAACTATGCTTCTCTGTATAATCTCCTGCTTTCTCCTCCAAATACTGGGACAGTAGCATAATATAGATCATTCTGTAATGTCCCAGCTAGTCTCTTAATCCATCCTCTAGACAGCAACATGCCAAACTTAAGAGGGACATCTGCTACCACAATATCCATCATCATACTCTTCATGGGCAGCTGAGCTAGGGTAATAGCCAGATCTTTGATCAACCCCAGATATTTCACCTTTCTCGAATCAAAAGAGAATAAATCATGGTATGGTCTAGTGATGTCAAGGGCCAACTCTTCCATGACAGCTTTAGGCATCAGATTGTGGTTGGCCCCTGTGTCTAGCAGGAAATTGTGGAGGATTTCATCATGAATGGTCAAGGAGACATAAAATGATGGAGAATTATTATCAGCAGGTTCAATCATGGGGCTAAGCACAATGGTAGGCTTGTCATCTTGCAAATTGATAGAGTCAGTAGAGGTTTGTGTGGTTTCCAACTCAAGAGCTTCAAGAATAGGCTTTCTAAACACTTCACTCTTTACCAACTCCACCAGAGGCATAAATATTTTTAATTTCTGAAATTTTGACCCTAAGCTGAAAGAGGAACATAGCTTGTAAAAACCTCTTACCTCTTGAACTGGTGCTTTAAGGATGATTGGATCAGCTGCTGGTCTTCTTTGCCTGGTATTCTGTGACTCTGTTTGGATAGCATCTCTTTGGGCAGGATTCTCCTTGACATTTTTTTCATTTGACCTCAGATTGTATCATCGTTGCTCCTCAGTTTGTAGAATAAACTCTCTGTCCCACTTTTAATTGTCTTTCTCTTACAACAATTGTTATAGACATTTTTGTGCCTAACAGCATGGAGCATGAAATGTCAATAATCTGAGGGACCCAAAGTCCCTAAACATGTTGTTCTTACCCTTAGAGGAACAAGGTCTGCAAACCACAGCACTGAAAATCAGTTCTCCACCTGAAAACACTCAAAAACAGGCTATTTCTGGATCATGTCAGCTGCTCCACTGAGCATCTGCGCTGAATGTCAACTGCTCCTCCTTGTACCTGCGCTAAAGGTCAAAACTAATGAAGGCTACCTGCGCTGGGCGAGATTGGCCAAGTGGCACAGTCATTCTGCAAGGTGTCAACTGCCCAGGAAGCTTCCAAACTGACACTTGGTTCAAGGAATTCGCCCTATGATGAGTAAGAGGGTCTTGATCTCCAAGTGGAAGCAAGATTCTCCAAGTGGACTCAAGAACTGAAGATTAACTAAAGTGGAAGAGGACACTAGTCAGCTTTATGCCAGCCTCAAGCTGACTCATCCTTTCTCCAAATCTCCTATATATAGAGCTCTCTCATGAGGTCTAGGGAGGCTGGAATTTTGTGCAAGTAAGGAAGTGCTGTTGGTTTGTGTATAGATCTATTGGGTGTTTTTCTTGAAGGAGGTGAAGAGGAGATTTCTTTCAGCTGGGAGGTGTTGCTGGATTGGGCCCATTGTGGTTGTAACTCTCTCAGAACTTTACTTCTATTATCAATAAAGTATTTGAGGTTCTTCTATATGCATGTGTCTTTATGATGAATAGATGCTTGTATATTTGATTTATGCTAATCCTATAATCGATTATGGATGTATGCTTCTTGTAGTTTCCTCTTCTTGTGCTTTTACAGGATCTGTGTGTAGCTGGGTCGGTGAAAGGGCAAGGAGCTAGGAGCAAGCAGCAAGGAGTGAAGACTGGATCGACTATTAGCGCAAGATAATGGTTAGTAGATCATCCTTTTCTTCCCTCTCTCATCTCATAAAGAAGAAACTTTGAATAGCTTTGCATTCAGTTGTTGCTGGAGTACTATCACCTTCAGAGTGGGATAGAGGCATTCTGCATTAGATACTTTTCCCCACAACAAATTGGTGACTCCGTTGGGGAGCGTATCTTGTTGGTTGTTTGTGGTTTTTTGCTATTCATTTCATAAACAAAGGGAGTACCGAATCGAACTGTGTTTGAATCCATCAAACACAAAGTAGAGGGCAGCTACTCTAGCTCAGTTTCTGGGCAAGTTTATGATTTGAAAAGCTGATCCACAAGGACTCTAATAAGCTCTTAGTGATAGCTTTTCATCCTCCTTTACATCCCTTAGTGTGTCCTTGATTGATAGCTTCTGATTTGAGCAAAAACTGTGAATTTTTGAGCAATCTGTGACCCGGAAACCAAGACGGACGAAAGTCTCGTTCTTCATTGCAGGCTGTACAACGGCAGTCTGCATTTTAGCGCAGTTCTCGAAGGGGCTACCTGTGCTGAAGGTCAAACAGGCAGTGTTACACCTGCGCTGGACCAGTCTTGGCTTGAGTTACTGAGGTTTCCTGTTGTGTCTTGCCTTGTTTTCACTATTGTTTTTGCTGTTTGTTGCCAGTCAGTGGGCCTATCTGAAACCATCTTCCTTTGTCATTATTCCACCTCAGTTGTATAAAGAAACTGTATTTGTTCTTTTGTATTTCTTGTATCATTTACAATTTCCCATAACGAAAGTGAACCAGTCTTGCATTGACCTCTTAGATCTAGACCTGTGATTAAGTGTCGTTTTGATCTTAAGAGTTAGTTTATTTGCTGTTCATAGCTGATTGAGTTTGTCGCTTTCGTTATATGGTTTGAATTTATATATTTCTAAGTGTCGAAACAAGTGAATCGTAAGGTGTCTTTCGATTTTGGACGAACTTGTTTGCTTTCGCTTGAAATTGAATTCAAAGTTATACAATAGCTTTCTTTTTGCATTTCATCAACATTAAGAAAGAGAAAAGAAATACTTGCATTGTGCATGTACATTATGACAGTTTGCATGTTGATTTAGGAAAGTGCATTAGTGTGTGCTCTATGATCTGTGTGAAAAGGTGTTATCTTCCTTCTCCCTCAGTAGTTAAGGTTTTCAAAGTTGAAAGATTGAAAAGCTTGCTTATCATCTTAGATTGCATTCAGGAGTGTTTCTATACATCTCGTGGTGATCCATAAAGGCAAACTGCTAAACAAGATCAACCTTAAAATAAATTGAATTTACATAACAACGCATTGAAACATAACGCAAACATCTAGAGGTCTAAGCTAGAGACGTGTTCTGGCGTCGTTAAACGTGATATCTTAGCGTTGAGTGGTTGGGTGATTCCTCCACGGTGAAGCGATAAGTATCAATACGGACTTGTGCTCCCACGTACCGTCGCGTATATATTGGGAGACCCCTATAGGATCAAAGCCTTTATCCATAGGAAACCGTGTTGGCCGCCCTACTGATCGCAATGCAGTGAACACAGCATTCACGAAGATCGACCACTCGTACCGTAAAACGTATTCTGTGGTTTTGCGAAAAGTTTGGCACACCCTCTGCCTAGAACTCCAGAGCAGTTTCTTTTGGCCTTTTTCAAACTCTATAACTGAAAAAGTCCATCCGATCATTTGTCACTTCGGGCTCGTTAAAACATCGAAGGAGACTAGAGTCATCTTTAGCTTTTTCTCGACTCTTAAAAAGTGAAAAAGCAAGTTGTGTCTAAGCGTCGTTATAAAATTTATTTTAAACGGAACATAATCACCTCCTATTCCCGCGTTGATCTTTGAGTTGAGAACATGGAATGCCCCAACCAAGGAACTCCACATGGTGGAAATCCTGGTCCTTTCTCCTCTTCGGGAGAAGTTGGTGCGCCCCACATGGCCACATTGTCGCTTCCAGGACTGACAATTGGCCTGCCTGTTTGGCTTTTCTCAACTAGTGTAGTTCAGAACACCATGGTTCCTGAGCAGTCGAGTCAACAGTTAGATGAGTCTAGAGCCTCCCACCAGCCTTCTACTTCCTCTAACCCTTCCTCCAATCCTTCATCTTCAAAAGGTAAAGCTGGCAAAAGCCAAGCTCCTATGGAGAAGAAGGAAAAGAAGAAGAAAGAAAAGAAGAAGAAGGAGCCTAAGGCGACTGGGGGCAAGCAAAAGACATCTGACAAAAAACCACACACAGCACAGACCGGGCCTAAATCGCCATGTGTCATATGTAGAGGAGACCACTTCCATAGAGATTGTCCCTGTATTCCCCGGATACTAAGGGACTGGTCCCCTCGTCTGCACAATTCGGAAGCATCAACCTCTGATAACCATGTTGATTGTTTATCGTCAACCAGCGAAAGTGAAGGTTCAAGACAAAGAGGGGGAGCAAAATCCCCCTGCAGACTGTGTGAAGGCGGTCACGCCATCCACCGTTGTCCCTTCTTAGACGAAGCGAAGAGAGTTTTGGAAGATCGTCCGGTTTCTCCGGTAGTACTTCCTCCTGGATACAAAAAACTCTTGTCAAGTCCTTCGTTGGTTGAGAATATAGCTGGCCCGCTCAAGTGGTCAGCTGAAGCGTCAGTCATTGAAAATGAACCTACTGAATCCAGACCATACAAAAGTCTAAAGGTCGATATGGCAGTTGACCCGGTTCCTCCTTCAGAGGTTTCATCCTCAAATGACACCGTCACTGAAGATTCATCTTCAAATGACACCCTCACGGAAGAGAATAAGGATGACACCATCCAGATTCTTTTCATCAACACAGATTCTGATGAGCATCAGGGCAATGCACCCATTCCTTTATCGCAGGAAGGAACATCGTCAGGGTCGTATCCGGCCGTATATTTGGTCCCACCACCAAGCAACCTGGTTGTGTCCTTTGATTGGAACCAACTAGGCAAACCCCGGTTACCAGCCAGTATACCATTCAAAATCATAGTCCAAATTTATAGAATGGTGATGGCTGGAACTATCATTGATGAAGGGGCATCTGTGAGTATCCTTTCCTCTGTTGCTTGGAAAGCACTAGGTTCCCCAGCGCTTTTGCCTGAGATAAGAAATCTCTCGGGCTTTGATAAAGGAACCAGTCGACCATTAGGGATCCTCCCCAATGTGCCTGTTACATTGAAAGGGAAGACCATTAATTTGAACGTGATGGTCGTTCAAGGACCCTTGGATTATAACCTACTCCTTGGACGTGACTATATATATTGCATGGAAGCTATAGTCTCCTCACTCTTTAGAGTAATGTGTTTTCCACACGAAGGAAAGGTGGTCAAGCTCGTAGACCAACTTTCATTTCCGGGATCACGCATCGCAAATAGTCAAATACCAATCCTCAATGGTCTATTCACCCAAGAAATGTCTCCACCCCCAGTCCTCCTTCCCGATGAATGCGAGTGATTCGGAAAGATAGAACTGGAACCCAGGGGGCATGCATCCTGGTCTGCTTCGGGCAGAGGAAACCTTGGGTATAAAGTAGAATTTCCGCGAAAGAATATGACTAGTCCGTACCCCGTCCGTGGATGGAAGAGGGGTTGTTCTAGAATAGGGTTCTTTTGATAAGGTTATTTGTTTGACAAAGGTCATTCAACTTTGTCTAAACAGGTAGGCTACCAAGGAAAGAGATTCTATTGCGGCAGCAAATGGTAAACCATCTTTGGGTAAAATACAAGCCTCACCCATTAAAACTAATGTTTTAGAGGATAAGTAGGGGCAGCCTCCAAAGAAAGGGATTCCTTTGCTGCAACAAGTAGTAACCATCTTTGAGTAACCTAATGATAGACATCGCCGAAGAAAGAGTTTCATTTGTGGCAGCAAATAAAACCATTCTTTGGGTAACCAGAAAGAGGCAAGCCTCCCTCAATAACATTAATGTTTTGTCTTTGAGTAGTGTTCTTCTCTTGTCGGAAGTAGCTGCTCTCTTGTCGCAAGTAGCTGTTCTCTTGTGATCTTGCAAAAGATCTGTTAAAATTTGGGCCGACGGGAAGACAAGTACCGCGTAAGACCCATTAAAAATAACGAGAAGACAAGTATCGTTAACATTAGACTAGCAAGACGACAAGTAGCTGTGAACACCCAAAGAAAAACAAAGGTGGAGGAGAGGAGGGGCAGCCTTGAAATTTTACCTTATACCTGGGGGCATGCAAACCTTTTGGAGTGTAAGCAAAGAGCGGTCATTGATCGTTTCCTAACTTACATAAAGAAAGGATGTGGGGCAAAGGTCAAAAATTGCCAAATTTAGAGCATAGCTTATGTGAGGTGCAAGCTCTATAAAAATTGGAATCTTGCAGGAAGACATTTCTTATCCTATGACTGGTATATCGAGCAGTTTTACCGCGGAATTTATGCTCGTTAAAAAATAGAAAAGCGAGATCCGAGCAGTTTTAGCGTCATAGTTCATGCTCGTTAAAAAATAAACATAAGCTTTTGAGCAAAGAGTTTCCTCCAGAGTTCAAGCTCATTAAAAAATGAACCTATTCCGGTAAATAACCATTGTGATCGTAAGTTTATTAGCCACAAAAGCCTTGGTCGTGTTTTGCACCTGCCACCTCCATTTCATTTGGCCAATCGTTCACCTCCATGTGATTGTTTACCCATTTTGAGGAACAGCTGCGAAGAGTGATTTCACTTAGCCATCCTTGTGACACTGCCGTGATTGGAAAATTCCAACCTGTACCTGGAATCCGCTGCTATCCCTGTTTATCACTCGTTCCTCAAAAGACGAGTCTTCTTTGAGCTCTTTTCATTTGACTCGTAAAATATGAAAAGTTTGCTGAGTTTTGGCCTTCCCGCTCGTTAAAGTGACCGAAAGAGCTATCCCTCCTCTAGATTTTAATCTTTTTTGGACCTGAGGGATTATTGCACAAAAAGGTCAAGCGCTTGTTTTATTCGGCTCGTTAAAGTTATCGAAAACCCATCCGTTTTGTATTGTTTTATACTTTTTCGGACTTAAGGGATTAGATGACGAAAAAGGAATTTTGGAGTTAACTTTCTGTACCTTTTCAGACTCTCTAAAAATGAAAAGGACCGAGTTGTCTTTGTCGCTAGACTCGTTAAAATGATTAAATAGCGACAAACTTGTCTTTAGACGAGAACGAGTTTCCCTATCGCTAGGCTCGTTAAAACATAGCGATGGGCTTGCTCGAAGGGTAGGTTATAGAACAAGCATATGTTATCCTCCTCAAGCTTGACAAAAATAAAGAGGTACTGGTCAGAAATGACTGGGGAAAAATTGGGAGAACCTCAAAGCTTTGATGGTAGCAAGTCGCTCTTGAACATGACACTTTGTCCTCCGTATCACATCGGGTTGGGTTGTTTCATTCACCGGTCTCATCACCATGGTCTTCGCCAAACCATCCGTATTTGGGGTAATGCTACTGATCCATCACATCAGTGTCATTATATGTTCAATAGATGTGTTCAGAAAGAGTCAACTGTGTCCCATCCACTGCCATACATTATCCTTCATCCACCCATGATCGCCACCCTGAATCATATTTCACAGATTGTTTTCACCTCCACTAAAGTCATTAGCTCCGTTCCGTGTCACTGATGTGGGATTCATTAAGGCCCTCCTTTGACGGATCGCTTCTTGTCGACTTCAGCTCATTATCCAAGAAGTTGATCTAGGAACACCCCCCCCAGTACTTTGAAGCTTGCATGCCTCAATGGCAAGTTTCTCACTTCCGGCGACAGGTATACATCAATGACCTTCGACCAGAAGATTTTGCGTGGTGTTCGACGCCAAGTCCTTTATTCACGCCACGTGAATTTCACTGTAGTACCTTGAGGGTCATTGTCATTATTGGTGATTCCTCTCGCGCTTGTTAACGGTTTACATTATTGACCGGTAATCAAGCGATGTCTTTCCATGTTCGACTTCAGCGAAATTCTCACATGGATCGACTTGTACTTAGAGTGAAGATCGAACGAGATTGAAGACCCCGGATCTAGTTTCATCCATCCGGGCTGCGATATATATTCAAGAAATATAAAGACATTTGATATGTACATCATTGCAACAGATGATCATCCTACTCAAAGGATGATAATTTCAGTAGAGAATTATCAGTCTATAATCAGACGGTCGTCTGTTATGTGTACCAAAATGAATTTATAAAAGTTGAGCATGGGAATGCCCGCCTCAGCTAGATCATGAAAGTAGAATGAAAAATAATGTATTGTATTGTATTTTATTGCAGGGCACCTCTCAGCGATTGAATGAACTTCGGATCCTCCTAATAAAGCATTTCACCCGATAAACGACCTCATACTTTAGGGGGCAACTGTTATAGACATTTTTGTGCCTAACAGCATGGAGCATGGAATGTCAATAATCTGAGGGATCCAAAGTCCCTAAACATGTTGTTCTTACCCTTAGAGGAACAAGGTCTGCAAACCACAGCACTGAAAATCAGTTCTCCACCTGAAAACACTCAAAAACAGGCTATTTCTGGATCATGTCAGTTGCTCCACTGAGCATCTGCGCTGAATGTCAACTGCTCCTCCTTGTACCTGCGCTGAAGGTCAAAACTAATGAAGGCTACCTGCGCTGGGTGAGATTGGCCAAGTGGCACAGTCATTCTGCAAGGTGTCAACTGCCCAGGAAGCTTCCAAACTGACACTTGGTTCAAGGAATTCGCCCTATGATGAGTAAGAGGGTCTTGATCTCCAAGTGGAAGCAAGATTCTCCAAGTGGACTCAAGAACTGAAGATTAACTAAAGTGGGAGAGGACACTAGTCAGCTTTATGCCAGCCTCAAGCTGACTCATCCTTTCTCCAAATCTCCTATATATAGAGCTCTCTCATGAGGTCTAGGGAGGCTGGAATTTTGTGCAAGTAAGGAAGTGCTGTTGGTTTGTGTATAGAGCTATTGGGTGTTTTGCTTGAAGGAGGTGAAGAGGAGATTTCTTTCAGCTCGGAGGTGTTGCTGGATTGGGCCCATTGTGGTTGTAACTCTCTCAGAACTTTACTTCTATTATCAATAAAGTATTTGAGGTTCTTCTATATGCATGTGTCTTTATGATGAATAGATGCTTGTATATTTGATTTATGCTAATCCTATAATCGATTATGGAAGTATGCTTCTTGTAGTTTCCTCTTCTTGTGCTTTTACAGGATCTGTGTGCAGTTGGGCCGGTGAAAGGGCAAGGAGCTAGGAGCAAGCAGCAAGGAGTGAAGACTGGATCGACTATTAGCGCAAGATAACGGTTAGTAGATCATCCTTTTCTTCCCTCTCTCATCTCATAAAGAAGAAACTTTGAATAGCTTTGCATTCAGTTGTTGCTGGAGTACTATCACCTTCAAAGTGGGATAGAGGCATTCTGCATTAGATACTTTTCCCCCCAACAACAATGATTCTTCATATGCAGCCAATGTCAAAAAGGCAGCACTGCCTTTATCTTCCATGCAATGAATTTCATCCTCATCTTCAAATTGTTCCTCCTCCATGACTACATTTTGGAAGGGAGCATTAAATTTTTGTTCTTCATTTGGTTCTTTACTCCTCTGAATGATTTGTAATTTCTCATTTTCTCTTCTGAATGGATTTGGATTTCTTGGAGAAAATGTCTTCTGCCGCCTTGTCTTTCCTGAAGTCTGCTCAACCTTCTGCTTAGATATTTCAGCAGCCAATGACTCTATCATCTTAGTCATTTTGTCTAATTTAGGCTCTGAAAATGAGGCAGAGGAAGAAGAAGCCTCACCTCTCTGCCTTCTTCTATCAGCATGAATTTTTAGCTTTTCTGCAGCCATAATATTGGACTCTACTTCTATGGTTGCATCCTGCATGTCTGCCAGAGTGGCACCTCTTCTTTCTCTCAACAACAGGTAGACATCAGAGTCAAAAGCATTGGCAGAAGTGAGTTTGGCAGAGGTGGGGGTAGGCTTTACTTCAGCTGGTATCTTACTATACATACAATTCAATCTTTTATTAAAATCAGGCAATGATTCCTCATTTTCTCTCTTCAGGTTACCGAACTTAGTATGGTAATACAACGAGTCCTTTTTATCTCCCTAGTGCTTTAAAAATGCTTCATCTAAGGCTTCAATATTAGCAATATATCTAGGGGCTAGTTCTCTGAACCACTTTCTAGCCTTTCCATCAAGGCTCTGGACAAAAACTCTCATCCACACATCATTTTCACTTATGTCTAAGTTATCAGCATAACTACAAAAAGCCTCAAGGTGTTCTTCAACTGTTACTCCCTCTGTGCCAGTAAACTTAGGAATATATTTTTGATATTATCCTGCAGGCATAGCATTTAAAGGAACAAGAAGAACCAAGGGTCCATACCTGGTAGCTACAATTCTTTCTATCTTCGTAGGTGCTTGCTGGCCTGCCATGACTGGGGTATGTTGAAGAACACTAGCAGATTGAGCAGTGTGAAACAATGAAATGGATGATAGAGACAAAGGGATGTTATGGACTGTATGGGAAGTTTTCTTTGGACTGAGATTCAAAGGGGAACTAGATGGACAAGGGGCTGCATTAATCTCTGAAGGAATTTCTTTATTAAGAGTGTTGGGCTAAAAATCTTCAAACTGTATATCTTCAGCTATAACTTTATCTTTCAGAGATGCATGCGTTTTCTTAGGCTTACCTAATCCTGATGCCCCTTTCTCTGATGTTTTCTTGAACTTGACAATCCTGTTAGGGTTAGGCACTAGTTCAGCTAGTGATTTCTGAGGATTCCTTCATGTGTGCCTCACAAATTGAGCCAGGACTATATTGTGGAGTCGCCAAATGATGGTCTTCCTCCAGTGGATTCGCCAGATAGATGATTACAACCAGAAATGTGCCCAGACCTTGTCTATCATCAAAATCTGGAACTGTGTCGTTCTCCCAGAGAAGTTGAGCTTCAATCTCCGATCCACGGCAACGGTGCCAATTAATTTTATCACCCCAAGAAGGTCTCCTAGGTTGTATCTCAGAGATGCTTGGGAACATTACAAACTCAAAAAAAATGTTGGAAATAAGTGGATGAGTGGAAGGAATGATGCATATTCAAGCTAGATAACCACTTCTACTATGCTTAACCCCAGACATGGGTGAACACCCCCAGACTACAAGGCTTTAGACCACCAATTACTCACAGTTTGAGCAACATGTGAAGATGGAGAATACTGACCACACCAGCAGATGCACAAGACCCTGTGATGGTCGGCTGCAACCAGTTAAAAGGTCTGTAAATCTATTTCCTAATGCACAGATAGGATGACAGCTCTCTGGCATTAAAATAACAAAAACCTGCATACACCTTCAATAATACATACTAGATCCTAACACAAAGGTGGGATGACAGTCCCTCTAATGCTAAACATCAAGAGCACATGAAAAAAACATAACAGGCACAGCTTGGAACAAAGAAGAAGTGGAAAGTGAGAAATTAACAACAAAAGAAGCTTGCATTAGCTGAAAATGAAGACCAGACACTGCAGGTATCACAGTAGTTATAGTCTCCAGAAGTTGAACCTTACATCAAAACAATATCCATCAAACTTATTACATTCTGATTTCTGGGTATATATAGAGATTGGTTACAAAAATATCTTCTATCCTATGCGTGGAGGGGTCATAATAGACCACCAACCACATTAACTGTCTGATATGGCTCTCTGATACAATCTGCTACTTCCACAAATGAATTTGACATTCTCTGGTACTCTGTTGTCCTTCTTGAGTAGCTGGAGTGTGGTATAAAAGACATTCCATGACTGATAAATGCTTGTAACATCTCTAGGTTGTCCTTTCCTTCTTCAGCCATCCTTTCTATTGAATGCAGTGTTTGAGGAATGACTGCGCCGGTACAGGGTAGCTGATCAGTGTTATCCTTTGGGAGCACAGGATAGGCTATGGACACGGACAACATGGAGGAAGATCCACCATTGGATAGCGTGGATCGACGGTGGAGAGCGCTTTGCAATGGCTATCGGGAGGAAGCGGGAACAACAAATGTGAGCCATTGGATGAAACAGATAGACGGCTGAGATCATTTGATAGGAGGAATTACGAGATGTGGGATTGGGATAGACGAGGGCTGTCAGATCTTATACAGGCAGATCTGACGGTGATTGGGAGTGCAAGATGCGCATGAGATAATCGGTGGGGACGGCGGTAAGTGGTTTCCCCGCACTGCTTATGGGAATGGGCGATAAACGTACAGAGCGGTCGTGATACCATTGAATGCATGACGTGTGTTGGATGTGACGGCGGGGAAACCACTTTCCCCACGAGTTAAATCACGAGCAACTTTTGGGCACGAGACGAGCTATTGTTGTCCGATCGTGGCGGGGTTGATCATACGACACAGGCTTAATGCATATGTTTTGTGATTTGATGTGACAGGGAAAACTTTGCGGGTAGCGCTTTTTACGAAAGGCGCGTGGTTATATGGTAAAACGTTAGTGCTGAGGGGCTTGGTGGAAAAGGGGCTTACACAGGGTTTATAGAGAAATTTGGAGGAAAACGGAGGTAGCGGGAGTTATAAGAGAGTAAGTAGAGTGAAAGGGAATAAGCGAGATGGCCGATATGGATATTCTTCTCACAGCAGCAACATGGCTAGGCCTGCTTTCGACCCTTGAAATGTCCATGCATGTATCAAAGCTAACAATACCATTCCCCAATGAGGCTGAAGAAGGCATTGAAAAGAGTGCCAATGTACAAGCACTCCATCAAAGGCTGAAGGTCAACTGGATTGGCCTCAAGCTGAGTCCTCCACTCATATTAGGCATGCTGGAAGGTAGAAGAGAAGAAGAAGAGAAGGAGCAGTGGAAGGACATAGATAGAAAGACAATATTTTATGGAGAACATGAGCAGACCACATCAGAAGCCTAGAATGCTAGGGAGGCCACCAGGGCCATGAAAGACCAAGATATTGACTAGGTTGCTCAGAGGATGAGAAACAACTTTAGTAGGGGGGTGATGATGAGCCTCATAAATGGTTAATTATATGGGTTCATTTTACCTCCTAACCTAGTCAAATCAACCATTCTCTTTTCTTATTGTATGATTTTCTTATTATATTTATGCTTATAGGGTGAGTTGAGTTAGTTATTATGCCATGTGGTCTAACATGTATTTAATGCAGATTGTTGATGGATTTTGAGGTCAAAGTCAAGGATCTAGTGGTCAAACTGCAGTAATAACTTGAAGTAGAAAGAGGAGAGCAATTATAGGAGGGAATCCCCTCATTTATTTCTCCTCACTTCGAATTCCCCTTCATTCAGCTCGGAGTACAAGTAGCCTAATCATGCACTAGAAGGCAGTCGAGCAAATGGAAGATGATTGATAGTTATCTCGAGTTTTGGGAGCCAAGCCTCCCTGATTTTAAGGAAGTTGTTGGTAGCTTCATATGTATGAGTAGATAGGCCTAGGGCCTCACTAGGGTCAATTTTATTTTTTGCTTGTGTAAACTCTGCTCAAATTTCGAGCTTACTATTTTATGACAGTTTTATGTAATCTTGCTATTTTTTGATAATGAAGATGGAATCCTTTTTGATCTAGCACTGAGTTACCTCAGGGGGCTGAAGCCCTTGGGTTAGGGACCAATATAAGTAGCCAAGCTTCTCTTTACTTGTATTTGTATGCTTTACTTTAGTTTGTAGATTATTTTGCTGTTAGATCTATTTCTCTTATGGTTAAGAATAGGTTGTTTTTGATGATTTAGTACCTTGCTTCCATTTGTGGTTTCTGTAGTAGGTTAAGCAGTGATCAAAGAAGATTGAAAAGGCTAGAAATAGTGCCTTGGCCTCTCTTCCTCCCTCTGGGACCATGATTTGAGGCAAAGATTCTTTTGCTGCTCCAAAAACACAGATTTTCCTCATTCCTAAGACTTCTAGTGTTTGCAGCTCTCTAGTAGGTTGATAGTCCAATTTTTCTTTGCTTTAGATCTTATTTATCATGTTCACTTCCTGATTTGCAACAGTCCTTTTGCATGCTTTCCTTTCTTACAACATTTCCCAACATTTCCTTCTATACATCATAGTTTAGGCCACTTCAATGCAAAACTCTGTTTTTCGTAGGATGCACTCATTTCATTGGTTGCTTGATTTTCTTCATTGAATGTCATTTTTTATGCAGCAGATCTCTTCTAGTAGTAGTTCATCTTACCAGTAATCACACCCTCCATCTGATCCATTCCCTATAGGTCTCCCAAACCTCACCTCAATTTTGCCCTAGTTTCCTTCATTTTTCATAGAAGTTCTTCCTCTCTCCTTGAGCAAACCCAATCATATTTCTCTCTCCTAGTGATTCAGGGTAGACCTTAGGCACCCTAACACCTCATTTCAAACTTCATCCACCTTTTCCACCCACTCTCACACCCTCAAAATAGCGAAAATTTCTCGCAGCCTCCTCCTGTAGGCCTCCTGTAGTTTCCCTATTTTACTCCTGTAGTTTTCTTGTGTCCTCATGTAGTTTTTCTTGTAGGCTTTCTTTTGAAGACCGAGTGTGGGAAAAGCCTCCAAAAGGCCACCTAAGACCTCCTAGGACCCATCCACACCATCCTACATCCTCCCAAGCTCAAAAACCACCCTCTAATGCCACCTGTTCGTTGCCACACTCACACACAATAAATTAGATGCATGTTAAATTCACATAAAAACACAAAAAAATCCAAAAAAATATTTTTTGCTTATTTACTTCCAGAAATAGCATGGTTAGATGTTGTTTACTTCCTTGAGTAGGTAATAACGTTTCTTTCATGGTTTTCATAGTGTTTTTAGCAAAAGTAGAATTAGCTTGTTAATTAGGGTTTACTAGGTTTTGATTTACATTCCAATCTTTCTCCTTTCTACAATTAGAATAACATCTCTAGAGTAATATTTATTTCCTTTTATCACACATCGAGCTTCTTCTGAAATCTATAGAAGTTGGCTTGAGCTCCTAGTGATCTTGCGACGGCTGACCAAGTGACATCCTGCAGTGAGAACTAGTACTTGTGCATATAGCACCAACACTTCCAAGTTTGTTACGAACTACCGGGTTGATAAAAGTAAAGTTGGTATCACAAGAGTTGCAGCATTCTTGTTGCAATACTGTCACTCACCATTATATGATTCACACATACAATACCGTGGGTAATTACCATGGGTCTCTCAATACCATACATCTAATACAATGGGCTTATCACATTATTCCGTAACTGATTGCGGTCCCTTGCATAATGTGGGCTAACCACTTTTTTATTAATTATAGCCCATTTATTTATCATCCTTATATTATTACATTACATTATTCCCTTGTGTACCTCCCTCTGTGCTCCATATTATCTCCCCTAGGTATGCTACACTGCCTAACCTAACGCTGCAACTAAAATGACACAATATCCGCCCAATTGAAAGTTCTACCATGTCTAGATCTTCGCGATGGTATTTATTTGTACTTATTATGCATAAATATTACATATATGCCTGTTTTAGGTAGTAAATATGCATTAATTCACATAAAATAGATCACAGAGCGAAGATACATAGCTTAAGCAGAAGTAAATAACAAGGTACAAATGCATTAGAATTTCTTCCCAAACAATATTTATTATGAATAAGCATTCAATTACAGACTGCTCCTCCCTATGCACTTAGCTGCAGGGGCCTACGTACTCATCTTGTGGACTTGCCAAAGTCTCCACACACTCAAGTACAAGAGCCTTCCCCTTTCACCTAAGTATAGGAAACATACTTTTCCTACCTTAGCAACATTCCCTTACAATGATTCTTTTCACCAAGTTACTCCTCTAGACTCACTATGACTCATCTATATATAGCATTTTCTTTAGAATACTATGGTCCATGGACAATGGGTGGGTCTCAAAACAAATCTATCACCTACCCAACAAAGGGACTAAAGCCCCTTTGACTCTACCTAGCTTCACACTATGCTTTCCACATTTTGCGGAAACTTTAACTTCTCTACAAAAATATATTACAAAAATGACTAAAAACTCAACAAAATTGACCTTAGGGACCCCATCCCAATAGGCCCCCAACAAAAATATGGTGAGTTGCCCTCGAGTCACTTGGCTGGTGCCTTGATCTTGTTGCAGAGTTCACTGAAATTGATCTGCAATGTTGTGAAGTAAACAAAACCCTGTACCGCGGCCTTCTGCACTTCCTCTACCAACTTTTCTGTAGTCGGGCCTTACATTGCGAGGCACATTATTCTTTGCTTCTACTAGAGTGTCTTCAATTTGTCCTGGACTAAGCGGTTTCAAAGGCAGTGGCTTCAAAACTAGCAGCTTCTACAGGATTGGTTCTAGTCATACTGTCGACGAAGGATTTTCGGTTCCACTTAGGAAACTCAGCTAACCCTGGTCATGAAAGAAGTTCCTCCTAATCTTCTCGTTTCATAATTTTTAGACAATAGAGCTTACAAATAATTTTCGAAAGGCAAAGTGTTCGACTGTAGCCCAGCATGCCAGATTTATAGGTGATTTCAAATTCAAATCTGATCATTCCCTCCAATTTCTGATCATAAATGTATCTTTGGTGAGAGATTTCCAAATATTTTCACCATAAATGTTTCCTACCTGCTCCTCCTAATGGGATTTTCACCATCCAATCAGCTACAATGAACTCAATGACTATTTTTGGAACCAGCTGTGTGGAACCATCCTCCATGACATAGTCCACCTAGCGCACCTCCTCCTAGCACGTTGTTTACTTTCCTTGTGCAACCCCCTTACTTCGTTTCCCCCTTCTTTGGGCAGTGTAGTTTATAGTTTTGTACCTCCTTGCAGCTGCCTAGAGTAATAAGATTGTCCTACCATCATTTAGTCATCACGCAGGGACAAGATCTCCTTGATATAACTTTAGTCAGCTTCCATTAACTTGGTTCCTCATTCACCTTTGCGAGCTGAACTACACCACCATCTGTGATTTCCTTAACAATAGACGACCCTAACTAGTGCATTTGAAATTTCCCCAGAAACTTTGCGAACTTTCTATCATATAGAAACACGAGATCATTCATCTTGAAGGTGTGCAACTTCATATTCCTACCATGTCAAGCCTTCTCACATTCCTTTTGCACCTGTTGGTGAAATCTGGTTAGAAATCAGTGTTCTTTAAGCTCTAGTAACTGCGCGAGGTGCTCTTCCATAGTCTCGCGATCAACCATCTTAGTCAATGCTGCAATCCATATACTTGGCACAATATACTCCATTGGCATGACTACTTCTATCCCATTGACCAACCTGAATGAGGTTTGTCCTATTAGCTTCTTACACATAGTCTTATATGCCCATAGGACCACTGGTATGTGCACATCCTAATCATTCCTATGTGCATTGCAGACCTTAGTCAATGCGTTCTCCAGGATCTTATTAAATTCTTCAACTATTCTATTTTCCTGAGGGTGATAGGGCATACTCTTCTGATGATACACCTGAAATTCTTCAAGCATCGCGAAAATAGTTTCATTGAGGAAGTGCATACCCCTATCACTCATTAGTATCTTCGGACATCCAAACTTGGTCAATATGTACTCAAATAGGAACTTCGAGGCTGTAGCAGTGGTACAATCGTTCACCTTTTATGCTTCTGCCCATCTTGTCAAATCCTCCATCACAGTAATATTGTACTGCACACCTGTCTTCTTCTCTAGTGGCTGTATCAGACCTATAAAGTCAATAGCCCACTTGTCAAACACCTGTAATGAAGTTTGAGGATTTAAGGGTAATTCATCTCTTCACGATGGTTTTCCTATCCTTTGACAAGCGTCACATTCCTTATAGTATGATTAAGAATCCTTATGCATTGTTGGCCACCATAACCCTGCGCATAGAATCTTTTGTGCAATTTCTCTACCTGCAAAGTGTCCTCTCACTACTCCATGTGCTTCAGAGAGGATACGAGAATGCTCAAACTTTGGAATGAATCTGTGCAGTATTTCATCAGTAGCCATCTTATACAAGTGTCTTGCTATCACAGAAAAGTAAGCAGAACAGACCACATGTTCCTTCTTTTGCTGAGTAGAATACCCTTCTGGAGTTGTATTTTCATCTTAGTAATCACCTACCTTTGCAAACTTAGAGTATGCCTTGGACCCAATATTTACTTGCCTGGTCTTCAAAGGCTTTGATATATCAAGATTCTTCGCTTTAGGTCCTTTAACCACTTGTTATCCCTTAGTTTCTGGAATGTTGATTTTTCTTGGATCATCTTCTTCTTCTTCAGCAATCATGTTGTAGCATTCCAGCACATGGCACAACTGTGTACTCCAATTTGGTTGGACCCATTCCAGTAGTTCTTTAGGGTTTCTAAAGATAGTGGCCTTAATATCTTGTAGTGCTTCATCAATGCATTCAAATCCATCCTCAAAGCCGAAAGTTAATAAGAAGCTCTCCTTCAAGATGTCCCATTCGATCGTCCCATGGCGTAGCTTTGTTTCCAAATACCAATTCATTGGAATAGTATCTAAAGTGTGACAAAAGATATGCTCCCTGTTAGGCCCCTATACTACTAGTGTAACCCCTTATTGTTATTAGTACAACCCACTGATTATATTGATGTACCCATGTAGTGCCCATATTGTTACTATTGTGCCCCATAGAAGCCCACTATTGTTATTATTGTGCCCTTACATTATTATTATTATGTCGGCTCTAATTATGTTATGACCCCTTAGACTCCTATATATAGAAAGAAGGTCTTTTCATTTGTATGATCGAAGAATTTTTCATTTATGTAATGTAAAGGAGGTTGCCCCCTCGAAGAGGCTGAATTCTAAGGCGTTGATCTATCTTTTCTATCTTTTCTTGAGCTGGTTTCATAACATTTGGTATCAGAGCTTTGGATTCTAGGGTTTCGCTGCTCCAAATAGGTCATCGTGGAATTTTCACTATAACTTTTTTTCTGCGGTGTTTCAGAAGCTAAAAGAAAAACCCATTTGAGAAGAAATCGTACTGAACCTCGGGTCTGAATTTCAGAGCTTTTCACGCTATATTTGCGGAGATATGATCTGAGGAAGCTGGTCTTTTTTCAGACTCCTGAATTACATTCCAAACAGGTGACCTGGGTAAAATCGTCATAACTTTTTCTCTGAGCATCGGATTGAAATTTAATAAGAAGGTGCAGAAATAGGATGGACTGTAGTTTCTTGTAGATATTTGTTCAGAGCAAAAGGTCGAAACAATGACACGTGGCACTTCATACAAGTTTGCTCTTCTGGAAAGGTCTATAATCAAGTCATCTTGGGAGATTTTTCATAACTCTTTCTTGGAGAATCCAATTTGGATCAGATTGGAGGCATTGGAAAGAGGACACAAAGGGCTACTATAGATTGTAATTTCAAAACTTAAAGATCCGAAAGTACAGAGTTACAGTCGTTTCAAGATTGAGCTCCTAAAATCAAGAAAAAGCAAGATGAGGAAGTTTGATGGCAAGGATCCGGTAAATTGGATACTTCAGATGGAGCAATATTTTGATCTACATGGTGTACCACTACTACAAAAGGTATGTATTGCATCTTCATATTTAGAAATGGATCAATTTTTATGGTATGAAGGGCTTTGTTCTCGTAAACAACTTATTACGTGGTCAATCTTCACGGAGGAAATGATAGCACATTATGAGGATATAAAGAGAAACACCTTCTTTAGAGCAACACCACAACAATTGGAAAGATTAAAAGGGCTTTGTGACATAGCGGAAAGAAAAATTATGGAAACCAGGAAGCATACCCCTCACAACTATAAATATGGAAGTGTTGTTTCTCTTAGCCTTCCACAACCTACAAGGGTTACACCACAACACTTGGAAGAAAAAAGAGAAAAAGGGCTTTGTTACAATTGTGATAGCAAATGCACTAAAGGTCATAAGTGTGCTGAGAAGAAATTATTTTACATAGAATATGAAGATGAGGAAGAAAAGGATCAAGAAACATCAAAAGAAGAAGATATATGCCAAGACCCCACCCCAGAGAAAGAAGAAATGAATCAGACCATATCTTGTAAAGCATTGGCAAGAATTACCACTCCTCAAACTCTCAAGATAGAAGGACATATCAAGAAGAAAAAGGTGCAAGAAGTGAAAGATCACATCGAGAAAGAAGAAATGAATCCAACCATATCTTGTAATTCATTGGCCAAAATTACCACTCCTCAAACTATCAAGATAGAAGGACATATCAAGAAGAAAAATGTTCAAGAAGTGAAAGATCACATCGAGCATGAAGAAATGAATCCGACCATATCTTGTAAATGATTGGAAGAAATTACCACTCCTCAAACTCTAAATATAGAAGGACATATCAAGAAGAAAAAGGTTCAAGTAGTGAAAGATCACATTGAGCATCAACAACAAGTTCTCCAAATTTTAAAAGATAACACCACTTCGGTGCAAAATCAAACGAAACAACAGGTAGATCAACATCGTAGTGAAAATTTTTTTGATGTAGGTGATTGGGTATTTTTATTGCTACATTTCAAGCAAGCTATTTATGAGAAGGAAATGTTAGCAATACTACATGCACTTAAAAAACGGCGACCTTACCGAA
The DNA here is from genome assembly GCA_031772625.1 of Pinus tabuliformis. NCBI lineage: Eukaryota > Viridiplantae > Streptophyta > Pinopsida > Pinales > Pinaceae > Pinus > Pinus tabuliformis. Next base: position 501,788,028 of record CM062804.1, on the reverse strand, counting down.
TGGGAAGACTCTTCAAGGATGAGGATGTGGAAGCATTGTTTTGTGCTATTTCTATTATTCAACCAGATTGGATAAACGAAGCAAGGGATGAATGGAAGAAGGATGAAGAAGTATGGCCACTTATTCAAAAGTTGCAAAAGATCCCAATTCAAACAATATTGCCAAAAATTAAAGAGGAAGGAAAAATCATATTGGAACCTAGAGCAGTCATGGAAACAAGAACCCGACAACTATGAAATTGATCAATTTCAGAGTATCTAATCAAGTGGAAGAACTTACCCACTGAAGATTCCACTTGGGAGGACAATAATTTTATACAGAAGCATCAAGAACTACTCAAGCGTTGAGGACAATGCTTTTTGAAGGAGAGGGGCATGTTAGGCCCCTATACTACTAGTGTAACCCCTTATTTTTATTATTACAACCCACTTATTATATTGATGTACCCATGTAGTGCCCATATTGTTACTATTGTGCCCCATAGAAGCCCACTATTTTTATTATTGTGCCCTTACATTATTATTGTTATGTCGGCTCTGATTATGTTATGACCCCTTAGACTCATATATATAGAAAGGAGGTATTTTCATTTGTATCATCGACGAATTGTTAATTTATGTAATGTAAAGGAGGTTTCCCCCTCGAAGAGGCTGAATTCTAAGGCGTTGATCTATCTTTTCTATCTTTTCTTGAGCTGGTTTCATAACACTCCCACTCTTGTTGTGGCTCTTCTCCCCAAGATTTAGTCCACCATGCCAAGTTCTCCCGCGAATCGTCCCTTTCGCTATATTTCTTAGTCATCCAGGTATTAACGTATCCAAACCTCAACTTCATCATTTGCTTGTATTCCTTCCAGGCAACGAAGATTTCCTTACGCGTATCCCACCATCAAGTACACATAGCATGCAGTGCCAATTCAAGTGCCTAGAATCGATGTTCCTCGGGCACCTCCCTTTGAAACTCATCCAAAAAGATATTAACATCATTTAAGCCATCATAATGTAGAATTTTTCGTACCTCTATAGATATGCACCATAGCAATTTTGTCATCATATTGCAATGTTGTGTAGAGACCTCATGTAACCTATTTTTCTAGTGCTCAAGCACCTCATCTGAGTCTGAGGTATAGGAGTTGTCTCTATCCCACATGATCCACCCATCTACAGTGGGATTGATCCAATCTTCATCGTGCGTAGTAATATTGTAGATTTGATCTAATTCATCTCCCTCCTCATAGTCGTAGACCAGTTCAGTGTAGCACGCTCCTTCAGTAGGGTCTAGTGGCACAATAACTCTAAGTGCCTTCTTCTCAAATGTCATATTTCACTTCTTCAGATTAATCACCACATCCATGTCGAAGGCCCAATCAATTCCTAGTAGCACAGGGTAAGGATTGTTGTCATCCACTATTTCAATTACCTCAAATTCAGTCAATGCCCTCGCTCCTTCAATGTCCATAGTTACCCCATATAGGCGCCTGATAGGAATGATCTTCTACTAATTGGCCATGGGTAGCTGTATAGGAGACCATTGTAGTGCAGGTATCCCCATCCTTTCCCATGTTTATTTCGGAGTACATTTGCATCAGACACCAAATCCGGGATGACTTGGTCCATTTCATACTGACCGATCTGCGCTGTTAGCCTCATCTTGTGCCCTGTCCACTTCTTTTGTCTACCTAGCTTCCTCACAGCACGTTGTTATGAAGGAATCTTAATTTTTCCTGTGAAATTTTCGATCATCTCATGGAGCCCTTCTACCACCTTCTGATCCCTTAACAAATTCATACAATTTTTGTGAAAAGTGGCTAACAACGAAGGATCCACCTCTTGCAATTCACTATTTCCACTCGATTTTTCCTGACTCCCTGACATAGAAACCTCAACAAAGTTCTTCTTAGCCTCCATGAAAGTTTCTTTAGGCCATTTGAGGGAAAACCAACTTCCTTTTCGGTGGCCTTACACACCCATCCCTCAGTTTTTGGCTTGCTTTCCCTTATCTTCACTTATGGCCATACCACTGTGTGTTACGATATTGATGTTATGATCCTCTTCGTGAGTCTCCACCCTCATCATCTTCATATTCTACGTAGGTTGTTGGGTCTGTGTATTCTTCTCTTGCATCTTTGCTATAAGTATCAGGCAATCTTCTATCACATGGTCGAACTATCTGCAATATTGACAAGATGGATGTGTTGGGTTTGGGAAGTCGAGCACAAAATGTCTAGCTTTGCCACAGTTATAACAAATAACTTGTCCATGACCTATGTCAACCCCTCCTCCTCTTCCTCTTCCACGACGTTGGAATCCTCCATGTGCTGCACTTGCGCCCTGATCTTGGGGATAATTTTCTGCCTGCATTCGATAGGTAGGGGTCCTATCCATCATTAATTCATAATTTCAACAATGGAGCTCATCATGACCTACAGATTTGCAGAAATTGCAAAAAAAATGCTGGGGGGTCTATACAAATTTTTGTGGTATATGACAATTTTATGTCGCATGCTATCCTGTAACCTGAAAAATAACGCACCACAGCACTGCTCCTATGCTCAACCTAGCGATGTTTTCTAGATTCAAGCCTCCCCTAATAAGATAATTCTGATAAAACAGAAAATGGTCCTTATTGTGACCGTGGCCCTTGCATTTCAAGCACCAAACTTCTGCATGAACTTCAGGCTAGGCTTCCTTTCCCTTCTTCATGCTTTGCAACTCCAGGTATAGAATTGCCAGCTGCAAGTGAATCTTTTGTACTCCAATGTTCATATCTTGTACTAGCAAGGCTTCCAACCTCATTGTGATTTCCACAACTTCTACTTGTGTTGCTATCTTCTGCTATGATAATGGTAATCTTAGGTGAGGAAACAACAAACCAATGTACCAATCTATAATTCCTACTTAATCTTATCATGAAAATTTTACTAGGGTTTAAATAACCTTAAAATATTGACTTATAATTATCAAGAAATATTGGTACATACCTACATTGGTGAAACTGTAAATTTAGTACTGATATAAATTTTGTTATTATTCCCAATTTACCTCCCCAAATTTTTAAATTTTGAGAAGACATAGTCCTCTCCAATTTATTACCAAATTATATATATTCATATCTCAATCCCAAAATGTCCTCTCACATTTACTTGGGAGAAGACATGGTCCTCTCCAATTAATTACCAATTTATATATTCATCTCTCATCCCCAAAATGTCCTCTCATATTTACTTGGGAGAATACATGGTTCTCTCCAATTAATTACCAATTTATATATTCATCTCTCATCCCCAAAATATTTACTTGGGAGAAGACGTGGTCCTCTCCAATTAATTACCTAATTTTATATTCATATCACATCGCCAAATGTTCTCTCATGTTTACTTGGGAGAGGAGAAGTCAAATGTAAGGATGAGGGAGAAGTTATGACATTAATGAGAGGTGGTTGAGGTGGAGAAGAGAAAGGGGCATAAAAGGGGAAGGATGAGGGATCCTTGTTCTTGCTTTTGTTTTGGTTTGGTGGTGGTTTTTGAGGAATTTTTTTGGAGAAGGGAGAAGGGAGAGAAGGAGAGTATTGTTTATCTTGGACACACACTACATCTAGTTGGACTTGGTCTCAGAGGGCTAGGGAACCTGTGGAGGTTTCCTGTGCTAGAAAATACTTCCTAGTTGGCTGGGAGGTAAATCTAGTGGTAGTCAAGAGGAGCATCTCAGCAGGATCAGGAGCTCAGGGGCATCTCAACCAGGCCATCGGGACAGGTATTTCTCTATTCATAGATTACTCATGTAAGTGATTGAAATGAAATGCTCGCTATTTAATTGTAGGAAATAAAATTTAAATGATAAATTATTTTCTTTTAAAGTTGCAACTAAATTATTTCCCATTTATTGTATTTGAAATTAGAGAATTTAGTTCTGGTAGACGACCCTAGGATGGAGCCTTACACATGGTATCATAGCTTAGGTTCAATATATATATATATATATATATATATATATATATATATATATATATATATATATATATATATATATATATATATATATATATATATATATATATATATATGTGTGTATATTGCAATTTCAAATTCAAAATTTGGAACCAAACTGACCAACTTAATCATAATGAATTAATCATTTTTTTTTCTACCTCATTTTGTTCATACATCCGGTTACCAACATCAAGGTAGTAAGATCACCTTTGCCTTACAACATTTTCTTTGCCACCTAGTGCTATAGTTATATGCGGCTGTTTTTTTTTTTTTTTATGAAAGCTAATACTAGCCAACATATCAACACAAGGCATAAAAATAATTCATGAGAATTGCACTTAAATAAATTCAGCAGAACAAAATTTAGCCTTGTTTGTAGTCACTCTCTATTAGTGCATCAAAAGGTATTTACAAAGTAACAATGACCATATCTGAAAGTTTAAAGGACATTATATAATATAATACATGAAGGTAACTTCTTGTAATCTCAACTCCTTTCTTCCGTATAATTAAACATCCATCCTGCAATCAGTTTACAGTAACTCTTTATGATTCCCACCACAATCTATCATATCTTGACATCTTATACCAGTCTAGTAAAACGTAGAACTATGACTCTGAATTTGGCAATTTTCATTCCAACTGAAAATCGAAACAAATTACTGTTATCATTATTAGATAAGATAACACATGAATTAGTGTGATTCCACTGCAGAGGGACAACCAACAAATAATAATAAACATCTGAATAGAGTAAGTGACAAATTACAACAAGCTTTCAAACCCAAGAGATACCCCATGTATCAAACCTTGGTCTGAAGTATTGTCGGTAGTAATGGAGCACAGAGGTTTTAGTGAACTCGATGTAATAAAATCTCCAAGGTATTCATGTTCGACAAAGAACAATCCATGTAGACATTTTGGTTCAATAAAATGCTCGTAGGTTTCAGTTTCAGAAGTTTTCTGAAAACAAACAGTTTTTCTACTGTGGTCAGGAGTATGACTACACAAAAGAGATTCCAAGGACATATTCATTAGGATAGTATCAGAAGATGTAAATGATACATCTAATGGAGAGGATGGATCCATCTGAAATTTTATTGGAGCATGCTTGTCCTGATCTTCTGTGAAATTATTTGATCCAATGGCAATGTCGCCTTGCCCTTCCATCTTCACACCATTAAGCATATCCTCAAGTCCTGATAATTCACTTTCACATTTTCCAGAAAAAGGACTAAATGAAGAACTCTTGCCTGCAACCAGCTCTTGCTCCTTATCAATTATGAGTTTGGTGGGCTTTGAGCACATTTTTGAAGATACAAGCTCTTCGGATCCTTCTAGTGGTCGAAGTGGCTCCTGGAAATCATGCAGTATATTTGTTTCTTGTTCAAGTCTACTCATGTTTGGGACAACATTAACTATGTTGGAAACATTTATCCCTGGCATTTGTTTTTCAATATTTTGTAGTTCACATTTAGTTTTATTTTCCAACGACATGACTTCACTGTCGTGGTTCATCGCCAATACAACACCTAGCTTATGGGACTGTCCAGTTGTGATGACAACACCATCCTGAGTATCTGTAATATTGCCCCCCTTATATACAATAGGCTTGGAATCTTGACTACCTTGGGAAGATGTGTATGCAACTGAGCCCATATCCTCCTAGCTTATGTATCACACTCCCTCAAAAGCATTAAAAACAACAGCATCATGATAACAAAACCCCTCATGATCTGTATTATCTACTTCTGATGAGCCAAAATGTGTTGCTGTGCACATCCCTGTTTTTTCCAAGTGAGAGAGACTGTCATGATAACAAACTTCCTTATCATCTGTATTTTCTCTTTGTAATGAAATTGGAAGTGCTTCGGTAAAGGTGTCCATTGTTTCTACTTGAATTGGGGCTACAGAAGCTGAAAATGCAGAAAGTGGTAATGCTAAAGCTTCCTCTAAAGATAGTCCTGGATTTTGAGGAGTTGAATCCTCATAAAAAAACTTGCTTGAAGCCTCTGAACCAGAAAGTACCCCTTCTATTGAACCTAACCCAATAAGGAACCTTGATCCATTTCAATGTTTGGTGTCATGGAATCTCACTGGATCTTAACGCTCCAAATGCACAAATATTCTAGGGATTAACAACACCTCAAGTACTTCATTTTTTAAGCAGCATAGGCCCTCCAAACTATATATTCATCCTCCACACTTGCCATCTCATGTATTGGTTCATTGAGAAAAAAGGCATTGAGACTGTACAGTTTGCCCCCACTCAAAAAAAAAAAGAAAAAGAAATTCAACTGCGAGCATCAAGAAATAGAAGCAAGACAAAATAAAACCCCGGGATGCTCCAAGTTCGCTTGTTGTTGCTTACAAATCAAAGTTTCCCCCACATGATAAAGTTGCATCAGAGATCCTTTTAGTATAGTCGAGTATGCCTTTTTGATATTTTTGGATGTAGGAATTACACTTAAGCAAACTCCTTAACACTTAAATTGTCAACCCAGGGGATTCATAAAATTAGAGACAAATCACAGGCAATGCCATAGATGGTATGAATATTTCTAATGTCAATCCCTACTTTATTTAAAGGAAAGATTACAGAATCAAACTAAAGAGGGAAAAAGGAAACTTGAACCATCAAAATAATCTAAGATTGGAACAAGGAAAAATACATTTGCAAAAGAGAATTAGAAATAAAGGGGCAATCACTCTAGCTAACTATTGATTAACTACTGAGTGTGTGTTTTCTTTAGCAGAGACACTTTAGCAGTCTCAACAGATGGGCCCTTGAAACCTGCTTATATAGAGATTTCCTTCTTGCACTAATCTATCTTGCATTAGTGCAATCTGCTTGCACTAGTGCAGGAACAGAGATTTATGTAGAGGGTATAAATGATGTCTGTACTAAAAGTGTTTTACTTTGTGCAAGGGATTGAACTTTCTCAGGTTCAGAGCACTCAAATCCCGTGGCAAGAAACTAGTTCTTGCACTAGATCAGAGCTTCTTACACTTAGCATTTAATTCTTGAAATAAGTGCTTAGTTACTGCAAGTGTTATTATACTATGAAATCAAATTGCACACATAAAAATGAATGTTTTTTATTTTAACAGAGTGCAGAAATAGAGAAACAATCCATATAATTTATCCTATCATGAAGTATTAATGAAAGCAAGAAAACTGCTGGAAGTAGACTGAAAAGGCTTGCTGCATCACACCAATGTGCACTGGTGCAGGTTCATTTCTGCTACTTGGGCCAGGCAGGGAAAACCAAATCAAACAGAACTACATAAATTGAATAGCACACCAACATGCACTGGTGCAGGGCTATTTCTCTTTCTTGGACTAGGCGGGGAAAACCAAATCAAACAAAACTACAAAAAATGAATAGCACACAAATGTGCACTGGTGCAAGGTTATTTCTCCAGCTTGGACCAGGAGAGAAAACCAATCCGAAATCAGGTGTAGGAAATGAATAGCACACCAACGTGCACTGGTGTAGGGTTATTTTTCCTTCTTGGACTAGGCGAGAAAAAATCCGAAATCATATGCAGGAAAAGGAAATTTAACTACTTCATGCTTCAGATCTGCTTTCACTTAAACATGAATACATTGCTGTAAATTAAATCACAATTGGTATTATAAGCATAAATTACAAGAAAAAAAAATAGGGTAAACATGCTGGGTTGGTTGGGCCCTAGCTAACCAGCGCATTTCCCTTTCAAATAGAAACGCTGCTCAATACTTTATCAATTCATCAGCTTTCAAACACCGAAATATGATTTATGAAACATAAGGTGAAGCTTCCTTTCTTATTAATTCATAGAGGCAAATACATGCGTGAATAAATAGTCCAACTCAGATTTGGGTGATAACAAAAATACAAGCCTGTTACTACCTCCCTAGTTATATCTCTGTTCTATACAAACTTTATCAAAAAAAATATCTCATCCTATTTACATTCCTTATTATATAGATCTTTGGCCGTAGGCCAAAAAGATAGTTTAACCAATTACATAACCGATATGCAGAATTTAGCTTTCGGCCTTCAAAATTAGGCAGTTTAACAAAATTGGTTGTAGCCATTCTCCAGCTATTCATTCCTCATAAATCTGATCTCAGCTACCCTTGATCGACCCTACTGTCATGGCTAAAGCTTGGCTACCTTCATATCTATCTTGCTGTTGTGGTTGAAGCGGCACAAAATGAGGCAGTGATCAAGGAGGTCCGGATCTGCGACAAAGATTTGCTGTGTTGGAACTGGTGCATGATCCGATCTTGTAATAAGATCAGTGGTCACGGTAAGCACTTGACTATCAAACAAACATTGGAGATATCGATAAGTTACAAGAGTGATTATAAGTAAGAAATCATGTAATAAATAATTAATTAATGCTAAGTTAAGTTAAAAATATGAAATATAAAGCTCATGCGAAATATGTCATGGTTCTTGGACTAGTGCAAGATAAGGGTGTATAAGAGAGGTAAAACAACGGTAAATGGTTATAATTTAGGAAGGGAAAAATGGTCAAAAGAGAGAAAATTAAGGGGCTAACATCCTCCCATCCCTAAACTGTTGTGTTTTCTCACACAACTCTTTACCTCTGCAAAAAACTTCAAAACTTTAAGCACTCTATCTCAATCCTGCTTTGGCATACTTTCATCACCCTGCAATGTTTCAGACTTCTTCTTTCTGATGTTCTTTAACTTCTTTGTCACCTTTTTAAGTGGCTTGAAACACTGCGCAGCTCGATACTTCCAAACTTTAAATTCTCTTTTCCTTTTCTGGATCTCTGTCGTTAATTCTCCTCTGCTCTATTATTTATCCTCTTGTGCTTTGGCTACAAGCTGTTCTAAGTTCTTCACTTGAAGCTCTAACTCAACTACCTGAGCAGTAGGATTTACCAACTCTTTTTGTTTTTTTGTTTCGACAGGGGCTGTGTCTTCCTCAGGGACCTCAATATCCGCCATGGTTACATCAGGAAACTCTTCTCCCTCTGGTCCCTCTTCTTCTGGTTCTTCCTCCTCTAGTTCTTCCTCCTTTGGTTCTTCTTCTCCTTCCTCTCCTTCTTCTTCTGCTTCTTCTTCTGTGGGTTCTGCCTCTTATTTTTCAGATTCTGCCTCTTCTTCTTCAGATTCTTCTCCTCCTACTTCTTCTTCTTATGTTTCTTCATCGTCTGGTTCTTCTCCTTCCTTCTCTTCTCCTTCTGCTTCTTTTTCTGGTTCTTTATTTTTTGCTTCTTTTCCAATTCTTCTTCTCGCACTGGTGCTTCTTCTTGTACTGGTGCAGGAGGGGATTCCACGCCCTATGGGGACTGTGGTTCTTTGCCTACATAAGAAAATTTATTCTTTTTCTAGGGATTTTTGATAAAATCGACCAACAGAGCATCGTCCTCGACCTCTGCAAGCTTTGTTGCATCTGAAAGGACTGACAGTTGTCATTTTCGGGGGTCAAAGGGGTCTCTTCAGCTGGTGTGCTAGCTGACTTCTTATTTGAAGATGAGGCCTTTTCTGCTCTTTTAGGTCGTTTCCTTTTTTCACTGGTGCAAGAAGGACTTTCGTTTTCATTTTTTCTCGGGCCCTTGCTTGTGCTGGCAGGGTCCTCTATCTCCTTTCCAATAGTTGTCCCTTTGTGCAGCTATTTTAATAGTTCCTCCCATGTCATACCTTTCATTTCCAGTTGTTTGAGGACCAAGATTTTTATCAGGTTGTGATGATATAACCTTGTGTCGGCCTGGTCTGCCCTTTCATCTTGCATACTTTTAGCCATTTTCTCCAAGCTCTTAAGCAGAAAGTAGGGGAAATTCATCCTCCACTAGACGTGTCAACCGGCTTCAAAATGTTGCAGCATTCTAAAATGGAATACCAAGGTGTGGGTCTATCTTCCCTGGCAAGTCACAAACTTCTGTAGAATGAAAAGGAGTTCTTTCCACTGACCTAATAGGGCACTGTGCAGAACTCCTACCTTCTAGTCTACTTCTATCTTCTTATCAACAATGAAACAATGTTAGCATTTCCTTTCTAGCTTATGATTCTTAAACCATTGTTCTCCAGTGTTCTCTAAGCCCATCACTGCTGCTATGAATTCTTCTGTAACTTTAAATTTGAGAGGCCCAATTTTCACTTGGAACTTTCTGAAACTCCTTGAAAACTATAAAGCCACTTCTTTATCATGCCCATCAAACTTCTACAAAAACGGAAGAAAACCTGAGCCTCACAATAGTGCAAGACTATTGTGATACTTGGCGGTCTGCTCTATTTTGCTGAGAGACGAGGGTTCGTTCCAAACAGGTGGCATCGCTGCTTAATGGCTATGAATAGTGGAGTTCTGAAATTTTACATGCAATACCGAGGAAATCGGTCCTTATAAATAGCGATCCAATTGTCCACCATCCTTTCTATCATATCATCGGTTCATTCACCGTAGATGCACGACATCTTTGAGGCCAGGCCAGATTGGTACTTGCGAAGACATTTTAACGGCTAGGTGAGGTAATAATTATGAGTGAAGGACATTTAGGATTATGGTGGAGAGGGGTAATTATGTCCAAGAAATGGTTAAAACATTTCCACATTCCTTCATAATTCAAAAAAAAGAACTTAGCATTCATTAAAAATATCATGATTTCTAACTTAAAAAACACCTTGTACTTTAAATAATTTTCTCCTATTTAGTATGATAGCATAAGTACTCATTGGTGAAATGAGAGGACTTCATATAAATTTTCATGATAACCACTTTCCTATGCCGTATGCTATAAAAATAACTTGTACTACGTTGTTGATGGGTTGCATGTTTGCATTGATCTGCGTGCACCGCTTAAATTATGCTATTCTGTTGGTACCATTCTGCTTGCTTTATCATATAGGACAACATGCTTGCACTAGTGCAAGCATAATATCTAAAAATAGAGAATTTAAATAAAATATAGGCTGGATTTTCACATGACTTCCTCAACTTATACTGAAAATTTGCTTCGCCCTTTCTTGATGCTTCAGAGCATATCCTTTTGCTCTTTGTGTGTGAGATCCTGCAATAAATTCATGAGGGAATAAAGAAGTGGGAAAAGGGAAATTTCAGAATGGGAAGGAATTCTGTTACAGGGATTCCAAGAATAGTACCAAAAGAGGGAATAAATAGAAGTGGGATAGGGAAAAAATTTCAAGGGTAAAGTGGGATTTCTTTGAAGTGGACAGGGTAAATTTAGAAGAATGTGGGAAGGTTAATCATTTTGGGATTAAAGAAGAAAACTGAGGGAATATTACGAAAGTGGAATATGAAGAAAGGCAGAAATTTTTTTGGAAGGTCTACCTGCACTAGTGCAAGAAAAAATAACTGCAGTGAAAATTAAGCATTACTTGAGTAAAAATATCCATGCTAATTACCCCAACTATATAAAGGTTGGTTCTGCTGAACCTGCTTTTACTTGGTGGTAGCTAGCATATCTAAAGATCAAGAAACATTTTCTTTTTATTAGAAATTTTTTATCTTCTTTCCAGCAAGCTGGTTTTCAGGTTGATCCTTCTGCAATCATGTCAGCGAACTGATTTTCATAATTACAAGAAAATATTTTTTCTTTACTTTTTTTTCTTATTTTTTATAATTTTTTATTTTTATTTTTAAGAATAAAGAGAATTCATGTTTTCAAAAGATTGGTATTACCATTCACCACTACCGTCCCAAATTGTTGTTGGAATTGTTGTGTAAAATCTTTCCTGGTAGGTGGCTGAAAATACTTCTTTAACTTGTGTCCATTTACCAAGAATACTGAATTTTGTCCATCAATAGTTTTAACTTCTACTGCTCCATTCTCAAATACTTGAATCACTTTATAAGGTCCCATCCAACGTGTATGGAATTTCCCTTTAAAGATTTTAAATCTAGAATCATAAAGGAGCACCCAATCACCTGGTTGGAATTGCTTTTTCTGAATAGACTTGTCATGCCACCTTTTACGTTACTGCTGAATTAGGATGTTCTGCTGAAAAGCATCCCTACAAAATTCATCTAACTCATTTAATTGGAGAAGACGTTGTTGTTGTGCCTCAGAGAGATCTAGTCCTAACTGAACTGTAGTTCTAAAAGTTTTGATCTGGAATTCAATTGGTAACAAAACCTGTTTTCCATATACCAACTCATATGGTGTATGTCCCGTGCTATTTCTCCAAGTCGTTTTGTATGCCCACAAAGCCTCTGGTAATCTTTCAGCACAATCCTTTTGATGCATATTGACTATCTTTGTAAGAATGGACTTGATCACTTTGTTCATGGATTCCACCTGGCCATTTTCTTATAGGTGATACGGCGTGGATTTCCTGTGCCGGATCTTATAATGCTCCATCACACCCTGTACTAGATTAGAAATAAACTGCGGGCCATTGTCAGAAACAATTTCTCTAGGCACACCAAATCTAGTAAAGATTTTAGTAAAAAGAAAATCAACAACAACTTTTTCTATAGCAAAAGAAACAACTTTAGCTTCTACCCATTTCGTAACAAAATCTGTACAAACCAAGATATGTTTTTTTACTTAATGGTGTTGGATTTATTGGCCCTATAAAATCAATATACCATTTTTCAAATGGCTCAATCATAACTTGGGGGCATAGAGGCATTTCATTGGTTTGATTAGGTTGGCCCATTCGCTGACAGCTATCACAACGCTTGACATATTGTTTGGCATCCTTGAACAAGGAAGGCCAAAAGTAACCAGCACGCAATACTTTATATGCAGTCCTCTTATCAGTGAAGTGGCCTCCACAATGTTCATCATGAGCAAATTTCAATATGTCAAACACTTCCTCCTCTCTTACACACCTACGAATAATCAGATCTGGACCAGTGTAAAAGAGATTTCCTTGAATCCAGGAATATGCAGCACTTTTCTGAACAATACTCCTCTTTTCACGAGTGGACAAGTGGGGTAGTGTTTTCCCAGTAACCAAGTAATTAGCAATGTCAGCAAACCACGGGGAATCTGTTGACATAGAAAAAAGATGTTCATCCGGAAAATAATCATTAACAGGAGTTACTTCACCAGGATTATCTAATCTAAAATGAAAATTTGCTACAACATTAGATTTTCCTGGTCTATCAACAATAGTAATATTAAATTCCCACAACAATAATAACCACCTAGTCACTCTACCGCTAGTTAATGGTTTATTCATCAAATATTTAATCGTGGAATGATTAGTATGTACAAATACTTCATATCCTGTAATACAGTTCCTAAACTTATTAATTGCAAAATTACAGCTAAAAACTCTTTCTCTGTAACTGTATAATTTAATTCAGCGGAAGACAAATTCTTACTAATATAATAAATAGCATAGGATTGTTTATTTTCCTCTTATCCTAAAGCTATGCCAATAGCCAAATCTAAAGCATCAGAGGAAATATTAAAAGGTAGAGACCAGTTAGGACCTTTTAAAACTGGTGCATGTACTAACTTTTCCTTCAATGATTCAAAAGACTGTTGGCAAGCTGTGGTCCAAGAAAATTCACTATCCTTAGCTAGAAGTCGAAAAAGAGGAGCAGCTATCTTAGAAAATTTTTCAATGAATCTCCTATAGTAACCAACATGTCCTAAAAAACCTCTTACTTCCCTTTGAGTTTTTGGTGCAGGAAGATGCAGAATGATTTCGATCTTTGCTGGATCAACCTAGATACCTTTACCAGAAATCAAATGGCCAAGTACCATTCCCACTTTGCACATTAATCTACATTTCTTGTCACTCAAGGAGAGATGGGCTTCCTGACAGTGAAGATGTACTTTTTCTAGATTTTTGAGAGCTTCCTGAAAAGAATCACCAAATAGAGAAAAGTCATCCATATAAATTTCTACAGATTCTAGATCAGAAAAATGGCTAGGACTGCCCTTTGAAAGGTAGACGGGGCATTACATAAACCAGAGGGAAGCACTCTATAAGCAAATGTACCCCATGGACATGTAAAATTAGTTTTAACCTGATCTTTAGGTGCAATCTGTATCTGGTTATAACCACTGAAGCCATCCAAAAAGGAAAAATATTTCTTTCTTGCAAGGGTATCAAGTACCTGGTCAATGAAAGGGAGAGGGAAGTAATATTTGAGAGTGGCTTTGTTTAATTCTCGATAATCAATACAAATACGCAATCTTCCATCTTTCTTAGGTACTAGCACTAATGGAGAGACCCACTGGCTATCAGAAATAGGATAGATAAAACCAGCATCCAAGAGTTTTTGTACTTCTTCTTTCACAATATCTCTTAGAGCTGGATTCATTTGCCTTTGGGGTTGTTAGACAGGTCAGGCTCCTTCCTGAATATAGATATGATGTGTACAAGTTTCAGGGGGGGTACCTTTCATATCTTCATAGCCCCATGCAAATGCACTAAGATGGTTTTGCAACAAATTCATAAGCTACTCTCGCTGAGATGAGTCCAAATCTAAACTAATATACAAGGATTTACCGGGGCTAATCTCAACAAGAGTAGTATCAGGCTCAGGAGTACTCAAGGGGGTGGTCAAATGCAGTGGTACAGAAGAATGAGAATCATGGTTATCTTGAAAATCTAGGCTGAAAATCTGGCTCAATAGCTCAAAATTAGGCATAGTGTCTAGATTATTCAGGAAATCTTGAATCTCATCTTCTTGTGAAGACCCAGTATGTTGATGGATAAAGGAAATGGGTTGAGTCTCCTCATCACTGCTCTGATCTAACCATAAAGTATCTCAAAGGTCCTGAATGGATCTGGTAGGGGGGTATAAGGTAACTTTCTTCCTAGAATCTCCATGCGAAATATACATATCACCAGAAAGACATCCAATATATGCATTGGCTGTAGCAAGCCATGGTCAACCCAAGATCAAGGGATGTCCTCCTACTGGGTTCTTTGGCTGAAGCACGATGAAATCAGTAGGATATTCTAAAGAATCTAATGAGATGATCACATCATCCAATACTCCTTTTGGCTTAATTTTAGATCGATCTGCTAATTCATGCACAGTGGGAGCTGGGTGAAGATGAGATAACTGAAGTTGATCCATGGTTTGCTTAGTCATGACATTAATGGCTGCCCCCAGGTTTATAAGAACATTAGAGACAAGGACATTACCAATCTAAACTGAGACAACAGGGTTTCCGGGATCAATATATTTTTCCATAGACACACATCCCGTCATCAACTCTGCTGCCCTACCAACAAATTGAATGGTTTGGGGTTCCAATCTCTTCTCCCTAGGCTTCTTGAGATAGAGTTTCCTAATGATATTGGTACAAATAGGGATCTCTTTGATGGCTTGGAGCAAAGGTATCCTAATGAAAATATTTTGAAGCTCCGATGCTAAGCTAGTCTTAGAAATAGGCTCACTTCTTTCCATTACTAGCTTCTCTGGGAAGGGAGGGTAGTTGGAAGAAGATGGCAAGGATTTAGAGGGTAAGGGCTATTAAGAGTTTCCTCTTCTTCTTTCTCTTTAAAAATCACTCGAGGAACTTGCTTATGGTTTTCCGTTGTTACAGTCCTTCCCGATCTTAGTTGAATATCATGAACCCCAACTGGAATAGACTTGTACTCGAATAAAGGTGGGTTTGTTACATAGATCATTTGAACTGCTTTATTATTGTTAGGATTGGGCATAGGTTGAGCAGGCAACTAAGGAGGTTGAAAAGGTGGAGGTAGAGGTAATGGTGGAGTAGACTGACTCAAAGGTTGAGGCATTGAATAAGGTGTATGTGTAGATGGATATGACTGCATGGGTGGCTAGTAGGAATATGAAGAATGAGTTGCTGCTCTCCAACCTTGTTGCCATGGTTGAGAAGGTTTCCCATGCTGATATTGGTTTCCATACTGTCACTGCTAATTAGTGTTAGGATAAGAATATGCATGTGATTTATAACCAAAATAGTGTGGAGAAAATTCAGGAGCCATAACTTCACCTACCTGAGGCCAATTTCTTTTTTCTCCCATAGCATACAAGTATTCTGCTTCAGGCTATCCCCTTGTAAATACAGATTTAAGTCCTGGTATAGAGGGACATTTTTCTATGATATGGTCTTCTGCACAAATAGCACACTTTTTAGTTTCTTTCAAATTAAGAGGACATTATTTAGGAGGATGCTTGTCTCTACATTTAGGACAAAAAATACTTAATGACTCTTGTTCCTTCAAGAGTTTTTGCTGAAATTTTAAAGAGTCCAATTGTTTAGTAACATCATTCATTATGTCAATTTTCATGTTTTCCATTTTATTTTCTATTCCAATAATCATAGCATCAGTAGATTTGATTTTTCTATTTCTATTTCGAGTTCCTCCTCCGAATCTATACTGATTTCGTGAAAATTTCTTGCATAATTCACAAATTTGTTCAAAAGTTTGCTGAGAAATATCACCTTGTCCTAACAGATTTAAATTATTTCTAGCATTATCAGTAAGTCCTCTTAAGAACAAGGTTCTAATAGTACTGGAATCAAGCTTAAGTTTTGACCTTTGTAAAATATACATAAATCTTTCTAGGTAATCTTCAAGAGTTTCATCATCATCCTGTATGATTGTAAAAATCTCATCCTGCATGTCCAGAGTTTTGCAATATTCTTGATATTTAGACAAAAACACTCTCTTCATCTGATCCACAGAAGGAGACCCAAAATGAGAATTGTTTCAGAATTCTTTCGGCCCTTAGTGGGATTTGAAGCCCTACCTTTTCTAGGCATTCATTTCAAAAAAAGAAAGAAAAATAACAAACAACTTCTAATAAAGAATGCTGTCAGAAATCAATCAACACCAGTAAAATTCCTTCAAAGAAGTTTTCCTGCAAAAAAATAAAGGAAAAATTACCTCTATTGTATAATTAGAAAATTCTTACCAAATCAAATCGCCTCCCCAGCAAAGATGCCAAAATGTTGGGTGTAGGAATTACACTTAAGAAAACTCCTCAACACTTAAATTGTCAACCTGGGGGATTCGTAAACTTAGAGATAAAGCACATGCAATGCCAAAGATGGTATGAATATTCCTAATGTCAATCCCTACTTTCTTTAAAGGAAAGATTGCATAATCAAACTAAAGAGAGAAAAAGGCAACTTGAACCATCAAAATAATCTAAGACTGGAACAAGGAAAAATGCATTTGCAAAAGAGATTTAGAAATAAAGGGGAAATCACTTTAGCTAACTATTGATTAACTACTGAGTGTGTGTTTTCTTTAGTAGAGACACTTTAGCAGTCTCAACAGATGGGCCCTTCAAACCTACTTATATAGAGATTTCCTTCTTGCACTAATCTATCTTGCACTAATGCAGTCTGCTTGCACTAGTGTAGGAACAGAGATTTATGCAGAGGGTATAAATGGTGTCTGTACTAAAAGTGTTTTACTTCATGCAAGGGCTTGAACTTTCTCAGGTTCAGAGCACTCAGATCTCGTGGCAAGAAACTAGTTCTTGCACCAGATTAGAGCTTCTTACACTTAGCATTTAATTCTTGAAATAAGTGCTTAGTTACTACAAGTGTTATTATACTGTGAAATCAAATTGCACACATAAAAATGAATGTTTCTGATTTTAACAGAGTGCAGAAATAGAGAAACAATCTATATAATTTATCCTATCATGAAGTATTAATGAAAGCAAGAAAACTGCTGGAAGTAAACTAAAAAGGCTTGCTGCATCACACCAACATGCACTGGTGTAGGTTCATTTCTCGTGCTTGGACTAGGCAGGGAAATCCAAATCAAACAGAACTGCAGAAAGTGAATAGTACACCAACGTGCACTGGTGCAGGGTTATTTCTCCTGCTTGGACTAGGCGAGGGAAACCAAATCAAACAAAACTGTAGAAAATGAATAGCACACCAACGTGCACTGGTGCAGGGTTATTTCTCCTGCTTGGACCAGGCAGGAAAACCAATCCGAAATCAGGTGCAGGAAATGAATAGCACACCAACGTGCACTGGTGCAGGGTTATTTTTCCTGCTTGAACCAGGCGAGAAAACCAATCCAAAATCAGATGCAGGAAAAGGAAATTTAACTACTTCACGCTGCGGATCCACTTTCATTCAAACAGGAATACATATGTTGTAAATTAAATCACACTTAGTAGTATAAGAATAAATTACAAGAACAAAAAATAGGGTAAACGTGTTGGGTTGGCTGGGCCCTAGCCAACCAGCGTGTTTCCCTTTCAAATAGAAACATTGCTCAATACTTTATCAATTCATCAGCTTTCAAACATAGAAATACGATTTATGAAACATAAGGCAGAGCTCCCTTTCTTATTAATTCATAAAGGCAAATACATGCGTGAATACATAGTCCAGCCCAGATTTGGGTGATAACAAAAATACAAGCCTATTACCGCCTCCCTGGTAATATCTCTGTTCTATACAAACTCTATCAAAAAAACTATCTCGTCCTATTTAGATTCCTCGTTATATAGATCTTTGGCCGAAGGCCAAAGCGATCATTTAACCAATTACATAACCAATATGCAAAATTTAGCTTTTGGCCTTCAAAATTAGGGAGTTTAACAAAACTAGTTCTAACCAATCTCTAGTTGTTTGTTCCTCATAAATCCGATCTCAGCTACCTTTGATTGACCCTACTATCATGGCTGAAGCTTGGCTGCCTTTAGATATATCCTGTTGTTGTGGCTGAAGCGGCATAAAACGAGGCAGTGATCAAGGAGGTTCAGATCTACTGCAAAGATTCAATGTGCTGGCACTGGTGCAAGATCCGATCCTGCACTAGGATTAGCCGTCACGGTAAGCACTTGATTACTAAACAAACATTGAAGATATCGATAAGTTACAAGAGTGATTATAAGAAAGAAATCATGTAATAAATAATTAATTAATTCTAAATTAAGTTAAAAAGATGAAATATAAAGTTCATGTGAAATATGTCATCGTTCTTGGACTAGTTCAAGATGAGGGTGTATAAGAGAGGTAAAACAATGATAAATGGTTATAGTTTAGGAAGGGAAAAATGGTCAAAAGAGAGAAAATTAGGGGGCTAATAGATATACCCTATCACTTGGACAATTGGTAAAAGTTTATACCTGTACAAGTCAAATCAAGTGATAAATCCAGTCTCTAGTCCTTAGACAGATTGAAATGGCCACCATAAGGTTCTTATCTACTGAAAAGTCAACAACTGGAGCCTAATTTGAAAGTGTGTTCTCTGCTATACAGGTAAAGCTGCAACATTTTTTATAATATAAAATATAACCATTAGTGTGAAAAAAAATGTATGTCTCTGATGAACTTCAAAATTTCAATTCTACTTTCTTGCAACCTAGCTTTTGATCAGCAAATTTCTCAGACATATTTCAGATTTGTAAAGAGAAAGCATAGCCTAGAAAATTTAGTGCTTAATTAACAACCACGAGAACTGTACAGCTACAGAAAACAACAAACATACTTGATCATCGAGAATTGAATTCTAAATGGCATCACATTTGTTCACAGCTCTCTCTAGAGCACTTGCATCTTCTCACTGCATGAGATGAACGTGCAATATCAATGTTGCAAAGACCATCTCAAGTTCAGGATACTTCATTTCACTGGCATGCTATTGTCCAGTCTCTAAAGCACGTATTGCACCTTGAAAATCCCCTTCAGTTGTCAAAGAATTTACAATCTATAAGTTGAAGTTGCAAGACCATAATTTTGCAGACTCCACTTCTCCAGCAGAGCTGGCTAACTCCAAGAATTTTTTTTAATGTTTTCTTCTATGGGGAATAGTCTCAACAAGATGATAGCCATACTAAGAAAACTATATGCTCAACACTTGAGTTCAAAAAATGAGGGTGTTTGTTTTAGTAATAGTTGTGCGCACTCGAGATGAATTTTCGCGTGTGTTACGCTATCCGTGTGACTCAATAAGAGTGTTGCGATGCGGAGGCGAGTTTTGACCTTGATTATTGGCAGAAAAGAGACCTGACTTTGACAAATAGCTTCCAGACATTTAATCGTAGCTCCTATGTTCCCACTCTCCTCTTGTTTCTCCACCAAATCCCATAAACCTTCAGCTACTGCCTCCATGATTCATATGACCCTTGTTTTCATTGTCTTTTAGCTAGTTGCAACCAGAATTCATCCTGCAATGTGATAATTGGAGCAGATAATTTTATGTCTTATTGCATTTAAGCACTGAGCTTAAAACCCAACCAAAATACAAAAAGGAATGAAACATGTACAATGTCCAGGGTTAGGAGTGTGAACAAACATGTTGCGACCGAGTGGCACTGGGGTTTATAGCGAAACGAATTGCTCGAGGTTTTATTTCAAAGGGGATTTTGAAAACCCATATAAATGTAGTTGATGACTCGAACCTTGAACCTATGAACGATGAACCTCAGTGCACGATGTACTTGGTATATTTACAGAAACTGTGTGCTTCAAATCATTGTCACTTAGCGTTTCTCAGCAAGAAGCTCAAGAATTCAAAAATAAGTTTGATGACAAACACAAGGCAGAATGAACAGTTGCACCCTCCATTTTTGTCATCAGAGATTGTTTTGGCAGCATTTGATATGACTCCACAAGTTTAATCCTCCTTTCCGTGTTACACATGGATCTGTGCATATATTCCTCAATCTGCATACACAAAGCTTCTAATCTATCCATATGTTTGCAGACATATTCAAACATAATTTCTTCACTGGGCTTCTCCTTCATGCCCTCATCTACTTGATTATTTTGCAATTCTTTAGGTCTGCATTGCTCATAAGATTCTTCCATGTATAGCCATCCATTCTGTCTGGAAACTTTTCAGCAATCTCGGTCATTTTTGCTGTATATGAAGTTTCACGTCTTGATTCATTCCTCTTATTCCTTCTACCAAATATATTGTTTGTAGTTTCTCTAGGAGGTGGTGTACTTTGCATGGTAGTCTTGAAATTATTTATTTATTTTTAATATTTTTTCCAACTTCATCCAGATGAGAATGTGGGCTAGAAACAAAAGGTGGAAGTCTCTCCTAATGCATTAATGGCTCAGGTGAAACATTTTGTCCTGGGATTGTGCCAGCAGATAAATTCTCTCCCATGGAATTTTCCATATCTTCCATTGCTGGTGGATAATTGGATACATAAGATGTTGGGTTGGAAGGCTCCTATTTGGGCCTGCTCATATCTCTCTCAAAATTGTGGGACTTAAAAGATGAGCCATGTTGTCTTTGACTCAATCCACCCCTTGACATATGGATCCTACCTGGAATAATCATTGCCAGTAAAGAACCCCAAATGGACTATCATGAAGATTAGAGCTGCTAAGATTAATAGATTCAGTACCAGCTGTAATAGCTGAAGCTAGTAAGCCATAAACACAAATTTGATCAATCTCAACAGAAGACTTATCTTGCACTGATAGCAGTCGAATAGTTAGGGACACACAAGGCTTGGCATCTACTAACTTAACAGTTGCCTCATAAAATTTCTTCTATACAAAATTGCTTCTGGACAATGTTATTGAACTCTTATCTGTTCTAACTTTTGTGTCCACATTTGTTTCTACTAAATGTTTATTAGATACCCTAAAGTTGCCAATTTCTCTTTTGTAACATTCTGATCAAAAGGTGCATCCTCAGTAGTTAAGAGTTTATGTTTTTCTAGGTCTAGAGAATCCTGGTTTGAAATTTTCGTAGCTTCATTTTTTATTGACTCTTCTGATTCCTGGATCGTTTTATTGCAAAAGGATTGAAGCTGAGATATTCCTCTAGGTTCACCCAGAGAATTCATTTCAAATGAGCCTGAAAGTTTAACTTCAATCCATCTATCTTCATCACTATAATGAGACTCAACTTTTGTGTTTTCCTCTGAAGCCTTAATGCTATCCTCCTCGAGCAAGCTTTGGAGTGTTTGGCCCTTACCTCCATCAAGAATATCTGATGAATTTAGATCATTAGTCGACTCTATATCATATTTCTCCACCTTCAAAAATTGTTGGGTTGCATTTTCAATTGTAAACTCAGCTCACTCTCAAGAGACTTATGAATGGAATCATCCCTGTTGAATGAAGAACTATCATCCTTACTAATGCTTCCTCTGACAGAGTCAGCATCATTTTGCATGGTAAGCTCACCACGGGCTGTGGAGAGATATTCATTGTCAACAGAAAGCTTTGGCTTATTGTAAAATTCAAACACTCGGGAAGTACTCTGGATGTACACACTGTGAACATTGCATAGTTTCTCTTCAAACTTGTGGGTGATTTCCCATTGAATCATGAGAGGGAATTGTTTAATGTTTTACATGAAAATATCCATAACCAACCTTCTCTCCATTATACATGTCCCTTACATGGCATTTCCCTTGTAAATCCATAGGTGTAAATTAGTGTGTTCCCTTGTAAATCCATAGGTGTAAATTAGTGTGCTTCACCCAAGGGGAGTCAGACTAATCATTTGTTGGCAAACAGATTAGTTGTTGACTTAAATATCAAGTTTTTCTCTTTGGCCTAAGAACTCACATGATATCCATGACATTTTAAAAAATGTGGTACTATGGGGTTGTATGGAAAAAAAAAA
Source organism: Pinus tabuliformis (assembly GCA_031772625.1). Taxonomy (NCBI): domain Eukaryota; kingdom Viridiplantae; phylum Streptophyta; class Pinopsida; order Pinales; family Pinaceae; genus Pinus; species Pinus tabuliformis. Next base: position 501,765,538 of record CM062804.1, on the reverse strand, counting down.
CTATGAAGAGCCAATAATTAGATATGAGAATGTACTGTAACTTATTCTAGAGACAGAACTCGTAGACTTTTGTTTTTTTTTATATTTTTTTTTTAAACTATTACGAGATTCCTTTCTTTGTGATATGAGTGTCCATGATACTTTTCACCCCTCACGATACTATCTACATACAAGTATGGGGAAATCAGATCTTCGAAGGCACAATTCTAATAGGAAACCAAACTCTACAGACTCCAATATAGACATGGGTTCATTTCTCCATGATAATTTGAATTGAGAGTTGAGACGCATCCCAAAGGGAGACTCAGAAACTAAAATGGATGAGGTAGGAGTTACATTATAAAGATGGATGGATCACTTCATCTGAGTAATGCATTTAGTTATAAGAACTTTTAATTAAAAAAAAATTAGTATAGAAAAGAATACATTAATAGAGCTTATTTTGATTCAATCTCTAGGATTGGATGTTAAGCTTGAACTCATAAGGTAATACATTGCATGTTCGTGTCAGTTTACAAAGTAAACTTGCTAGTTTTCTTCATAGTTGTATTGGTTCTAAAAATGTAATATGAGAAACCTTTTGTACTGGAATGTTTAGATCATAATTTTTGGTCCCTATATTTATAGCTCATTATTATGTTTTAAAAATTTCTTTTTTGCAAAGTCAATTTTGTCAGACATTTTCTTGTTTTTCTTTTTTCATATTCAGACTTAGTTGTTTTTTTGGTATCTTTCATAGTAGTTATTGTATAGATTACATGCCTATCTTGTCTTTCTCTGCATCTTCTACAGCTGGTGTAGTGTAACAAATACCCAACCTGAAGATTCACCATGCTTTAACTAAAAACTAAAAATATGTTGACAAGAAAACAGAAATAAGAACTTTTATCTGTTTATAAATGACCAAAGATTGTCAAACTATCAAAGTAACCAAACGACTAACAACATTGGCAACTATCAATTGAGCTAGCAAAGGCAAAAGCCAAAGCCCCATTTTGAGAATATTAACTTGTTGGATATAATAACTTTGATATCTCTATGCCTCACTAAAGGTGGGGCCTTTCTATTGTGCAGAAACAATCACAACATATACGAAAAATGTAGTTGTATACACATTTCCAGAAAGAAATAATCAATGTGGTTTGAAAATGCAAAATGTGAAGTAATAATTTTATGAACGTTCATTTTATTTAAATTACATTTGACTTATTCGATAGGTTTCATTGATGTGGGAGAATAATTAATTATCTAAAACTAAACAACTTCCCATTTTGTATATTCAATACATCTATTTCCATCTTGTATTTTCAATACATTTATTTCCTATAGAATTCGTTAAGTGGAGAAAGACCATTAATACTATATGTATATATATATATATAGTAAAAGGTATAATCTTATCATGAATCTTTGATAAATGAATTTATGGGGATTTTAAGCCACAATTTTTTTTGATGGCATTTTGAAGTTTTATAAATTATGAAATAGGATGCGGATTGGTAACTATATTGAAAAGCCTTATAGAATTTAGGGATTTTTTTTTTTGTATTAAGTTCATGCATTTTTATATTAGTGACAAGTCACACTTGATGAAGGATTTATATATGAAAAGATGTAAATCTTTTTGAATGGAATTCATCTCCCTAGCCTTTTGGCATCATGTTATTACATTAGTTGCTTATTAGTCTAATGCTTTTTATTTTCTTTTTCACAATATTGAATAAAGAGTTATTCCTTTTTAAACCAAGGTTGAGTGCTAGATGGTGTTTGTTAACCCTAACCAAGCATGTTGCTTATGGAGTATTGATATTTTTTTTTGCATATCTTGTTACCAAATTCACTTATATAAGTGACTACCAATTAACTTCTTCTTTATACTAAGCTTGCAATTGTAGGATTATTTGATGGAGCTTAATTTTTTTATTGAGGAAGTAATGGTTTGTGCTTAAATTCTCCTTGATACTTCCCTCATGACATTGTTGATGACCTCTGGTGAGTGTTGAGGTGTCTTAAGGAAAGTTTCTTATGCACATGTACCTAGTGTCGTTGTCCTCGAAATCACATAACCATGGGGGTTTGTTACTATGATTTATTATTGATATCCCATGTTAGATAATGCACATTATGTCCTTGATTGGCATCATCATTTCTTGATTGGAGGCTTGCATCTAGCACATATGGTGTTTGAAATGTTATGGAGGGCCTTGCATAACATTGCTCAAACATTTGATTTGCCCTTAGCACATTTATGATGAGGGATATCCATCAACTAAGAGCTTCCTTAAGTATTGTTGGTTAATTATTGCTCCTTGACATAGTGAATTAGTTTTTGGGCATGTTTTCATGTGTTCATAGGGTTTCACTTGGATTATTGTTTCATGATTTTGATTGATGAACCTTGAAGTAGTACACCCACTCTTTGTTGCATAATTGATGTTCCTTTTGGTGGATGTCTTGATGGCATGTAAAAGTGGTTGTGGTTTATTAGAAGAATGCCAATGGATATTTATAGTTTGGCTACGATATTGCATGTTGTGAGTAGCTATTTTCTTGATAGAGGAAATCACTCCCCTTATTTGGCATCCTTTCATGCATTTGGAGGCATTCAAACCTTGCTTGGGTGGTCTTTTACATTGACACCCATGGTTTTGGTCACTTGGTATGTTATTTTCACATTGTATCATATAGTTTCTCTAGGTTTGGGAAGATCCTTTATTACTACATTAGAGAATGACCTAGCCTCATTACACAATCTCTTAGGATGAACTATTTATCATATTCTTTGGAGAAGAGGTGTTGGTACATGTGCATTTAACTACTTTGGCACATTGATGGAGGACACAAAGACTATATCTCGCAATTACCCCTCACTTTTGACTATTTATGATGTCCACCTGACTTAGATAGATACCTATGCCAAGGCCCTATTACAGTTCCATGTTATTTAATTATGAACGCTATGTACTATTGATGCATTTAGTTGGATAAGTAAAACTACTTATGTAAATCATTAAATGGATTAGGTATTGATAATTGGAATGTTTGATGTATGACCTAATGCATGACTTACTTGGTTATGATTTATCTAGTGCATGACTTATCAAAGTTATTGTTGTTTCATGTATGTCTTAAGTGGATATGATTTATCTAATGTAAGATTTATTACTAGTATGAACTACAAAATTGATATGTGGATACTAGACTTAATAATATGATGTTTAAGATCATGTATCTATATCTATTTTATATATATGCATGGATGAGAACTAACCCATAGATTGGAAAAAACTATATGATAACCAAGATATACTCTTCCATTGGGGAAGGTCAAGACATCTCATGGGGAAAGGTATAATGTACATTGTTCTATTACATTTTGTATCTACTGGATATGCACTCTTATGACATGGGTAAAATGTGAATGGCAGGTGACAAGACTACTTGATTGGATTATTCGATGAAAAGTATCAAACCAGTGTTGTAGTGTGGTCCATATTAGGGTGCTGACCCTAGTTGTGAGGAGTGGTGGAGGTATTTCCCACCATGTAACCTCCAAACTTCGAATTGTGGGAGGGCAGTGGTGGATACACTCCCCTAGATGTGTGATGATGATTGCCAATTTCCTGCTAGGGAAGTTAGGTCGATATAGTTGATGCTTCTGCCATATTGGTTTTATCAGTGGTTAGATTGGTATAGCCGATGCCACTGTATATAGAAGTAGAGGATGGATAGGGTGGGAACAGAAGTAGGTCAAGAAGGATAGGAGGATATAGATCAGTTGGAGACTCTTGATGGAACGCGATGTAATTGTCTGACTTATCAAATTTTACTACTATAACTCTCTCTCTATTTTGTTATGCCTTATTGCCAAACTGCTTCGAACTCCTTGTATCTTTCACACTCTAACTTCGGGACAAAGTTTTCTGAAGGAGGAGTGTATGTAATGCCTACTTAATCTTATCATGAAAATTTTACTAGAGTTTAAATCACCTTAAAATATTGACTTATAATTATCAAGAAATATTGGTACATACCTACATTGGTGAAACTGTAAATTTAGTACTGATATAAATTTTGTTATTATTCCCAATGTACCTCCCCGAATTTTTAAATTTTGAGAAGACTTAGTCCTCTCCAATTTATTACCAGATTATATATATCCATACCTCAATCCAAAAATGTCCTCTCATATTTACTTGGGAGAAGACATGGTCCTCTCCAATTAATTACCAATTTATATATTCATCTCTCATCCCCAAAATATTTACTTGGGAGAAGACATGGTCCTCTCCAATTAATTACTCAATTTTATATTCATATCACATCCCCAAATGTCCTCTCATGTTTACCTGGGAGAAGAGAAGTCAAACGTAAGGATGAGGGAGAAGTTATGACATTAATGAGAGGTGGTTGAGGTGGAGGAGAGAAGGGAGCATAAAAGGGGAAGGATGAGGGGAGGAGGGGGGATCCTTGGTCTTGCTTTTGTTTTGGTTTGGTGGTGGTTTTTGAGGAATTTTTTTGGAGAAGGGAGAAGGGAGAGGAGAGAAGGAGAGTATTGTTTATCTTGGACACACACTACATCTGGTTGGACTTGGGCTTAGAGGGATAGGGAACCCGTGGAGGTTTCGTGGGCTAGGAAATACTTCCTAGTTGGCTGGGAGGTAAATCCAGTGGTAGTCAAGAGGAGCATCTCAGCAGGATCAGGAGCTCATGGGCATATGAACTAGGCCATCGGTACATGTATTCCTCTATTCATAGATATCTCATGTAAGTGATTGAAATGAAATGCTCACTATTTAATTATAGGAAATAAAATTTAAATGATAATTTTTTTTTTAAGGTTGCAAATAAATTATTGCCCATTTATTGTATTGAAATTAGAGAATTTAGTTCTGGTAGAGGACCCTAGGATGGAGCCTTACACAATCTTTATGTTGTTCATCTGTGATTTTCAAATTAGCCTACTAGATCAGGCATTTTAGCCTCTTATCAAAATCCCACAAGGATTCATTTACCATTTGTTGTATCTCCTTAAACTCTGTAATAGACTGCGCTTGAGACTTAGGCTTCTTAAACTCACTGTTCAATGCTTGCTGAGTCTCTACCAATGTCACGCCAGGTTTGTCTTGACAGTATTTGATATACCAAGTCAGCACCCTATCCTACAGTGTTGTGACTAGCTGTGCTTTCTTTATATTATCATCAGTGATCTATTGTGTTGTCCACACAACATTTGCAACAAACCAAAATTGCTCGGGGTCTTCACTCCCTACCCCTTTAAAGATCGGCATCTTCATTGTATTTTCCATGTTGAATGGTGGAGGTGGAGGTGGAGGTGGATTGGATGGATGAGGTATCTGCAGGATACCTTGACTTACCAACTGCAACGCACTTCACGGTGTACTCAAAATAGTTCCTTCATCATCGCTTGAAGAGGATTCCAATAGCGGACTATATTCAGAGCCTGATTCTGCATTCCTTCGCGTAGTCCCAAACATCAAGGTAATGGCATAACCCATTTTTCACACAAGAGAATCTTAATCCAAGTTTTCAAAGATTTTAAATACTTACCTCATAGTCCCTTAAAGAGCCCGCTCTCTGCTTTGCTATAGTTGATGGTCGTATCAATCGCGAGCTCAGTGACAAATCCTACTATGATACGATCAATCCAGTGACAAACAACCCGCATGATGCTATTTTCTAAAGCTTCCAAGTGCCTCACCAGCTCTGGATTCCACACAATACGGTTATCAAGTCTCCACGTGCCTTAACTATCTGCTAATCTAGACAACCACTCATGTAATTCACAAGGGAAGAAACATAAAACGTTTTCGGTTTCATCTTATTATAGGTATATATTCAACCATTGTTCCTTGGATAGCGGCAGATTTCTGTTCTCCTGAGCTGAAAATGTGTGTTACTTCCAATCGAGCCACTTCTCAATTTATTTCTTAGTAGGAAACCACATTCCTCATATTGATCCTGGTCCTGGCAACATAACCATTTGTTGGATTAAGGGGTCTGGACCCAGGTTCAGAGTTAGTAGCGCCAACCAAAAAAACCCTAACTGCTGGCCCTTTCAGTGACAACCAGGTAACATAGGTTGTAATTTCACCTGAGTAGTATTGGGGGATGCTAGAACCAATTTTTTGCATCCAGAGGCATTTGTGATGTGTATTCTAAAGCCCTTATGGCCTAGATCTGCCTTCGCACAGATCTACCCTTTCTAGGTAACTAATTCTAGAAGATATATCTAACAACTTCCAGATCTTCGGGAAGCTATTTAGTTGTACTTATTATGCATAAATATTATAGATATACCTGTTTCACGCAGTAAATAAGCATTGATTCACATAAAATAGATCACAAAGTGAAGATACATAACTTAAACAAAAGTAAATAACAAGGCATGAATGCATCAAAATTTCTCCCCAAACAGTGTTTATTATGAATAAGCGTTCAATTACAGACTTCTCCTCCCTGTGCACTTAGCTGCAGGGGCCCACATACTCAACTTGTAGACTTAACAAGGTCTTCGTGCACTTAGTTGTAGGATACTTCCCCTTTTGCCCAAGTACAAGAAACATACTTTTCCTACCTTAGCACCTTGTGCTTACAATGATTCTTTTCACCAAGTTACTCCTCTAGACTCGCTATGAATCATCTATGTATAACCTTTTCTTTACAATACCATGGTCTGTGGACCATGGGTGGGTCTCAAAACAACTTTATCACCTACCCAACTAAGGGACTAAATCCCCTTTGACTCTACTTAGCTTCGTGCTCCGTTTTCCACATTTCGCAGAGACTTTACCTTCGCTACAAAAATATGTTACAAAAATGACTCAAAACTCAACAAAATTGACCCCATGGACCCCATCCCAACATTCTTCATTGCCAGCAAGCTTTTAAAGTACCTTAATGAAGTCAATTGCTTCACCTCCTCCATAAGAAACCTCTCTTCTTTCACCCTTTAGTTTTATTTTCTTTTCATTGGACTATGCATCACAACCTTTTATTTTCCAAGGGGCAGAAGACAGATCTCAACTTATTGAGAGCAGAATAGGTTGTTCCTTCAGAGACATGTTTTATACCTTTGATGCTTTGTTCACTAAAATGTTTCCCCTTATCTAACTCTACATAGATAGATTAGTGAGAGCACATCATTCATAATAGGACACAGTGTAGGAATGAGAATCTTGAATAGATGTGGGCTTCATGGTTTACGTACAACTTCCCAACTAAAGGATCATATTTTCCATTGAAAAAACATCGAATCAAAAGTGATAAACCAAATCAAGGAAGAGGGTATCAAATAAGCGAAGGTTTGCACATTACTATAGCTTTCCATACACAAAATATTAGCCATGTCATCTCAAAGATCAAAACCAACTTTATTTAAAGACAAAGAAAACCAAAATAATAAAATCGAAATATGAAATATGAAAATACACAACAAAAATACAATGCATCTAATTGCATGCAACCTATCCTACCCTAACCTAAAAAAGAGGGGGTCAGGACATGTGAAGTAAAATTTCCAATGTAACCATAGAAATTGATCCCAACCTTTAGACCATAAGATATGATCATGAAGAGTAAAAGGAAAGGAGTGCAAAGAACAAGATAAATCGTCAAAACATATGAAATGACTTATGGAAATAGGAAGTGCAACCGCAACAGTGTATTACACTCGAATGCTCTACCATGCAATAGAATCCACAACAAAAAAATCACTAGGCTTGTGACCATACAAGGCTTGACGAAGCGCACGCAGGTTTGAGCCATGAGACATGGGTGTAGACTAAGAAGAGCATTCTAGTGAGTCTACAATGGGATCATGGAAACAAAATTTAGGGAAAGATAAACAAGAAATACTGAACAAGGTCAGATCGATTTCATAAGCATGGTTATTAGGTTTAGCACAATCTGGGTTGTCGTGCATGTGGGATTCTTCAATGGTTAATGAAATAGATTCATTGCTGATTACATATTTACTTGAAATGGTTTGCAATGGTGGGAGTTCAATAGTAAAATTAAATCTCCTCCCCTAGGGGTTAAATAATTTTATGTGGATAAAATAAGAATCCATCAGGAGAGATTCAACACCCATATGATGAAATTAATAATACAATAATGCAAAATAATTATAAACTTACTAAAATCACAAATATCATCATGGTGACATGAACCTAACATAACCATCAACACAGGCTGAAGTGTCCTACTCACCTGACTTAACTTTGAATACTGACAAGATTGATAACCAATATGGGAAAACAAGATTCTTTATTCAAAACATGAGATTAAACAAAAGATAAATTTTCTAGATTACTTCAGAAGTCTTCAATGATAAGAAATGCATTGTCTTGGTCAAACAGATTTATACCTGAATGAAAGTGGTCGATAATCGCCTCAAACTCCATTTGAAATTTTTTCAAGTCCAAATCTTCATGTAAGAATAAAGATTCATCCATATTACTTGAGAAATCATCACCATATAATTCAAAGAGAAGAAAACCATCAAGGGCATGATCATCCAAGGGTTCAATTTGGTTAATGGGGAAATTATTGACTAGACAAATATAAACATTAGTAGATGGTCGATTGATAAGTTTAGATGAATAACCACTGGGGGAAAGATGTGAAAGAAAAATAAATTCTTCATCAGTGAATTGATCTATCGATTTAATGATCATTTGAGGTTGAAAACATGAAACATCATATGGAGGATGAGATGTGACAAAAGGAATGTCTAGTTCTTCCTCGGGATGCTGAAATTATTTTGGATCGGGAGGACATGACGAATCATATTCAAATGATTTCCTCGACATCCAAACTAAGAAACAAAATTTCTCATCTAAGAACTACCAATCCACATCCTCGTATGGGAACTCATAGAAAATATGAAAGAATTGATCAACGAAATGTTCAAGGTATTCATTCAATTCCATTCTAAGTTGATCAAGTTCATTAAGAACATATTGATATTCGTACTTGTCAAAGATGTGATGAATTTTGTTGAAAAAATTCTTGAAATATGTAATAGAAGTAGTGGATAGAGAGTAGAACCATTTCTTTGCATGAACATCCAATGCAAGGGTAAACAATCATGCAAGAATTTATTCAAAATAAATGCAACTTGAAAAAAATAATTGAATGAATTCAATCATGTACAATCAAGGACGGTTGTCATACCCTTGCCTTTGAATTTAGGATGTGAAAAATTATGTAAAACATTCGCAGGGATTGAAATATTTAAAGCTGCAGTAAAACACCTCGGGATTATGATTTGGGATTAAGTCATTAAAGGTAAGAGATTCAAATAGACTTCACAAGCTCAACTTGTTATCTGGTCCTCCTTCTAGCGTAAAAATTGTTGATGGTATTGGATGCCACCAACATTGTAAGGGGATATCCCTGATGTGAAGTACCAATTAGACCTAACATCATTTGGTGTAGGAGTCCCATTTGTCACAAGGTCTGGCCACCATTGGAATGATTTAATTATATGCCTTGGGTACCAACCGACGCAAGAGAACACACGCTACTTTTGGGAAGAAATAACGTGATATTTGTGAGACATCCAATGTAAAGTAGACAAGGGATACTTCCACAAATAGTGAGAGAATCAATCCACCATTTAGAAATGTAATAGTACTATCCTAAATGGGGGCCTCGGGAAAGAGAAAAACTTGTAGAATACCTGCAGATTAGTCCACATAATAAACAACAATCGTTAAAGCATAAAAACACTCATTCAATAATAGCCATAGCTAATCAATGAATTAATTCATTAACTTATTATGTAAATAAATAAACATATATCATAAACATAACCATAATAGTCCAAATACATCTACAATACATGTGTGAAGAAATGTTGGCTCATTGAGCTTTTGAATAAAAGTGTAAGATCTAAAGTACATTATTACATGAATGAAACATTGTATCAAATAGTGGAACATGAAACCACAACTTGCTTCTCCAAAGAATCATCTATCTCATATGTATTACAAGAGAAGCCAAGGAAAGACCTCTAGAATCTAAAGCCTTCCAAAATCGCTTTGATTGAGTTATGAGGAGGTATTTATAGCAATTGACAATGACCTTGAGCTTCCTCATGACTTTTTGACTTTTATGACAGTTCATATTCTATACATGACTCATTACATTCTAATATGTGGATTTTCATCACATAAATTTTATTACATAAGACAATTTACAAATGTGATAGTGACCTAATAAGACAAAACTGACAATGGGACAAAGACTCATCAAATGGATAAATCATTTTCTTCCTCATGGAGTTCACTTGTTATGTAAGTGTGTCGTAAGTGTGTCATGCTATGAAATCCTTTGTGATGGCTTCGACCTAATCTGGCAAGTCCCCTTTGTAGCACATCTTCACCTCCAATGCCTCCATCAATATATTCTTGGAGCTTGACTATACATTATTCCTTAGCCATGAGAGATTCATGTGTGGTTTAACTAGTGCAAAGATATACTACAAAATAATGTCTTCGGTAACCTCCAAGCCTTCTTGTTTTGTTGCCTTCTTTATTTTTTCAATATATTCTTTGATCTCCTAGAAAATGACTTCTATGCCTATGATTTCTTCAAGAGATCGGATGGAAAGCATCCCATGTGTTTTTGTTAGAGACTCAGACCCATTATGTAGTTAATTATAAGCAGCCATAGTATTAACCGACTCTACTCCAAGATGCAAGTAGTTTTGTAGGTGGAGTCTAAATTGAACTCTATCTATTTCTGCAACAGTTTTATCCTTCTTTTCCAAAATTTACCAAGCACATGGATATTTGGTAGTCCACTCCTACATCTATTCAATTGATCTATTTTCTATCTTCAGGAGTTTCATCGCTTCCTTTGCATTCTTTTGAATGCTAATGAGAGGAGTCATGACCTATTTTATAAGTATTATCTCATCATATAGACGCACCATGGTGTCCTCCATTGGCCCCAACTCTTCTTGCATGATTGACTTCCATTCATCGGTGTTGAAGTTCTATGATGGCAACTGTTGATTCTTCGCCGCAAGATGTTCCACCTATTGCTTCATTGCAACAAGTTCTCTTCTCAACCTGGTATTCTCATTCAATTAATACTCAGATTTATCCTTTGTCATTGTAGTGAATGTAACATTTTCCACCATCACTTCTCTCATATTCCTTCTGGTATTGGCAATTATCACCTTCTATGTAGACACTAAGATTGAATTATGAGGATACTTTGAGAAATATCTATGCCTCTGTTGCATGATCCTCTTCTTTAGTTGATTGAATGTTACGTTGCATACATCCATTACTATGTCTATTTGTGGAGGTGTGATCTCGATCTCTCCAAATGGAAGATGACCACATGTGGGGGGATGTTATACTAGAGTATTTGGTTCTTCCTCCAATGGTTGGATGGTATCTTCTTCCTAAAATTGTTCCTCTTCCATCTCTTGAGTCAATTTTTATTCTTTCAATCTCCGTGTTTCTTTCTCCTCCTAGGACTACCTCTATTGTTCTTATTTTATCCTTCTCTTCTTTTCTTCTTTTGCTTGTTGCTTCTCCAAAAACTTATCATGCTGATTCTTCCTCTCCCATTCTTTTTCTTGTTTCCCCTCCTTCTCTATTTAAATGGTTCCTGAGTTTAAAGGATCAACTTTCCATTTATTAATTCTCTTACCTGTTGAGGAATACCTGATCCTTTCCCAAGGAGATACTTTGTTGCTTGAGGTGTTATCTCCTTCTCCTCCTACACTTACAAGTATTGAGCTGGTGGATCATGGATTAAAATGGTCTCCATTTCTAGATGTGTCTTCATGTTGGCATTGTATTAGTTCTTTATTTTCTCATGTTTTTCTGTGTACATTGATTAGTACCCCATATTGTGATCAATCCCTTGAAAATGTTTCCTGACAATTCACTTGGGAGCATATCGATGGTAATATTTAGTAGCAAAATCTAGGCGGTCCATCTCTAGTATCTATGTTCCTATCACCTTATGGATCTTTAACTCATATAGTCTGATCTTCAACAAAAATATAGGTGAATGGGATTTCTTCCCCTTATTAAGAATTCTTGAAAATCCCTTGTCCAACTTATTTGTAACTTCTTGCATGACCACCTTGTTGGTCACATATCGCGCATAAGATGAGGGGATATATGCAAAACAAAGAACCTGATGTATGTACCCTCGAGAGATGAAAACCAATCCATGATATCTTGAATTGACTCCTTTACTTGATCAATCATGCATGGAGGATCGATCTAAAATATCATGTGAAAGATAACTACAAAGAAGTGTTTTGCCAATTTTTCATATATGCCTCTGAAGCTTTCTTCTAATAACACTTTGTAGTGGACGTAAACTGGGAACTTCTCCTTAGGGGTAGAATTTTGGTGCCTAGTTCACCCATAAAGATGCTTTTCCATGCCAAACATGACGTTGCAACTCATATGATAGGATATCCACCAATTTGAGAGTTCTACCATGGGTCACCACTATATTGAGCATGTATATTCAATTCTCTTTTAACACCCCAACATTCTCACACCCATACAATCGACAATACATGGCTATGGCTATCAAGTGTTGATATACATATTTGAGGATCTTTATCAGATACACTACAGATGGGTGATGGAAAAAATTGGTAGGCTCTTGACACCATTATCTGATAACATCACCTGTGTCAAAGGTATCCCATCGCATGTAGAAGTTTTCATTGACGTATTTAGTGGGCTTGAGCATTTTATAATATGACTGCACGTATTCACAAAAATAGGTGCTAAGCTGACCACACCTCTCACTGTAAAGCACAAGGTGAGAGTCCTCCATATGTGTAATGATCCATTCAATCACCTCTGCAAATGGCATGACTGGGAATCTGCATGTAATCCTATGCATCTTGGACTTCTTGATGCTGATGTATGCATGCAAAGATTCTAAGTTGTCAACAAACCTTTCCTACAGGAATGTGTTGTAAATGTTGCTCCATGTGACCTTTGTATCCTTATCAATAAAACGTTGTGTATTTGCATATGTGTGAATATTTGGCTTTGTAACTTCTACAAGCTCATCAACTCTTTCTTCTAAAGGTTCCTTAGAGATCAATTTATGAGGAAACATGTCTCCAACAAATGACAACTTGGCGGTAATACTTGTAGCATGAAAAAACATTTGGGGAAAATCACTCATCATGACATTATTATCTTAAGGCAACCTAATTACGAATAAATATTTGTAAATCACATACAAAGAGCCATCACTGATGATAGAACATAAAAAACTATGAATGACAGTGAAAAATAACTTGCATGCATGAGAAAATGAGTATGCAAACTAGGAGGGTGCACTTTCAAAGCACAAAGGGGCATACATGGTCATTCAAGGCTTTATAGTGCGCTCATGCACTCAAGGAAACAGGGAGGGCATACTGGCGCACTCTGAAGGGATGAAGGAATGAGTTGACAAGTCTTCAGGTATTCAAAATGTGGCCACATTGTTGAGCTCCAGTATTGCAGCAATAATGTTGCAACTCCTGGGACTCCCTTCTTTACTTTTATCAACCCGGTAGTTCGTAACAAACTTGGAAGCGACGGTGCTGTATGCACAAGTACTAGCTCTTGCCGCAGCTGTCATCTGGTCAGCTGGCACAAGTCCGCTAGGAGCTTAAGCTAACTTCTATGAGCTCTGAGAAGAAGATTTTTAACTGACGGACAAAAGATAACTTAAAGAAGGTTGATCTACTTGCAAAAAGAAACTGGAAAGCTGAAAGGAAACGTAAACCCTGGCAAACCCTAATTTTACCAGCTATCCCTATCGATGCAAGAAAGAGGATGCAAGCTACTGAAAGAAATTCCTTTGACTTCTAGGAAGGTAAATACATGTATCTAAGCTACTTCTATAGTAACATTTGAAAAAAACATCTTTGTTTATTTTTGAATAAGTTGCCAGAATTATCATGCATGCAATTTGACTATTTTGACTGTGCAGAGGTGGATTGGCGAGAGGAAATGCTTGGATGAGGTCAGGAAGGTTCAGAGAGGGCCTAAGGGGTCCCTAAAACCGTTCTAGAGAATTTCACAGAGTTTGGCTATCAAGAAACCTCATTCGTGAACTTCTACAGGAAGTCTACAGGGGTTCTACAGGATATCTGTGATTTTCTACCAGATATCTGTAACTTTTCTATAGGATGTTCAGAAATGGGATTTTGGAGGATGGATGGATGAAGAAAGATGAAGGAGTGGGTATGGAGGTAGGATAAGAGCTGGAGGTGGTCCAGGACTTGGTAGATGGAGTTGAGGATAGATGTAGATGGCTGTATTTGTTCAAGGAGGACTGAAGCAATGATGCACAAAAACTAGGGTCATGTGAGCAAATGGAAAATGTAAGGCTAGAAGCTGAGCTAAGGGATGGAGCAGATGGGTTTGATGGAGTATGGGAAGGTATAGAAGTGGTACAGGTGCTCTGCAAGTCGTTTTTCCAACTGAACTGATGAAGACTTGTAAAATCAAAGACCTAGTCACGTTGACCTAACCTGATCTAGCTATCAGTAAAGAGAATGAACAGAAGTTTGAACTGTAATGAAACCATGTATACTAACTCATGCAACTAAGCAAGAAAAAGTCTGAACTTGTAACCAACTTCTACAAATGAAAATCAAACACCAGTGATTGCATGGCAAAGCAAAATCAGTGTTTTTGTGGGCAGCAAGGTCACCCTGATCCCAGCTCCTGATCCCACTGAGGGAGAGGTGAAATCAGAGATGTTTGATGGCCCTTTTTTTGAAGCTTTTCCCTGTTAACAACCTATCAACTAAATTTGAGCATCAAAAGTCTTTCTAACCATTAACAGTGACCTAGTTAATCAGCAAGATTTAATCTACTTAACAGAAATGATTTTTCAAATACATAAAGAACAAATAACAATAAATAAAGGAGGTCTTAGCACTCAGGTTGGGCCCAACCCCAAGAGCTGCAGGATCCTATAAAGAACTTAGATCTGATGCCAAGTAAAGCTGCTTCTCATTACTCAAAAATAATCATCACAAAAAGTTGTACAACAGTAGCTAAGAAAAACGAGCTAAAAAAGGACAGCACTATAGTGAAAATGCCAACAGTTCCCAAAAGTAAACTACGAAGGCTGAGGCCTTCCTATTTATACAATAAGAGGGGGCTAGAATCCCTCCTAGATTCAAGGGACTCGGCTGTTGCAACTGCTAGTAAACAATCACTCTTCCCAAAGCTGCTTGGCTGCCTTTAGAACTCGTTTTGGTGGCCTGTTGAGCTCAGAGTTGAGGGTGGCGATTTCGAGGAAGGGCCATTTAATGCCACAGACAACCTCCCTACGAATCCTCACCTCAAGCTTGGCTGTCACCTGGGCCATAATTGCTTGGTTTTGCTCCAAAATTTGTCCAAAAAACCTGAAATGACCACGTATTAGCCTCCTTGGTAGAGTGACCACCCTTATTCGTTCAAATAACATAAACATTCTAGAAAAACATGCATAATCTATGAGAAATGGAGGATTGAACAAGGACAATTAGGTAAAATGAGCCCAATAAGTTACCCAATTCAGGGCTCATCATCACCCCCCTGCTAAATGGGTTTCTCATCCTCTAAGCAACTAGTCTAGCTCATCATCCTTTATGGCTTTGATCGCCTCCCTCACGTCCTATGCCTCTCCTGTGATATCCTCTTTCCAGTCGTGGAATCCTGCCTTCCTTCCCACTTCCTCCCATTGTCTACCTTCATCCTCTTCCTTCACTCCTTCTAGCAATCCTAAAAGTAAAGGAGGACTGAATTTCAGGCCAATCCAATTGGCCTGCAAATTCTGCATCAACTATTTGTAGAGAGGTACCCTTGCCAAGGCTTCCCTCATCCTGGTGGGAGAGTGGTATTCTTTTATCTTCAAGCTGTGAGGCAGTGTGTTCCACCGCCTTGTGCAGGAATGCATGCAGTTTTCTCCAAACAATCTCTCCATGTCCTCAAAGTGGGCAATGGCTTGAGCCTGTTGCTCAATGTATTCCGGTAGATCCTGAGGCCTATTGGCCAAGTGCTGGTGGGTGCTTATCACTACTGAGGGGTCATCCAGCTCTGCTCTGATCATGAGTGGCTCACTGAGCTCTCTGCCTATGATATTGTGGACCTCTGTTGCTCTCTTCTCCTCATGGCTCATCCAAGAGGCCATGGCCATAAGCTAGACATCTCCTATCACCGTGTTGGGATCCCATGCATTCATGTTCGGAAGGGCGAAGTTGTGCAAGTAGAACTCTGATAATTTGACCCTATCCTTAGATGAACTACTGCCACATAGAGCTGCAAACTGATGATAATTTTGGAATGGGGTGATGCCCCTTTGGGCCAAGGTATTGATCTGAAACTATAACCACTAATCCTTGAGGTATAGGGCATAAGATTTGGGAGGCTTCCTACACTCCAGAGCTTCCATTGCCCAGCTGGCCATGCAGGCCAGTTGGGCCTCCTTTTCTTGTACCTGTTGTTTCAGAGACTGTGTCTCCAATTATTTTTCCTGTAGCTGTCGATTCAGTGTCTTAATTTCAGTCTGCATCCCTTCCTTTCTCTTCTGTTCATCAGGGGTATTTTTGGCTATTGTGGGCTCCTCATGTCGCTATTGTTCTACCAAGATATGAGGCCTGTCTTCCTTCCTCTGTCCCTGTAATTGTAGCTGTTGTCTAAGCAGCTCATTTTCTTCCTGTAGCTTGACCCGCTGGCTGCTCTCCACATGTCATACCATAGCCAATTCCCTCCTTGCCTCTTTGAGTTGTTCCTCTAGAGGACCTATATCCACCACACCCTTGGACTTAGCGATTTTCATCCAAGTGTGGGTCCTCACTCTCTCTTCTTCTAGTGCAAGGAAAAGTGGCACTATGAATTTTTGAGGAATGATCTTTCCGGCCTCTAAGAAGTTATAGTAGGAGCCCAAGCTGGGCTGGGGGCTAGGTTCCACAATGTTCTCCACATTTTCTTCCTCTAGCTAGCATGTGAAGGGTATCTAGAAGGTCTCAAGGGACTCCTCGGAGCAGAACCAACTTTAGAGATTTAGGGTCAAGTGTGCACCTGGCCCATTTATAGCTAAGTTGGAACCTTTCCTCGTAGTCTTCTAAAGACTCATCATTTCCCATGGTCATCCAAAAGGTTTCTCTCTTGGTTTCCTTTGACCTACAGTAATCTTGGTATTTGTTGTTAAAGGCTTGCTGCATCTGAGCTGAAGTAGTGATACTATTTCCACGTAACCCCATGAACCAGCGTAATGCTGCATCCTTGAGGGTAGAGGGAAAGAGTTTCAACTTTTGCTCATCTTCTATATAGTCATAAGTTCGACAAAGGACAACAAACTCAAACAGGAAGGTATTAGGGTCTTCAGTGGTCAATCCATGGAAATGAGGTAAGGCTGAGGGACTTGTGTTCTTCATTTTCATGTTCCTGTTGGTCTCTCGGATGGGGAAGGTACCTTCTATTCTCTCGTCATCGTCTCTACCATTTCCATTGTCAGCCATGGTCTCAAAAGGAATGTTTTCTTGCTCTTCTTTTGTTATAGGATCTTCGTATATCTCAGGAGGTTCACCTATAGGTTCTTTTGGATCACTGCCACCAAAGAAGAGAGATGGGTGAATTAGTGAAGTGGTCGGGGTGTTGGGTAGGAATTTTCCGGTATTATCTCTGTTCCTACGAGGCATGAAAGGATTTTTGGTTGCTTTTGCTTTTTTCTCTGCTTGTACCTGCAAAACTGAAACAGATGGAATTGAAACTAACTAAAATCTATCTTGCAGAAATGAAAATGTGGAATTGAAATGAAAGCAGGAAAGGACTAATCTATTTTGCTGAAATCAAATTGCGAGAATGAAATGCTAGACTACGCTTGTAGAATTGAAATTCTATTCTACGCTTGCAGAATTGAAATTGTGGAATTGAAAGGCTAATCTATGAAAGCAGGAAATGTCTAATTTACTTTTGCAGAAATGAAATTGCAGAATGGAACTAAAATAAACTACTTAGCAGAAGGTTAGGGTAGGAAAATAGAAGAAAAGCAATAATCACAAATACTCTGACGCTTCCCCTGCAATGGCGCCAAAAAGCGTGGTGAGCTCCAGTATTGTAGCAATAATGTTGCAACTCCTAGGACTCCCTTCTTTACTTTTATCAACCCGGTAGTTCATAACAAACTTGGAAGCGACGGTCCTGTATGCACAAGTACTAGCTCTTGCCGCAACTGTCACCTGGTCAGCTGACACAAGTCCGCTAGGAGCTTAAGCGAAATTCTATGAGCT
Organism: Pinus tabuliformis; assembly: GCA_031772625.1. NCBI lineage: Eukaryota > Viridiplantae > Streptophyta > Pinopsida > Pinales > Pinaceae > Pinus > Pinus tabuliformis. The sequence continues at coordinate 501,747,234 of CM062804.1, read as the reverse complement.
CTGAGAAGAAGCTTTTTAACTGATGGACGAATGCTAACTTAAAGAAGGCTAATCTACTTGCAGAAAGAAACTGGAAAGCTGAAAGGAAACGTAAATCCTAGCAAACCCTAATTTTACCAGCTATCCCTACCGATGCAAGAAAGAGGATGAAAGCTACTGAAAGAAATGCCATTGACTTCTAGGAAGGTAAATACATGTATCTAACCTACTTCTATAGTAACATCTGAAAAAACATCTTTTTGTATTTTTGAATAAGTTGCCAGAATTATCATGCATGTGATTTGACTGTTTTGACTGTACAGAGGTGGATTGGCGAAAGGAAATGCTTGGATGAGGTCAGGAAGGCTCAGAGAGGGCCTAAGGGGTCCCTAACACCTTTCTAGAGAATTTCACAGAGTTTGGCTATCAAGAAACCTCATTTGTGAGCTTCTACAGGAAGTATGCAGGGGTTCTACAGGATGTCTGTGATTTTCTACAGGATGTTTGTAACTTTTCTACAGGATGTTCAGAAATGGGATTTTCAAGGATGGATGGATGAAGAAAGATGAAGGAGTGGGTATGGAGGTAGGATAAGGGCTAGAGGTGGTCCAAGACTTGGTAGATGGAGTTGAGGATAGATGTAGATGGCTGGATTTGTTCAAGGAGGACTGAAGCAATGATGCACAAAAACTATGGTTATGTGAGAAAATGGCAAGTGTAAGGCTAGAAGCTGAGCTGAGGGATGGAGCAGATGGGTTTGATGGAGTATGGGCAGGTAGAGAAGTGGTACAGGTGCTCTGCAAGTCGTTTTTCCAACTGAACCGTTGAAGACTTGTAAAATCAAAGACCTAGTCACATTGACCTAATCTGATCTAGCTGTCAGTAAAGAGAATGAACAGAAGTTTGAACTACAATGAAACCATGTATACTAACTCATGCAACTAAGCAAGAAAAATTCTAAACTTGTAACCAACTTCTACAAATGAAAATCAAACACTAGTGATTGCATGGCAAAGAAAAATCAGTGTTTTTGTGCACAGCAAGGTCACCTTGATCCCAGCTTCTGATCCCACTAAGGGAGAGGTGAAATCAGAGATGTTTGACGGCCCTTTTTTTGAAGTTTTTCCCTGTTAACAACCTATCAACTAAATCTGAGCATCAAAAGTTTTTCTAACCATTAACAGTGACCTAGTTAATCAGCAAGATTTAATCTACTTAACAGAAGTGATTTTGCAAATACATAAAGAACAAATAACAATACATAAAGGAGGCCTTAGCACTCGGGTTGGGCCCAACCCCAAGAGTTGCAGGCTCCTATAAAGAACTCAGATCTGATGCCAAGTAAAGCTAATTCTCATTACTAAAAAATAATCATCACAAAAAAGTTGTACAGCAGTAGCTAAGAAAAACGAGCTGAAAAAGGACAACACTATAGTGCAAATACCAACAGTTCCCAAAAGTAAACTATGAAGGCTGAGGCCTTCCTATTTATACAATACGAGGGGAATAGAAGCCCTCCTAGATTCAAGGGACTCGGCTATTCCAACTGCTAGTAAACAGTCACTCTTCCCAAAGCTGCTTGGCTGCCTTTAGAACTCGTTTTGGTGGCATGTTGAGCTCAGAGTTGAGGGTGGAGATTTCGAGGAAGGGCCATTTAATGCCACATACAACCTCCCTACGAATCCTCACCTCAAGCTTGGCTGTCACCTGGGCCATAATTTCTTGGTTTTGCTCCAAAATTTGTCCAAAAAACCTGAAATGACCACGTATTAGCCTCATTGGTAGAGTGGCCACCCTTATTCGTTCAAATAACATAAACATACTAGAAAAACATGCATAATCTATGAAAAATGGAGGATTGAACAAGGAAAATTAGGCAAAATGAGCCCAATAAGTTACCCAATTCAGGGCTCATCATCACCCCCCTGCTAAATGGGTTGCTCATCCTCTGAGCAACTAGTCAAGCTCATCATCCTTTATGGCTTTGATCGCCTCCCTCACGTTCCATGCCTCTGCTGTGATATCCTCTTCCCGGTTGTGGAATCCTGCCTTCCTTTCCACTTCCTCCCATTGTACCCTTGCCAAGGCTTCCCTCATCTTGGTGGGAGAGTGGTATTCTTTTATCTTCAGGCTGTGAGGCAGTGTTTTCCATCGCCTTGTGCAGGCATGCATGCAGTTTTCTCCCAACAGTATCTCCATGTCCTCAAAGTGGGCAATGGCTTGGGCCTGTTGCTCAATGTATTTCGGTAGATCCTGAGGACTGTTGGCCAAGAGCTGGTGGGTGCTTATCACTGCTGAGGGATCATCCGGCTCTGCTCTGATCATGAGTGGCTCACTGAGCTCTCTGCTTATGATAATATAGACCTATGTTGCTCTCTTCTCCTCATGGCTCATCCAAGAGGCCATGGCCATAAGCTGGACATCTCCTATCACCGTGTTGGGATCCCATGCGTTCATGTTCAGAAGGGCGAAGTTGTGCAAGTAGAACTCTGATAATTTGGCCCTATCCTTAGATGAACTACTGCCACATAGAGCTACAAACTGATGATAATTTTGGAATGGGGTGATGCCCCTTTGGGCCAACGTATTGATCTGAAACTGTAACCACTGATCCTTGAGGTATAGGGCATAGGATTTGGCAAGCTACCTACGCTGCAGAGCTTCCATTGCCCAGGTGGCCATGCGGGCCAGTTGGGCCTCCTTTTCTTGTACCTGCTATTTCAGAGACTGTGTCTCCAATTATTTTTCCTGTAGCTGTCGATTCAGTGTCTTAATTTCAGTCTGCATCCCTTCCTTTCTCTTCTGTTCATCAGGGGTATTTTTGGCTATTGTGGGCTCCAGGATGGCCAGTTGGGCCTCCTTTTCTTGTACCTACTGTTTCAGAGACTGTGTCTCCAATTATTTTTCCTGTAGCTGTCGATTCAGTGTCTTAATTTCAGTCTGCATCCCTTCCTTTCTCTTTTGTTCATCAGGGGTATTTTTGGCTATTGTGGGCTCCTCTTGTTGCTGTTGTTCTGCAAAGATATGAGGCCTGTCTTCCTTCCTCTGTCCCTGTAACTGTAGCTACTGTCTAAGCATCTCATTTTCTTCCTGTTGCTTGACCCACTGGCTACTCTCCACATGTCGTACCATAGCCAATTCCCTCCTTGCCTCTTTGAGTTGTTCCTCCAGAGGACCTATATCCGCCACACCCTTGGACATAGCAATTTTCATCCAAGTGTGGGTCCTCACTCTCTCTTCTTCTAGTGAAAGGAAAAGTGGCACTATGAATTTTTGAGGAATGATCTTTCCGGCCTCTAAGAAGTCATAGTAGGAGCCCAAGCTAGGCTGGGGGCTAGGTTCCACAATGTTCTCCACGTTTTCTTCCTCCAGGTAGCATGTGAAGGGTATCTAGAAGGTCTCCAGGGACTCCTCAGAGCAGAACCAGCTTTAGAGATTCAGGTTCAAGTGTGCACCTGGCCCGTTTATATCTAAGTTGGAACCTTTCCTCGTAGTCTTCTAAAGACTCATCATTTCCCATGGTCATCCGAAATATTTCTCCCTCGGTTTCTTTTGACCTACAGTAATCCCGGTATTTGTTGTTAAAGGCTTGCTGGATCTGAGCCCAAGTAGTGATATTGTTTTAGGTAACCCGATGAACCAGTGTAATGCTGCATCCTTGAGGGTAGAGGGAAAGAGTTCCAACTTTTGCTCATCTTCTGTATAGTCATAAGTTCAACAAAGGACAACAAACTCAAACAGGAAGGTATCAGGGTCTTCAGTGGTCAATCCATGGAAATGAGGTAAGGCTGAGGGACTTATGTTATTCATTTTCATGTCCCCATTGGTCTCTCGGATGGGGAAGGTACCTTCTATTCTCTTGTCATCGTTTCTACCATTTCTGTTATCAGCCATGGTCTCAAAAGGAATGTTTTCTTGCTCTTCTTCTGTTATAGGATCTTCATATAATTTAGGAGGTTCACCTATAGGTTCTTCTGGATCACTGCCACCAAAGAAGAGAGAAGGGTGACTCAGTGAAGTGGTGGGGGTGTTGGGTAGGAATTTTCTGGTATTATCTCTGTTCCTATGAGGAATGAAAGGATTTTTGGTTGCTTTTGCTTTTTTCTCTGCTTGTACCTGCAAAATCGAAATAGATGGAATTGCAACTAACTAAAATCTATCTTGAAGAAATGAAAATTCGGAATTGAAATGAAAGCAGGAAAGGACTAATCTATTTTGCTGAAATCCAATTGCAAGAATGAAATGCTAGACTACCCTTGCAGAATTGAAAGGCTAATCTATGAAAGCAGGAAATGTCTAATTTACTTTTGGAGAAATGAAATTGTAGAATGGAACTAAAATAAATTACTTAGAAGAAGGTTAGAGTAGGAAGATAGAATAAAAGCAACAATAAAAAATACTCTAACACTTCCCTGGAAACGGCGCCAAAAAGAGTGGTGAGCTCCAGTATTGTAGTAATAATGCTGCAACTCCTGGGACTCCCTTCTTTACTTTTATCAACCCGGTAGTTCGTAACAAATATGGAAGTGACGGTGCTGTATGCACAAGTACTAGCTCTTTCCGCAGCTGTCACCTAGTTAGCTGACACAAGTCTGCTAGGAGCTTAAGCCAACTTCTATGAGCTCTGAGAAGAAACTTTTTAACTGATGGATGAAAGCTAACTTAAAGAAGGCTAATCTACTTGCAGAAAGAAACTGGAAAGCTGAAAGGAAACGTAAACCCTAGCAAACCCTAATTTTACCAGCTATCCCTACCGATGCAAGAAAGAGGATGAAAGCTACTGAAAGAAATTCCATTGACTTCTAGGAACGTAAATATATGTATCTAAGCTACTTCTACAGTAAAATCTGAAGAAAACATCTTTTTGTATCTTTTAATAAGTTGCCAGAATTATCATGCATGTGATTTGACTGTTTTGACTGTGCAGAGGTGGATTGGCGAGAGGAAATGCTTAGATGAGGTCAGGAAGGTTCAGAGAGGGCCTAAGGGGTCCCTAACACCCTTCTAGAGAATTTCACAGAGTTTGGCTATCAAGAAACCTCATTCGTGAGCTTCTACACGAAGTCTGCAGGGGTTCTACAGGATGTCTTTGATTTTCTACAGGATGTCTGTAACTTTTCTACAGGATGTTTAGAAATGGGATTTTGGAGGATGGATGGATGAAGAAAGATGAAGGAGTGGGTATGGAGGTAGGATAAGGGCTGGAGGTGGTCCAGGACTTGGTATATGGAGTTGAGGACAGATGTAGATGGCTGGATTTGTTCAAGGAGGACTGAAGCAATGATGCACAAAAACTAGGGTTATGTGAGCAAATGGCAAATGTAAGGCTAGAAGTTGAGCTAAGGGATGGAGCAGATGGGTTTGATGGAGTATGGGTAGGTAGTGAAGTGGTACAAGTGCTCTGCAAGTCGTTTTTCCAATTGAACCGACGAAGACTTGTAAAATCAAAGACCTAGTCACATTGACCTAATCTGATCTAGCTGTCAGTAAAGAGAATGAACAGAAGTTTGAACTGCAATGAAACCATGTATACTAACTCATGCAACTAAGCAAGAAAAAGTCTAAACTTGTAACCAACTTCTACAAATGAAAATCAAACACTAGTGATTGCATGGCAAAGCAAAACCAATGTTTTTGTGGGCAGCAAGGTCACCCTGATCCCAGCTCCTGATCCCACTGAGGGAGAGGTGAAATCAGAGATGTTTGATGGCCCTTTTTCTGAAGCTTTTCCCTGTTAAAAACCTATCAACTAAATCTGAGCATCAAAAGTCTTTCTAACCATTAATAGTGACCTAGTTAATCAGCAAGATTTAATCTACTTAACAGAAATGATTTTGCAAATACTTAAAGAAAAAATAAAAATACATAAAGGAGGCCTTAGCACTCAGGTTGGGCCCAACCCCAAGAGTTGTAGGCTCCTATAAAGAACTCAGATCTGATGCCAAGTAAATCCGGTTCTCCTTACTCAAAAATAATCATCACAAAAAAGTTGTATAGGAGTAGCTAAGAAAAACGAACTGAAAATGGACAACACTATAGTGAAAATACCAACAGTTCCAAAAAGTAAACTATGAAGGCTGAGGCCTTCCTATTTATACAATACGAGGGGGCAAGTAGCCCTCCTATATTCAAGGGACTCGGTTGTTCCAACTGCTAGTAAACAATCACTCTTCCCAAAGTTGCTTGGCTGCCTTTAGAACTCGTTTTGGTGGCCTGTTGAGCTCGGAGTTGAGGGTGGATATTTTGAGGAAGGGCCATTTAATGCCACAGAAAAAATCCCTACGAATCCTCACCTCAAGCTTGGCCGTCACTTGGGCCATAATGTCTCCAACAAATGACAACTTGGTGGTAATACTTGTAGCATGAAAAAATATTTGGGGAAACTCACTCATCATGACAATATTATCTTAAGGCAACCTACTTACGAATATATATTTGTAAATCACATACAAAGAGCCATAACAGATGATAGAACATGAAAAACTATGAATGACAGTGAAAACTAACTTGCATGCATGAGAAAATGAGCATGCAAACTAGGAGGGTGCACTTTCAAAGCACAAAGGGGCATACATGGTCATTCAAGGCTTTATAGTGTGCTCATGCACTCAAGGAAACAGGGAGGGCATACTGGCGCACTCTAAAGGGATGAAGAAATGAGTTGCCAAGTCTTTAGGTCCTCAAAATGTGGCCATATACTCAAGGAAAAGGAGGGTGCACTATGGCATGTGCACAAGAGAGGGTGCAATTATTCATGGTGAAGAAGTGCACTCTAAAGGAAAAATTGATCAAATAGGGAGTAATTTTCAAGATGTATCGAGCTTTGAGCTCAAGAAGCACGATCTACCTGTTGGAAGGTCAGAAACAAGTTTAAATAACAAGAATTGATGCTATGATGAGGAAAAGAAATATAGGTAAGGCTTTATAGTTGTTGTCACATTAAAGGTGGAAGATGAAGGGTTTCAATAATGTGAAGAGTTTCTACATGCGAAAACAAATTAACACTTGCAACATGAAGATTCATTATAAACACCAACAGAAAATTTGAAAAACAATGGATCGACAACAAGAGAAGAAATATTTGGCAGTGAAACCATGAAGGATGATGAAGAGATTTAACATGCAAAGCTTACCCGTTGCACTGGTTGATGAATAGATTCTCAATTCCCAGTTGTGTGCCAAGTTGGAATAATTATGCAAGAATAATGATTAATTCAGTATATTTAAAGAAGTTAACATGCAAATTTGATTCATGCATGAGCACCACTTGTAGTCGCATGAGAGGGTTAGTTAAATAAGTTAAGTGGGATCCTATTTTGTAGCTGTTAAGTGGGCTCCTATTTTGTATGTGTGTGCCCACATACAACAAGGCTGGATCATGCATGCACCCAGGAATGGTTCATTTCTTCAACATGAAGAAGTTTTCTCATGTAGGGTGCATTTGTTTAGCATGAAGGATTGCGTTCATGGAAGGTGCACTCCTTTGGGCCGAAGGAGTGCACTCAAGTTGAGCACATGTCTTCACCACCTTGGAGTGTGCTTTTTCTTTTTTGAGTGTTTTCTTGTTTTTGTTTGATTTTTCATGCCTTTGAGTGTGTGCATGGTGATAAGGAAAGTTTCTAAGTTAATAAATATCATGATTTCACCTAACTAAGATCTAATTAACTCAAGTGCTTCTAATGGTTAAGTGACGATTCTTAGGAAACATTAATGTAGGAGGACGTAACACTAGGAGAAGACACATAGATAACAAATTAGACAACATGACGAATCAAGGGGGCTTGAAATGATAGTTATTGTAGGTTCCAAAATTGACATAAACATATATCCATGTATGAATATGAATCAATTGGAGTTATCTCGGGTGATTGGTGAAAATAGTTGGAAAACTTTTCACCCAACTAATCATTAGCAAAGGATATGAAGACATCAATATTGATGATAATAATAATAAAACAAAAAACTTAGATTTTAATAATATAACTCAGTCCATTGTAATAATAATAGACTGGTACAAATTTAACGACTGATGAAAACAAAGTGAAAAGAGAATTAATGAACTTCCCCATTTAAATGTCTCTTCATCAAGAGAGAGGAGCCACAAAAATATGGGTTATGATAGTAGAATAATTGGCATAAATCATAGCATGAGGGATTGTAAAATTCAAGTAATTGAGAATTGTAATAGAACCACCAGATAAAATATTTGTTAAAAAACCAACGAAATATTAGTAAGTTGTCATAAGTTGTCATAACAATTTTGATGGAAAGGAGACTAGTATCGAAAATGGTGAAGTGAGTGGCATATATGAGGCTTTTAAGTTGAAAGCAAAATGATGATAGTATTTGAGACTCCAAGACATCAAATAAGCACAAAATCACGTGGGAACAATGTTGTTGATACTCAAAAGGATATCAATTTTACATCAAATTTAGTAAGTATATAGAGAGCAAGATTAGAATTATTTTCAAGAATATAGGAATTTTCTAGGAAAAGTAAGGAACAACCACTAAAATATAGGAAAGGAACACTAACAACTTTTGAATTTCCTGTACCCAATGGACATGGGGGGAAGCCAAAGATGGTGTGAGTTAGAAACTTGTAATACCAAATCATGGAACAATTCACTAATTGGTTTATTTTATAACTACATCACAATTTGAAAGATTAATTTTGATCAAAATCAAAATGAGAAGAGAATTTTAATTAATTGAAATGATTGTTGGTGAAAAGAGATGAACAAGAATAGATGTAAGTGAGATGATCCTTTTGGAAATTTAGTAGGACTGTAGAAAATTATATGTATATATATGTGTGTGTGTGTGTTAGGTACACACAACAATGAATGTGTATATTAATAGTCTAAGGATGTTGTTGTCTTAATGTGAATTGAAGGACTAATAGTGAGCATAGGTGTGATCTGATAAAAAATAGGTGGAAAATTGAGTAAGGTAATCAAAGAAAGCGTGGCACATAAAAAAAAATGTTGTGGTAAAGAAAAATGATGATAACATATTGGAAGAAGCGTTACTTATGTCTATTGTCAGATGATGTGTTAATATGGAAAGTACAATGTGCCACCAGTCAATGGTACCCAAGATAAGTACCTTCTAGAAATTAAAACTATTTTATAGATAAAAATGAAGTTTCATCAAATAATTAATTAGAACGAACATATGTTTTCATTATAACCATGCTAACATAGTGTGTTAAGGTAGTTGACAGGCACAAATATGCAAGAAGGGGAGGATCCAATAACTTATTGCAGTTCAACAACAAGGAGGAGCACATGTGACCTCCAAACACCCTAATTAATAAGTTGTGAAATAGGGAGGGATGCAAACCCCAAGAAAAGAGTTGAGGAAACTCATAGGTGAGGCATGTAGGAAAGAAATGATGGTAAGATTTGGTAATGTAATTCTCTTGTTAGCTTTTGTTGATTTTAATTATGCATGTGATTCTCTAGGTTGTGATTTTGAATTGTCATAGTCGGTTCTCTTAATATTACCTTGTGTTTCTAGACTCAACAGTCTATTAGGGAAATAACAGAAGGAAGAAGATACAATAAATAAAACTAATTTTTTGATAGAACCTTGATTTTTTCATGAGACAACCACCGAATAAGTGACGTAGACATGATTATGTCCGCTTACATAGAGGATAAGATAATTTCTACCATGAAAGAGGTAAGTTGAAACAATTGTCCTAGAAATTGGTAATATTTCATTATGTCATGTTTGATATCATGAATGTATGATGGTGCCTAAGGAAAAAAAAATTGGTTGCAAGCCATCATGGGAAAAAGGTAAGGAAGACTTTCTTGTGACAATAACAAACATGATTTCTATGTGAGGGTATAATAATATAACTAATTATTCTCAGGTTGGAATAGAATTATTTTCTATTAATATTCCACTGGACCTTACATGTCAAATGTATTAAAATAATTTGTTGTTGAATGAAGTGGATAACAGGACATGTTCCATTATATAAGGAAATAATTATATTATAGTAATATGGCGAGTATGAGAAATTCAATATGCATATGAGAAGAAGAGGGAGAAACTCCATAACTGTACACAAAAGAAAAATTGTGTATAACTTACATCAATAACCTATAATATAGGATGATAAATGGACGGAAATTGAAACAATACTACAAAGTGGACCCTTGGTTGGTGCTAAAGAAAATAACAAAGCAACCCAAGATGGGAATAACTAAGTTTACTTGGATAAAGTAGACAAAAATATGGCCATATTGAATATGGTGGGAAAAAGGAATTTATCTTACACTCTACTCATGCATGACTAATGTGTATGTAATATTTGAATTAAGATAAAGGTATAGTAGTGCTATTTAGTACAAAAATGCATTAGTTGCAATATTACATAAAAGACAAGAACAATAAATGCTTTCTGAACATATTATTATTGAAAAGAAAAGTATAGACGAAATTGATACCTATGTGGTATGAAATTTATAACGGAACCACATGTTGGGGTATTTGTCAATTTGCATATTTTGGGAACAACCAAACTTGGCCTAGATTTTGGAAAAAAAATCGCATTTTGTGGGGTGGAGCACGCAGTGGACCGTGTAGTGGAGTGTGAAGTGGCCCATGTAGTAAAGAAAAAAAAGCGTAGTTTGAGGAATTAAATATACTACACAATGTAAGGGCTTCGGGGTGGGTCGAAGCCCCTCCTTTTTGTAAAAACGTGTGATTTTGTAAAGGATCAATGGGCTTTTTGGGCCATTGTTTCTTGTTTTTCGAATACATGGTGTTTGGACCATGGTATTTTCATAATGTAACCCTTCGATGTAATAGTATATATAGGGTAAAATAATAAGAAGATAATCATCTATCTTTTGGATCCAGATCAATGTTATGGGTGAATTATTGTGATCTATAATTCTGTAGAGAAGGCGAAACTCTGCAGCTGAGTGCACAGAGGCTTGAGTACGCAGATAGCCTGCATCTTAGTGCGCAAGCCAAGAATTATTTGTTGTTAAAAGATTCATTATATTAGAAACAATTCTTGTGGATATAGCCCCAAATTGGGGTGAACCACAGTAATTTAATGTCTTGATGTGTATATTTTCTTATTATTTGTTGTAGAGTAGTAGTTATTATAGTTTCATTTTATTCTAGAACAATGATGGTTTATGGTTTTATATGGCATGTTTAAGTGATTAATCTAATGCAACGAAGTGATTTCTAAATGCTAAGAATAAGATAACATAATAATACCACATATCCTAATCCTTCAAGGTTGTAGAAACCTAGTTTTGTATCCTCCCATAGTCAATTTGGGTGAGACTATGATCTACTTGCAGGCCGTTTCCGAAAGGGCAAGTGATTGAGGGTTTTGTTGGTGTGCAGAATAGATTGAACCTGGGTCAGCTAAAACCAAGCCAATAAATAGTTCTGTTGTCAGGACCAAGATCTGTTTGAAGGATATGTGGATGTGGAACCCATTGAAGAAGGGGATTCACGACTTGATAGAACTAAAAGAGCAAGAATTTATGGATTAAGAAAATAGAAACCTTGATCTGACATCCGAAGCTTGGTTAAAAAAGTATATTTTTACAAATCAATATTGTTGGGTTGTGTTATATTATTTTCACAACTAACCTACATAGTGAACTACGGAGTTTGAGGGGGGCAGGTAGGCCCCCTCTACAGGGTTTGGGGTAGCGCCCTGGGAATTTTTTTTTTGGACCCTATATTAGGTTGGGCGAACCTACCTATGGTTTTCGTTCCATGGTTTTGGACGCGATGGTTTTCAGTGCATGGTATTGGATGCTTCGGCATGTATAAATATGTATTGTAACATTGAAAGGAATATAATGAAAAATCAAGCTAGTAGTCCAAGTTTTGGGATCTAGGGGAAAGTCTTTGTGTATATGTGTTTTATGTGTTATGCTCTCGCATTGTCTATTTTCTGTGTTTTAGAATTTTTATGCAGGTAATTTCTGTACGGGTTTAAAACCTACATTTCATATCAGAGATATTTTGGCTTCAAGGGGACGCCTTTGTTGCTGAGGGGTTTCGCTTGGGCCTGTGGTAGACCCTGTTCAGTGGGAGGTCTGTGAGATAGATTCTAGTGGTGAAAGAAGATGGCGAGCAGTGGAAAGATAAATATCGAGAAGTTTAATGGTTAGAGTTTTGAGTTGTGGAAACTCAAGATGGGGGACTTGTTGGTGGATAAAGATCAGTGGATCATGATAGATCCGGGTACTAAACCAACGGGAGTGTCCAATGAAGAATGGAAGAAGTTGGATCAGAAGGTAAAGAGCACAATACGATTGTGTGTCTCAGATTCATTATTGCTTAATGTATCAAGGGAAGCTACGACAAAGGCTTTGTGGGACAAGTTAGGGACTTTGTACCAATCTAAGTCTCTGGTGAATAAATTGTTCCTACGAAAAAAGTTGTATAACCTGAGGATGAAAGATGGAGACTTGGTGACAGAGCATATGAATGCATTTAATACTATGGTAAGTCAGTTATTATCTATTGATATTAAAATTTCAGATTAAGATAAGTGCATCAGCTTGTTGTGTTCTCTACTAGATTCGTGGGATAGCCTAGTTATTTCAATAGGTAGCAATGCAACTGCCTTGCAGTTTGATGAAAAAGTCTCATCCTTGCTGATAGAGGAGATGAGACGGAAAAATATGGAGAGCCAGAATGGTGATGCCTTGTCTATACGAGGATGGTCCCAGAACAGAAACAAAAATAAGTCATCGAGTGGGAGATCTAAATCTACAGGGAGATCTAAATCTCCAGGAAAACCTGTAAAGGTGGTGTGCTGGAAATGCGGAAAGGAAGGGTACTAAAAAAGGGACTGTAAATCCAAAGCTCTTGACAAAGGAAATGGATCTGGTGATGCTTCTTCTGCAAAGGCGAAAACCACCTCAGAGGAAGGTGGGGATGGGTACTTGGCTTCTTCAAGTACACATGTAGATCATGAGGCATGGTTGATTGACTCAGGTGCATCCTTTCACTTCACTCCCCATAGAGAGTGGTTCCGCGAGTATGATAAATACGATGGTGGTGATGTCTTCTTAGGGGATGATAGGAAGGCTAGAATTATTGGTCGCGGAAAAGTAAAGTTGAAGTTGCAAGGTGGAAGGGTTAGAACACTTATGGGTGTTCTACATATTCTTGCATTAGTTAGAAATCTGATTTCTGTAAGCAAGTTGGATGATGCAGGTGTAAAAATAGTGTTCGAGAAGGATACCTGCAAGATGGTTTGAGGAGCACTAGTATTGATGCGGGGAGTTTGGATTGGAACTCTGTACAAGCTGCAAGGTAGCACTGTTGTTGATGGGTGCAACAGTTCTATGGTTCCTGAAAGTGAAGCAGAAAATCTAGTGGTCTCTAGAGAGAAGATAATGTGTGGCATCAAAGGCTTGGACATATTGGAGAGAAGGGCCTTCAAATACTTCATGGTAAATGTATGGTAGAAGGTATGAGTAATAGCTCTCTGGATTTTGATTTCTGTGAAAATTGTGTATATGGGAAGCAGAACCAGGTGAGTTTCCCCTTTGGTGGTAAGAGGGCGAAACAGATATTAGAGCTTGTGCACAGTGATGTGTTTGGACCTGTGAAGGTTCCATCACTAGGTAAGTTTATGTACTATGTATCATTTATAGATGACTTCTCAAGGAATGCATGGATATATTTCCTTAAGAAGAAATCTGAAGTATTTGACAGGTTTAAAGAATTTAAGGATCTGGTGGAAAACCAGACAGAGAATAAGGTAAAGGTGTTGAGGACAGATAACAGTGGAGAGTTTTGCAGTAAGGAATTTGAAGAATTCTATAAGAAGTTTGGTATAGCACGATAGAATATTACTCCATACACACCTCAGCAAAATGGAGTTGCAGAAAAAATGAACAAGACGTTGATGGAAAGGGCAAGAAGCATGCTCAGTGGTGTCGGGTTAAGACAAGAATTCTGGGCAGAGGCAGTGGAGACAACATGTTACTTGCTCAACAAATCCCCTTCATCATCGTTGGAGGATAAGACTCCACAAGAGGTATGGACTGGTAAGAAACCCTCTCTTTCACATCTGAGAGTATTTGGATGTGATTCATATGTACATGTTCCAAAGGAGAAATGAACCAAGTTGGATAGTAAATCTGAAAGGTGCATCTTTATTGGGTATAAGGATGGTTTAAAGGGTTATAAGCTTTGGAACCCAGCAACAAGGAAGGTTGTGTACAGCCGAGATGTGGTGTTTAGAGAGGTGAAAGATGTGATTAAACATGAAGTCCAACCAAAGGAACCTTAGAACATAGAGTTTGAGCTAAAGGAGGAAGAATCAGATGTTGAAAAATGTGCAACAAGAAATGCTAAATTTAGAAAGTGCTAAAAATAGAACTGCTAAAAATAGAACTTCTAAAAATAGCAGTTTGACCAATGAGAATTTTGGCCACCTTGGGTGAGAGGTGAAACTGCTAAAAATAGCATCTTCTAAAAATAGAATTTCTGGGTCCCTTCCTATTTATCGCAGTCCTTTGTCTATCTAGAGGAAGTAAATTTAAATTTGGTCTTACCAGCAATTTGGAATATTAATTAATTAATTCTCCATGAGTTAATTAGTTAAGGAAAAGCAAACTTGAAGTCTTTGTGAGAAGATGCAATTATTTCTCCACTAATTGGGGAATGTGTCCTTGATTTGCTCCACTGGTTGAGGAATTAAGGATGACTTCTATATTGAGAGGATTAGTTTACTTAGTTTAACTTAGTCAAGTTTAGTTAGATTAATTTAACAAGTTGTTAAATTAATGAGATATAGTTTGTTGATGCTTGCATGCATGTGGCAACTATTATTTTCAGATAACTGTATATTCACTCATGGATAACTGACGCATGTCAGTTCTGTCAAAGACCCAGTTGAGATCAGATGTGGGATAGTGTACTATCAGATGCTAGGATATTTCTAATAAGTATTCCTTGCATGGGAAAGGAAATAGGAGCTTGGACCTAAGGTGCAGCCTTTATATACATAGCTAGGTAGTCCATGAGCTTCATCATCAAAGTACAGAGAGAGCAGGATATCTTTTGAGCTGATTCTTTTCATATGTTGTTAAGGATTTCCACTTGATTGATAATACAATGTTGGGGTTTTATGCTGGTGCTTTCCCCGGTGATATATTTTGTGTTATGTGTGATTGATTCCTTCTTATCAGTTATATGTGTTCATGCTTGATGTTGCTCATGGTTGATTAAGCTTCCACAAAGTTTATGGTAGATATAGATCTAGTATTATGCTTTAGTACATTGCATATATCAGTTGGATCTATAGGTGAAATTTCTACATGATATCAGTGAGCTAGCTGATTTGTATAGAAAATTATACATCAGACTCTACAGTAGAGGAGGAATCAAAAGATGAAGAGCCACAAACTTTGGGTGTAAGAAGATCAGTTCGAGAAAGAAGGAAACCAGAAAGCTATAGTCTATCTGCTTTTTGTTCAAATTTTTCTCTATCTATTACTGATGATTATCCCATAACTGTGAAGGAAGCAATAGATTCAGAGGATAGAAAACTCTGGAAAGAGGCCATGGTTGATGAAATGGCATCTTTTCACAAAAATGAGGCTTGGGATCTGGTGGAGTTGCCGGCTAGAAGGAAACCCATTGGCAGCAACTGGGTGTTCAAGAAGAAGACAAATTTATAAGGAAAGGTGGAGAAATACAAAGTTTAGTTGGTAGCAAAAGGTTATTCCCAGGTGCCAAGAATTGATTTTGGTGATATTTTTTCTCCTGTGGCCAAGGTAACTTCTATTAGATTACCTTTATCTGTTGTTGCTGCTTTTGATTTTGAGGTAGAACAGATGGATGTGAAGACAACATTTCTTCATGGGGATCTGGAAGAGGAGATCTACATGAAGCAACCTAAAGGCTTTAGGGTGAAGGGTAAGAAAGAATTGGTATGCAAGTTAAAGAAGTCTCTGTATGGGTTAAAACAGTTACCAAGGATATGGTATCAGAAATTTGATACATTTATACGGGTACTTGGCTTCACCAGAAGCAAAGCAAATCACTGTGTGTATTTTAAATTAATTGGTGACCGTGTTATTTATCTAGTCTTGTATGTGGATGATATGTTGTTGGTTGGAAATGACAAAGAAATTATCCAGGATTTGAAGACCCAATTGTCCTCCAAATTCGACATGAAAGATCTTGGTGCTGCAAACTATATTTTGGACATGGAAATTAAAATAGATCAGGAAAAGAGGAAGCTCTGGTTAAACCAGAGGAAGTATGTCGAGATAATACTGCAGACGTTTAATATGTAGAATAGTAAAATGGTGAAGGTTCCTATTCCTGAAGGTGTAAATTTATCTACTGAATAGTATCCCAAGACACAAGAAGAGGAAGAGGATATGTCCTATGTTCCATATGCAAGTGCAGTCGATAGCCTGATGTATGTAGTGGTCTGTACTAGACCAAACATTGCACATGCAGTGGGAGTACTGAGTAGGTTTATGTCAAAACCATGGAAGGAGCACTGGACAACAGTGAAGCGGTTTTCAGGTATTTGTGTGGCACTAGTGGTTATGGTTTGTGCTACCAAGAAAGATCAAGATTGGACAGAGTTTTGGATTTCCATGGTTTTGTTGATGCAGACTGGGCTAGAGATTTGGATCAGAGAAGATCTACAAGTGGGTATGTGTTTAACCTATTTGGAGGTGCAGTCAGTTGGATGAATAAGAAACAATCTGTAGTGGCACTATCAACTACAGAGGAAAAATACATGGCAACCACTCATGCAAGAAAGGAAGGAGTTTGGTTGCAGAGATTGTGTTCAAGTATGGGGTTAGTACAGGGAGCTATAAGGATAGACTCTGACAGCCAAAGTGCAATTTTCTTGACAAAGAACCCTTCTTACCATTCAAAGACAAAGCATGTTGATGTTTAGTACCACTTTGTGAGGGATAGAAGACAAAAAGGTGTTGCTGGTAAAGGTGGACACTTTGAAAAATATTGTAGATGCATTGACAAAATCTGTGAGCTTTGAGAAGTTCTCCTAGTGTAGAGAAACAATGGGCATTTCAGGGTTGGAAAAATGACTAAGCTGTCCTGTGGCCTCCTGTGGAAAGAAAACAACAAGTGGGAGAATGTTGGGTTGTGTTATATTCTTTCCATGACTAACCTATGTAGTGAACTAGGGAGTTTGAGGGGGGCGGGTAGACCCCCTCTATGGGGTCTGAGGCAGTGCCTCGGGAATTTTTTTTTGGACCCTATATTAGGTTGGACAAACCTACCTATGTTTTTGGATGCAATGGTTTTCGGTCCATGGTATTGGATGCTTTGGCATGTATAAATATGTATTGTAACATTGAAAGGAATATAATGAAAAATCAAGCTCGTAGTCCCGGTCTTGAGATCTAGGGGAAAATCTCCATGTATATGTGTTTTATGTGTTGCTCTCGCATTGTCTATTTCCTATGTTTTAGAATTCATATGCAGGTAATTTCTATACAGGGTTAAAACCTACAAATACGATATTTTCTTCACTTCTTTTCCTGTTGAGTTGTATGAGTGGATATCGAGGTTGACCGTGTTACGTTCCTATACCAATAGGTGTCATAATTTTTGAATGATTGAGGTCAAATCTGTAATATGTACATGCCTTTTCTCTCTGAAAATATTTTCCATATTCAAAAAATCAAAAAAATTAAAAAATGTAAAGAGGGTATGTCCTAAAAGAAAAATCAAAGGAATAAAAGAGTAAAAAGGTAAAAAAAGATGAAAAATGAACCCTAAGGAAAAACAAAAAGACCATGAAAGTGTGTTACATGGAAAAGTGTCTATATAGAACTGCTCTATCCCACTAAGGTGTGACAACTGCCTTAGAAACAAACAGAGAAAAGCTACATATGTTTTTCCTTTATGAATTATAGATAGAGAGGAATAGAAAGACCAACCTCTATCTTGCGCTAATCCCTTGATTCGATCCCTCTCTTCTTTGATAGTCCCCAGCTACCTGCTCCCTTGCACGCCCAGCTTCACAAAGTACTTATAAGATCACAGAAGCATAGCACTATACAAAGACATGGATCTATAATCATAAACAATCTAGGATCAGATGTAAATTGACCATACAAATGTAACAAGCATAAATGATACAAAAGCATGGAGGAAAACTCAAATAGCTTTTATTGATAAACAAGAAAAGATCCAGGAGGAGTTACAACCAGTTGTTCGGACCCAGCATCGACCTCCCAGCAAAGAAGCCCCTCTTCACCTCAAACAAAGCTTAGATCACCCAACAATCTGATGTTTGTCTCTAGAAACCAACAGCAATTCCTTACAATGTGCAAAATTCCAGCCTCTAGATCTCTGGGATGAGGGATCCATATATAGATATCTGTAAGGGGGATGAGTCAGCTTGTGATTTGATTAGTGTCTTCTCTCTGATAGTTCTTGCTTCCACTTGGAGACTGAGGGCCTCTTACTCATCCTTGGTCGAATTCAGTGAGGCAAGTGTCACAGGAGAAGATTCTGGAAGCTTCCATTGCCTCTCCACCCCGCAGAATGACACTGCCATTTGTCATTTCTCGCCCATTTCACCCCACAGAAGGGACTTTTGAAATGCAACGCACCCTCATAGTGTATTTAGGTGAGATGCAACACACTTAGCCAGTGGAGCAGCTGCAATGATCCTGTTTTGACCAATTCTGAGCAGTTTCTCATGGAGAACTTCTAGGAGAAGCTGTAATCTGTTGACCTTGTTCCTTTAGGGGTTATAACAACACTTTTAGGGACTTAGGAGCCCTTGGTTTATGGAAATTTCATGCTTGGGGTTGTAGGGCACAAAAATTTCTATAACAGTTGCCCCCTAAAGTATGAGGCCGTTAACCTTTTGGTGTCGGGTGAAATGCTTTATTATGAGGATCCGAAGTTCTTTCAATGCTGGGAGGAGACCTGTAATAAGATACAATACAATATATTATCTTCATAATATTTACATGATCTAGCTGAGGCGGGCATTCCCATGCTCAGCTTTATAAATTCATTTTCATGTACATAGGACAGACAATCGTCTGAGTGTAGACTGATGATTCTGATAGAGCCATCATCCTTTTGAGTGGATGATTATCTGTGCGGTAATGATGTACATTTAATGTCTTTATTTCCCCTGAATATATATCGTAGCCTGGATGGATGAAACTAGATCCGGGGTCTTCAATCTCGTCCAATCTTCACTCAAAGTACAAGTTGATCCATGTGAGAAATGTTCTGAAGTCGAACATGGAAAGACATCGCTTGATTACCAGTCAATGATGTAAATTGTTAACAAGCACGAGAGGAATCACCGATAATGATAATGATCCTCAAGGTACTGCAATACAATTCACGTGGTGTGAATAAAGGACTTGGCATCGAACACCACGCAAAATCTTTCGATCGAAGGTCATTGATGTAAACCTGTCGCCGGAAGTGAGAAACCTGCCATTGAGGCATGCAAGCTTCAAAGTACTGAATGGGGTGTTCCTAGATCAACTTCTTGGATAATGAGCTGGTGTCGACAAGAAGTGATCCGTCACAGGAGGGCCTTAATGAATCCCACATCAATGACATGGAATGGAGTAAATGATTTTAATGGAGGTGAAAACGATCTGGTGATATAAGGTTTAGGGTGGCGGTCATGAAAGAATGGAGTATAATGTATGGTAGTGGGTGAGACACAGGTGAATTCTCTGAATGACTTCTCTTGAACATATCGGCGACACTGATGTGATGGATTGGTAGCATTAACCCCAAATGTGGATGGTATGGCATGACCATGGTGATGTGACCGGTGAATGAAACAACCCAGCCTGACTCGGACATGGAGCGGAAGTGGCATGTTCAAGAGCGACTTGCTACGAACAAAGTTTCTTTGAGTTTTCTTCCCAATTTTTCCCCAGTCATTGCTGACCAGTACCTCTTTATTTTTGTCAAGCTTGAGGAGGATAACATATGCTTGGTCTATAATTTTCCCTTCGGGCAAACCCATCGCTATGTTTTAACGAGCCTAGCGATAGTGAAACTCGTTCTCGTCTATAGACAAGTTTGTCGCTATTAATCTTTTTAATGAGTTTAACGAAAAAGATAACTCGGTCCTTTTCAATTTTAGAGAGTCTGAAAAGGAACGTAAAGGTAACTCCAAAATTCCTTTTTCGTCATCTAATCCCTTAAGTCCGAAAAATTATAAAACAATACAGAAGGGATGGATTTTCGATACTTTAACGAGCCGAACAAAAGAAGCACTCGATCTTTTTGTGTAATAATCCCTCAGGTCCAAAAAGATTAAAATCTAGAGGAGGGATAGCACTTCCTGTCCCTTTAACGAGCTGGAGAGGCCAATGGCTCAGCAATCTTTTCATATTTTACGAGTCAGTTGAAAAGAGCTTAAAGGAGACTCGTCTTTTGAGGAACGAGTGATAAAACGGGTAGCAGCTGATTCCAGGTAAGGTTTGGAATTTTCCAATCATGGCAGTGTCACAAGGATGGCTAGTGAAATCACTCTTCACAGCTGTTCCTCAAAATGGGTAAACAATCAAATGGAGGTGAATGATCGGCCAATGGAAAAAGTGGAGGTGACGGTGCAAACACGACCAAGGCTTTAATGGTTGAAGTACTACATTCACGATGGTTATTTACCAGGGAATAGTTCATTTTTTAATGAGCTTAAGCACGGGTGGAAACATTTGCTCATGTCTTATGTTTATTTTTTAAGTGCTAAAACTGCTCGATTAATCCAGTCGTGTGATAAGAACGTCTCATATAAAATGGCAACTTTTAGAGATTTGCCCCACATCCTTTCTTTATGCAAGTTAGGAAACGACCAATCCTACGAGTTTAAAGGGTTAGAGGTCCTATAAATTTAAAAAATAAATAGTCGCTCTTTGCTTGCACGCCAAAAGGCTTGCATGCCCCCAGGTATAAAACAGAGTTTCGAGGTTACCCCTTCTTTAGTCCGTTAAAACATTTGTTTTACCGAGAGAGGCCTACCTCTTACAGGTTACCAAAGATAGTTCTATTTACGAAGTAAACAAAAGACCTCTTCGGCGATGTCTACCAAGATAAACAAAGGTGAGTGGTGATGCCCGCCAACTCACATAAATTTGACAAGAGAATCTTGTTCCAGTCAAACTTCCTCTTCCAATCACGGACGGGAGTACGGAGGTCATATTCTCTCGCGGAAACCTACCCTATACCCAAAGTTTTCCTGCCGAAGCAGGCCAGGGTGCATGCCCCCTGGCTTTCAGTCATGTCCCCCCGAATCACTCGCGCTCATCGGGTGGACGGACCGGGGGTTGAGACATTTCTTACGTGAAAATACCATTCAGGGATGGTATATGACTATTTGCTATGTGTGATCCGGGAAATGAAAGCTGGTCTACGAGTCTGACCACTCTTCCTTCGTGCAGAAAATACATCACTCTAAAGAGTGATGAGACAATGGCTCTCATGCAATAAATATAGTCTCGTCCAAGGAGTAGATTGTAATCCAGGTGTCCTCGAACTACCATTACGTTCATGTGAATGGTTTTCCCTCTCAATGTTATGGGCACATTGGGAAGGATCCCTAACGGTCGACTAGTTCCTTTATCAAAACCTGTTAGATTTCTCATCTCAGGAAAAAGCGATGGCGAACCAAGCACTTTCCAAGCAGACGAGGAAAGGATACTCACAGAAGCCCCCTTATCTATGATGGTACCAGCCATAACCATTCTATATATTTGAACAATAATCCGGAATGGTATACTAGCTGGTAAATAGGGTCTGCCTAGTTGATTCCAGTCGAAGGAGACAACTAGGTTGCTTGGAGGTGGGACCGAATAGACGACCGGGTACAACTCTGATGAACTTCCTTCCTGTGGTAAAGGAACGGGTCAATTGCCCCCATGTTCATTGGAGTTTGTGCTTATGAAAAGAATTTGGACGGTGTCATCCTTGTTCTCTTCAGTGACTGTATCATCTGAAGATGGAACCTCTGAAGGCAAGACCAGGTCAACTGCCGCCTCGACCTTTTGACTTGCGTCTGGTATAGATTCAGATGGTTTATCTTAAATGATAGATGCTTCGGCCGACCACCTGAGCGGGCCAGCCAGATTTTCAACTAATGATGGACTCGGCAAGAGTTTTTTATATCCAGGAGGAAGTCGTAACGGTGAAACTAGACGATCGTCCAAAACTCTTTTAGCTTTGTATAAGAAGGGACAACGATGGACGGCATTATCACCTTCGCACAGTTTACAAGGAAATCTATATTTTCCTTTTTGTCCTGGGGCTTCACTTTCACTAGTTGACGGTGTGTTTTCAACATGATCATCAGAGGTTGATGACACCGGGTTATGCAAACGAGGAGACCAGTCCCTTAAGATCTGAGGGATGCAAGGACAATCTCTATGATAGTGGTCTCCTTTGCAAATGACACATGGCGATTTAGGCCTGGTCGGTGCAGTGTGTGGATTTTCGCTAGGCGACACTCGTTTGCCCCCATTCGCTTTTGGCTCCTTCTTCTTCTTCTCTTTCTTCTTATTTTTCTTCTTCTCCTTAGGTACTTGAATTTTGGCTTTACCAGCCCCATCAAGCGAAGAGGAAGGAGGAGAGGAAGAATTGGAGGAAGTAGAAGGTTGGTGGGTAACTCTGGACTCGTCTAATTGTTGACTTGATTGTTCAGGAATTGTGGTGTTCTGAACGACAGAGGTTGAGAAGAGCCATACAGGCAAACCAATTGTCAGTCCTGGAAGCGACAATGTGGCCATATGGGGTGCACCAACATCTCCCCAAGAGGAGAAGGGACTAGGATTTCCTCCAAGGGGAATTCCTTGGTTGGTGGATTCCATTTTCTCAACCCAAGATCAACATAGGAAAGGGGTAATGAATATTCCACTTAAAATAAGTTTTAGATGCTTTGATACAACTTGTTTTTTCAGTTTTTAAGAGTCGAGAAAAAACAAAAGATGACTCTAATCGCCTTCGTTTTTTAATGAGCCTGAAGTGACAAGTGCTCAGATGGACCTTTTCCGTTAAGGAGTCTGAAAAGGAACGAAAGGGACTGCTCTGGAAATCTAAGTAGAGGGAGTACCAAACCAATCGCAAAACTACAGAATACTTTTTACAGTACGGCAGTCATTCTTCCCGAATGCTATGTTCAGTGCATTGCGATCGATAGGGCGGCAGACACAGCTTCCTATGGATAAAGGATTTAAGCTTATAGGGGTCTCCCAAAATATACTCGACGGTACGTGGGAGCACAAGTCCGTACTGGAACTTATCGTCTCAAAGTGGAGGAATCACCCAACCATCAGTGAGAACAATAGTTACCAGGCTTTACGACGCCGGAATACATCTCTAGCCTAGACTTCTAAATGTTGTGCGTTAAGTTCCAAAGCGTTGTTAGATTCATTGAATTTATTTTAAGTTGATCTTGTTTATGAAGTTTGTCTTTCAGGTTCACCATGAGATGTAGATGTAATTCCTAAAATACAGTCTAAGATGATAAACAAACTTTTTATCTCTTTTATGCAATGAAAATCCTAGCTACTAGGGAAAAGAAAGACATAATCTTTTCACAAAGAGCAAAGAGCACACTCTAAATGCACTTTTCCTAAATCAAGCCAATCAGACTGTCTATATGCAAATGCACATGCATGTATTTATTTTTTGACTTTCTTAGTATATGAATTCTAAAAAGAAAGTTGATGCACAAATCTGAATTTCTTTTCAAGCGACAAATATAAACAAGTTTCTTTTCGAAATCAAAAAATGGAGACAATTACGACACCTTACGATTTTGAAATGAATACTCGTTCTTAACACTAGAAAATTACAAATTCAGACCAAAAACAACAGTAATAGGATAATCGACTATCAACAGCAATCAAACTCTTCCCTAGGACTGAAATCGACACTTGCGACAGTTTCAAATCAAAGGGCGACAGTACGATTATGCTACTTTTGCAAAGGAGAACTGTAAACGACTCAACAAACACACAAAAACATCTACAGTTCTTTTGTACAAAGGAGGCGGAATAACAGCAAGGAAAAGGGGTTTCAAACAGACATATACTGATCATAGGCAGCAAAATTCAGGAATAGAACTGGAAAGAATGATCCACAGAAACCACAACTACACAGAGCTAGTCTGATCAGAACACCTGTAACACAGAGAATCTGAAATGCAACGTAGGCTGTCCACTCGGGAAGTGCTCTGAAATTCAGAATCTCTGAACAGTACTTGCACTGGGCCAGAAACGAGACTCTGTTCGGTCTCCGGGTCACAGTTTGCAGTTCAGTTCTTGGTTTTTGGCTGAGTAAAAAGCAATCAGTAATGCAACAATCAGGGGTAGATCTAAGGAGGATCTAAGAGCTATCACAAGGGCAATTAGATAGTTTGTAAATCAGTTGTTTAAATCATAAATAGATCTAGTAGATGGATTGAAGTAGCAGTTGTCTACTTTGCATTTGTTATGGCAAATGCAGTTCGAATGCTACTTGTAAGTTTATGAAATAGACAACAAAGAATGATAAACAAACAAATTAATTATCTCCCCATTGGAGTCGCCATTTTGTTACAGGGAAAAGTGTCTATATAGAACTGCTCTATCCCACTAAGGTGTGACAATTGCCTTAGAAACAAACAAAGGAAAGCTACTTATGTTTTTCCTTTATGAATTATAGATAGAGAGGAATAGAAAGACCAAACGCTGTCTTGCGCTAATCCCTTGATTCGATCCCTCTCTTCTTTGATAGTCCCCATCTACCTGTTCCCTTGCACGCCCGGCTTCAGAAAGTACCTGTAAGATCACAGAAGCATAGCACTATACAAAGGCATGGATCTATAATCATAAACAATCTAGGATCAGATGTAAATTGACCATACAAATGTAACAAGCATCAATGATACAAAAGCATGGAGGAAAACTCAAATAGCTTTTATTGATAAACAAGAAAAGATCCAGGAGGAGTTACAACCAGTTGTTCGGACCCAGCATCAACCTCCCAGCAAAGAAGCCCCTCTTCACCTCAAACAAAGCTTAGATCACCCAACAATCTGATGTTTGTCTCTAGAAACCAACAACAATTCCTTACAATGTGCAAAATTCCAGCCTCTGGATCTCTGGGATGAGGGATCCATATATAGATATCTGTAAGGGGGATGAGTCAGCTTGTGATTTGATTAGTGTCTTCTCTCTGATAGTTATTTCTTCCACTTGGAGACTGAGGGCCTCTTACTCATCCTTGGTCGAATTCAGTGAGGCAAGTGTCATAGGAGAAGATTCTGGAAGCTTCCATTGCCTCTCCACCCCGCGGAATGACACTGCCATTTGTCATTTCTCACCCATCGCACCCCATAGAAGGGACTTTTGAAATGCAATGCACCCTCATAGTGTATTTAGGTGAGATGCAATGCACTTAGCCAGTGGAGCAGCTGCAATCATCCTGTTTTGACCAATTCTGAGCAGTTTCTCATGGAGAACTTATGGGAGAAGCTGTAATCTGTTGACCTTGTTCCTTTAGGGGTTAGAACAACACTTTTAGGGACTTAGGAGCCCTTGGTTTATGGACATTTCATGCTTGGGGTTGTAGGGCACAAAAATGTCTATAACAAAGTGTGCAAGCCCAAATTCCACTATTATTTACTTTTCTGCATAATAATAATTGTGTGCAACTTGTTATTCATTCCACAATCTGTGGTAACCAAACAGTTTAATCTTGGTTATTCCATGTTTTGAATTTCATGCTTAGAGGTAGGGAATAAAATCTGACCAAACTATATAATCTTGGCAGATAAGTAGATAGGTAGAGTAAATAAAAGGAGCTCAACAGTTTAATTTAAGCCCTTGGATGTAATAAGGATAGACTTAGATAGTTTTTATTGTAAAATTAAAAAAATGTTTTGATAAGGGTTTTCAGTTGAAGTGGACCCTAATAAAGAGTAGAAAAAATGGTAGGATGAGTAGATGGGTAAGTCATTACATGGTTGCACAATTCTGATGAATTATTAGCTAAAGATCATATCATTTACTTTCATCATCAAGTTGCTAAAGTATGGATGATAATTGAGCAGTTACATAAAGTCAAGTTATTAATTTCCCCACTTATTTTACCCTTAAGTTTACTAATTTATCATAAGTAAAGACAAAAGTACCTAAAACCTTAAGTTAAAGGGGCTCAGATTATTTCTCTGACTTTGGGAGGGACTGGACCCTCGGCCCAATAACTTATAGGGTCTAAGTACTAAATCCCCCTCACCAACATTCACCCCCTCCATAATTCACTCATTTCCTCTAAAAAATCCCTTTTCCTAAGGTAAAATCACCATTTGCCTAGGGAAAGTAATCACCCCCATACAAAACCCCTTTTTTCCAAAAAACCCACAAATGCGCATTTAGCCTAAGTTATAATGTTTAAATGTGAAAAGAAAATAAATTCAATATACATTATACTTAGTGCATTTTATTTTCTGCTTTCATTTCATATTGACTTCTAACATTATTTATTAAATCCTGAAGAATACCCCTTTCTCGTATGTTTTATTAAAAAACCCATATGTTAATATCCCACCCTAAAGGTTTGAAACATAAACCTTATTAGTGAATAATTTAATGGGTTAATTAAGTCGATCAGTGACTAATTAATAACCATGATCCACCACTGAAATAAAAAGATTAATTAGTCAATCAATGATTAATTAAATCTGTCCCCGCCAATGAAATCATTCTCGACGTCATTAAACCTTCATAATCCTTCATTAATTAATCCTACCACACATTAAAACCCCATCAGGCCCCTCTATTAAACCTCAGATCAAATCATCGCCCTGATCACTATGCGATCTGACCCCTTTTGATCCAACGGTTGACACTCATATTAGGCAGCCTCCGAAGCCCAACCTTTACCTCCCCGATGTGGGTGGTTTCATTGTTCACCTCGCCGCTACGTGGCACCCGATGAATGGCATCGAGCAGCCCCCCCCAAAAAAACCACTTTATCCCAAAAGCAGTGCAATTTGATCCTGCTTATCGCCTCCCACTAAACAACAAACTGTCACGTTTCTCGCTTAACGCCAAGTGTCCTTTTCCCAGTGTACCCGCAAAAATCATTGACTTTACCAATAAAACAAAAAAACGCATTGTTTTTTGTTAATCGTGAAAAACATCACTCTGACCTCCATGCAAGCACCATAATACGTGCACCCATCAACCTACATCCAACTGCCAATTTACCGAAGCTGCTGAACTCTAGACCACCTTGCCGACCCATCCGCTTCCTGCAAATAGTGCACAGTCACCATTACTCAGTCCAAAAGCCGAAACCAGGTATTTATCCAAATTCACTAAAAAGCCTTATTTTTTTCCACAGCTTGGACTAAATTGCTTCCAATTCTTAAGTAATTTAGTAAGAAAATTACATAGTGACTCCAAAATACCTTAACTAGACCATTTTTTCCCAAAATTCACTAAAAACCCATCGTCCCCATCCTTGAATCGACAAGAAACAAGGATGGATGCCCCAATTGCACTGAATATCATGCCCATTTCCACTCCTCACGGGGATTTAGACCATCCCCCTCTAGCAGACAAAGATTTCTAGATTAAAGATACTTCTGTCCAAAAATCCCCTTTGAAACTATTCTATAGATATAGCGATTAGTACCTGAACCACGTAGACTACATTGGACATTGGGAATTAGGATTACCCAAGTACCAATTCCACAGAGTTCACATCTTCCCGGAGATTTTAAATTACTGTCACATGAACTATGATCCTAGCCAAAGGGCAGTGAGAACCCTTGACCAGTCTGTATTATTTACCATCACTGCTAAGTCCATAAATGAAATGCTGCAATTACAACCAAGCCAAATCCTGACTACTCTTTCTATTAGAGATTTGCTAAACAGATACCCTACACTCACCTCATTCAAACTTGCTCAGTTATACCAGGCCTTCATCAGAGAAGCAAAATACACCCCAAAGGACTCTCCCCCTTACCTGTGGACTATATTCTTTGACCTTGGTTGAGACATCATAGACTTGATATACAGTGTGCTAGGCTATACTACAAGTGATTTTGTTGATGAAATCATTATTGCCTTTATGTCCATATACTCTCTTGGGCAACCACCAGCCATCATGTTTGACTATGCTAAGTTCATTGCTGATAAAATGCATGATCAATTCATGAGGTTGGATAATGAAAGAGTGTTTAAATATTCTTCAGTTCTATATCATTTATTCTTGTATTATCAAGCTGATAGATTTCCAATCACCCTCCAAAAGCTTGATACCAATGGCAACCCCAGGTCAGTGGTCTTCTGGACTTCATTAATCCATCAATATGACTCTCAATATTCTTATATTGATTTCATAGATATTTTTGTGTACCCAGTGACAACTATGCTACTAGGAAGCCCTCCCCCCAGAATCAGTGCAGACATCAGGAGGGTCCTTCAATTATAAAAACAATATAGAGTGTTGGATTGGTACTTATACCAAAACCCCACTGAAATTAGAATCTATGGATGTGAGCTGGCTCCCTATAAACTGCCGTGATACCTCCCTATGAGATTGTTTGCTCTAGAGTACTATAGGAAAATAATCAATTCAGATGAGGTGCATTTTGTGAAAGCAAAGAAGAAAGCTCAACTTAGGATAAAGGATCAGCTTGGCCCATTCATATGTAACAATAGGGAAATAGGAAAGGAAGCAGAATTGATTCTCCAAAGGTTGAAACTCAAATGAAGTTTCATCTGGAATTATGACCCCTTAGATTTCATTTGCAATAGGAGACAGAAGAATAAATTATCTCCTTACATCCACCATAGAATCCTGGAAATTGAACTATATGCAAATCAGCTTGAATTGGTGGAAAACACTTTGGTAGACCGGATAGCACAGAAACTGATGTCAATAATGTCTTGATTGATTTAGAAAGAAGGCTTGATGAAGATTCATTTGTACAGGTGCCAAGAGAGTCTCAATATCAAAGGAAATCATAGTAACATAGTGGGAAAACAACAGAAGAAGGGCCATCAGAGCAACCAGGGCCATCAGAACAACGTGATATTTCAGAAGCACTTGCTCAACCAAAACAAATCATGAGCAATCCTCCTATTTTGCAGACTTCTCTAAATGAGGAGAGGAATCTTAAAAGAGATATAGAGGAGGCCACTCCTTCTAGTAGACCTGTTGCCCAAAATTATGCTTAGAGGCAAAGGTTGAATCCATTTTCCAGAACAAGAGTATATTGAGGAGACAGCAGGAACTACAGGTGCAGAAAGAACAGAAAGCATGAATACCGCTCCTTCAGGAGGTACACAAGAACCTTCCACCTCACAGGCTCAAATTCCAGAAAGGCAATAGAGCATGGAAGTATACTCCTTCAGGGCTCCTACTGGCTAGAGCCAAGATATCGAAGAGAAATACAAAGAAATCAAGGCAAGAAATGAAAGGTTAAAAGCCAAAAGTTATGCACATTACCTGAAAATGGCTCCAACAAATCAAACAAGGCTAATGTCAGCCTTTGACATAAAGGAAGGTAAAATGCAAATGAGTTTTCTGAAACCAGCTACACAGCAACACAAAAATGCGTTCTTTGATAAATTCTAAGGAAAACATCTGAGTGATAACATAGTGGCGACCATACTGGGGACTCAAAACCCTCAGTCTTAATAAAACTTTGAGAAATTCAAATTTTTATTTTTAAGCCTCTTAAAGGGTTATTAGAAGTTATTTCAAAAATTCATAAAAAGAAAAATAATCAGAAAAATCTTGAAATCTGGCTTCAGGGAGAACTCACTATACCAGGGCTAACCCTGATCCAAATCCTCCCCCTGTATTTGACAATCCCAACCTTATTCCAAGAATAATCAGAAGACAAGAAAGTTCAATAAGCCCTAGACCTGTTTTTAGATCTAATTCTTGTCCTAGTGAGTGGTTTTTCATTGAAGACATCCCTTTTGATGAGTATTTTGACCTTTCTCTATTTAGAACCAAGTTTAAGAGTGAACTTGAGGATATAGTTCTAGATCCAGAATTCACAACAAAACTTGAAGTCCAACGAGTCAATTTGTCAATTGATCAGTACCTTCTAAACTCCCCTCAGTCATCCCTTACCACTAATAGAATCCCTGAACTTTCTGAAATAGCTTCAACATCTTTTAGCTCACCATCATTTCCCCACACCTCTGAAGATCATCCCTCATCTCCATTCATACCTTCACTCCCCCATCAGCCTATCACTACCCTTCAAATACCTATTACCCCTATTACCCCAACTCCCCTTGTTGTCCCAAATCCTCCTATTACCCAAACTCTTGTTCTCAATCCTGTCCAACTTAGAGATATGGCACTCAGATATGTCCCTTATGTGATGCCTACTCCTCAAGGTGCCTTACCAGTGGATTATCAGAGTAAAATTACCTTGTTCGATGGAACTGGAACTTAGACAGCACAACGACACACAAAAAAGATGACAGATTATTTTGAATTGCATGAAATTGACATAGGAGATGTCCAAATGAGAATAAGTGTCCAAACTCTGGCTGGAGAAGTGAGAACATGGTTTAGATCCTTGCCCCCTCAGAGTATAGATAGTTTAGAAGTTATTTACCAGCAATTTTTAAATAGGTGGGAGAAGAAAAGGAACCCCCTTCAAATTCTTTCTAAATATGAAAACCTTAAAAGTGGACCAAACAAAACTGTTCAGGACTACTGTATTAGGTTTAAAAATGTATATAATGCAATCCCACTTGACCTTAGACCTCCACTTGGCTTAGACCTGATTATGTTTCCAAATAGATTTGACATAGATATGGCTTTTCAACTTAGAGAAAGGAATCCCCCTACACTTGAAGATATGAAAAGTGTAGCAGTTAGTGTAGAAGCTAATCTACTACCTAAAAGGGATAGGGTTAGAAACGAGAGAAGAACACCCTTGAAATATGAAACTTCACCCTTTGATCAAAAAATGGATGGTTTAGCTAAAGGAATGGAAAGGTTGATGGATAGAATAGAAGTCATTGAAAGGAAACCTCACTGGGATAACCAATAGGCAAATCCAGTAAGGAATCCAAACTTTAGGAAGAACCAGAACCAAAACACTGGTAAAAATGGGCCTGATCAGAACATTAGACCACCTTTCCAAGAAAATTATGTTGAAACTTCCCACCAAGAAGACCCTAAGATAGACACCCAAATCAACCTAATGGGATTAGATGATGAAGAAACTGTCTTTCTTACTCAGGATGATCAAGAATTATACATGCTTCAACAGTTACAGACCCAAACTGGAGAATATTTTGACTATAAGCAAGGGTATGACTCTGCTATTTTTGAAGTGCATAAACAATACAATTTAAGAAGCAAAAAGAACACTGATGTTCCAGACCAGAATAAAAAAGAAGTACCTAATCAGCCTAAGAAAGTAAAAGCTGCAAATCAGAATCCTCAAGTTACAAAAACCCTAAAAATCCTTTCTAGACCACATCAAAACCCTCCCAGTCCCACCATTGAAGATGTAACCGATGACCAGCCTTCTAATGATAAACCTTCCACTTCAATCCCCTTAGGGGAACAATATAACAGCCTCCAGAAATTATACTATAAAATCCAATTACGAACACTCCAAACAACGAAAAAGATGAATAGACTACTCAGAACCTTGGTGCTAAGATTTCAAATGTTCAAACCGACAAATCCCCTCTGCCTTTAAATTTGGGAGCAGAGGTGACCAAACTCAAAATCTGAAAGCCTCTAACAGAATTGGTTAAACATGAAACTTACAGATCTCAAATAAGTAAATCTTTAAACTTCATTGAGAATGAAGACTTTGTGAACCTATTTGATGATCAACCTGAGTTAATTTTTGGACCTGATGTTAATGGAAAAGCAGTTGAAGGAGGGATACCACCCTTCTACATCAGACTTAACATCCACGATAAAATCCTACATAATGCCATGCTTGACTCTGGGGCTTCACACAATCTTATGCCTAAGTCTGTTATGGAGAATCTAAACTTGGATATCACTAGACCTTACAAGGATCTTTTTTCCTTTGATTCAAGCCAAGTTAAGTGGTTAGGACTCATAAAAGCTTTGTGTGTTTCCCTA
This sequence comes from Pinus tabuliformis, assembly GCA_031772625.1. NCBI lineage: Eukaryota > Viridiplantae > Streptophyta > Pinopsida > Pinales > Pinaceae > Pinus > Pinus tabuliformis. Next base: position 501,715,122 of record CM062804.1, on the reverse strand, counting down.
ATGTAGTACCCTGCTAAGACCATACTTATGGACATAGTTTTTGCTGATATACCACCTAAGTATGCTAAGCTATTGTCTAGATCTTGGGGTGCTAAACTCTAGGGATCTCTGCAACTTGACATGTCATATGCTACCATATCAGTTTTTGGACATCCTAAGAAACTATATAGAGAGACTCTGATGAAGTATGTAGTGAGTACCTAGGAGATGCCTCAAAACTTTCCTATATATTCAGTACATTCTGATATTGATTCTTTCATACTTTACAATGATGAATCTAATCAAGAAGATAATTCAAACAACATAATAACAGAACCAAAAGAAATTGCAGTATTAAAAGAAAACCAAAATGTCCAAATTTTTGAGATGTCAAATGATAAAGATGACCTAGATACCTTAGTCAAAGAAGATTTTGTACCCCTGGGCAGTAAGAATTATGAACATGAAATTCTTTGGCATCTTGAATTCGATGGGTCAGTCAACAAACTAGGTGTAGGAGCAAGTGTATGGATTTACAACTTAGAAAATGATCATTTGGAGGGTCATTCCTATAGATTTAACTTTAAATGTACAAACAACATGGCCGAATATGAATCACTTATGTTAGGTCTAAAATTGGTAAAATGGTTAGGAGCCATAAGAGTTTCTATAATGGGAGATTCCGAGTTGGTAATAAAACAAATTAATGATGTTTATATGACAAGGGATCCTAGGCTAGGATTTTATAGAGGAACAGTTGTAGAAATACTAAATACTTTTTTAGAAACCAAGCTTGTTGTTATCCCAAGAAAACACAACATGCAAGCTCACAGCCTAGCCATGTTTGCTAGTACTTGCAAGTTGCCATTTTAGCCCAACCATCAGTACACTGTTGAGGTTAGGCATAGACCTGCTATTCCTTACAGCTTAAAGAACTAGAAAGTATTTAAGAATGATCAACAAATTAACAATTTTTTGGCTTTAGATGAGGAATTTGTAAATAGAAACATAGACACAAACATAGCATTATATTTTGATTACACCGATGAAGTATAAATTAACAAAGTAGAAGATGATCAGATATATAGATTTCATCTCACAAAGTTTACAAAATTAGATATTCAAAAACTAAAACAAATGGAAATTGATGAACCAATAGATGAAGAAACTAAAGTCATCAGCCTTAAAGACAATTTTTTGCCCAAAGGATTAACTCCTTTGGAGGACTTATTTGATGCAAACGATACTCCTAAAAAGCCTAAAATGGAACCCTCGAAATTAGACATTGAGGAATGTAATATAGGCTCTGAAGAAGATCCAAAACTGATAAAACTTTCAAAATCATTACCTCCTCATGAAGTGAAATATATGGAACTGCTAAAGGAATTCCAAGATGTTTTTTCCTGGAATTATGAGTACCTTAAGTCCTATGATACCAACATAATATAGTACACCATTCCCTTAAAATAAAACTAGAAGCCTTTTAGATAGAATATTAGAAGGATTAACCCCATTCTATTGCCTTCCATCGAAAAAGAGATCAAAAGAATGTATGAAGCTAAGATTATTGCACCAATTAGATTCTCAGATTGGGTTTCTAATTTGGTACCTACAAGAAAGAAAACTGGTGAAATTAGACTATGTGTTGACCTTAGGAATTTAAATAAAGTTTCACTTAAGGATAACTATCCTCTTCCTAAAATGGATCATATATTGCAGAGGGTAGTAGGTTCCACCAGAATCTCACTACTAGATGGGTTCTCTGGTTATAACCAAATCCTAGTCCACCTAGATGATCAGGCAAAAACTGCATTCACTACACCATGGGGCACTTTCATGTATGTGAAAATGCCATTTGGGTTAAAAAACGTAGGGGCCACCTTTCAAAGAGCAATGGACATAGCCTTTGCTAAGGAAATCCATGACTTCCTGGTAATCTACCTAGATGATATCACAGTATTCTCTAAATCAGATCAGCAACACCTGGATCATCTTAGGCAGGTCTTCACCAAGTGTAGGAAGTATGGAATTTCTCTGAATCCTAAAAAATCTTTATTTGGGTTGGAAGAGGGAAAATTACTAGGCCACATTATCTCCAAAGATGGTATTCGAATTGACCCAACAAGAATTGAAGCCATTTTGCAGATACCACACCCCAGGAACATCAAAGAAATGCAAGCATTTTTAGGCAAAATAAACTTTTTGAGGAGATTTATCTCTAATTTAGCAGAATTAATTAGATTACTAAACAACATGTTAAAGAAAGATTCAACTATTAAATGGACTCTAGAGGCTAAGAAGTCATTTGAAGATATAAATTTAGCCTTAACACAAACACCAGTTCTCATCAGTCCCATGTTTGATAGGGAGTTCATCATATTTTCTTTCGCTTCAGAACACACAATTGCTGTAGTCCTCCTACAAAAAAATGATCAGGGTTTTGAACAACCAATAGCTTTCTTTATTAAAGCCCTCAGAGATGCACCTTTGAAGTATAATATAATGGAAAAGCAAGCTTTTGCTCTGGTTAAAGCTATTAAAGATTTCAGAGTTTATATCTTGTACTCTCATATAGTGGCTTATGTTCCCAATGTTGTAGTCAAATACATTCTAACACAAGATGGACCTAATGGAAAGAGAGGGAAGTGGATAGCTACCATATTAGAATATGATTTAGAAATTAAACCTATAAAATTGATAAAAGGCCAAGGTTTAGCCAAGCTCATGGCTGAGTCAAACTGTTAGGCCCTAGACATAAATTTCATTGAAGAATTGGATAATGAAGAGGAGATGGCGACTCCATAGATTTGCCAAGCCTTTACAGATTCACCATGGTACGCTGACATTATATATGTTCTACAAAACCTTCAAGCTCCTCCAGAGTTATCCAGAACTAAAATTAGGTACTTAAAAATGAAATCTTTGAAGTTTTGCATAATTGAGAATGCTTTATTTTGGAAAAATCATGAGGGCATCTTTCTGAATTGTTTGTTGAAGGAAGAATCTGATAAAATTTTGCAAGAGTTTCATGCAGGTGACTGTGGGGGACATCTTTATTGGAATACAACAACTGATAAGATCTTAAGGGCTGGTTTTTACTGGCCCACTCTGTTTGTTGATGTAAAGAAGTTTGTAACCTCATGCCACAAATGTCAGATTTTTGAAGGAAAAAGAAAACTACTGCCATTACCTTTGAAACCTATATCTACTGAAACACCATTTCAACAGTGGGGTCTTGACTTCATTGGTGAAATTCATCCCCCTTCCTCTACCCAACATAAATGGATCTTAACTACCACAGACTATTTTACAAAGTGGATAGAAGCCATACCCTCAAGACAAGCCACTGATACTGTCATAATAGGTTTTCTTGAGGCCAACATTTTGTCCAGATTTGGTTGCCCCACCAAAATCATCATAGAAAATGCAGCAACCTTTAAATCAAAGAGGATGATTGATTTCTGCAACAAATATCACATAACCCTTGGTCACTCCATAGCCTACTATCCCCAAGGAAATGGACTTGCAGAGTCTTCCAATAAGAGCTTAATGAATATCATCAAAAAAAATTTGGAAGATAACAAGAAAACCTGGAACAAGAAACTAGTAAATGCCTTGTGGGCAGACAGGCTGACCACAAAGAAATCTATTGGTACCAATCCCTATTAGCTAGTCTATGGAATGGAGGTTGTCTTCCCATCTTATTTGGGAACACCAATGATGAAATTACTCCAAGAAGCACAGGTTGAGCCAAATGATATTCAAAGAAGGATCAACCAGACAATTCACTTGCAACAAACCAGGGAGGAAGTGTACATCAGATCCCAAGTTGTGCAGGAGAGAATCAAGAAATATTTTGACAAAAGAACCAAGGAAGAAGATTTCTTTCTAGGAGATAAAGTCTTGAAATGGGACTCAAGGAGGGAGGATAAAGGGAAACATGGGAAGTTTGACTTTTTATGGAAAGGTCCTTACATTGTTTATTCTTTCCAAGGTCATAATGCTTATTTCCTCAAAGAATTGGATGGTACAGAAGTAGAAGGAGGACCAATCAATTGTCGAATGCTTAAGCACTATATAGATCCCAGTCATTGATTTCACTAATCACTTGTACATATTATATCCTTCACAAAGTTTAGTATGGATTGGATGGTAAATTTTGGAGTTGAAGCCCGAAGAGAAGGCCCTAAGCTTCAAAAGTTTCACTATCAGTAAATATCAATAAAGCAACAAAGTAAAAGGGAAAGTTGAAAAGTAAAATCACAGTAATTTAGAAGGCCATTGATCTACTAGTTCTTGACATTTCACCAAGAAATTTCATCCCCAAGTGGAGCCACTATTATGTTCCTATACCAATAGGCATCATAATTTTTGAATGGATGAGGTCAAATCCATAATATGTACATACTTTTGCTTTTTGCAAATGTTTTCCACATTAAAAAAATCAAAAAAATTAAAAAATGTAAAGAGGGTATGTCTTAAAAGAAAAATCAAAGGACAAAAAGAGTAAAAAGGTCAAAAAAGATGAAAAATGAACTCCAAGGAAAAACAAAAAGGCCATGAAAGTGTGCAAGCCCAAATTCCACTACTATTTACTTTTCTGCATAATAATGATTGTGTGCAACTTGTTATTCATGCCATAATCCATGGCAACCAAACAGTTTAATCATGGTTATTCCATGTTTTGAATTTCATGCTTAGAGGTAGAGAATAAAATCTCACCCAACTGTTTAATCTTGGCAGATAAGTAGATAGGTAGAGTAAATAAAAGGAGCCCAACAGTTTAATCTAAGCCCTTAGCTGTAATAAGGATAGACTTAGATAGTTTTTATTGTAAAAGAAAAGAAAAATGTTTTGATAAGGGTTTGCCAGTTTAAGTGCACCCTAATAAAGAGTAAAAAAAATTATAGGATGAGTATATGGGTAAGTAGTTGCATGGTTGTAGAATTCTGATGAATGATTAGCTAAAGATCATATCATTTACTTTCATCATCAAGTTGCTAAAGTATGGATGATAATTGAGCAGTTACATAAAGTCAAGTTATTAATTTTCCCACTTATTTTACCCTTAAGTTTACTAATTTCTCTTAAGTAAAGACAAAAGTACCTAAAACCTTAGTTAAAGGGGCTCAAAGCATTTCTTTGACTTCTGGAGGGACCGGACCCTCGGTCCAATAACTTATAGGGTCTAAGTACTAAAGTGTTGGAAATAATACTGAGGGGGGGGGGGTGAATCAGTATTATCAAATCAATAAAACCTTTTCATTTCCATACTTAGATACATATACGCTACTTCAGTTAATAGAACCCGTGTGTATACGCAACTGTGTCTAATGAAACTAGCATATATCTAGAATACTTATGATTCAGTTAATCCATTAAACGTTGATCTCTAGTTAGTGCATCAGAACTTAATTAACCATATGAACAGTAAGCAGGTGCAGTAAAACAGAACCAATCGTCACTCACAAGAAGCAAACATGAACACCATGATATAAGGTGGAAACCCAATGTGGGTGAAAACCACCTGCTGCAAGTTGTCTCTATCTTCTTCTAATAAGAAACTTCATTACTGGTGCAGCGTTATACCAGTACACAAGCTTCTACCTGCAGAAGGCTACAACTTTCTCTCGTTCTCCAGACTCTCCTGGAAGGGAGCTACAAGCCCCTTAGCTCTTGGACTAGCCGATCCATTTACCAATACATAGGTGCCGACCTACTGAATGCTCGAACCTTCTCTCATTTTCCAGCTGCTACTAGAAGGGAGCTGCCACCTCCTTAGCTCTTGTACTAGCTAATGTACTAGTACGTAGGTGCCAACCTACAGAAGGCTACAACCTTATCTTTCTTCCTCCAGGTACCACGTTTCATAAATTTTCAGACTGGATACTCTTGAAGAACAAAACCATAATCTAAAGCCCACGTTACATACTAGACCCATCAATATCACTGAAGTACAAAATCAATCAATACTAGCATCATCAATCTCTGAATCACTGAAATACTGAAACCCTGTCAACAACACAGTCACCAGAACATAGAGCAGACAACAGAACTCTGCAATAACAATCAGACCCAACTGCAACTTCAAATATCATACTTCATAATGTATACGCTACTACGATGAACCAAACCCGCGTACACATCTGCAAATATTAACTCAGAGCTTTGCAGCTGTTCCAGACATCAGTCATACCCAAATCATAACATTTACAGAACATTACATGCATCAGTATACAGATCTAGACTAAACAAGATCAAACTGTATAGAGATGATTCATTCCAAGCCATTAGATCCTGATCTATCCCTAGATCTTGTTCTCCATCAACCGTTGAGATTCCTCCTTAGCTTAGATCAAGCAATGCATCATAAACCCATAACCTGCATTCTAGATTTCATACTTCATAAGATATTCAAGACTTTTTCCATCACTTTGCCTAATGATCTTCTTCTCTTTTTATAGTCTTAAGATTTTCTCAATACCATGATCCAAAACCATAAATAATCAATACCTTGGACCAAATACTTGGGTTCAATATTTTAGACGCAATACCAAGGACCAGAACCATAGGTTCAAATATGTCAGACTAAATACCATGGACCAAAAGGTAAGTTTTTCACATGCACGCACCTTTCCATGCATGAATGTGCGTGCATACACATACGCGACTTTTGGTCAGTAGTATCGCGTGTATACGTGTCTTTACATTAGTGAACCTACATATATACTTTTCTCTCTTCATTCTTGTATTCTGATCATCAATTCCTTGCTACTGACCTGTTGCACTATAATCTGTCATCTTGCCATCAAGGACAACACTTGTATCATAATGCCAACAATCTCCCCCTTTGGACTTGATGGCAAAGCTAACTTGTCATACTGAGAACTATCATCTGATTCCTTTGAGTTGTCTTGCATCCCATGTATTCTATCACATCTGATATCTCTTCTGTAGATTCATCTAGTTATATATAAACGAGTTTTTCTTCTACGAGTGGGTTGCCATCAAGTACAACACATGCATCATAATGCCAACAATCTCCCCCTTTGGACTTGATGGCAACAACACCAAATCACTCTCCCCCTTTGACATCAAGGGCAAAGGGTGGACCAAGATATTCTCTTTCCTTGATAAACATTTCGCTGTCCATACTCCCCCTGAGTACCTGCTGAAATCTCTGAATGAGCTCCCCCTTTTTATATACCAACGCGTACCAATCTGACCATGTTCCCTCTGAGTACATGTTGAAGTCTCTGCTCTGCTGAAGTGTGTCATTCATGCTCCCCCTGACTGTAAGTAAGGTCTGCAAAAAGATGTTCTACAAGAAGAACATGACTCTATCATAAATGACCTTCCTATCATCAAGGACTCATACATACATCCATCTCCCAACCCAGTGGGGATATACCAATATTGACTCATCCACCCAACCAAGTGGGGATATGCCAGATACCAAATGTTTATACATGACTGAACTATTACATCATCCTTCCCATGCATAGAGGGGGTACAAATTACATCATATGACCAAAAGGGATTCATCAAATGACTACAATAGATAGAGACAAACTATTACATCATGAGTCTTGATATGACCTTTACATGACATTTATAATAGAGACCAAACATCTAAATAAGATCATGATAGTCATCAGCAACTATCATACACAATGTATGATCTGCTCCATAATCATCTGACAACAGCATCTAGACCAGCAACAAGGTATGTCTGCATCAACTCATCCTTTTGAACAGAATTCTATCATCATATAGGTAAGAACTTATCATCATCATGTCTCCAACAATGCAACTTTGAGTAAACATTCATGTATCCAGCACTATGTATCTTGAGCTCAAGATCATTTGTCAAGACTTCTTGATATCATCAACAGCAACAATCCTCATCCACATGAGCGCCAAGAACTATAGGAATCCTGCATCATAATTGTATTATATGATCTTTATGCATATGATGACAACAGCATATGAGTGACTCATCATCAAGTGTATTCAAGCTTTGTACTTCTCCTTATCCTTATGAAGATCACCATGTAAGCACCATATATGCATCCACAAATTTGATCAGAACACCAACTATGTAAACCCAAGAATCATATGAGATTTTTTCATGGACATCTCATAACCACATCATAGCAAGATGTATCATTTAGCCATATAAGCATCATCACTAAGGACTACTAACCATAATGCCAACAATGTATTATCAAAAGCATATGCTCCCCCTGAACCTGTGCCATCTTGCTTACTGTCAGATCTAATCATGCATATATCAGCAAGATGTATCATCATCCACAAGTTAAGATCAAATCATTCCTAAACATCTTACAAGTATTAAGACATTTCCACACAACATCAATAGATTTTAACCATTATGAAATAGAGAAAATAATGGAATAAATCATATCAGACCCCTTTTCCTGAGCTTGTCCCACTACTTTTCCTCAAACTAGCATATACGCGACTGTGCAGTAACCATCTCGCATATATACGCGACTTCCCTTTATGAAAATTGCGTATGAGATTTAGGATACTGAAGTTTTACACTTTTAGCTCCCTCTGAGTTGATTATGTCTATACATTGTGTTGTGCCACATCTTTCTGACTGTACTTCCTTCTTCTTCCATATCTTCAAGTGTGATGATGATGTTTTCTCCTTTTGGTATGGTGCCCATACTTTGTTCCTGCATTCCTTTGCTGTATGTCCAAGCTTGTTACATGCATAACATCTTACATGTTTCATATTCCTCCTGTAGCAATCAGCAGCTTTGTGACCAAACATATTGCAAGAAAAACAATATCCATTAAAGTACCTGGAATGTGATGATCTTTCTGCATGATGGTCTTGAACCATTCTTCTTCTGCATCTGGCTGCAACATGTCCAAGATAACATTCAACATTATTCATTGGAGGAGTAAAATATTTTCTTTGAAGAATTTCTTTCCTTGGTTGTTGATGGGGTTGACCTCTCATCTCCTTGTTGAGCATTTCAGATTTTGCATTAGATTCCCTTGTCTTACTTTGTGAACTAGATTCTTCTTTAACAGATTCATGAAAGCCAAGACCAGCTTTGATAGCAGGATACCTTTGACTACTAAGAATATCATCCAAGATCTTAGTACTATCTTGAAATCGTAAGAGCTTATATTTTTCTTCTAATTTATCTTTTAGAATATTTACCTCAACCTGATGTTGCTCTTCCTTTTCAAGATACTGCTTCTTCAGGTTTTCTTCAACATTTCTTCCTTCTTCCAACTGATGTCATAGATCAAGAACTTCATTTTCTTGTTTTTCATGAGATTGGAGTAGTTCTTTATTCTGATTCTTTGATTCTTCAAGATCTTCCTTTAGCGAGAGGATTGTAGCTTCAAGCCTTTTAAATATTGCCTCTATTCGATATCTTTCTTGCTCACCCATAAGAGAAAATTCAGTTGTTTCACTATCGGTTTCATCGTCTTCAAATGGATAAATAGATGCATCACCAGAGGATAACAAATTCATACCTGATATTTATTCATCTTGAAGTGATTCTGAATCTGAAGTGCTTCTTCCACATATTCCCCAATCGATTCTCCCACTGTCATAGCTCTTCTGAGATGTCTTCTTCTTCTTTGGTGCCTTCTTCTTAAGCTTCTTTCCCATTGATCTACGGATCTCCTTCAAGCGATCAAGCTTCTACCAAAGGACCTGCTCTGATACTAATTGTTGGAAATAATACTGAGAGGGGGGGGGGTGAATCAGTATTATCAAATCAATAAAACTTTTTCATTTCCGTACTTAGATACATATACGCTACTTCAGTTAATAGAACCCGCGTGTATATGCAACTGTGTCTAATGAAACTAGTGTATATCGAGAACACTTATGATTCAGTTAATCCATTAAATGTCGATCTCTAGTTAGTGCATCAGAACTTAATTAACCATATGAACAGTAAGTAGGTGCAGTAAAATAGAACTGATCATCACACACAAGAAGCACACATGAACACCATGGTATAAGGTGGAAACCCAATGTAGGTGAAAACCACCTACTGCAAGTCGTCTCTATCTTCTTTTAATAAGAAACTTCATTTTACAATTTTTTTGTACTGGTGCAGTGTTATAACAGTACACAGGCTTCTACCTGCAGAAGGCTACAACCTTCTATCGTTCTCCAGACTCTCTTGAAAGGGAGCTACAACCCCCTTAGCTCTTGTACTAGTCGATCCATTTACCAGTACATAGGTGCCGGCCTACTGAATGCTCCAGCCTTCACTCGTTTTCCAGCTACTACTGGAAGGGAGCTGCCACCCCCTTAGCTCTTGTACTAGCTAATGTACTAGTACATAGGTGCCAACCTACAGAAGGCTACAACCTTCTCTTTCTTCCTCCAGGTACCACGTTTCATAAATTTTCAGACTGGATACTCCTAAAGCACAACACCATAATCTGAAGCCCACGTTTCATACTGGACCCATCAATATCATTGAAGCACAAAATCAATCAATACTAGCATCATCAATCTCTGAATCACTGAAATACTGAAACCCTGTCAACAACACAGTCACCAAGACATAGAGCAGACAACAGAACTCTGCAATAACAATCAGACCCAACTACAACTTCAAATATCATACTTCATAATGTATACGCTACTATGATGAACCAAACCTGCATACATACGCGCTTTTACCAAAGCTAACCCGCGTACACATCTGCAAATATTAACTCAAAGCTTTGTAGCTGTTCCAGACATTAGTCATACCCAAATCATAACATTTACAGAACATTACATGCATCAATATACAGATCTAGACTAAACAAGATCAAACCGTATAGAGATGATTCATTCCAAGCCATTAGATCCCGATCTATCCTTAGATCTTGTTCTCCATCAACCGTTGAGATTCCTCCTTAGCTTAGATCAAGCAATGCATAATAAACCCATAACCTGCATACTGGATCTCATACTTCATCAGATATTCAGGACTTTTTCCATCACTTTGCCTAATGATCTTCTTCTCCTTTTATAGTCTTAGGCTTTTCTCAATACCATGATCTAAAACCATAAATGATCAATACCTTGGACCAAATACTTGGGTTCAATATTTTAGACGCAATACAAAGGACCAAAACCATAGGTTCAAATATGTCACACTAAATACCATGGACCAAAAGGTAAGTTTTTCACATGTACGCGCCTTTCCGTGCATGAATGTGTGCGCATATGCATACGCGACTTTTGGTCAGCAATATCGCGTGTATACGCGTCTTTACATTAGTGAACCTGCGTATATACTTTTCTCTCTTCATTCTTGTAGTCTGATCATCAATTCCTTGCTACTGACCTGCTGCACTATAATCTATCATCTTGCCATCAAGAACAACACTTGTATCATAAAGCCCCCTCACCAACATTCACCGCCTCCATAATTCACTCATTTCCTCTAAAAAATCCCTTTTCCTAAGGTAAAATCACCATTTTCCTAGGGAAAGTAATCACCCCCATACAAAACCCCTTTTTTCCACAAAAACCCACAAATGCATATTTAGCCTAAGTTATAATGTTTAAATGTGAAAAGAAAATAAATTCAATATACATTATACTTAGCGCATTTTATTTTCCGCTTTCATTTCATATTGACTTCTAACATTATTTATTAAATCCCGAAGAATACCCCTCTCCCGTATGTTTTATTAAAAAACCCATATGTTAATATCCTACCCCAAAGGTTTGAAACATAAACCTTATTAGTGAATAATTTAATGGGTTAATTAAGTTGATCAATGACTAATTAATAACCATGATCCACCACTGAAATAAAAAGATTAATTAGTCAATCAGTGATTAATTAAATGTGTCCCCGCCAATGAAATCATTCACGACGTCATTAAACCTTCATAATCCTTCATTAATTAATCATGCCGCACATTAAAACCACATCGGACCCCTCCATTAAACCTCACATCAAATCATCACCCCGATCACCGTGTGATCTGACCCCTTTTGATCCAACGGTCGACGCTCATATCGGGCGGCCTCCGAAGGCCAACCTTTACCAGCCCGATGTGGGTGGTTTCACTGTTCACACCACCGCTACATGGCACCTGATGAATGGCATTGGGCAGCCTCCCCCCAAAACCACTTTATCCCAAAGTGGTGCGATATGATCCCGCTTACTGCCTCCCACTAAATGACAAATTGTCACGTTTCTCGCTTAATGCCAAGCATCCTTTTGCTAGTGTACCCGCCAAAATAATTGAATTTACGAATAAAACTAAAAAACACATTTTTTTGTTTTATCGTGAAAAAGAGCACTCTGACCTCCATGCAAGCACCAGAGTACGTGCAACCGTCAACCTACATCCAACTGCCAATTTACCAAAGTTGCTGAACTCCAGACCACCTTGCAGACCTGTGCGCTTCCTGCAAATAGTGCACAGTCGCCATTACTCAGTCCAAAAGCTGAAACCAGGTATTTATCCCAATTCACTGAAAAACCTTGTTTTGTTCCACAACCTGGACTAAATTGCTTCCAATTCCTAAGTAATTTAGTAAGAAAATTGCCTAGTGACTCCAAAATACCTGAATTAGACCAGTTTTTCCCAAAATTCACTAAAAACCCTTCGTCCTCGTCCTTGAATCCACAAGAACCAAGGATGGATGCCCCAATTGCACTGAATGTCATGCCCATTTCTACTCCTCATAGGGATTTAGACCATCTCCCTCTAGCAGACAAAGATTTCTAGATTAAAGATACTTCTATCCAAAAATCCCCTTTGAAACTATATTGCAGATACAAAGATCAGTACCTGAACCACGTAGACTACATTGGACTTTGGGAATCAGGATTACCCAAGTACCAATTCCCCAAAGTTCACATCTTCCCAGAGATTGTACATTACTACCACATGAACTATGATCCTAGCCAAAGGGCAGTGGGAACCCCTAACCAGTCTGTATTAGTTACCATCACTGCTGAGTCCCTAAATGAAATGCTGCAATTACAACCAAGCCAAAGCTTGACTCCTCTTTTTATTGGAGATTTGCTGAACAGATACTCTACACTCACCTCAATCAAACTTGCTCGGCTATACCAGGCCTTCATTAGATAAGAACAATACATCCCAAAGGACTCTTCCCTTTACCTATGGATTATATTCTCTGACCTTGGCCAAGACATCATAAACATGATATCCAGTGTGCTAGGTTATACTACAAGTGAATTTGTTGATGAAATCATTATTGCCTTTATGTCCATCTACTCTCCTGGGAAACCACTAGCCATCATGTTTGACTATGCTAAGTTCATTGCTGATAAAATGCATGATCAATTCATGAGGTTGGATAATGAAAGAGTGTTTAAATATTCTTCAGTTCTATATCATTTGTTCTTGTATTATCAAGCTGATAGATTTCCAATCACCCTCCAAAAGCTTGATACCAGAGGCAACCCCAGATCAGTGGTCTTCTGGACTTCATTAATCCATCAATATGACTCCCAATATTCTTATACTGATTTCATAGATCTCTTTGTGTACCCAGTGACAACTATGCTACTAGGAAGCCCCCCCACCCCAGACTCAGTGCAAACATCAGGAGGGTCCTTTAGTTATCAAAATAGTATAGACTTGGGGATTGGTACTTATACCAAAACCACACTAAAATTAGAATCTATGGATGTGAGTTGGCTCCCTATAAACTGCCCAGATACCTCCCTATGAGATTGTTTGCTCTGGAGTACTATAGGCAAATGATCAATTCAGATGAGGTGCATTTTGTGAAAGCCAAGAAGAAAGCTCAACTTAGGATAAAGGATCAGCTTGGCCCATTCATATGTAATAGTAGGGAAGCAGGAAAGGAAGCAGAATTGATTCTCCAAAGGCTGAAACTCAAACAAAGTTTCATCTGGAATTATGACCCCTTAGAGTTCATTTGCAATAGGAGACAAAAGAATAAATTATATCCTTACATCCACCATAGAATCCCTGAAATTGAATAGTGTGCAAATCAACCTGAATGGGTGGAAAACACTCTAGTAGACCGGGATAGCATAGAAACTGATGTCAATAATGTATTGATTGATTTAGAAAGAAGGCTTGATGAAGATTCATTTGTATAGGTGCCAGGAGAGTCTCAATCTCAAAGGCAATCACAGGAACATAGTGGGCAAACAATAGAAGAAGGGCCATCAGAGCAACCAGGGCCATCAGAGCAGCCAGAGGAATTAGAACAGCCTAAGATTTTAGAAGAACTTGCTCAACCAGAACAAATCATGAGCAATCCTCCTATTTTGCAGACTCCTCTAAATGAGGAGAGGAATCTTAAAAGAGATAGTGAGGAGACCACTCCTTGTTAGAAAATTATATATTATGGAGCAATGGAACACATAAAATATTGCAGAAATATAAACACAGAAAATGCACAAAACAAGAGAGACAGAGATATACTTGGTTCACCCAGTTTGGGCTACGTCCACCTCGAACAGCCAGTCCTTCCTTTCTATTATCCAGCAAAATGAAGAGACACAACCTACAGCAAATCCGCTGTAATATCCTCTGTTTTCTCTCACAGTCTCACCTCTCTGTTTCTTGCTCACAGAATACACATCTATTTCACAGCCTCAAATACAATACCCTCATACAAAGAGAGGGGTTGCCTTCTAGGGCAAAAAACCCTAAACTAAACATAAGTTCTACCGTTAGATCATCCGCCTAATGAACGACCCAGATTGACTAGAAATTACTATACTTTTACAAGGCAATTTTACATTTGTTTTTAGCTTCGGGGCGCTGCCCCCGAGCCCCCGCCGGGGGACCGCTGGCCCCCGGACCCCCCAGCCAGGGGGGATCGGCCCCCCCAGACCCCTGCGGGGGGACAAGTCCCCCCCGCACCCCCCCGCGTGGAGGGGTGTACAAGACTTCCTGGGGTATACATCCGGCTGAAACAAAGAACTTTGAACAATCATGCTCCACACACAACACTCCTAGTAGACCTATTCCCAAACTTATGCTAAGAGGCAAAGGTTGAATCCATTTTGCAAAACAGGAGTATACTGAGGAGACAAAAGGAACTATAGGTGTAGAAAGAACATAAAGCATGCATACCACTCCTTCAGGAGGTACACAAAAAACCTTCCACCTCACAAGCTCAAATTCTAGAAAGGCAAAAGAGCATGGAAGTATCCTCCTTCAAGGCTCCTACTTGCCAGAGCCAAGATATCAAAGAGAAATACAAAGAAATCGAGGCAAGGAATGAAAGGTTGAAAGCCCAAAGTTATGCACATTACCTGAAAATGGATCCAACAAATCAAAAAAGGCTAATGTCAGCCTTTGACATAAAGGAAGGTAAAATGAAAATGAGTTTTTTGAAACCAACTACACAGCAACCTAGATCAATGGATTATTATATGAAAAGATATTTTGAAGTATTGGCCAAGGAAATCCATCATATTGACCAAATTGAACTACACAAGAAGACTGGTGAAATGGTTTACTCCACCTTGACCAGCAAGGCAATTGTAGCCCACCAACTCCAAAATTCGTTGAATAATATATCAACACAATTCTAGTTGGAGAAGGCCTCTTCATAGGCCAAGGACACTAGAATAAAGTCCTTAGAGGACTTGGTCATAGAACTGGGACATGATCCCATGGATGTGAAAGCTGCAGAAAAGCTTATCAAGAAGAAAAACGATGACATAGCAAGAAGCAGCTCAAAATTCCTCCTCTACATCATCCTCAGATAGTTGAAGTGTTGGAAACACAGAAGGAGGAAGAGCTTATGGACTTAGTCCTTAAGCTAAATCAACAATTAAAGGAGATAGGGAAAGAATTATATAATTTGATACAGTAGAAACAGAGTGAGCTAGCCACCACTCCTCAGACTGTAATTCCTATAGTCTCCACAGCAGTACTATTACATAGTAATTTGTCACTGACTTCATATCAGTCTCCAAGTTATTTCTCCATTGTGTCATACATCATATAAGCATGTCCATATCTTCCCACTCATTTAAGAAGATCAAGGAAGTGCTCTCTAATCCTAAATATTTACCCTTTCACCTATGTTTCTATATCGTCGCGAGTAAGAATCATTATTCTTGTGACGATTCTCTGTGTTGAACTATAATGTTGTGTCGTCGTTGCAAGGGTACATTAGTTTCCTGCAACGGTCGGATTTTAGGGCTCGACGCAAGTCCTCGAGATTCTTCTTGCGACGATTTTTCTGAATGCACTGCTTCCTTGTGACGTAATCGCTGAGCCCTAGTGTATGCCTCGCGGCGATCCAGATATGGTGAATTAGTTCAAACAGAATGCTTCTGGGTGATTCTAGAGCTGGTTGTTGGATCAAAGGAGTTCTCCTCTCCTCCTCTGGGATGGTAGTTCCACCCTTTGAGAAACCTCCTTTGAAGATAAGCTCCCTCTCCCTCATTTTATGGAGGCTCCTCCTCTTATAAAAGCACTCTCCATTGCTATGATCAGCTAGTTCCTAGCTCCTAGTTCCTAGCTCCTAGTTCCTAGTTCTTAGTTCCTAGTTCCTAATTCTTGGATTTTGGATTGAAGAAAATTAGCTAGCTTTGGTGTGAGTTTTTAGTGTGAAATTGTTGATAGTTTAGCAAGAGGTTGTGGAGTTCCTTAGCCTTATATTAGGGCTTGTGAGTCAGAGAGAGATATCATCCATTTGGGAGACCCATTTTTGAGAGTGAATGCTTGAAGAAACATACCATCTGGACCCTCCGAGAAGGCTTGCGACATCAAGACTTGGTTGTAAGCTTTGATTTTGATTCATTTTAATACAATCAATGATGATTTCCTATATCTTGTGCATAATTTACTTGATAGCTTATGATTTCTTGACTTTATAAGTAAATAGATCATTGTTGTTCTTGGTTACGTGTTCTGTTGTTTTCTTGTGTTATTTCAGGTTGATTTCTCATTGAGGAGAAGGAAATGAAAGCTGGAGTGGTGCAACGAAAGCTTCCCCGAACATCGGTTTTGAGGTAGGCTTCCAACAATGACTATTTAAGGAAATTGATTGTTGTTTGGTCTTTTTGTGACTAGACCCACTCTAGGGATAGAGGGGTTGCCTCTATCTATAGAGGGAACATTTCCTACTTCAAAAGTTGGCGACTCTACTAGGGAGTCCTTTGTATGTTTGTTCTCTTGTTTGCTTTTGTTTGGTTTTGATATAATGTCTCTTGATTTTGGGGTTAAACCATCAGTTTTCTAGGTTACCTGGGTTAGTCTAGGAGTCCTTCTGACTATTTGGAAGATCAATCTGGTGTGATTTAGGTGATGTTACTTTGTCATTTCCTTTAAGTAATATTGTCACCGAATATAGCTTAACAGTTGCGACAACATCGCCCCTATCCTCTTTAGTAAACCTGCATGTCGCAGATAACCTGTCGTACAGTTGTGATGATTCCTAAAATCGGTTCGTCACTGAAGACATGTGTACACCTACGACGACGTCGCTCAGTTGTTGTCTCAGTGCTTGCGATGATTGTCTTTTCATCTCAAGTTGCTGGTTATAGACCTGCGACGATTCTTGTACAAGTTTTTTTTACAACTTTACCTCTTGAATCCATCAGTCTTGTTTATCCCCTGTTGTTTCTTGCCTCTCATTAGCTTGCTTTGATTGCTTTTGGTTAAGGTACTGTCTCTTTGGTTTCATTGAGTGATTCTTGTGTTTTAGACTGTGTGACCTAGCTCCTTTAAGGTTTCGTCAAAAATTCATTTGTTTGGGTTGCCTCTCTTTTCAAGATTTGTCCACAACCATCTAATTGATTTGCTTGAGGCTTTTTATTGATTGTCGTCTCTATGATTGATTTTTAGTGTTGGTTATTAGACCAATTGCTCTCATTGATTCAATTTCCACACTATCAAACATAGATTACAATTGTTTGGATCAGTCAGTTTTACACTTGCTTGTTTTTCATTTCAATTCAAAAAAAAAAATCAAAATATTGCATCAGTTTAGCATACGAAAGTGAAAGTATATTTGCATTACGAATTTTCATGATTGAGAAATTGGAAGGCGAACTATGAAATATTTCATTAGTAGTGTCGATGCATTGTGACGCTAGTTTATTGATGCATTGTGTTTCTTAGCGCTTAAATTTGCTGGTCCTGGTTTGTGTTTGCTTGGAAATGAACTCTTTACTCTTCTTTAAGTAGGTGTTCATCGAAACGACTAATGCTTTACTCATGGTAGCTGCATCCTAGGAATTATTGAAATACATTCAATAGGGCCTGACAACCAAAACTTAAATCAATATTAACTCTTAAAATCAATTGAATAAACCTAACAATGCATTGGAACTTAACGCACATTATTTGGAGGTCTAGGCTAGAGATGTGCTTCGGCATCGTTAAACCTAGTCACTATTGTTTTCAATTAAGGTTGAGTGATTCCTCCTTCTGTGATTCAATAGTTACTTGTGCTCCTCGTACTATCGAGTATATATCGGGAGACCCAACTAAGTTATCATCCTACATCCATAGGAAGCTGTGTCTACCGCCTTACAAACCGTAATGCACCGAACATAGCATTCAAGAAGATTGACTACAGTACAAAAAGTCTTTGGTCATTTCTCTTTCATTTGATCACCAAGGTGTATATGCAGTTTTACGATTTGTCTAGTTAACCTTTTGTCTAGTTCTCCAGAGTAGTCACTTTCATTCCTTTTTGACTCCTTAAAAGAAAAGGATCATCTGAGCACTTGTCCTTTCAGGCTCATTAAATATTCGAAGGTGACTAGAGTCATCTTTTGTCCTTTTTCTTGACTCTTTAAATATTAAAAGGTCAAGTTTTGTTCCCGTGTCATAAAATTTACTGCCAACAAAATACTCTTGGTAATAGTTCGAGTTCTTGGTTATAGTACAAGTATTTGTTAGGCTCGTTCCCGATGGAAACATTCCCTGAGACTACCAGCCAAGGTCTTTCCCTAGATGGAAATCCTGGTCTGTTTCCGCCCTTTGGAAACTTCGGTGCTCTGTATATGGCAACGTTGTCTTTCCCTTGGTTAACCATCGATTTGCCCGTTTGTTTGTTTTCAACCTCGGTGGCCCCGACTGTCATGACTCCTATTCCACCATCTCCTTCATTTGAATCACGACATGATGATTCCAAGGTTGAGCCTATGCCTTCTTCCCCTGTTGCTTCATCCTCCTCTCCTCCTTCACTTGGCGAAAGTTCTATATCCAGTAACCGGGAGGCTAAGAAGAAGAAGAGGAATGTGAAGAAGAAGAAGAAGTTGGATAAGCGAGAGGCCGCCCATGCAGCTATCACTTCGAGTACATCTCAGGTCATGACATATTCTGATCCTCCATGGAAGGTTAAGTTTACTTGTAAATTGTGCAAGGGTGACCATATTCTTCATCATTGTCCTGACATTCCTAGGATCTTACAAGTATGGTCTCATGATCTAGCTTGTCCCTTGTCATCCTCTAAAGCTCATGATGATGTTACCAAATCAACTGGTAGCAGTAAGAAGAAAGGAAAGATTCAATTCCCCTGTAGGCTCTATGAAGGCAATCACCTCCTTCACCTTTGTCTGCTCATGGATAAAGCTTCCACTGTTTTGGAAAGTCTTACAGCTTCTTCACCTCCACTTCCAATTGGTTATCAGAGGCTCTCTTTAGACCCTCTCCCTGTTGACAAAGAGATTGATCTAGATTCTTCTCTTGTCCGTCCTCCTCTTCCTGAACCTGGCTGTGCTAAGCCTATTCTTGACCAACCATTGGTTGGGAAGAGTGTCGACTTGGGTTCACCACCAGTTGTTCACTCTGTTTCCGAAGAGCATCATGATCACGCTGCTCATGTTCTTCTCGTCTCGTCAAATTCTCCTGAGTTCAAGAATGACCCTCCTATCCCCGCTGATTAAGAGAGTCCTTCTTCGGTTCCTGTAGAGTAGGGGGGCAGTCATATGATACACCTGCCAAGTAGTTCAGTTGTTTCCTTCAACTAGAGTCATTTGACTGCATTTTGTCTTCCATCCTATGTGCCTTTCCAAATTACCATACATTCCTATGATAAGGCAATACCTGGCACTCTCTTGGACGAATGCACGTCTGTCAGTCTTATGCCTTCCACTACTTGGCAAGCTTTGGGCTCCCCACAGCTTTTGCCTGTTACTTAGAATCTGTTATCATTTGAAGGAGGAACTCATCAACCTTTCGGGATCCTTCCAAAGTTTCCTGTTACTTTGGGAGGCAAAACCATCTATATAGATGTAATGGTTGTCCATGGTGCTTTAGATTTTAGTCTTCTCCTTGGCCGTGATTATATTTATTCCATGGGGGCTCTTGTTTCTTTGCTTTTTCATGTGGTTTGTTTTCTGCAAGACGGTAGAATGGTGACCATCGATCAACTGTCGTTCTTTAGTCACCCGGTGCCTACTATGCAGCCATCATCCCCTATCAGTTCTTGCTCGCAAGAAGTACCTTCCCTGCCGCAGGTCAATTATGTGGCTACCCGTTCCGTCTCCACATCTGTTAATGATTATACAGATGGTCTCGTACATCATGTACTAGGGGCACTGGAACCCGATCTGTCATTGGTGCCTCATGACATGTATTCCTCCCAGAGTGTGTTTCTTCCATCCAGTGAAGACCTCTTGGGAGCCATGTTCTCATATGGCCCATGAACAAGGCTATGAGGATAGTTCTAATCTTGTGTCAACCTCATTTAAAAAATGAAACAAGAAGTCTGAGGATAGTTTGTTCCTATGTCAACCTCGTTAAAAAATGAAACCAGGCATGTTGAGCATAGTTTTTGTCTTGTGTCAAGCTCCTTAAAGAATGACACAAGAGTCCCGAGGCTAGTTCTTTTCCTATGTCGACCTTGTTAATGAATGAAACAAGGGTTATGAGGATAGTTCTTTTACTGTGTCAACCTCATTAACAAATGGAACAACTCCCTTTTCCAAATCGAGTCTTTGATTAAGATCTCGTAAAATCTGAGTCGAGTCTTTCCAAGATCTCGAAAGTAAACCTTCATTCCATCCACCTCATTGAATGAAATGAAGCTTGGGTGGCATGTACCTCGATTTGCGTCATTATGTTGGGGGCATGTGAACTTATAACAAGCATAGTCTTTCATTTCAAGCTTGTGTAAACATGAAACTGAATCCAAGCAGAGTTCTCCATGGTTCAAGCTTGTGTAAAAATGAACCCATACCTGATTTACATCTTGTGATCGCCATTTTTATCCGCTAAATTCTGCTAGATGAGCCTTGGTTGTTTCATTCCATTGCCACCATCTCTTTGGCCGATCATATGCTTTCACTTTGTTGTTTGTCCTTTCCTGAGGGACCGCAACGATGAGTGGTTTTATTAGCCAACCTCTTAACCATTACATGTTTTGAGCAGTTCCACCATTGTTGGAACCAGTTGCTACCCTTTATACCACTCGTTCCTCCAGGAAAAGTCACCTTTAAGCTCTTTTTTGACTCGTAAAAAAATTAAAATATTGTCGAGTATTTTTCCCTTTTTTACTCATTAAAAGAGAATAAAAATGGTGGTCAGCTTTCAGCTCTTTTCTGAGCATTTAAACATGAAAGGATGGTCGGGATTTTTTCAATTCAAGATCATCTGACCGTTTAAACATGAAAATATGGTCGGGCTTTTTTCATTTCAAGCTCGTTTTTGGTTATGAAAATTCATGTTTCTGATCGCTTTTTTACTTTTTCGGATCAGGAACACTAGTTACAAAAAATACTCCTTGATCAAAATGGTTAAGCGGTTCTCTCGAGTATTATTTTCTACTTTTTCAGGCTCGAGGGACACAAATTTACGAAAAGGGACCCCCCTAGAGTTTTCTTTTCCATGTCTTTCTAAAACTCTTTAAACATGAAAAATAGTCCGAGTTTTACCTATGTCGGACTCGTTAAACCCTGACAACATTGGACTCATCGCCATGATGAGACTCGAGCTTCTCCTCCCTAGGGCTTGTTAGAATTTTACTAGGTTGGATTTGTCCGAAGGATGAACTTATATCGCAAGCATATGCTATCCCCTTCAAGCTTGTTTTCAAAAATAATTGGGGTACTCACTAGTAATGGTGGGGGGAAAGTTTGGAAATCGTCATTGGTTACTTACAACAGCTAGTCACTCTTGAACATCGACACTTTCACTTCTCGTCGGGATTGGGACATCCTCACATTGTCATTGGCCTTTCAGGGTTTGGGTTTGCCATTTTGCCTCATTCCATTTGATCCTTGCTGTCTCCATCTAACCTCTGATCCCTTGGTACCAAAATGATGCCACCTCCCAGAGTCGTGTCGCTGATATGTTCAAGACTATAATCCTTCTGCAGTTTGTGCCTTTACCTCCTCCTCTGATTCTTTGTTTCACCATCTTCCTCTTGTTCCTTGTCTAGTGTCATTGATGGGGGAAACGTTATGGCCCTCCTGCGACAGGTCACTTCCTATCATCACCAACTCATTATCCAGGAAGTTGATCTAGATATTCCTTTCGGTACCTTGGAACTAGCATGCCTTAACGGCAAGTTCTTCGCGCTCAACGATGGACTTACATCATTGGTCTTCGATCAGGTGATTCCACTAGTGTTCGACCTCAGATCATTCTTCACACTTTGTGGATTGTACTGGCAGTACCTTGAGAATCATTGACATTACTTGTTGTCTCTCTCACCCCTATTAATGGTTTACATCATTGACCGATAATCAAGCGGCTTTCTACCATGTTTGACTTCAACACATCTATTTGCATGTTAGAAATTGTACTATGATCGGTTGGGATTCAAGACCCTAGACTATGATTACATATGTTCAGGTTGCATGGATTGGTTCGTGATTACATGCATGAATCTTTGATTGGATGGCTGCGACCATACCTGAGTCTTTATGGCTTCATTTTTACAGAAGCTTGAACCATGGAGAACTTTGCTTAGATTCAGTTTCATGTTTACACAAGCTTGAAATGAAAAACTATGCTTGTTATAAGTTCACATGCCCCTAGCATAATGATGCAAATCGAGGTACATGCCCCCCAAGCTTCATTGCATTCAGCGAGGTGGATGGAATGAAGGTTCACTTTTGAGATCTTGGAAAGAATCGACTCAGATTTTACGAGATCTTAATCAAAGACTCGATTTGGAAAAGGGAGTTGTTTCATTTTTTAATGAGGTTGACACAGTAAAATAACTATCCTCATAACCCTTGTTTCATTCTTTAACGAGGTCAACATAAGAAAAGAACTATCCTCGGGACTCTTGTGTCATTTTTTAAGGAGCTTGACACAAGACAAAAAACTATTCTCACCACTCCTGGTTTCATTTTTTAGCGAGGTTGACACAGGAACAAACTATCCTTGGGATGCCTTGTTTCATTTTTTAAAAGAGGTTGATACAAGATCAGAACTATCCTCATAACCCTGTTCATGGGCCATATGAGAACATGGCTCCCAAGAGGTCTTCATTCGTTGGAAGAAACACACTCTGGGAGGAATACATGTCATGAGGCATCAATGATAGATTGGGTTCCAATGTCCCTAGTACATGATGTATGAGACCATTTGTATAATCATTAACAGATGCAGAGACAGAATGGGTAGCCACATAATTGACCTGTGGCGGGGAAGGTATTACTTGTGGATAAGAACCAAGAGGGGATGATGGTAGCACAGGAGGCACTAGGGGACTAAAGAATGACAATTGATCTATAGTCACCATTCTTCCGTCATGCGGAAAACAAACCACATGGAAAAGTGAAGAAACAAGAGCCCCCATGGCATAAATATAATCATGACCAAGGAGAAGACTGAAATCTAAAGCACCTTGGACAACCATCATGTCTATATAGATGGTTTTGCCTCCCAAAGTAACAGGGAACTTTGGAAGGATCCTGAAAGGTTGACGAGTTCCTCTGTCGAAAGCCAACAAATTCTGACTGATAGGCACAAGCTGTGGGGAACCCAAAGCTTGCCAAGTAGTGGAAGGCATGAGGCTAACAGATGCACCTTTGTCCAAGAGAGTGCCAGGTACTGCCTTATTATAGGCGTGTACTATAATCTAGAAAGGCACATAGGATGGAAGATGGAATGTAGTCAAATGAATCCAGTCGAAGGAAACAAATGAACTACTTGGCGGGGATATCGTATAATTGCCCCCCTGCTCTACAGAAACCAAAGAAGGACTTTCTTAATCAGTGGGGATAGGAGGGTCATTCTTTGAATTAGGAGAATCTGATGAGACGAGAAGAACATGAGCAGCGTTATCATGATGCTCTTCGAAAACAGAGTGAACAATTGGTGGTGAACCCAAGTTGACATTCTTCCTGACCAATGGTTGGTCAGGAACAGGCTTAGCACAGCCAGGTTTGGGAAGAGGAGGACGGACAAGAGAAGAATCCAGATCAATCTCTTTGTCAATAGGGAGAGGGTCTGAAGAGAGCCTCTAATAACCAATTGGAAGTGGAGGCGAAGAAGCTGTAAGGCTTTCCAAAACAGCGAAAGCTTTATCCTTGAACGGACAAAGGTGAAGGACGTGATTGCCTTCACAGAGCCTATAGGGGAATCGAATATTTCCTCCCTTCTTACTACTGCCAGTTGATGGGGTAACATCATCATGAGCTTTAGAGGACGACGAGGGATGAGCCGGATCGTGAGACCATACTTCTAAGATCCTAGGAATGTCAGGACAATCATGAAGAAGATGGTTGCCCTTGCACAATTTACAAGGAAACTTAAACTTCCGCAGAGGATTAAAAGATGTCACGACCTGTGATGGACTCAAAACATTAGCTACAAGGGTGGCCTGATGCTTATCCAATTCCTTCTTCTTCTTTGTCTTCCTCTTCTTCTGCTTAGCCTCCTGGTTACTGGATATAGAACTTTCACAAGGCAAATTAGGAGGAGAGGAGGATGAAGCAACAGGGAAAGAAGGCGTAGGCTCAACCTTGGAATCATTGTGTCATGATTCAAATGAAGGATATGGTGGAATAGAAGTCATGACGCTCAGGACCGTTGAGTTTGAAAACAACTAGACGGGCAAACCAATGGTTAACCTAGGCAAAGATAACGTTGCTATATATGGAGCACCGACATTACCAAAGGGTGGAAATGGACCAGGATTTCCACCTGGGGAAAGACCTTGGCCAGTGGACTCGGGTAATGTTTCCATTAGGAACGAGCCTGAAAAACACTCGCATTGTAACGAATAAATCGAACTGCTACCAAGAATATTTCGTGGGTAGTAAATTTTATGACACAGGAACAAAACTTGACCTTTTCATGTTTCAAGAGTCGAGAAAAGGATGAAAAGGTGTCTCTATCTCTTTCAAGGTTTAATGAGACTGAAAAGACAAGTGCTCAAATGATCCTTTTCTTTTAAGGAGTCGAAAAGGAAAGAAAGTGACTACTCTGGAGAACTAGACAAGAGGTTTTCCAGACAAACCACAAAACTACGTATACACCTTGGTAATCAAATGAAAGAAAAATGATCAAGGACTTTCTGTACGGCAGTCAGTCTTCCCAAATGTCGTGTTCGGTGCGTTACAGTTCGTATGTTGGCAAACATGGCTTCCTGTTGACGGGAAAAGTGTCTACTCAGAACGCCCCTATCCCACTAAGGTGTGACAGTGCCTTAGCAACAAACAAGGAAAACTACTTTCGTATTCTTCTTTATGAATTGTAAACAAAGAGGAATAGGATGAACCAACCTGTGTCTTGAGCTAGTCCTTTGATCCAATCTCTCTCCTCTTTGACAACTTCCAGATACCTGCTCCCTTACTTGCCCAGCTTCACCAAGTTCCTGCAAGATCACAGAAGAGGAAAACTACACAAAGACATGGATTTACATTCATAAATAGCTTAGGATCATATTAAAGCTAAACATGCAAATATAACAAAACATCATTGATACACAAGCATGTAGGAGAAACTCAAATAGTTTTTATTGATATAACAAGAAGTTCCAGGAGGAGTTACAACCGATGATTCCTGATCCAGCATCAACCCCCCAACAAAGGAATCCCCTCTTCACCTCCAACAAAGCATAAATCACCCAATGCACTGATCTCTATCTCAAAACCAACAACAATTCTCTGCAAAGTACAAAATTCCAGCCTCTGGATCTCTGGGATGAGGGATCCATATATAGATGTATGCAAAGAGGATGAGTCAGCTTATGATTTGACTTGTGGCTTCTCTCTGTCAGTTCTTGCTTCCACTTGGAGACTGAGAGCCTCTTACTCATCCTTGGTCGAACTCAGTGAGGCAAGTGTCATTGGGGAAGATTCTGGAAGCTTCCATTGTCTGTCCACCTCGCGGAATGACACTGCCATTTGTCATTTCCCGCTCAGCGCACCCTGGTAGTGCATTTAGGTGCGTTGCAACGCACCTAGCTAGTGTACTGGGGTGCTATGCAACGCAGCTAGCTAGTGGAGCAGCTGAAATGATCCTGACTTGACTGATTCTGAGCAGTTTCTGGTGGAGAACCTCTAGGAGAAGCTGTAATTGGTTGAACTTGTTCCTTTAGGGGCAGGAACAACACTTTTAGGGACTTAGGATCCCTTGGTTTATGGACATTTCATGCTTAGAGCTATAAGGCACAAAAATGTCTATAACAGTTTCCCCCTAAAGTATGAGGCCGTTTATCGGGTGAAATGCTTTATTAGGAGGATTTGAAGTTCTTTCAATGCTGGGAGGAGACCTGTAATAAGATACAATACAATACATTATCTTCATACTGTTTTCATGATCTAGTTGAGGCGGGCATTCCCATGCTCAGCTTTATAAATTCATTTTTATGTACACAGGACAGACAATCGTCTGATGGTAGACTGATGATTTTGATGAAGTCATCATCCTTTTGGTAGGATGATTATCTGTGCTGCAATGTTGTACATGTCAATGTCTTTATTTTTCCTGAATATATATCGCAGCCTGGATGGATGAAACTAGATCCGGGGTCTTCAATCTCGTCTGATCTTCACTCGAAGTACAAGTCGATCCATGTGAGAAATGTTTTGAAGTCGAACATGGAAAGACATCGCTTGATTACCAGTCGATGATGTAAACTGTTAACAAGCGCGAGAGGAATCACTGATAATGATGATGACCCTCAAGGTACTGCAGTACAATTCACGTGGTGTGAATAAAGGGCTTGGCGTCGAAGACCACGCAAAATCTTTCGTTCGAAGGTCATTGATGTATACCTGTCGTCGGAAGTGAGAAACTTGCCATTGAGGCATGCAAGCTTCAAAGTACTGAATGGGGTGTTCCTAGATCAACTTCTTGGATAATGAGCTGGTGTCGACAAGAAGCGACCCGTCAAAGGAGGGCCTTAATGAATCCCACATCAATGACACGGAACGGAGCAAATGATTTTGATGGAGGTGAAAACGATCTGATGATATATGGTTCAGGATGGCGGTCATGAAGGAATGAAGTATAATGTATGGTAGTGGATGGAACACGGGTGACTTCTCTGGATGACTTCTCTTGAACATGTCGGCAACACTTATGTGATGGATTGGTAGCATTTACCCCAAATGTGGATGGTATGGCGAGACCATGGTGATGTGACCAGTGAATGAAACAACCCAACCCGACTTAGGCACGGAGTGGAAGTGTCATGTTCAAGAGCGACTTGCTACCAATAAAGATTTTTTGAGTTTCTTCCCAATTTTTCCCCAGTCATCGCTGACCAGTACCTCTTTATTTTTGTCAAGCTTGAGGAGGATAACATATGCTTGTTCTATAATTTGCCCTTCAGGCAAACCCATCGCTATGTTTTAACGAGCCTAGCGATAGTGAAACTCGTTCTCGTCTAAAGACAAGTTTGTCGCTATTAATCTTTTTAACGAGTTTAACGACAAAGATAACTCAGTCCTTTTCATTTTTAGAGAGTCTGAAAAGGTACGTAAAGGTAACTCCAAAATTCCTTTTTCGTCATCTAATCCCTTAAGTCCGAAAAAGTATAAAACAATGTAGAAGGGATGAATTTTCGATAGTTTTAACGAGCCGAACAAAACAAGCGCTCGATCTTTTTGTGCAATAATCCCTCAGGTCCAAAAAGATTAAAATCTAGAGGAGGGATAGCACTTCCGGTCACTTTAACGAGCTGGAAGGCCAAAACTTGGCAATCTTTTCATATTTTACGAGTCAGTTGAAAAGAGCTTAAAGAAGACTCGTCTTTTGAGGAACGAGTGATAAAATGGGTAGCAGTTGATTCCAGGTAATGGTTGGAATTTTCCAATCACGGAAGTGTCACAAGGATGGCTAGTGAAATCACTCTTCGCAGCTGTTCCTCAAAATGGGTAAACAATCAAATGGAGGTGAATGATCGACCAATGGAAAAGTGGAGGTGACGGTGCAAACACGACCAAGGCTTTAATGGCTGAAATCTTCATTCACGGTGGTTATTTACCAGGGAATAGTTCATTTTTTAACGAGCTTAAATGCGGGTGGAAACACTTGCTCATGTCTTATGTTTATTTTTTAACAAGATTGAACTATGTGCTAAAACTACTCGATTAAGCCAGTCATATGATAAGAATGTCTCATATAAAAATAGCAACTTTTAGATTTTTGCCCCACATCCTTTCTTTATGCAAGTTAGGAAACGACTAATCCAAAAAATAGATAAATAATCGCTATTTGCTTACACTCCAAAACGTTTGCATGCCCCCAGGTATAAAACAGAGTTTCAAGGTTACCTCTACTTCTTTCCGCCAAAACATTTATTTTACCGAGAGAGGCCTACCTCTTACAGGTTACCCAAAGATTGTTCTATTTACGATGCAAACAAAACACTTCTTCGGCGATGTCTACCGAGATAAACAAGGGTGAGTGACTCTGTCTGCCAACTCACATAACTTTGACAAGAGAATCTTATTCTAGAATAACCTCTCTTCCAATCACGGACGGGGTATAGACTAGTCATATTCTCCCGTGGAAACCTACTCTATACCCGAAGTTTTCCTGCCGAAGCAGACCAGGATGCATGCCCCCCGGGTTTCAGTCATATCCCTCCGAATTACTCGCGCTCATCGGGAAGACGGACTAGAGATTGAGATATTTCTTGCGTGAAGAGACCATTCAGGGATGGTATATGACTATTTGCTATGCGTGATCCGGGAAATGAAAGCTGGTCCACGAGCTTGACCACTCTTCCTTCGTCCGAAAAACACATTACTCTAAAAAGTGAGGAGACGATGGCTCCCATGCAATAAATATAGTCTCGTCCAAGGAGTAGGTTATAATCCAAGGGTCCTTGAACTACCATTAAGTTCATTTGAACTGTCTTCCCTCTCAATGTTATGGGCACATTGGGAAGGATCCCTAAAGGTCGACTGGTTCCTTTGTCAAAGCCTGTCAGATTTCTCATCTCAGGCAACAGTGATGGTGAACCAAGCACTTTCCAAGCAATAGAGGAAAGGATACTCACAGAATCCCCCTCATCTATGATGGTACCAGCCATGACCATTCTATATATTTGAACGATAATTCGGAATGGTATGCTTGTTGGTAAACGGGGTCTGCCTAGTTGATTCCAGTCGAAGGAGACAACTAGGTTGCTTGGAGGTGGGACCGAGTAGACGGCCGCGTATGGCTCTGATGAACTTCCTTCCTGCGGTAAAGGAACAGGTCAATTGCCCCCATGTTCATCGGAGTCTGTGTTGATGAAGAGAATTTGGACGGTGTCATCCTTATTCTCTTCTGTGACTGTATCATTTGAAGATAAAACCTCTGAAGGCAAGACCGGGTCAAATGCCGTCTCGACCTTTTGACTTTCGTCTGGTATGGGTTCAGTTGGTTTATCTTCAATGATAGCTGGTTCAGCCGACCACTTGAGCGGGCCAGCTGGATTCTCAACTAGCGACAGACTCCGCAAGATTTTTTTATATCCAGGAGGAAGTCGTAACGGTGAAACCGGACGATCATCCAAAACTCTCTTCACTTCCTCTAAGAAGGGACAACAGTGGATGGCATGATTGCCTTCGCACAGTTTACAGGGAAATCTAGCTTTCCCTTTTTGTCCTGGGGCTTCACTTTCGCTAGTTGACGGTGTGCTTTCAACATGATCATCAGAGGTTGATGACACCGGATTGTGCAAATGAGGAGACCAGTCCCTTAGTATTCGAGGGATGCAAGGACAATCTCTGTGAAAGTGGTCTCCTCTGCAAATGACACATGGCGATTTAGGCCTGGTCGGTGCAGTGTGTGGATTTTCGTTAGACGACACTCGTTTTCCCCCATTCGCCTTTGGCTCCTTCTTCTTCTTCTCTTTCTTCTTCTTCTCCTTCTTCTCCTTAGGAACTTGACTTTTGGCTTTGCCAGCCCCATCAAGCGAAGAGGAAGGGGGAGAGGAAGAATTAGAGGAAGTAGAAGGTTGGTGGGCAACTCTGGACTCGTCTGGTTGCTGATTCGATTGTTCAGGAATAGTGGTGTTCTGAACGACATTGGTTGAGAAGAGCCAGACCGGCAAGCCAATTGTCAGTCCTGGAAGCGACAATGTGGCCATATGGGGTGCACCAACATCTCTCCAAGAGGAGAAGGGACTAGGATTTCCACCAAGGGGAATTCCTTGGTTGGTAGACTCCATTTTCTCAACCTAAGATCAACGTAGGAAAAGGGTATGAATATTCCATTTAAAATAAATTTTAAGACGCTTGGACACAACTTGTTTTTTCAATTTTAAAGAGTCGAGAAAAAAAAAAATGACTCTAGTCTCCTTCAATTTTTAATGAGCCTGAAGTGACAAGTGCTCAGATGGACCTTTTCCGTTAAGGAGTCTGAAAAGGAATGAAATGGACTGCTCTGGAGATCTAGGTAGAGGGAGTACCAAACCAATCAAAAAACTGCAGAATACTTTTTATGGTACGGCAGTCAATCTTCCCGAATGTTGTGTTCGGTGCATTGCGATCAGTAGGGCGGCCGACACGGCTTCCTATGGATAAAAGGTTTTAAGCCTATAGGGGTCTCCCAATATATACTCAACGATACGTGGGAGCACAAGTCCGTACTGGCACTTATCGTCTCAAATTGGAGGAATCACCCAACCATCAGTGAGGACAACAGTTACCAGGCTTTACGATGCCGGAATACGTCTCTAGCCTAGACCTCTAAATGTTGTGCGTTAAGTTCCAATGCGTTGTTAGATTCATTCAATTTATTTTAAGTTGATCTTTTTTAGAAGTTTGCCTTTTGGGATCACCACGAGATGTAGATGTAATTCCTAAAATGCAATCTAAAGATGATAAGCAAGCTTTTATCTCTTTTCAGCAATGAAAATCCTAGCTACAAGGGGAAAAGAAAGACACAATCTTTTCTCAAAGAGCAAAGAGCACACTGTAGATGCACTTTTCCTAAATCAAGCCAAACAAACTATCAATATGCAAATGCACATATGCATGTATTTGTTTTCACTTTCTTAATATTGATGCCTAAAAAGAAAGTTGATGTACAAATCTGAATTTGCTTTCAAGTGACAAACACAAACAAGCTTCTTTTCGAAATCAAAAAGGTAGAGAAGATTACGACACTTTATGATTTTGAAATAAACACTCGTTTCGACACTAGAAAGTGACAAATTCAAACCAAAGGCAAAAGTAAAAGCATAATCAACTATTAACAACAAACAAACTTTCTCCTAAGATCAAAATCGACACTTACGACAGATCTAAATCCAAGGACGATAGTATGACTATTCTACTCTTTCAATGGAAAACTGTAAATCATGTAACAAACACATAAAGAACATCTACAGTCTTTTTGTACAAAGGACGCGGAATTAAGGCAAAGAAAAGGGGTTTTTAAATAGACACGCACTGATCACAGGCTGCCAAAATCAGAGACAAAACTGAAAAAATGAAGCAAAGAACCTCAGCTGCACAGGGCTAGGCTGATCAGCGCAGCTGTTACACAAAGAAACTGAATTGCAGCGCAGGTAGCCCTCTCGGGAACTGCGTTGAAATGCAGAGTCTCTTCACTGTGCCTGCGCTGGGGCAGAAACGAGATTTCTATCCGGGTTCTGGGTCACGGTTTCCAGTTTAATCTATGGATTTTGGCCGAGTAAAAGAAATTAGTAATGCACAAGCAGAGGGTGGATTTAAAGGAGGTCTAAGAACTATCACAAAGGGTAATCAGATCATTCCTGAATCAACTATTCAGATCATAAACAGATCCAGTGAATGGACTGGAGTAGAAGATGTCTACTTTGCATTTGTAAATGGCAAATGCAGTTCGATTCGCTACTCCTAAGTTTATGAGATGAACAATAGAAACACAAACAAACTAACTAGACACGATCCCCAGCGGAGTCGCCATTTTGTTGACGGGAAAAGTGTCTACTCAGAACGCCCCTATCCCACTTAGGTGTGACAGTGCCTTAGCAACAAACAAGGAAAACTACTTTCGTATTCTTCTTTATGAATTGTAAACGAAGAGGAATAGGATGAACCAATCTGTGTCTTGCGCAAGTCCTTTGATCCAATCTCTCTCCTCTTTGACAGCTTCCAGCTACCTGCTCCCTTACTTGCCCAGCTTCACCAAGTTCCTGCAAGATCACAGAAGAGGAAAACTACACAAAGACATGGATTTACATTCATAAATAGCTTAGGATCAGATTTAAGCTAAACATGCAAATATAACAAAACATCATTGATACACAAGCATGTAGGAGAAACTCAAATAGTTTTTATTGATATAACAAGAAGGTCCAGGAGGAGTTACAATTGATGATTCCTGATACAGCATCAACCCCCCAGCAAAGGAATCCCCTCTTCACCTCCAACATAGCATAAATCACCCAATGCACTGATCTCTATCTCAAAACCAACAGCAATTCTTTGCAAAGTACAAAATTCCAGCCTCTGGATCTCTGGGATGAGGGATCCATATATAGATGTATGCAAAGAGGATGATTCAGCTTATGATTTGACTTGTGGCTTCTCTCTGTCAGTTCTTGCTTCCACTTGGAGACTGAGAGCCTCTTACTCATCCTTGGTCGAACTCAGTGAAGCAAGTGTCATTGGGGAAGATTCTGGAAGCTTCCATTGTCTGTCCACCTCGCGGAATGACACTGCCATTTGTCATTTCCCAGTCAACGCACCCTGGTAGTTCATTTAGGTGTGTTGCAACGCACCTAGCTAGTGTACTAGGGTGCTATGCAACGCAGCTAGCTAGTGGAGCAGCTGAAATGATCCTGACTTGACTGATTCTGAGCAGTTTCTGGTGGAGAACTTCTAGGAGAAGCTGTAATTGGTTGACCTTGTTCCTTTAGGGGCAGGAACAACACTTTTAGGGACTTAGGATCCCTTGGTTTATGGACATTTCATGCTTAGAGTTGTAAGGCACAAAAATGTCTATAACACTTCCTATGGATATAGCATGATAACCTAGTGGGGTCTCCTGATATATACTCGATGGTACAGGGAGCACAAGTCTGTACTAGTAGCTATTGAGTCACAGAAGGACGAATCACCCAACCTTAAGTGAAAACAATAGTGACTAGGTTTAATGACGTCAGAGCACGTCTCTAGCCTAGACCTCTAAATAATGTGCGTTAAGTTCCAATGCGTTGTTAGGTTTATTCAATTGATTTTAAGAGTTAATCTTGAGTTAAGTTTCAGTTTTCAGGCCCTATTGAATGTATTTCAATAATTCCTAGGATGCAGCTACAATGAGTAAAGCATCAGTCATTTCGATGAACACCTACTTAAAGAAGGGTAAAGAGTTCATTTCCAAACAAACACAAACCAAGACAAGAAAATGTAAGCGCTAAGAAACACAATGCATCAATACACTAATCCCACAATGCATCGATACTACTAATGAAAGATTTTAAAGTTCGCTTTCCAATTTCTCAATCATGAAAATTCGTAATGCAAATATACTTTCACTTTCGTATGCTAAATGGATGCAATATTTTGATTTTTTGGAATTGAAATGACAAATAAGCAAGTGTAAAACTGACTAATCCAAACAATTGTAATTTATGTTTGGTAATGCGGAAATCAAATCAATGCGAGCAATTGGTTGAATAACCAACACTAAAAATCAATCAGAAAGACAACAAGTAATAAAAAAGCCTCAAGCAAATCAATCAGATGGTTGTGGATGAATCTTGAAAAGAGAGGCAACCCAAGCAAATGACTTCTTAACGAAACCTTAAAGGAGCAAGGTCACACAGTCTAAAAACACAAGACTCACTCAATGAAACCAAAGAGATAGTACCTTAACCAAAAGCAATCAAAACAGGCTAATGAGATACAAGAAACAATAGGGGATAAACAAGACTGATGAATGCAGGAGGTAAAGTTCTAAAAACAACTTGTACAGGAATCGTCGTGGGTATATAACCAGCAACTTGAGATGAAAAGCCAATTGTTGCAAGCACTGAGACAGCAACTGGGCGATGTCATCGTAGGTGTACACCAGTCTTCTGCGACGGGCAGATTTCAGGAATCGTCGCAACTGTACGATGGGTTATCTGCGACGTGAAGGTTTACTAAAGAGGACAGGGCGACGTCATCATAGCTATTAAGCTATATTTGGCGATGATCTTACTTAAATGAAAAGACAATTTAACATCACCTAAATGACACCAGATTTATATTCCAAACAGTCAGAAGGACTTCCAGACTAACCCAGGTAACCCAAAAAATTGATGGTTTAACCCCAAAATCAGGAGACACTATATCAAAACCAAACAAAAACAAACAAGAGAAAAAACATACAAAGGACTCCCCAGTGGAGTCGCCAACTTGTGAAGTAGGAAATGTTCTCTTTGCGGACAGAGGCAACCCCTCTAGCCCTAGAGTGGGTCTAGTGACAACAAAACAAAACAACAATCGATTTCCTTAAATAGTCATTGTTGGAAGCCTACCTCAAAACCAATGTTCATTGAAGCTTTCGTTGTGCCACTCCAGCTTTTGTTTCCTTCTCCTCAATGAGAAATTAACCTAAAATAACACAAGAGAACAACAGAACATGTAACCGAGAACAACAATGATCTATTTACTTATAAAGTCAAGAAATCATAAGCTATCAAGTAAATTATGCACAAGATATAGGAAATCATCATTTATTGTATTAAAATGAATCAAGAGAAAAGCTTACAACCAAGTCTTGATGTCGCAAGCCTTCTCAGAAGATCCAAATGGTATGTTTCTTCAAGCATTCATTCTTAAAAATGGGTCTCCCAAATGGATGATATCTCTCTCTCACTCATAAGCCCTAATACAAGGCTAAGGCACTCCACAACCTCTTGCTAAACTATCAACAATTTCACACTGCAAACTCACACCAAAGCTAGCTAATTTGCTTCAATCCAAAAACCAAGAATTGGGAACTAGGAACTAGGAACTAGCTGATCATAACAATGGGGAGTGATTTTATAAAAGGAGGAGCCTCCATAAAATGAGGGAGAGGGATATTATCTTCAAAGGATGTTTCTCAGAGGGTGGAACTACCATCCCAAAGGAGGAAAGGCGAACTCCTTTTACCCAACAACCAACTCTAGAATCACCCAGAAGCATTATTTTTGAACCAATTCGTCATATCTAGATCGTTGCAAGGCATAAGCTAGGGCTCAGCGATGACGTCACAAGGAAGCAGTGCATTTAGACAAATCATCGCAAGAAGAATCTTGAGGACTTGCGCCGAGCCCTAAAATCTGACCATTGCGAGAAACTGATGTACCCCTACAATGACGACACGACATTATAGTTCAACATAGAGCATCGTCACAAGAATAATGATGCTTACTCGTGACAATAGGGAAACATAGGTAAAAGGGTCAATCTTCAGGATTAGAGAGCACTTGCCTGATCTTCTTAAATGAGTGGGAGGATATAGACATGCTTATATGATGTATGACACAGTGGAGACATCACTTGGGGACTGATATGAAGTTGGTAACAAATTACTGTGTAACAGATGCCCCCTAAAGCATGAAGCCTGAGAGAGTGGGAGGGGTGAAATGCTTTACGAAATCATAACTGAACCGAAACACCACCATGGAGAACCTGCAGGCACAGGTACAACTGATATCTCTGATAGTGAAGTACATGTAGTCTAGGCATGGGCGCAACCATCCAAAAGACATATGAAGTTTGGTTTGTGGTATGGTCGCAGCCACCCAGTCAATAAGACCATATATAAAGATAGAGGTATGGTCACAACCATCCAGAAAGACTTAGGTATGGTCGCAACCATCCAATCAAAGATTCATGTATGTAATCACAAACCAATCCACGCAACCCAAATATATGTAATCTTAGTCCGAGGTCTTGAATCCAAACCGATCATAGTACAATTTCTAACATGCGAATAGATGTGCTGAAGTCGAACATGGTAGAAAGCCACTTGATTACCAGTCAATGATGTAAACCGTTAACAAGCGCGAGAGAGACCACTAGTAATGTCAATGGTTCTCAAGGTACTGCCAGTACAATCCACAAAGTGTGAAGAATGATCTGAGGTCAAACACTCATGGAATCACCCAATCGAAAACCAATGATGTAAGTTCGTCGTCGAGCACGAAGAACTTTCCATTAAGGCATGAAAGTTCCAAGGTATTGAAAGGAATCTCTAGATCGACTTCCTGGATATTGAGCTGGTATTGACAGGAAGCGACCCATCCCAGGAGGGACATATTTTTTCCCCCATCAATGACACAAGACAAGGAACAAGAGGAAGATGGTGAAACAGAGAATCAGAGGAGGAGGTAAGGGTGAAAACTGCAGAAGGATTATACTCTTGAACATATCGGTGACACAACTTTGGAAGGCGGCAGCATTTTGGTACCAAGGGATCTGAGGTCAAATGGAGATGGCAAAGATCAATTGGAACGAGGCAAAGTGGAAAACCCAAACCCCGAAAGGCCAACGACGACGTGAGGATGTCCCAAACTCGGCGAGAAGAAAAAGTGTCGATGTTCAAGAGTGACTAGCTGCCATAAATAACCAATGATGATTTCCAAATTTTTCCCCCACCATTGTTGGTAAGTACCCCAATTATTTTTTAAAAACAAGCTTGAAGGGGATAACATATGCTTGCAATATAAGTTCGTCCTTCGGACAAATCCAACCTAGTAGAATTTTAACGATCCCTAGGGAGGAGAAGCTTGAGTCTCATCATGGCGATGAGTCCAATGTCGTCAAAGTTTAACGAGTCAGACATAGATAAAACTCGGAGTCTTTTTCACGTTTAGAGAGTTTGAAAAAGACACAGAAAAGAAAACTCCAAGGGGGTCCTTTTTCATAAATTTGTGTCCCGCGAGCCCGAAAAAGTAGAAAACAATACTCGAGAGAACCGCTCGACCATTTTGATCAAGGAGTACTTTTCATAATCAGTGTTCCAGATTTGAAAAAGTAAAAAAAAGTGATCGGAGAGATGACGTTTCATAACCAAAAATGAGCTTGAAGTGAAAAAAGCCCAGCTATCTTTTTGTTTTTATACAGTCGGAAAAGAGCTAAAAGTGGACCGCCATTTTTATTCTCCTTTAACGAGTCAAAAAAGGGAAAAACTTGGCAATCTTTTCATATTTTACGAGTCAAAAAATAGCTTAAAGAGGACTCATCATGGAGGAATGAGTGGTATAAAGGGTAGCAACTAGTTCCAAAAATGGTCGAACTTCTCAAAACATGTAATGGTCAAGAGGCTGGCTAATAAAACCACTCATCGCTACGGTCCCTCAGGAAAGGACAAACAACCAAGTGAAAGCATACGATTGGCCAAAGAGATGGTGGCAATGGAATGAAACAACCAAGGCTCATCTAGCAGAATGTAGCGGATAAAAACAGTAATCACGAGATGTAAATCAAGTATGGGTTCATTTTTACACAAGCTTGAACCATGGAGAGCTCTGCTTGGATTCAGTTTCATGTTTACCACAAGCTTGAAACGAAAAACTATGCTTGTTATAAGTTTGCATGCCCCCAGCATAATGACGCAAATTCTCCACTATGTCATACATCATATAAGAATGTCCATATCTTCCCACTCATTTAAGAAGATCAAGAAAGTGCTCTCTAATCCTGAAGATTGACCCTTTTACCTATGTTTCTATATCATCATGAGTAAGCATCATTATTCTTATGACGATTCTCTGTGTTGAACTATAATGTCGCACCGTCGTCGCAGGGGTACATCAGTTTCCCGCGACGGTCAGATTTTAGGGCTTGGTGCAAGTCCTCAAGATTCTTCTTGCGGTGATTTTTCTGAATGCACCGTTTCCTTGTGAGGTCGTCATTGAGCCCTATTCTATGCCTCACAATGATCTAGATATGGCGAATTAGTTCAAACAGAATGCTTTGTGGGTGATTCTAGAGCTGGTTGTTGGGTAAAAGGAGTTCACCTTTCCTCCTCTGGGATGATAGTTCTACCCTTTGAGAAACCTCCTTTGAAAATAAGCTCCCTCTCCCTCATTTTATGGAGGCTCCTCCTCTTATAAAAGCACTCCCCATTGCTATGATCATCTAGTTCCTAGTTCCCAATTCTTGGTTTTTGGATTAAAGCAAATTAGCTAGCTTTGGTGTGAGTTTGCAGTGTGAAATTACTGATAGTTTAGCAAGAGGTTGTGGAATGCCTTAGCCTTGCATTAGGGCTTGTGAGTGAGAGAGAGATATCATCCATTTGGGAGACCCATTTTTGAGAGTGAATGCTTGAAGAAACATACTGCCTAGACCCTCCGAGAAGACTTGCGATGTCAAGACTTGGTTGTAAGCTTTGCTTTTGATTCATTTTAATGCAATCAATGATGATTTCCTATATCTTGTGCATAATTTACTTGATAGCTTATGATTTCTTGATTTTATAAGTAAATAGATCATTGTTGTTCTCGATTACGTGTTCTATTGTTCTCTTATGTTATTTCAGGTTGATTTCTCATTGAGGAGAAGGAAATGAAAGTTGGAGTGGCACAACAAAAGCTTCACGAACATTGGTTTTGAGGTAGGCTTCCAACAATGACTATTTAAGGAAATCGATTGTTGTTTTGTTTTGCTGTGACTAGACCCACTCTAGGGCTAGAGGGGTTGCCTCTGTCCGTAGAGGGAACATTTCCTACTTCACAAGTGCCCTCCACCTTAGCTGTTGCCTTAGCACCCACACTTCCACCAGCTACAACTTTTCCAGTAATAGGTACATCAGCAGGCACAGGGGCATCTACAAGCACAAGTACTTCCACAGAACAAACAACTGAATTGGTAAAGTCCATGGAGGAAATGAGCATCCAAGCCACTGAACTTAAGAAACTCAAAGAAAAAGTGTCAAATTTGGAGACTGACTATAAACTTGCTCAGATACAACAAAAGGAAGAAGTTCAGAAGAACCAAAGGATGGTAGAAAGAATAAAAGTCCTTGAAAAGGACTTAACATTGCAAGAGCCATTGGGAGACATGAAAGAAATTATTTGGGCCAACATCATTGATTCCATCAATGATGTTTGGCCTTCTATTCAAGTTATTTTTGAATAGACTGAACTAGTAAAAGTGGCTACAGAAGCAGTCCACAAGACAAGAGAAGAATTGGGAGATATGCCTGAAGCAACCAACCTATTGATCACATTTTTGAACAGCAGAAATAGGTACTAGCTGGATGAACTAGAAATTGATGATAGAACAACAACCATCATTGAAATAAAGAAGTTTCTTACCAAAAGGAACCTGATGCTCAATTTGGAGAAAATGTGTCAAAGCATCCAAGCAGACATTGATAGTTTTATGACAAAGTATGGCATTTTGAGAGAAAAAGGACTTCCCAATCCTATTGTAATAAGTGACAAGTTGATGACCCAGGAGGATTACATCAAAAGACTAAATAAGCTAGCCAGAAACCAAGCTAGTACATGAGGGGTGAAATCTTTGCCCATTGGAAAGGTACTATATGATGGCCTTGAAAATCTGTTTTACATAGAGCCAAGGAGCTATTATACTCAAGACTGGACTAGATTTGCTGGAAATGAAATAAAGCTAAGGACATTTCACTGAAGTCTTGTGTACAGTTGGAACAAATAAGTATTATCTCTTCGTGTTTAAATATTGTTTTTTCGTCATGTTATAAATATTCACATGTTTTCTCTATGAAATCTGAATAGTAAAGAAGGAATGAGATTTCAGAATTAGCTTTAATGCTTTCTATCTTGACTGTTTACTTCTCATTGTTTTCTACTAAACTATCTTGGTCTGGGAATTCTTAATTACTCTCTTACTTCCGTATTTTCACCCCTTGGTCCATAGCAAAGGATTATTCATTTCCCTTTTCTATTAATCATCCTTCCTTTCTTCATCTTAATATTGGTTAAGGATTATTCATTGCCCTTCGCCCTGGTTAGGACTACTTCATCCATTTAAACCTGCAGATTTAATTTTGTTGTGCTAGCTTTCCCTTTGGACTCTTACCTTAGTGATAGATTAGATCTAGTTAAGCCACTCTTGATTGAATCCATAGCCCAATGGCCTAAATACTTGCTCTTCGCATTTGTTTTCTTAATTCCACCACCCAATCAAAACAAAACAATCATGAACACTAAGAACTAGCCTGAAATCTTATTAAGAACAAAGTTAAATTATAAATAGAAAGCCCTCTCTAGACTTAGGTTGGCTAGAACCTGAGTCTAAAAG
Source organism: Pinus tabuliformis (assembly GCA_031772625.1). Classification (NCBI taxonomy): domain Eukaryota; kingdom Viridiplantae; phylum Streptophyta; class Pinopsida; order Pinales; family Pinaceae; genus Pinus; species Pinus tabuliformis. The sequence continues at coordinate 501,674,542 of CM062804.1, read as the reverse complement.
ATTAGGTTTTTGGTTACCTCAGACTATTCCTTCTTTGATAACTTCTAAGGAAAACATCTGAGTGATAGCAAACCGAAAGGAAGAATTGTTTTAAAGGTGACGGACCTACAGAGTTGACTCTTGAACTGATACAACGACTCAAGAACATTGGAAATAGGATTTCAAGGGTTGTTAAATTTTGGATTGATAACATCTTGGGAGGATTCATTACTTAGTTTTCCGTAGACTCGACTATGTCCTAAAGTGAAGCTGAATAATGATTCTTCAAGGGACCGTGAGGTAGGTATTTAAAATCTCTAAAACTTTGGATTAAGATGCTTCTATGTGAAAAGGGAGTTTTACAGATGCATCCAAATTGTTAGTTTACTTATGTTTGGAAGAAGAGAGAATAAATCTGAGCAGGAGATCAGAGTAAGGTGAAGTGGAAAGAGATATAGAGTAGATACTAGAAAGAGATCTCATGGAAAAGATCCAAACACCTTTATAGAGACTGATTATAGTCCTCTTTTGAGTGGATATGAAAGCGAAAGACAAGAAATCCACCCTGATAACCCCTAGGTAGCTTCACAGTATTCACCCTTCCAGCCTAAGAGTTCATAGAAGCCATAATCCAGTAATAGCCAGGGTGTTTTTAGATTTTCCCCTCCCCCTACTCCCCCTACCCCTCCTACCCCCCTCCCCCTCCCCTTAATCCCCCCCTCTCCCTCCCCTCCAAGAATAAGTATGGCTGACGATATTAAGCTACCCGTTTTCAAAGGAACTAAATTGGGGGGTCCATAACAATTTTGGTTTTTATGTGAAGATGTATGGACAACAAAGTAGTTCAAAGATGAGAATATAAAGAAATCACAACTCATTATGACTTTCTGAGATAGAGAATTTACATGGTATATGAAGTATTCAAATAATCAGAACAAAAGATTTGCAGATATTAAAAAAACATTGATAAGAGAGTTTAAGAAACCAAAGTCTCAGTCGCAGTGCATCACCAAGTTGAAAGAGATCAAACAGAAATCTACTAAGTCTGTTTGGGAGTTTGATCAGAGATTTAAGGTGTTATTGGATCAAGTAATATTTGACATAGCTCGGCAAAAACATCAAGAATGGTTTATAGATGCAGTTCTACCACATGTCAGATTTCCATTGACACAACAAAAGATAGAAAATCAAGCCGAAGCTCTACAAATTGTGATGAAAGTGGAAGCTTCACCTACAGGAGATACTAATGTAGGTATGCAAAAAATTCACAATTAGTTAATGAACTAACCATACAGATACAAGACATCAAGGAAAGAAAAGAATTTAGGGAAGAAATATGGTGTACGAAGTGCAGATCGGAGGGCCATTCTAAAGAATAATGCCCCATCTTCAGGAATTAGATGGCTAGTGGGGTAGTGAATCCATTTTTTGCACAAAATATTATCACCATGACATTCTGCAGTCAGTGTGAGTCTATCACCACTCATACTTTCCTCCTATGCAAGTCTTAAACCTCAGCTCTTCATGTCAAGTCTTGAAAAATGAGAGAAAGTCCTTGAAAATCTCTAAAACTCTGGTTCCGCACTTTCTCTTAGCGTTACCTGCAGTCCCACACCCCCTGGTCATGTCCCCTGCGGACTTGCCCGCTCTGTTTCTGTGTAATGGGTGCGGACCCCTGTAAAAGTCAAAAAGGCGCAAGTACATTCTTAAAAACTCACTTTGGGTTAATTCTAGAAGCTTCTAGGGGGAATCTTGAGGTGGCATGTTCGCTCCTTTGATGTTCATGCATTCCATAACTAAAGGAGCTAACCCCTTGATGTGAGGAGCTTATCCCTTTGAAGGAGGACTCTATCCCTTCATAGGTAGACCTGTAACTTCCTTCCTCTGCACTATAAAATGAGGCATTGGGCTGGTTACTAAAGAGGTTGAAAGCTGAATATTTTTTAGGGTAACTGCTGTTGGAATTTAGACTTCCTAATTGAGCTTGAGAGGAGAGATTACATACCTTTTGATCTCATTGGGAAGAGTGTGAAGCTTGTCCAAGTAGAGGAGATTCTTTCTTGGACCCTGGGAGGAGCTTGTACAACATCAAGGCACCAAGGTTGTAAAGTTCTTCTTTGTTTAAAGTTAATACAATCAAGTTTATTTGTCTCAATAAGTTGTCTCTTATGGTTTATTTCATGGATTCCTTGAGCACCATGATGAATATGATTTATTATATTGGCTTTGTAGGTGTTATTTGATGTGTGCTTATTTGTGTTTGTAGGTTCTTAAAAGGAGGCTCATTCAGATGGTTGAAGCATGGCTACCACAAACTAGCATTGGACTTAAGGTAGGGTCTAAAACACCTCTTGGTTTTTATTTATAAATCGCAATATTTAGAGAAAGGTAGATTTGTTTGTTCTGTTTTTTGCTAGATATCTGTAGATACTAGGGAGATCGGTCTTGTCTGCAAGAATGATTTATCCGACCGACAAAATGACGACTCCACTGGGGAGCTTGAATTTTGGTTTTTGCCATTTCATTTTACTTTGACTTGAGAAAATTTTTCTCTGTTTCTGGTTTTTGCTTGATGTGTGTGGGATTGGGTAGTTTTTTTTATCCTGAATTGTTTTTTGTTTTTTCACGCTTTTGAAAGAGGACTACACGTTCTGCTTGTAACATAGTGCGGGCATCCCCGCACTGTTGCTTTACTACACAGAGCGGTACTGCATCTGGTTATACTGGATGCTTGCGGACCCTATCAAATTTTTGAAAAACATAAAATCTTTTCATCCAGAGAAACTTAGGATTTGTTTATGTTTTTTAGCCTTTGACCAGATCTACATGTGTCTTTTCAAAAACTTCTTGTAGGTGAGTTCCATTGGCATTTTGGTTTTAGGTGATTTTCTAGAAGTTTTGCGTGCCTGGCTTGATTTTCGTTTGGTCTCTGTAGTAGCTTAGAGTTTAGAAGCCTAAGAAACCTCAGATTACCTTGGTTTTTGCTGGTCTTCTTAATGAGTCGACCGATTTGTGAAATATGCCTTTGGTGAGGAATAGATCTCATTTTTCTCTTTGCGAAGCTTTGAAAGAACTTGTTTTGAAAGTTTTGAATTTCATTTTTAAAAAAGAAAACATAAGATGGGTGTTTTTTGATTAATTTGTTATTCTGAATGAATTAGTCCTTAGTTTGCTGAATAACTAAGTAAAACATCCTCGAAAAGAAATATTGTAAGCTTTTACTTCAATTAGGTTTTTAGAATTTGTAGATCTCAAGATTAAGTTTTTCATAGTTTTGAGTGCTTTCTAGAAATTTTAAAATCTCTTTTGAAAGAATTTGTTTTTGTAGTTTTTGAGTGTTGAAAAGCAAAAGGATTTTTTCGTGAGCATAATTAGTAGTCTCGTTTTGAGTTTGTTGGAAAAGACCAAAAAGTTTTTCTTTTCATTTATATGTTAAGGAAAGATTTGTTTTTCAAGCAATTGCATTCTCACCTATTTCTTTAGCTAGAAATTCATTTAAGAAAAAGAATTGTTTATCATCTTAGGTGCATTTTGAGTATTTTGGAGTCGAGTCTTCACACCATAAAGTTTCATCTCCATACCTTTTGACCTAAGGAACAACCAACAAAAATAACGCTTAAAGTAAAATTTATCTAGCAATATTCTTATTTCTAGGGCTCTTTATCACCAACATAGCTTAGGCTAGTATCTTGGAGTAGGGAGTAATTAACTCTCCAAGATAGTTAAAACAAACAAGTAGCTATATCTTGCCATAGGAGATAAATTCCAATTGTTACATCTATGTTTTGGGAAGCTCCTCTTAAGGGATTCAAGCACGAGATCATATCCGAACTAGTGGGGTAATCAATCCTTCTTCATTGGGAACGATAGAAGATATACACGTAATAAAAACGGTAAACCTCGGATTGACCATTGTCGAGGATCCTAGGGTCACTTATTGGTAAACCTTGGATTATTTCAAGGAGCCTTTAAGGGGATTGAGCTTTGTTACTCTGCCCTTGCGTGTGTATCGGATCACAAACTGTTCCTCTAGGTATATTTGTTTCTGTTGGTAACCATAGTGACCATAATCAATAGGATTCTTTCCTAAGGTGACGGTGGAGGGAAGATCCCACTGTACCTGGAGTAGATGTCGACTAGACTCACTTGGACTCTCTGGGGGGTTCTCTTCACTCGAGACAGTTTAGTGAAGAAACTTGTGCCAGTCTGTTTCATTAAGCAGGTTGTCGAGGTAACTGTTCCAACCGCCCTTTCTGTATTGAATTCTGCGACGTTGGATTTCATCACCAACTAGTGTTTTCGGTATGGAAAGTTACTGTTTGTGTGTGGTTTGAACTCCTAGATTTTTTAGGCGTGTGATTCAAATTGTTTGGTTCTTTAGAGACTTTAGGTGGTTTTATTGAGATTTTTCTTTTTTTGCATGTGAAGTAATTAAAATATTTAATCGTTGTTGAATTACCAAGACAATCCTGTAGACTTCGAGGGAAACATCCCAAGTATTCACCAAGCCAGCTTGAAGGGCTACGAGCTCTTGTAACTCCTAGTGACAGTAGAGTTGGGTCACTGGAAGAAAGAGAATCTTCTTTAGTTGTTCATCCTGATTATCAAGTTCAAGCAACAGAGTATATTTCTGAACCAATTTCATTTTCCGAAGTTACTGGTAGTTTTTCTTCTACTAGTGAATTAGCTGAAGAACCTGAAATTTCTGAGCCTAAAACTGAACCTGCTGCTACTCCATCATCAGGATTTGCTTCTCCAACTTCCAGTGGTCCTGGTTCACCTAGGGTTGGAAGGATCATTACCCAAAATCTTCCTTCTGGACTTATTGCTATTGAAGAACTTGTTAATCCAGAAGGAGGTATACCTATCGCTGAAAATCAACCAAATTTACAATTTAGGAAGCGTGAATCGATTTTTTACATTCCACCTAGGAGGGACGCTTGGTATCTTTCATTGACCAACTTTTTAGAAAATCTAGGTCTGAGTTTTTCACCACCTCGCATTCCTTTTCATCCAACACCTAGAGGTTATTATCCTCCTTTGAATATGTCGAGACAGTCATCCATGTTTTCCCAATCACCGGAAACATTTTTGTATGGCGGTCCTTCTGTTCCTTCTAGGTATCACTGGTACTTTTTCAGGAGCATCTCCTCAACCTGTTGAACATGGATTATCAACTGGTAATAATGGAACTAAACCATTGAGTGTAGAAGATATTCTTATGATATTGGGTACCATTCCAAATCCGCAACCTCAAGGTAGTCAGTTACCGCCTAGGGGGCAACCTCAGGGTAGTCAATTATCACTTGCGGGGCAACCTCAAGGTGCCCAGTTACCGCTTGGGGGGCAACCTCAAGGACAGTACATAACTTTGGGACAGTACATTCCTCAAGGTCAACCCTAGACTCAGTACGTACCTCAAGGTCAACCCTAGTATCAATATGTACCTCAAGGTCAACCCCAGTTTCAATACGTGCCTCAAGGTTATCAACCTCAAGGTCAGTACCCAACCCAAGGTTTCCAACCACCTTCAGGTCAATCATTTGTCCAAGGAGCTGGAAATGTACCTTTGAATTATCAACCCTACCCTCAACCCGGTTATGGTCCTCAATATGCTCAACCTTCTATGGGTCCATACCCTGGAATGAACATGGTGTGGGATCCATCTCAATCTCAACAAATCTTGCAACCTAATGTGTAGTTGTCATCTCAATCTAGACAACCTTTGGTTTCTGGTTCAACCTAGCAACCCGTCCAGCCTACCATTCAAACTTCTGCACCTGGTGTAGCTCATCAGTCTGGGACTAGTTCGCCTCGAACTCCGCCTCAAACGACTGCTGCAATTACTGGGGCATCTGTTCAATCTACCCCACCTACTTCTGGAGTATCAGAAGCTCTGGTTTCTACGGTTCCTATATCAACTCCTCAAGCATCTTTACCTCAATCTGGACCTACAATTCAGAATTCGGTTCAGATGCCTGTAGGACAACCTGGTCCAAGTATGGTTGTCACAAGTCAACCTCAATTTACTTATCCACCATACCAGGGATAGTACCAATTCGGTCCTACTATGCAGGACCCAATCTATTAGTATCAACCATACCCTGGATATACTTATCAGAAACCTCAACAACCCCAGTACAGTCCAATTAATCCTGGTTTTCTGGGAGGATATAATATCCCAAATGCAATTCCAATTCCAAGTTATCCTGGATATCATCCTCTTGGGGCTGGTCTTATGACCCAGGGTTTTCGAGACCCTAATCGTCAGTTACCGTTCATTGCAACTTTGGACTTGCCTGATTTGTTACGCCTTACGAATGATCCGATTAATTATCTTTCGTTTTGGCTACCAATGCCGAATAAGTTTCCCAGTGATATCCCAAAGTTTGAAGGTAAATCAGGAGAGGATCTATCAAACCATGTGATGACTTATCACCTCTGGTGTGCATATAACTCCATTATAGATGATTCAATTCATTTATGTCTTTTTCAATGCACTCTGATTGGTCTTGCGGCCAAGTGGTACATTGAGTTACCGCGAGCCTCTTTTTATAACTTTAGTCAGCTAGCTACTTCGTTCTTAACTCATTTTTAGTTTCCTGTCAGATAGACAATGGCACAAAATTATTAACTTCATTAAAATAGTCAACGTCCACATGCATTTCATATCACATTCATGAATGGAGACGTCGACGTCATTTAGTGAAAGTTTTTATTCCGGATCAAATCTTAGCAGAATGGTTTGTTAAATCATTATTACCTAAAATCACTGAGGATGTAGCTAAAGCAGGAGTTGTTACTAAAGAAAAAGTAATTACTCAATCTCAGTACCTTGACCTCGTGTATACGCAGTCGAGTACTTTACACGAAAAAATCCCAGACCTTCTAAAACAAAATCAAATAACTGCAGCTCCTTCAGGGTCTCATGCCGCTGACGGTATGATTGGTTCAATTAACACAAAAAGTAAGAAGAAATATTCAAAGAATTCTTCTCCTATCATAACTTTACCAGATTCCCCGACAGGAGACTCTTCCACTGAAATTCCTGCCGATTTTCATGTCGTAGAATCATCTACAGCCAAATCGAAATCCGGCGGTAAAAAGAAGGGGAAGAAGAAAAATAAACCAAATTCGAAAGAGAAATCAGATAAAACGGAATCTACTGAAGATAAACGTAAACCTCGTTATCCTTGTCTCATTTGTGACGAAGAGCATTTTACAAGAGACTGCCCTCATCATGCTGAGGTTGTGAAAATTGTCAAAGGTTCTCAAACACCTGCTGTCTTGAAGGATCCTTTTCCTAGTCAAGATATTAAGATGATAGTTTCTTCCTCAAATGCCTCGAAAGAACCCATAATGATGATGTCCCATGTTAGGATTGTGAGACAATCGCAAGATTATGGAAGTAAAAGTCTTGTTGGTGGTAAGGAAGCAGAATCTTCTAATTCGAACCCATCAACTTCAACCCTTGGTTCTGATCTACTACAAATCGAGAAACCTAACCCAGACTTAGTAATCAAACCGCCTACTAAAGGTATACTTCAAAAGTTAGCTTTCAATCCACATGCAAGAGTTGCTCAGAACTATAACATTGTTGAAGATTTAGCTATTTCCCCTTCAGCAATGTCGGCTTTGGAGGTGTTGCAATCATGTCCAGCACATCGTAAATTGCTATTGTCGGGTATAGGAGCTGTTGATATTCAAGACTCGAAACTTATAATCTTCGATTTAGAAAATAGTACACCTCACTTACCTCATCAAATGCCTTTCCAGATTCTAGTGTTAGTCAAAAACAGACCTTGCTTTAGGACTGTGATTGATGAGGGAGCTTCAACGTGTATTATGTCGATCCAATGTTGGAGATCACTTGGTTCTCCTACACTCAATCAATCCCTGATGATTCTAAAGGCTTTTGATGGTCGTGGGTTCCATCCTTTTGGCATTCTACAGGATTTAACTATAGGGGTTGAAGGCAAAACTATTAATTTGGATGTGGAAGTAGTTGATGCCCCTTTAGATTACAACCTTCTCTTGGGTCGTAGTTGGTCTTACGCTATGACTGTAGTTGTTTCATCGGTCTTTCGACTTATAAAATTTCCTCATAATAGAAATATCGTAACTATAGACGAGCTAACATACTTTTCATCCAACCCAGCCTCTTCTGAAAGTATCCAGCATGTCGGTAAAACAACTATCCCCTACAAGGATGTTGGAGTAGGATTAGTTAAAGATTCTGGTTTACTAGGAACTTTTTCCTTTCCTCCTCCTAACGTATTACCTTCTACTACAACCATTCATATGATTTCATCAGATACCATTGTTTATGATGATCCTTGGATCGTACCTTCCGAATCTGAGGTGGATTTGTTTGGTGATGCGATGCCTTTGAGTCCCTATGAAATTACGTATCAGGTTGCACAGTCATTTTCCGACCCTTCTTCAACCGAAATTGATCTAATGAATGTGATCCATGGAGAATCACTTTCAACATCAAACTCAGATTCAACAACGTTTTCCGAACTTGTTCATATTGATGAGCAGATTCATGAAATTTTGTCTGTTGATGATTTACCATGGGAAGATCTTCATCATAGATCTTCATTCTTACCTGAGATTGATCATTTTGAAAATGATTTTTCATCTATTTTTACTATTGATTATGTCAAGGAACCATAGAATCCATTGCAAAATCTTGATTCTGAGTTAAATTTGGGAAATATTTCTCGAATAATTCCTATTGACATTTCAGTTAAAACTGGAATTGTTGAAAACATTCATATAGGTGCCTCCTGTACGAAAAATGAACTTCAAACATATAAGGCCCTATTTCACAAATTTTGTGACGTGTTTACATGGTCATATGAAGAAATGCCAGGAATTGATCCAGGAATTGTTGTTCATGAAATCAAAACTTACCCGAATGCTAAACCCGTCCGGCAACGTTTGCGTCAGATTCACCTGCGAAAAGCTGCTGCTATTAAAGTAGAAATTGAGAAATTACTTAAAGCAGGTTTCATTTATCCAATTCCCTTAACGGATTGGGTATCGAATATTGTTCCTGTTAATAAAAAGCAAGGAATGATAAGAATATGTATCGATTATATGGATATTAATCGAGCCTGTCCCAAAGATAATTACCCAACTCCCTAGATTGATCAAATCATTGACGATTGTGCCGGCAGTGAAATTTTCTCATTTATGGATGGTTTTTTCGGTTACAATCAAATCAACATTCTACCTGCTGATCAACCAAAAACGGATTTTATTTGTCCATGGGGGAAATTTTCTTATTGCAAATTACCTTTTGGGTTGAAAAACACTGGAGAAACTTTTCAAAGAGCTATGTCTTACGCGTTTCATGACATCAAGCACATTGTGCAACCTTATCTCAATGATTTACCTGCTCATTCATTACACAAAGCCGATCATCTCACTCATTTATGAGCAATGTTTATGATATGTAGGCATTATCGAATTAGGTTGAATCCACACAAATGTGTTTTCTATATAGAAACGGGTCGTTTACTGGGATTTGTTGTTTCAAAAGCCAGCATTCGTGTTGATCCCTCGAAGGTTGAAGCTATTGTCAAATTGCCTCCTCCTTCGACTCTTCGCCAACTCCAAAGTTTGCAAGGGAAAGCAAACTTTTTACGTCGATTCATTCCTAACTACGCCAAGATAACAAAAGGTTTTACCAGGTTGTTGAAACAGAATACTCCATTCTTTTGGGATGAGATAGCTGACAAATCTTTTGATGCACTTAAACACGCGTTGACCCATGCACCGTTATTGCATCCTCCCAACTACAACCAGGATTACTTCTTGTATCTCGCCGCCTCTCATTCCACCATTGGAATGGTGTTAGTTCAGGAAGATGAATTTGGTAGTGAACATGTGATTTACTACCTTAGTCGAACTTTGAATCCGACTGAGTTAAAATATTCACATGTGGAGAAATTGGCCTTGGCAGCTGTTCAAGCTGTCCAAAGATTTCTTCATTACATCTTACTATGCAAAACTACCATAATTTCTGATTGTAACCCTATGATCTATATTTTCACCAAACAATTACTAAGGGGCAAGTATTCCAAATGGATTGTTATCCTGCAGGAATTTGACTTGGAATTTGAGAAATCCAAGTCAAATAAATCTTTAGTTTTTTTGGAGTTGATGTGTGAATTCCTGCATGCTGATACTGAAACTGTGGCAGAAGAGCCCATTGTGGATTAATCCTTGTTTCTTATCAACACTCTTGATCCATGGTATGGAGATATCATAGTTTATCTCCAAACTCAATCTTTTCGGCTTGAAATTTCACGATCTCAGTGACGGAAAATACATTTCCAATCCCAACAATACAATATTATTGGAGATACACTCTAGCGTCGTGGGGCGAATTCTATTTTTCGACGTTGTTTAACTCATGAAGAAGCTGAAAAGGTTTTAAATGACTGTCACTCTGGAGCGTGTGGCGGTCATATGTTTGGGTATGCCACAGCCCAAAAGATATTGCGCACTGGCTATTTCTCGCCGTCTTTGTTTAAAGATTGTATTTACGCGGTCCGAAAGTGCCACAATTATCAAATTTTTGATCGAAAGATGTGTGCTCCACCTGATCCTCGCCACCCTATAGTTGCTGTCGGTCCTTTTGCAAAGTGGGGTATCGACTTTATTACATGTAACCCTCACTCGGCCAGGGGGCATGCGTATATCATCCTTTCGGTAGATTATTTTACGAAGTGGGCCGAGGCGATGCCTACATTTTCGATAGACGGAAAAACTACTACAATTTTCATTTTCAATCATATAATTACTAGATTCGGTGTTCCACAAGTGATTATCACTAATCATGGGTGTCATTTTCGAAACATCATGATGACTGAACTAACAGATCAACTTGGCCTACATCATGATAGTTCTACTCCATATTACCCACAGGCTAATGGTCTGGTTGAAGCCATCAACAAAGTTCTAGTCATTATGATCTGACGAATCATTTGGATTCATAGGTCGAATTGGCATAGCATGTTATTTTCAGTGCTTTGGGCGTATCGAACCTCAGTAAAAACATCAACTGGTTTCACTCCTTTCCAACCGGTTTACGGTTTGGAAGTTGTGTTACCCATTGAATGAAAAATCCCGTCATTGCAAATAGCCATAAAATTACTTCCAGCCACTTCCGAAGAGGAGAAACGTTTGTTGTACTTGGCTCAACTAGATGAGAATCAACATGATGCTACTCTAGCAATCGAAAATCATGCCAAACGAATTAAAGCTCAGTATGATCGAAATGTTACACCTCGTAATTTTTCGGAAGGAGACCTAGTCTTACTATACGATCAAGAAAATGATAAGCTAGGGGCTGGAAAATTCGTACCTATGTGGCATGGTACTTATGTTGTTAAGCGAAAGCTGGCAAAAGGGGCTTATGAATTGGTATATTTTGACGGTGTTTCTTTAGGTAATCCCAGAAATGGTCTTTATCTGAAGAGATATTATGCTTAAATCCAAGTGTGGAGATTTTAGTTAGATTAGTTTTCTTTCTAGCTGGTGTGTTTTAGATTAGAAAAGTGTGCTTAGTTTAGAGAGTGTTTTGGTCATTATTCCTGCTTATCTTGATTTTACTCTTCATATTGCAGATGTCAACGTCTCTTCAAACATACATTGGTTTTGCTGATGGTGCTTGTCGTAATACACGGAACATTTCTTCCGCAGCTTGGGTTATCTATTCACCCTCTGATGAGTTGGTATCTATGCATGGGGTAAGCCTCGTTCAAACAACAAACAACATTGCAGAGTATAGTGCAGTGATTGAGTTATTATCTGAATCCATCTCATTTGGGATTCAGAGTTTGATTGTGAGGTTATATTTTGAACTCATTGTATTGCAGCTTAATAGAGTTTATGCCATTAGAAATCCAGTGTTATTGAGATTATTTTTTAGAGTTCGTCTCTTGGAACGTGAATTTGACTATATAGAATATCAGCATATTCTAAGATATTTAAATACATTAGCAGATGAAATTGCTTCTCGAATGTTAAGTAGACATTTGCAATAATCAAACAGTAAATTTAAAAACATTCCATAATATGTTTTACAAGATAGCCAGTAATAGTGATATAGCATAGCATAGGAGTGTGTCAAATATACATCGTCTTCGATCATAGGTTGAAAAACACCTTATGATCAGCAAAAATGATAGTACAAAAAGAAAAAATGTCGTATCAAGTCTACAAAGGCGATCATCCTATCACTGGTGATGATCATGATAAGAAACCACTGCTCGGACCACCCTACAAAGGAACCTCCTGAAAGGTCGTGGGACCCCAATCACATAGTGTTGTAACCTTAGAGGAATGTCATCTATGCTAGTCTCCAAAATGTCTGTTGTCAAACACTCTAGATGGTTTTCCAATTCGGCCAGGGTCTCTGTAGATTCGTCCCGTGGGGCTGGTACTACTGCAGCTAGGTGTCTCCTCTCATAGGGCCGGAGAGTGGCTGGTCGTCGTGGACCCACATCTGCATTTGAAACTTTTTACTATTAGTTTTGGACGATTTAAAAAAAAAAAAAATTAAATTAGAAAATGTTGAGAATGATTTTACCTGAGTCATCCCACTGCTCTCTTGGTGGAAGAGCCATGTCTGGGTCACCACGATAATCCATCCCAGCATAAGGAAAATCCTGAATCGCGAAAACTTGGTTCTCTAACCAATGAAAATACTTAGGAGGAAATCGAACAACCTCTGAACCCTCCTCAGGATGACAAGCCATAACTACAACCCAATGCATCAGTTTGGGCTCTCAGGGAAGTCCAGCTCCAACAAAAATATGCTGTGGGACCAACATTGGGACCCTATCTAGACCAAAGCTCACAACTAAGAAACCATATCCAAAGTTTTTTAGTTGTCCGTTCTTTGCTCTAGTCAGTTGGCCTTTTACATTAGCCAACACAGCTTCGCACCAGTTGAAGATGGTGCCTCGATAATAGTCTACTGCCATTCACATTTGGGATCCAGTGGCTACATGTAGTGTTGCACTTCTACAGAGTCTGGTGATAGTAAATGCAATCACTTTGAGTTCAGGATGGGAGATGGTTTTGATATCAATCCCTTTGTCCTTTGTTTGGTCATTACAAAACTCTAGCCGAAGACTATCGATAGACTGGCCACCTGGCCTAGTCCCGAATAGAGTCAATTGTTCACCTCTCTTAGGCAAACCAGTCAAGAAGTAAATGTCCTCTGGCTCCATTTCGAGCTGGTGGCCACCAATAATGAAACATTGGTCTTGTATATTCCATTTGTCCACCAGCCACTACAAAACATCTACTTGGGCACTCATGCCAGGTATGGCTCAGAATTTAAAAAACCCGCATGCCTTCAATGCATCTATTGAAGGTTGATGATTAATTGTGGAAAGGTCCACATCTTCGTCCTCCTGTTCCTGCTAATTGAGCATTGTGTATGTCCTACAGTGAAAGAAAAGGTGGATTAGAACATTTTAATTCAAAGTTTTTGGGCGGAAATTGAAAAAATTGAAGTTGTAAAACCTATGTCGCAGGGTCCGCACTCTCCAGTTAGGGACAGTGCGTAGGTCCGCACTCTGCCCAAGCAGCAGGTGCAGGCCCCTGGCTTTTTCCTTTGTAGGAAAAGGTCGGGGTCCGCAGGTTTTGCATGCTATGCCTACGGACCCCTGCGAGCAGTCTTTTAAACTAAATTTTTCCTAAAAATCAAAATAGAAACCTAAAAAAAAAATTCAAATGGTTGAAATGCAAGATTAAAGTGATGTGGATTACCTGGAGGTGATGGTTTTCGATTCCAACAGACGGATTTTCCGCAATCTTCACAGGAAGTTTCTTACCCAAAAGCTCTCTTTTCTCACTCTGAAGTCAAATGGTAAAAATGAATTTCCAAAAGCTCTTTTTATAAGCTTTTTTGAATAAATGAATTTTTAATTTGTTTATTTTTCACTTTAAAGAGGTAACCTTTTGATGCATTTTTATTTATTTTAAATAGGTATGAGTAATGTTTTAGTTTTTGTGCAGAATATCGGATTTTTCAGGAAAAATTGATCATTTTCAACAAAAAAAAAACATTAGAGTCATCTTTAAGCTCTTTTCTGACTCCTAAAATATGAAAAGATTGCCGAGCTTTTCTTTTTAAGCTCGTTAAAACGGAATTAAAAGGACGTTCCACTTACAGCCCTTTTCTGACCACATAAACATGAAAATATTGCCAGATTTTTGTCATTTCAAATTTGATATTGGTTATAAAACGACGTGTCTTTGATCGCTTTTTTACTTTTTCAGATCAGAGACACTAATTATGAAAATTACTCCTTGATCGTAATGGTCAAGCAGTTCTCTCAAGTATTATTTTATTCGTTTTTGGGCTTGGGAGATACAAATTTATGAAAAAGGACAACCATGGAGTTTTCTTAAGTTTTTCTTCTAACTCCCTAAAATTGAAAAACGTCGAGTTTCTCCTATACTAGACTCGTTAAAATTTAATAGTAAAGGACCTATTCAATTACAAACAGGAACGGACCACTCCTTCTTAGGGTTCGAATTTTAAACTAAGTTGGACTCATCCAAAGGATGAGCTTATAATCAAGCAAATGTTATCGTCCTCAAGCTTGTCAAAAATAAAGAGGTACTTGCCAGAAATGGTGGGGGAAAAGAGAGAAAAATGGACTTGTTTGTTATACATTTTGTCTTAGAAAAGTATTCAACCACTCTTGAACACGACACCTTTTGTTCACGTGGGTTGGGAAATCCTTTGCCTAACAGTTAATCAAACCATATTGAAAGTCTTTAGCTAGTTTCTGGGTATTAGCTTTGGGTCAATTGTCACCAAACCATCTATAGTGTCGTTATGTGTTCAAGAGGTCAGTGCCAATAAACCATTCATCTACAAAATATCTGTCACCCACCTTGACCATCCCTGAGTCAGTCCTTGCAAACATATTTGTTCAAACTTGATCTATGATTTTGTGTTGTGGGCTTGCCTATGACGGATCGCTTTCTATCGACTTCAGCTCATTATCTAGAAAGATGATCTAGAAATCATCAGTACCTTGGAATCTGCATGTGTTAATGGCAAGTTTCTCGCCTTCGACTACAAGTTGCATCATTGACCTTCGATCAAAGGATTCTGTGACATGTTCGACATCAACTCATCTATTCACATTTCATAGATTGTACTGAGTACTTTGAGAGCCATTGGCATTAATAGTGGTTTCTCTCACACTTGTTAACAGTTTACATCATTGACTGGTAATCAAGTGGTTTCTACCATGTTTGACTTCGACACATTCATTCACATGGATAGAATCGTACTATTTCGGGAAGTGGAAATCAAGACCCTGGATCTAGTTTCCACCATCTAGGCTACGAGGAATTTTGTTATTCATTATACAGTGGACTATTCATAAACAGGTGGTTGTGCCCATACTGTGTCTACATGTGTCTATACTTGTGATGTATTACAGGATCATTCCTATACCATACCAGTTTAGTTAGTTTTCTAGTCAGTTTTGATCTGAGTATGGGAATGCCTACCTCAGCGATGATATGATCACATATATATATTTTTTATTGAATGTTTTTACAGGTTCCAACCAGGCTCTCCACAGGATGATCCTCGAAATGATAAAGTACTTCACTCTTCTTAGATGATAAATACTATCTGTTACAGACTTCACACTTTAGGGGGCAATCTGTTGCACAAAATATTGTCACCATGACATTCTGTAGTTAGTGTGAGTCTATCACCACTCATACTTTCCTCCTATGCAAGTCTTAAACCTCAGCTCTTCATGTCAAGCCTTGAAAAATGAGAGAAAGTCCTTGAAAATCTCTAAAACTCTGGTTCCACACCTTCTCTTAGCATTACCTACAGTCCCGCACCCCCTAGTCATGTCCCCTGCAGACTTGCCCGCTCTGTTTCTGTGTAATGGGTGCGGACCCCTGTAAAAGTAAAAAAGGCGCAAGTACATTCTTAAAAACTCACTTTGGGTTAATTTAAGGGAATATTGAGGTGGCAAGTTCCCTCCTTTGATGTTCATGCATCCCATCACTAAAGGAGCTAACCCCTTGATGTGAGGAGCTTATCCCTTTGAAGGAGGACTCTATCCCTTCATATGTGGACCTGTAACTTCTTTCCTCTACACTATAAAATAAGGCATTGGGTTGATTACTAGAGAGGTTGAAAGCTGAATATTTTTGAGGGTAAATGTTGTTGGAATTTAGACTTCCTAATTGAGCTTGAGAGGAGAGATTACATACCTTTTGATCTCATTGGGAAGAGTGGGAAGCTTGTCAAAGTAGAAGAGATTCTTGCTTGGACCCTGGGAGGAGCTTGTACAACATCAAGGCACCAAGGTTGTAAGGTTCTTATTTGTTTAAAGTTAATACAATCAAGTTTATTTTTCTCAATAAGCTATCTCTTATGGTTTATTTCATGGATTCCTTGATCACCATGATGAATATGATTTATTATATTGGCTATGCAGGTGTTATTTGATGTGTGCTTGTTTGT
The DNA here is from genome assembly GCA_031772625.1 of Pinus tabuliformis. NCBI lineage: Eukaryota > Viridiplantae > Streptophyta > Pinopsida > Pinales > Pinaceae > Pinus > Pinus tabuliformis. The sequence goes on along the minus strand of CM062804.1, from coordinate 501,658,023 downwards.
GTTTGCAGGTTCTTAAAAGGAAGCTCATTCAGACGTTCGAAGTGTGGCTGCCACAAACTAGCATTGGACTTAAGGTAGGGTCTAAAACACCTCTTGGTTTTTATTTATAAATCGCAATATTTAGAGAAAGGTATATTTGCTTGTACTGCTTGTCGCTAGATATCTGTAGATACTAGGGAGATCAGTCTTGTCCACAAGAATGATTTATCTGGCCAACACCCTTGAATGCAGGATTCAGCCTATCATGTGACATATTTAAGAATATAGGCCAACATCGTTTCGAAGATTGTTACTTGTTACATAAATATGTATAGACTGAGGAATCTATCTTGAAAATTATGTAAATCAGTAGGATACGATGAGAATAATTGTCAGGCTTATGAAGTAATGATGGAGCACAATGCTGACACTTATAGAATGCAAGAAGAAGAGCATGGTGTTTGGCATGGAATCCCCCCAAGGCATGTTTTGGGGCTTAAAGCCCAAGTTTTGACCAAATATTTTTGTAAAAGCTCCACGAATTGTGGGCGTGGAGTGCAATATTATAATAGAGTCACAGGGTTGTCCACCCTTGGCTTTGTAATGTAATGTCAGCTTAATAGACCTACCCATGGTCCGCGGACCATGGGATTGTATAAATAGAGTGAGGCTCTAAGTAGAGAAGATAGCTAATAGAGAAGAGCATGAGAAGTCTAAGTAACTGAGTAAAAGTGTAAAGTGTGTCTTTGGGTTGTAGAGTAGGGGAAGGCTCTACAGCTGAGTGTGTAGAGGCCAAGTAGTCCATAGCTAAGTGCGGGGATCTCTGCAGCTAAGTGCGTAGGGCAGGTCGAGTCTATAACCATTGGAAGAATCAATAAAGAGAAGTTTACCATATTTCTATGCATCTTTTCCTATTTTAATGTATGATTGGGTATAATTTGCAAGTATAATGTTTATTTGTTGCGTGAACTTATATGAATGTTTTTGTATAACTAATTATAACATAAAACATCCAAGTACGTGAGGGTAATTAAATGGTATAGGAAGATAAGTAAGATCTTAGGTATTAGCGCAGAGCATGACTCTAGCAGCGCGAAAGCTCCACAACCCCTGGTTAGGGTTGCACAAGGGCAGTGGATTAGGGTGCGAGGAACAGGGAAGTGTGCGAAGTGACCTGTGCATAGGGATAAACAGTGGGACCGGTTGAACCTCTCAGAAATCTCAAGGGTGTGGAAACCTAGTTCTAGCACCCTCCCATACTACTTCATGTGAGACCTCAGTCTGCGCTCCGCGGACTGTTGCTGAAAGGGCCAGTAGTACCATGATTTGTTTGGCTAATTAACTCCAAACCTGGTTCAGGCCCCAACAAGCCAACAAATGGTTCTGTTTCCGGGACCAAGATCTGCATAGAGATGTCTGATGTCATATCACTAGAATCTAACAAAGAAAGGAATTGAAGATTGGTTGGATGGGAAGATTCACGAATTCGCGGTGCAAGAAAACATGAATCCATGACTATCAAAGGAAGAGTGGTTAGAACACTACTTATATATAGAGATCCATGAAATTTTCTTCACGTCCTTCCCCATTGAGTTATACGAGTGGAGAGCGAATCTAGCAGATAGCCAAGGAAGGTGTAAATTCGATAGACCTATTGTGTGGACTCCAAAATTGGTGCACAGACTAGAAGTATCAGAAGATAAGATCATGCACGCTGTCGATCATTGGCTCAATCGAATTATAGGAGAATTCATCACCAAATTCACAGTAGATACTTCAGTCAGTTATAGTAAGGAAGAACGACGCTTCCTCAAGGGACCGCGATGTAAGTATGTTAAATCTTTGAACACTTGGATTAAAATGCTACTGTGTGAAAACCGAGTTATGTGAATAAATTGATGTTTGGGGCTATGCAAAGTGGGAGAATTTATAGAAATGAAGGTAACACAGAACTAGAAACTAGTCCCTTGATTTCACCTCCACGAGGGGGCAAGGAAGAGCTCGTGAATGTCTCTCCAAGAAGTGCAATCAATTTGATAAGGCAGAAAATTCCGTGCATACCACCCCCACCCACACCACTACCAGTTTCGTCGTCTTCACCCCCGTCTTCGCCCATACCACCTTCACCACCACTGCAAAACAGTATGGAAAGCACGATAAAGCTACCAGTGTTCAATGGAGTAGGGAATGAAGATCCAAACCAATTCTAGTTCATGATAAAAGCTATATGGGAAGCACAGGGAGTCACAGATGAAAATATAAAGAAGGCAACGTTGGTCAACGCTCTGCAGGATCACGTGCTAACCTGGTACATAAAGCATTCTAATGACAATCTGAATGTGGGGATCATGGATATCCAACCTGCGCTAAACAAAGAATTTAGCAGGCCAAAGTCAGAGGCACAATCGATCATTGGGTTCTAGGAAATCATAATGCTACCAGGCGAGACCTCGTGGGAGTTGGATCAAAGATTGAAGTGCACAATTCATGAAGCGGACATGACATTAACAGATGGGCAATACCGTGAGTGGTTTATAACATCGTTAACACCACATCTACAGAATGCGTTGTCACAACAGAGGCTAAGCATTCAGGTTGAGGCCTTGGAGGTTGCGATGAGACTGCATGAGACCCTGATACAAGATCCCAACCTGGAGTTCAGTAGATTCCCGCACAGTTGAAAAAATTGTGCCTTCAGATGCAGAGTTTGAAACAAGACAAGACAAGCTGCCTAGAGATGTGCAGTGAGGTATGGTGCGTAAAATGCAAGGGCCAGGGACACAACAAGGACCACTACTCGGTGTTCGCAAATTACCTTGTGGGAGGAGAGTCAATGCCATTAAGACCAGAGGCACAAGAAAGACCAAGTGCATCGCCTGCACTATGGTGCGTGATTTTTCAGATAGGAGGAAAGCATGCTACAAATAACTACCATCTATTACAGAAGTATACACAGAATTCACAGCAATTGTTCTATAGTTTCTGTAGGTCAGTGAGACATGAGGAGCGCACCTGTTGAAGTTATGAGCTGATGTTGGATTGAACTCCTATCTACAAAGTTTAGGTCAAAACATGGCCCCTCGATCAAAATGCAGGAATGGTAAGCACCAGATTTTAGGGGCGCAGCCAAGGCTGAGGTGAAGGGGGACCAGGAAGAAGTCACGGACAGCTGATATGTTACAATTGCAGAGGGCCAAGGAATTATGCCTGCGATTGTACAAATCCAATGCGACCATAATGCTTGTATTGTACATTGTTTGATCATGAGACGGAGGATTGTCTCACACTGATAGTGAGGTTATGCTATAAAGGAGCACTCCAACCTCCCCCGACTCAGAACCTGCAAATGATGAGGTCTGAGCCGCATGAAGAAGACCCTAATGTAAATATCATCCTTTGGAGTGGAATTACGATAGGGGATCACAAAGGCAAGAAACCTGAAGAAAGTACCCGGGTTCACAAGGCTCCATCAAAGGAACCAAAATTTGGTTTGGAGCGTGCTAAGGAGACTTTCATGGAAGCTAAGAGAAGCTTCACTGATGCCTCCACTTCAGGAAGTAAAGACAGACTGGAGCTAGAAATGGACCCATCAATGCTCACTATGTTCTTAGAGACATGCATGAAGCTGTTATGTGACAACAAGGCTATAAAGGGGCTGCAAGAACTCATAACTAGATGCGTTGGGACTGTGCAAGGAGAATCGTGCATAGTCTAGAAGCTCAGGAAGCACACAACGCGAACAGGAAGGGAGATGAGATTGACCACATAGATTGGGGAATATGAGATGGACCAAGTGATTCTGGATCTAGGATTGGATGCGAATGCCTTGCCAAAGCAGACATGGGAGCGCATGGGTAGGCCTGCGCTACAATGGTCTCCTATCCAATTACAAATGGTGAACCAGCAAAAGATCCTACCTATGGGGAGATTGCAGGGAATCACAGTAGATATCGAAGAAGTAAGCACACTAGTAGATTTTGAAGTGATAGAGATTGTTCATGTCAACAATCCCTACCTCACACTATTGGGAATAGATTGGGTCACTAACATGAATGGAGTGATAAATATAAAGAAGCGCAAGATGATCTTTGAGAAAAAGTCTCTGCGTGTAGTGGTACCTTTAGACCTATAGAAGGATCACGCTACATGGAGCCAGTGCGCGACTACTACAACGATGACGATCTAGACTGCATCTACAAGATAACTGCATGGGAGAAAGACTGGGTAAAACCAACCATGGATGGTCGAATCTCATGGGAGCGCGAAAGCTCCTGCACATCAGATTCTAATGAGGAGATAGAATGATGGCAGAACCAATTACATGAGGTAACTACACTCAATCGTAACATGATGACAAGGTCGCCACGTTGCATAGCAATGAAGATAAGAAATCTGCCTATGTACGATGCGTTAAGCAAGGTGGATGACTTCCTAAACAAATTTGAAAGAGAAGTGCCGGAACAGCAGCGCTTCGACACTTTGAAATGGGTACTATGAGCTATGCCCATAAGATGGTGGGGTACGCACAAAAGAATTTTTTAGGACTGGCGCGACTATAGAAGAATGATGTGCACATGGTATGGGAAGACTCCGATGCGATTAACAGATAAGATTGTCAAACGAAACAACCAACGCGCCAACCTATCCAGCTGGATACAGGCATATCGTACGAAACCTGCACGAATGCACACAATCCTCGTGATAGGAGACACGATCAGTAGGTAGGTACGGGTAACGAAATGGCATGAATGACCCCTCTGGTTGGGACCACGAAGTATGGAAAGACTAAGTGTGTAGAAGGATATCCATGCAGAAGCCCTTAACAAAGTACGCGAAGCGCTGAACAAGGTCCACAATGCGAAGCAGACTAAATGGGACCTTCACATACCTGCAGTACTATGGACTTATAGGACAACGTGCAAGAAACTGACAGGACGCACACCTTTCCAGTTGGTTTATGGCATGGAAGCTGTCATGCCAATGGAGTATATTGTACCTAGTATGCACATAACAACGCTCATAGGTATGACGAATCGTGAAGCCCTGGAAGAAAGGCTCACACAGTTGGAAGAACTTGAGGAGGAATAGTTCCTAACTAGCTTTCATCAGCAAGTGAAAAAGCAGCGTGAGAAGGCCTGGCACGATCGCCATATTAAGTTGCGCACCTTCAAGGTAAATGATTTAGTGTTGCTGTATGACAGTAAGTTTGATAAATTCCCGGGAAAGTTCAGAATGCATTGGCTGGGACCATACGTTGTTAAGGAGGTCACAGATGGAGGCACGGTACAGCTAGTCAAACTAAATGGAGAGCCTTTCCTAGGCAAAGTGAAAGGTAGCCAATTAAAGCCCTACACAGGTGGCTCGACTATCTAACTAACTAACAGAAGAATAGTCTTCGTGCTCCAAGGATTCGGAAGAAGGTGTGGGACTCTAAACAAATGCAGTGGATACAGGCACAAATGCAGAGAAGCACTTCTGACACCACGGTCTCAAAACAACGCATGTAGCAGATCCAACAGGCAGCAGCTTAGTGCGTTGCCAACCTTGTAGTAGTTCGAGAAGAGTTGGAATGATTCCATGCAAAGATATCCACGCCAACAGAGTGACTTGAGGGCGAGTCACGATGTTTGTGTTGGGGTCCTATTGGGCATGGAATCCCCCTAAGGCATGTTTTGGGGCTTAAAGCCAAAGTTTTGACGAAATATTTTTGTAAAAGCTCTGCGAATTGTGGGCATGGAGCGCGAAGTTATAATAGAGTCACAGGGTTGTCCACCCTTGGTTTTGTAATGTAATGTCGGCTTAATAAACCTACCCATGGTCCGCGGACCATGGGATTGTCTAAATAGGGCGAGGCTCTAAGTAGAGAAGATAGATAATAGAGAAGAGCATGAGAAGTCTAAGTAATTGAGTAAAAGTGTAAAGTGTGTCTTTGGGTCGTAGAGTAGGGGAAGGCTCTGTAGTTGAGTGCATAGAGGCCAAGTAGTCTGCAGCTACGTGCGCGGACCCCTGCAGTTGAGTGCGCAGGGCAGGTCAAGTCTGTAACCATTGGAAGAATCAATAAAGAGAAGTTTATCATATTTCTGTGCATTTTTTCATGTTTTAATGTATGATTCAGTATAATTTGCAAGTATACTATTTATTTGTTGTGCGAACTTATATGAATGTTTTTGTATAACTAATTATAACATAAGACATCCAAGTACGCAAAGGTAATTAACCCATATAGGAAGATAAGTAAGATCTTTCTAGGTAATAGCGCAGAGCGCGGTTCTAAGCGCGAATGCTCCACAACCCCTGGTTAGGGCTACGCAAGGGCAGTGTATCAGGGCATGAGGAATAGGGAAGTGCACGAAGTGACCTACGCGCATGGACAAACAATGGGACCAATCGAACCTCTCAGACATCTCAAGGGTGTGGAAACTTGGTTCTATCACCCTCCCATACTACTTCAGGTGAGACCTTAGTCTGCGCTCCATGGGCTGTTGCTGAAAGGGTCAGTAGTACCGGGATTTGTTTAGCTAATTAACTTCGAACCTGGGTCAGGCCCCAACAAGCCAACACATGGACATGAGGACAATTGACAACATGGTGGTTGAGGAGGTTACCAAGGAAGAGGTCGAGGTGGTGGAGGTGGTGGAGGACATGGATAGATCATTTTCTATAACTGCAGCTAGCCAGGTCATTTTACGAGAGACTATGAGAACCCCACAACATCTTGTAAGTACTGTAAATATTTTGACCATGTAATTAAAGAATGTCTTGTAATTATGGCGAAGATGTAAGAAAAAAGGAATCAACAACTGACATAGAATATTCAAATGATGACTACTAAAAGGAGGATCAACTAACCTCGAATTAGTATTGTCACTAGAAGTGGAACTGCGACTGATAGTGATAAAGCAAATGAAAATAAAGAATATGAAAGTGTATGGATGAGAAACATTGTTGAGAAAATTCATGTTTTTTATAGTCAGAAAGAAAAAGAAGTATTTATGGAAGTAAAGCGAAGTTTTATGGATTTTGTAGCTTCAACCTCTAGTGTGTAGCCAAAGCGTGATCATAAAAGTAACTGCGACATACCATTAGCTTTGACCCAGGACCAAGCTCCAACACAGGATCGAGCTCTGATACAAGACCAAGATTCAAAAAATCAATTAGGTATTTTAAAGTCTTCTTTGCAGAATTGTATGAAACTATTAAGAGATCAAAGGGTTGTAGAAAACATGATAGTTCTTGTACCTCAGACTCAGATGAAGAATTGGAAAATTCGCATAATAGGCTGCATGAGGTATCCACAAGGTGTTGTGCAAGAATTACCAAATCAGTTCGTTGTATGATATTTGAGGTATGTAACCTACCTTCTTATGATGGCTTAGGTGATGTAAACAATTTTCTTAATGATTATGAAGAAAAAATTTGATAAAATCAAAGGGTGTCAGCCTTGGATATACCCCTAAAATCTACCCTTGATAGATGGTGGAATGCACACAAGAAAAATATAGGAGGTTGGCAGGAATGCCGAATAATGATGGGGATAAGGTTTGGACAAATAGATATAGAGATGGAGATAAAATATGATGGTTAAACTAATCATAGGAAGCATATCTAGTTATTTACTACAACATGGAAGGAGATTCCACAGAAAAAATGGGTACATGGATTCATTCATACATTAGAGACAATCCCTAAGAACTGGTACTTAGAAATGGAGCTTCGACATGCTACCATGAACTGGGCATACATGGTTGATGGATTCATATTAACATTCAACTTTGAGGATGATTGTCCATACATATATTTGGACCTTTAGACAGTCAAGAAGAGGATATTTGAGAATGTAACCCCACTGACATGGCAACAACCTGATTGGGCTGTGCAGATAGAAAATGAACTAACCACGAAGTAACTGGACCTAAGCTAGAAATACAAAATATAATGAAGCCATTTAAGACCAAGAAGGTGAACATAAGATCAGAGAATAAACCCAAGTTTGCAACAATAGGAGACTACTGGGACGAAGAGATAGTTGGTAAATTTACGAATTTACTTCATGAATATCAAGAAATGTTTCCTATCAAATTTTCAGAGATGAAAGGTATAATAGGAGATCTAGGAGTCATGAAGATTCCCCTTAAGCCTGATGCGAAGCCAGTCAAGTAAAGACCTGACATGATGAACCCGAAATATAAGGAGAAAGGAGAAAGTGAAAGTAGAGCTTGATAAGATGATATCAGCAAGAATTATTGAACCCGTAGAAGAATCAGAATGGGTGAGTCCTATGGTGGTGCAAGAGAAGAAGACTCAAGGAGATATTAAGATCTGTGTTGATTTGAGAAAGTTGAATGATGCATGTTTACATGATCCCTTTCCTACCCCTTTCACAGATGAAATGCAAGACAATGTAGGAGGTTAGGAAGATTACTCATTTACATATGGATTCTTAGGTTATCATCAGATTAGGATTGCACCTGAAGATCGGCATAAGACCACATTTGCTACAGAATGGGGCTCATATCAATACATAGTAATGCCTTTTGGATTAAAAAATTCCCTTTCTATATTTTCTATGGTGGTGGCTGCAACTTTTAACCAATATATCCACAATTTTTTAGAGGTATATTTTGATGATTGGACAATCACTACAAGAAAAAAAGCCATTGGTGAGGGTCATTCCTGTCACAGACCTTTAAGGTCTGTCACCAATGTCTCATATGGTGACGGTCTTTAAAAAAGCGTTGTTGTAAGTGTATATAGTGATAGTCCTTTAAGGTTTGTCAGCAAAGCCATTTTCAATGACACTTTTGGTGAGGGTCGTTAAAGGCCAGTCACTAATTCTCTCTTTGGTGACACTTTTGGTGAGGGTCGTTAAAGGCCCATCACTAATTCTCTCTTTGGTGACACTTCTAGTGACGATCTCTTTTTTATCATCACCAATGATCTTTTCGATTACTTTTCGTGAAGGTCAATAAATTTTCGTCATCATTGATCATTCCATAGAGTTTTTGATGATGCTTCATGCCTGTGACAGACCTTTAAGGTCCATCACCAATGTCGCATATGGTGACAGTCTCTAAAAAATCATTGTTATAAGTCTATATAGTGATGGTCCTTTAAGGTTTGTCAGCAAAGCCATTTTCAATGACACTTTTGGTGAGCGTCGTTAAAGGCCCATCACTAATTCTCTCTTTGGTGATACTTCTAGTGATGATCTTTTATTGACCTTCACCAATGCTCTTTTTGGTTACTTTTGGTGACGATCAACAAAATTTCGTCATCATTGATCATTCCAATGAGTTTTTGATGATGATATGTACCTGTTACTATATTTTTTGTCAAAAGATAACTATTTAAGACCATTGTTGTGGATTCTTTTTCATTATGTGTCCAAGGTCATAGTGGTTATAATAGTCAGTCAATTTGTTAAGAAGTAGTCAGTGTGTATCATTTCCCTCAAGTCATAAGAATATATTTTTCTTATGGGTGAACACATGATTCATCTCTATTAGGTTTATTATCTAGCAAACTTCCTTTAAATAAAGTTCCACTAGTGTGTGTAGGAACTATATTATTTAATACATAATAAAACTTTGTCAATTCTATTAATGAGAGAGACCTAGCACTCCTCAACACTCATGGAATGCCTTAACATGTTTCGTAATAGTACACTAAAATTCCTTGGAACCTTGCATGTCTTGGAACATCTTTGTACCTGGAACATCTTTCTACCTAGAACATCTTGCCATGAGTAGGATGCCCAAGCACATGTTGGAATGCCCTAGCATAGCATAGCACTCCCTTATCATGTGTTGGCATGCCCTGTAGTCCCTAGAATGCCTTGAAACACCTTGGTATAATAATGCATTGACAAACATTAACACTTGGCACACATTGGCACTTGGCATGTATTGGAACATATTATTAGTGTGCCTAGCATGCCCCTTTTGAAAAAGATAAAGTCTCGACTTATTAACCCTCTTATGTGTTCATTTCCTTGCATTTTAGCTTGGTTATTCCTTTTTTTTCCTTGAAACTCCTTGACGCATATTGGCATACTCTAGCACCCTGCACATCCTAGCATGTCTTAGCACCTGGCATGCCTTGGCACTATTTGGCACATGTTAGCACACCCCGGAACTACCTAGAACACTCTAGCACTTCTTGACATTCCCTTATATTCCCTAACATGCCTTACCCGTGCTTATCTTACCTTCTCACTCTCTCCTTGGCATGATAACTAGCAATCATTGACACTCGCCAACACATCTTCATATTCTTTCACTTCAATGCATTTTCACCTAGTGCTCCCTTATGTTGTCCTAGTACTCCCTAACACTCCTCAACATGCATTGGCACTCTCTATCACACCTTATCACTCTTCGATATGCTCTACCACTTCATAGCATGCATGACACTCCCTGATGCACATTGGCACTTGGCACTTGGAAAGTCTTAGCATGTTTGGCATGTGTTGAGATGACTTGGTATGCTTTGGAATGGTTTAATATTAAATTTATTTGATATCAATTATTGGAAACTAGATGAGAAGAAACGAAGGAAGATTTGGCACTTAGAATGCATTGACACTTGGCACTTGGAACCTATTGTTGGATCTCTATTTTGCCCGCTCTATATCACCTTTTATTTGAAATCACTCATGATTTTGTTTAGCTTGACTAGTCATTGTCATAGTTTTGTGCATTCTCGGAGATAATAAGTAAGTATTTTCTATTCCTTTGTTTTAATGAGATTTAAACGTTAAAGGCATATTTAATAATAGTTTATGTGCTTGTAGGTTTACAAAGTTGGTTATATGCCTATTCTGATAGAGGCAAAGTTCCTGCACCACACATTCTTGAACTAGTACAAGTAGGATTCCTTCACCACACATTCCTGCACCAGTTCAGATTTTACAACTTCCACCCAAATTCGTAGTAATTTCCCGACAGTCGATTTACTCCTCGATTTCCACACTGATCGTTGCAAATCTCAAAATTCTAAAAGATGGGTTTTTTCCCAATATAGTAAATTGAGTAATAGGTGGGTTGTTTTCCAAAATGCGTAATGGTTGAGTAGATACGAAGAGATCTTTGGAGGCAGTTTGTTAAAAATACCAATTTTTCCAGAAATCTAGAAAATGCCCAGATTTGGAAAATTCATATTAAATCTCTATTTTTTAATAGGGGAATAGTTGTACTGATATTCTATTTAATTAGAATTAGTTGGGATGAAATCCCCATGATTGTTTACAAAGGATACGATTAATTATCATGTAAACATATTATAAAAGGAGGAGCGATTATGCACGTAGGGGGGGAGGCAGTAACAGGACTGTGCTTCTAAACGGGAGATTGTACCTTTTGTTATCACCCAAATCTGGGCTGGACTCTGTATTTCATGATGTAATTTGCCTCTGTGAATTAATAGGAATAAGGAGCTCCACCTCATGATTTTCGAATCTTATTTGTTCCTTTAAACAAATGAGTCTGATCTGAGTTACTGAGCAACATTTTTATTTAAAAGGGAAACACGCTAGTTGGCTAGGGCCCAACCAACCCGACACATTTACCCTATTTCATATTTCTTATAATTTGTGTTTATGTTTTCAAGTGTGATTTAATTTCCAACACATGCATTCGTTTCTGAGTGAAAGTGGATCCGTTGTGTGAAGTATATAAATTTTCTTTTCCTGCCATTTCTTTTCCTACACTTGATTTCAGATTGGTTTTCCCCAACTGGTCCAAGCAGGAAAAATGAACCTGCACCAGTGAATGTTGGTGTGATATTTCCTTTCCTGCAATTCTGTTTGATTGGTTTTCCCCGCCTAGTCCAAGTAGGAGAAATGAACCTGCACCAATGCATGTTGGCGTGATATTTCCTTTCTTGCAATTCCGTTTGATTGGTTTTCCCCACCTGGTCCAAGCAAGAGAAATGAACCTACGCCAGTGCACGTTGGTGTGTTGTAGCAAGAATTTTTAGCTTACTTCCCGCAATATTCTTTTCTTTCATTAAATGCTTATGACAAGATAAATGTATATTGATTGTTTCTTCATTATTTCATTCTGTTAAGATCAGGAACATTCACTTTTTATGTGTGCAATTTAATTTGACACTTGCAATAATTAAGAACTCATTTTAAGAATTAATAGCTAAGTGCAAGAAGTTCTGATCAGGTGCAAGAACTAGTTTCTTGTCATAGGATATGAGTGCTCTGAACCCTGGAAGTTCGAGCCCTTGCATGAAGTAAAAAGCCTTTGGTAAAGACACCATTTATACCTCCTGCATAAACCTCTATTCCTGCACTAGTGCAAGTGGACTGCGATAGTGCAGGACAAATTAATGCAAGAAGGAAATCTCTAAAGAAGCAGGTTTAAGGGCCCATTCTATGAGACTGCCAAGTGTCTCTGCTAAAGAAAAACATAACACATACTCAGTAATTAAAAATTGATCAGTTGGAGTGATTGCTTTTTTATTTTGATTCCTTTGCAAATGCATTCTTTCTTGTTCCAACACTAGATTACTTTGATGATTCAGTTATCTTTTACTCTTTTGATTCTACAATATTTTCTTTAAGAAAGTAGGAATTTCTATCAGGAAAATTCATGCCATCTCTGCCATTGCCTGTGCTTTGTCTCTAAATTTACGAATCCCCTGGGTTGACAATTAGTTGTTGAGGAGTTTTCTTAAGAGCAATTATTGCACCCAACATTTTGGCGCCGTTGCCAGGGAGGCGATTTGATTTGGTAAAATTTTTCTTTTGATGCAATAGGGGTAAGTCTGACTTTATCTTTTTGTATTTTTTATGCAATTGTGGTGAGCTTTATTTTAGCCAATAACTTTTAAAATCAATTATCTTCATATCCTAATCTTTAACGTTATATCATTTTTGGGGTATTGTAAGAACCCCTGTTACTGATATGTGTGTGGAGACAGGGACTATCAATCAACCAGATGGACTTAAAGATGATAACAAATATGAAGGTTCTCTCTCAAGCCCTAGCAATTACTAGGATCTTAATCTCTACCTCTCAGGAAGAAAACTTCTAGACAATAGTCAAGGACTTGTCCATTTCTCCACCATCACAAGAGGATTTAGAAGTCTCTTTTGAGGAGACAAATGAATCATGCACTATAATCAATGAAGGATATCCATTGGAACCTGAGAAAGAAAAGTTCTTGACATGTCTATCAGCAGATCTAGAATGTGATCAAGAGACTAATCACCCTAAGGAGGACAATCGACATGACAAGGATGAAGAAGATGTGTAGCATGGGCCAAATCAAGAAATGGACCAAGGCTACCATGATTACATCGAACATTGGTTCCAAGCAATTACTTAAGCAAGGCAACATTGTCCTCTTCTAAAACTCTTGTTCTCATATCATTTACATTTGTTGGTTTTTCATGCTCATGCACACTTTCAAGTTTGAATGATAAATTTGAGCATGAATATATATTTTCACCTGATCCACACATGGATCCATTGGAAGTACTCCTATACATAAAAGGAAGCCTTCTGCCTCTTAGGTAAAGTAGGGTAGGTGAATAAAGCTGTTAAGATGCTATTAGGGTTTTTGATTTTTAAAGTTTAGTCACTAAAACTACTTTTGATCTGCATTGGTTGTTAACACACACATCTGTGACACATCTTCTTGAGTATGATTCGCTCTAATACCTCATGATTTTTCAAATTAACCATTACTAATCACTCTAAGAAGTTGTCATCTGATATATATGATATCAGTTTCCCTTAGAAGGTACTATTGGAAACCCCCTATGGGGGACCACTCTTGTTAAGATGATAATAAGCTATTCATGAGAACACTAGCATTCTTAATTCAAGGAGTCTTTTAGTCATTATCTGGGATATCTTTAAAAAGTCTTTGGGGCAAAGGAACTAGTCGATAATGATTAGTCATTAAAAACTTTTCACGCCATCCCATACTCTTAAGGAGTAGATCTGTCTCCCCACTTATTAAGTAACCTTTTAGGTTAATCATAATCAGCGTATACAAAAGATTTAGGGGAGGATAGGAGGTCTCGTGATGAGCCGACCTACCACGATCATGAGATATAGCATGCATGACATTACTGCTTCTGGTCACCAAGCCAGAGTAATGGCTTTCAATCGAAAAGTTGGAAGACAGGAGGTCTCATCACCAGCCAACCTGTTCATCCATGTTACTTCTTATGAGTGGCACTGCCATTAGTTGGTTACCAAGCCAGAACAATGGCCTTCATCTAAAATTAAAATAAGATAACTCTGAATCCATGCTTAGTAAGTGGGACATAGACATTTCTATGGGCCAAAAGACACCCCTACCGAGGTTATGGACACCTGCAGGCAACAGGGCTATGTTTGTGGTATTAGAGTTAATTGCATACTATGATTTGCTTGGCTATCTTTCTCTTCCCCTAAAATTATACTTTTTTTGGACAATGGTTTTAAAGACGATTTGAATAGGATGCTTCGAGTTATATCTTTAAAAAATCAAGAATCTTTAAGGATGTGGTACACTTAGTAAAGGTTATTCTTTGTTCTATATTAAGAGGAGATTTAGTTTGAATCTGGATGACAATAGAATTTAGATTGTTCAATAAAGAGGTTGCTAATTGGTATCATAACTCATTTTGACTTTCATGGTATTTAGAGTGATGAATTACTCAATGATGACTACTCACAAGATGTTGGTTGGCAACAATGTGTATTGATGGTGGTTGCCTCTAAATATGCGCTACATAATCTAGGTACAAGATTGCTATAGTAGGTGCATGAACTTGTGGTAGTTATTTTGAGATTGCACCTTTTCAACAAAATTTGATTTTCATTATAAGACTTTGGGTAGAAACAAAACAAGGAATTCATTTGGGACAAGGTAACAGGTATGTACCATACTCTTTTGTCTATAATTTCTACTTTTTGTACCTAATATTATTGCATTCTTACAATTTATATTTTCATTAGAACTGTAACGTGGTTAGCAGGCAGACCTTCCAGAAAATTTTCTGCCTTTCTTCATATCCCATTTTCGTAATTCCCCATCAGTGTTCTTCTTCAATCCCAGAATGATTACCTCCCCATTCGTTCCATAAATCCCACTTTACCCCTTGAATTTTTTTTCTATCCCACTTCTGTTTATGCCCTCTTGATGGTACTGTTCCTGGAATCCCTCTAATAATCTTCCTTCCCATTCAGAATTTTTTCCTTTTCCCACTTTGTTTCCTCATGAAATTATTGTAGGATCTACTAGAGAAAGAGCAAAAGGATATGCTCAGAAGCATCAAAGAAATGGCAAATCAAACCTTCTGTATGATTGAGGAAGTCATGTTAAAGTCCAACCCACGTTTTACCAAAATTCCCTGTCTTTTTAGTAGATTTTATGCTTACACCAGTGCAATCACGTTGTAATATACAGTAGTACATGCAGAAAAGTGCCAGCAAAGCAACACAATTTAGGCGGCATAAGCAGATTAGTGAAAGCATGCACCATCCTTATAATTTGGTAATTTTATTGTAGTCCTTGTGATAGATTTTCTTGAAATTAGTATAAATAATCAAAGAGTCCAGCAAACACTCTGTTCTTGAAACAAGCTTTATCTAGCATAGGAAATGTGATCACATAGAATTGCAGGAAACATCATTACGAATGCCCATAAATGTTTTTAATATTGCTTTTTGTAATGAAGAAACAATGCGACAATTGATTTCCTTGCATGAGGACATGCAAGAAGGTCAGCATGGGGGGATGTTGGGCCTCTGTTTTTCCTTGCTCTATATCACCTTTTACTCGAAATCAATCATGCTTTTTTTTATCTTGACTAGTCATCGTCATAGTTTTGTGCATTCTCGGAGATAATAAGTAAGTATTTGTTATTCCTTTGTTTTAATGAGATTTAAACATTAAAGGAATATTTAATAATAGTTTGTGTGTTTGTAGGTTTACAAAGTTGGTTATATGCCTATTTTGATAGAGGTGAAGTTCCTGCACCATACATTCTTTCACTAGTACTGGTAGGATTCCTGCACCACACATTCTTGCACCAATTTAGATTTTACAAATTCCACCCAAATTCGCAACAGTTTCCCGACAACCGATTTACCCCTCGATTTCCATGCTGATCATTGAAAATCTCAAAATTCTAAAACATGGGCTTTTTTCCCAGTATAGGAAATTTAGCTAAACGCGGGCCGTTTTCCAAAATGTGTAATGGTTGAGGAGATACGAAGACATTTTTGGAGGCAGTTTGTAAAAAATACCAATTTTTCCATAAATCTAGAAAATGTCTAGATTTGAAAAATTCGTATTAAACCTTTATTTTTAATAGGGGAACAGTTGTACTGATATTCTATTTAATTAGAATTTGTTGGGATTAAATCCCCATGATTTTTTACAAAGGAAACAATTAATTATCATGTAAACATATTATAAAAGGAGGAGCGATTATGCACGTGGGGGGGAGGAAATAATAGGACTGTGCTTTTAAATGGGATATTGTACCTTTTGTTATCCCCCAAATCTAGTATGGACTCTATATTTCATGATGTACTTTGCCTCTGTGAATTAATAGGAATAAGGAGCCCCACCTCATGCTTTTCGAATCTTATTTGTTCCTTTAAACAAATGAGTCTGGTCTAAGTTACTGAGCAGCGTTTTTATTTAAAAGGGAAACACACTGCTTGGCTAGCACCGAGACAACCCAGCATGTTTATCCTATTTCGTATTTCATGTAATTTGTGTTTATGTTGTCAAGTGTGATTTGATTTCCAGCACATGCATCCCTGTCTAAGTGAAAGTGAATCCATTGTGTGAATTAGATAAATTTCCTTTTCTTGCAATTTCTTTTCTCGCACTTGATTTCAGATTGGTTTTCCCCGGCTGGTGCAAGCAAGAGAAATGAACCCGCACTTGTGCACATTGGTGTGATATTTCCTTTCGTGCAATTCTGTTTGATTGGTTTTCCCTGCCTGGTCCAAGAAGGAGAAATGAACCTGCACTAGTGCACGTTGGTGTGATATTTCCTTTCCTGCAATTCCGTTTGATTGGTTTTCCTTGCCTGGTCCAAGTAGGAGAAATGAACCTGCACTAGTGCACGTTGGTGTGTTGCAACAAGAATTTTTAGCTTACTTCCCGCAATCTTCTTTTCTTTCATTAAATGCTTATGACATGATTAATTTATATTGATCGTTTCTTCATTATTACATTATGTTAAGATCATGAACATTCACTTTTTATGTATGCAATTTAATTTGACACTTGCAATAATTAAGCACTCATTTTAAGAATTAATAGCTAAGTGCAGGAAGCTTTGATCAGGTGCAAGAACTAGTTTCTTGTCATAGGATATGAGTGCTATGAACCCTAGAAGTTTGAGCCCTTGCATGAAGTAAAAATCCTTTAGTAAAGACAACATTTATACCTCCTGTATAAACCTTTGTTCCTGCACTAGTGCAAACAGACTGCGATAGTGCAGGACAGATTAGTGCAAGAAGGAAATCTCTAAAGAAGCAGGTTTAAGGGCCCATTCTACGAGACTACCAAGTGTATCTGCTAAAGAAAAACATAACACATACTCAGTAATTAAAAATTGATCAGTTGGAGTGATTGCCTTTTTATTTTGATTCCTTTGCGAATGCATTCTTTCTTGTTCTAGCACTATATTACTTTGTTGATTCAGTTATCTTTTACTCTTTTGATTCTGCAAGTTTTTCTTTAAGAAAGTAGAAATTTATATTAGGAAAATTCATACCATCTCTGGAATTTCCTATGCTTCATCTCCGAGTTTATGAATCCCTCGGGTTGACAATTAAGTGTTGAGGAGTTTGCTTAAGTGCAATTCCTACACCCAACACCTATTGGCACCTAGTTTTGGTGTTCCTAGCATGCCCCTCATGGAAAAGGTAAATTGATGAATTATTAACCCTATTATGTGCTCATTTCCTTGTAGTTTAACTTGTTCCTCCATTTTGTTGCCTTGACAGACCCTGGCATGCATTGTCACACCCTTGTACATCTTGGCATGCCTTAGCACTTGACACATCTTAGCTTGTTTGACATGTCTTCGTACTATCTAGCTCATGTTAGCATGCCCAAGCATTCCCTAACACACGTTGGCAGTCATGACCTCACAAATAGCATTACATTTTTCCATGACTTGGGAACCTTACATTCACTAGAACACCTTGTCACTCCCTTGCTGTCATGCCCTCTGTTATCCTCCACAATATCCCAAGTTTATGAGGAGATCGATAGAGGTAACCACAAACCAAGATTTTAGTTTGGTAGCTATCCCTGCCAAACCAGAGAGGGCTCTCTCTATGAAATCATAGCCAAGAGATGACTGGAATGTAAAGGATTTTAGGCTAGATAGCTAGGCTCAGGTGGGTTTTGGAAAATTTAGGCTTTTGTTGCTGGATAAGGGAGAAAAACAAAATAGCTAGGTCAAAGGATCAAAGGGTTACAATAGCAAAGATATAAAGGAGAAAGGTAGCATTAATTTGTGATGGATCTTAGAGTTTGTTGGTGTAGTGTAGTGTTTAGAAGAAGCAAAAGGTCTTAATTAGCATGAAACATGAATTCATTAAGAAAGAAAGAAAGTAACACATAATGATTTTTCCATCAAAACAAAGCTTTATGCAAAGAATTTTGTTTATAAATTGTAAGGAAAACCATTGAAGAATTGATGAATGGAAAGAGAAGATGAATATATTTCATATAAAGCTATAACAGAGAAAAAATAACATCACAAACTTACTGCACATGAATTCCTAGATAATAGTTACAAACTATGTCCTTTGATTTCCAGAAAATGTCCAAGTACAAGCTACAATAGTTCTCTCCTCTGAAATCCAACCCATTCTATCACTGAGAAACTGATACATAAAGAAAAAATCAACATTTCCCCACACTCAAGGGTCAAATCCATGACTCTAGGAACTGTTCCATGAGGTGTCCTAACCAAACTCTAATGTCTAGGGAAGTTAAAAACTACTTCTACAATTAACTTTGACTCCAACCTCTCTCATAAATGAGGTCAAATTTACATCAAAACAACTTACAAATACTAACCACCCATTATTTAAATTTATTTTTACCCCTCACATTCATCTACTTCACCCTTTTGACTTTTACCAAAGTCAAACTAGGAATTACAAAAAATTACACAGTCAAAATTTTACAAAAATCTGATAAATTTCTAGGTGTGCAACGAGCTGTTGGAGGTCATCTTTGAGTGCCTTTCTGAAGTCCAAATCTAGATATGAATCCTTTTTTCTGGAACTATGGGATAGGTTAGATGTCTTTAGAGTATTTGTGCACTCAAAATGACCCATTTTTGGCTGAGATATGGCCATTCTCCCAAGGTGTCTCCAGGTGCACAGCGAAATGGAAAAAGAGGGGTAGAAAGGTGATTTTTGGCTTTTTTTTGCAAATTTCTCAAAAACTGAGCCCCATACTAGGAAAGTGGGAAAATGGGTTTTGAGAGGGGGTCATAAGATTTCCAAAAAGTTTTGATTTTCCATCATTTAGAGCCCTAGGAAGAAGTGCAGCATGACCTCGCTGTGCTCCTAGACAAAAAATTGCCAAAAAATTGCAAGTCTGCACCAAAACACAAAATTTTCTCCCAATCCTCCCAAAATTTGTTTAGAGATGCCTGATGAGGTATGTTATGCAATCATGGATGCATCAGAAATAAAATCTAACTTACCCTTCTCCTCTTGGCTGATTAGGGTTTCCTTGATTTTTTTCCTTCAACTGCTTGATTTTGACCTTGGCAACCTCATTCCTTGTGTAATAATGGATGCCATTTTATTTTGAAACTTGTTATCCCTATTGGCCTTATCAAAAAGCTTATGAAGGTGGAAATTGACTTTGTCAAGCCAAAACTCCATGTCCTCATTTATTTCCATGGAAATCCTCTCTTCAAAGGTCAATTCTTCCATTGGTGGCTTTTGTTCTCTTTCCCTCTGAAGTGCCTTCCTAAGAACCATTGTCCTAGGTCTCTTCCTTGCCACATTTCCTTCATGTTGCTCAGTTTCCTCATGGTCCACCATTGCCTTGCATTTCATCTCTTGTTTCTTGGATTTGAATTTCTCCTTCTCCATGACTAGGTATTTTGCCTTAAGTTGACTAGTTTCTTGCGCAAGGAAAGAAATGATGAATTTAACCCTTTCCAAATTATCCTCGAGCTCCATGATCTAAGGATCATTCTCTTTGATGACTTGTTGTATGGTTTGATTCTCATCATGTTCCAGAAAGTCAACTAGGTCAAATTGATGCTCAATGGGCTCCTCATCATTCAGAGAAGCCTCATGATGTGATGGTGATCCCTGTTCTGTTGATGTAGTAGGCTTGGCTTCTTCCTAAATTTGAGGAGAAAACATAAAGCTTCTACTTCTATGATATTTCTTGGTCACCTCAGGCCTAGGTGCTTTGGAAATCTCATCATTTTTTCTTGATGACCCCACTTCCATGGCTTGCACTGACATGGTTTCGTGCTGACCAGGTGAAGTGGTTATATGCGTTTTCAAGGCTGCCTTAATGAATGTGTCCCATGTCATGTTCTTCTCTTTCCACTGATGGAGTATTATAAAATTTATCAGGCTATGGTGAAATAGGCTGGGATAATGCACTTTTCCTTTCAATTTCACCCTTTCAGACATTTTGGTTAGGCTTCTACACAAGTAGCTAGACAAATTTAGAGACTTGTCAGTTGTAAAGTGCATGAGCAGTCTTATGTGGTATTGATATAGCTTAGAAAATCTACCCTCACTTGTGAAGAACTTCATGAAAACATTCATCAATGGTGCATATCTCTCCAACAAGTATCTAAATGGGAAAGCATGTGAGTGAGCTCCTTAATATTGTGATTTCAAGTAGGGTTTGTACTCTTCTAGGTCTAGGTTCATGCCTTTGAACCAATTTTCACCATGGCTTGGTATGCTTGTAGCTTGAGAGATGGCATCCACTGAAAACATGAAATGATTTCCTGCAATGGTGATTTTTTCTTCCTTCAAGGTGAGGGAAAATATAACTATGAGATGCTTATGGTAGCCTACTTCCTGCACTCTTTGACAAAACCCTAAACAATTGACATCTTAAAAGAATTTCAAGACAAATGGGGAGGAGGTGATTTCATTGCAATTAGATGGCTCAAACCTCAGTATCTTTGCCCCCTTTTTGTACTTCCTCTTCTCCGATGGTGATGAGTCAGGCTCCATACTCCAAATCCTAGGTGAAAGGCAAGAAAAAATAGTGAAATTTGTTGAAGTGAGGGAATGAGGTGGTATGATGGAGTTAGGAGTTTCCTAAATTTGTAAGGAAATTTAGCAGGGTAGGGGATGATGTGAGTGAGTAGGGAAAAAAGGAATTTTGGGAAATGAGTGAGGGGAGGGGGTGGAAAAGGCCAAAACACAGGCCTATCCTAGAAAGAGATAGGGTAGATTAGGGTTTAGAGGAAAATGATAGAAAATGAGGGGATAAGGCTTTGTGATGGATGGAAATGGTGTATTAGCTACAAACAGAGGTGTAGGGACATGGAATCTAGGGTTTATGGCAACAATTCATCATTTGAGGATCAAAACCATGAAAATCATGTAAGAACATGATGAGAGCCACACATGGTTGTTGTCATAAAAAACATACATAACTAGCATAATAGCAGCATAAAATAGTCATGAAAGTACAGCCATATAAACCACATTAATCCATCAAAATTCTCATAGAAATAGAAGGGGAAATAACCTTTCATTAATGATGTAGAATCCAAACTCGGGATGGGACTTCCACATTCCACCAGACTGTAGAATGGCTGAGCCAAATATCTCTTCAACGATTCACCCTCATGCCATATTCCAAGCATGAATGTGGGATCTCATAGAACACATCAATCAAAAACCATCTAAGGCTTCCATAGGCCATCCACCTCAACCCATCAAACAATAATTCCACCTCGCGGTCGGACATCAGAAAAACATCATTAGATCGGTCTCTACCCTAGCCATCTAGGGCTCTAGAGCATTTTCCAACCAAGGCTCTAGGACTAATAAACTCAACCCACATCTTTTACCAGGCTCCAGATCATTTTTCCAACCAAGGCTAAGAGACTAGTAACTCAACCCATGCTAAGGAAACATGATAACCAACAAAAAAAACAATGAAAATGAACCCACAATCATCATGGCTATCCATGAAATGGAAAGTCTAGGAAATCCACTATCGATCCAGGAAATTCTCCATGCCAATGATAGACCATGACCAAGAATCCACATGCATATTCCATGCATGCCAAAACTAGTTAAGAAATCATACATGCAACTTGGTACCTGCAAGAAAATATGATGTAGCTGATGATCTTGATGCCTTCTTATGCTTCCTTGCTCTTCCTTTGCCTTCTTGCTTCTAGAATCCAAGTATGCCACACCCTTCAAGAGTGTTCTAAGAAAAATCTAAGTATCCAAGAGTATGAGAGTGACAGAGAGCTCCAACACTGAATTGACAAAAGACATGAACTGATCCTCAGAAGCCTTTTTATGGATGAGGCCTCTATTTTCTTCATTTTCCTCCTCACATGCAACCCAACCTTTTACCTCCTTTTTCTCCTAATTTCCATTATTTTCATAAATAATTGTGCCAAAAATGCCATTTTAAGTTCCCAAAGTCATAGCCATTGCCTTTGACAATTTCCTTAGCCATTAGACAATCACAAGTGATCCCCGTCACTAGGATTTTGCCCAACATTTAGCTTTTAATATGTGTCCCATCATCCATGGTTATTATTTTTCCTTTATTAAATTTTATTACATGGAATTTTCATGAGGGTTATTACATCCTTAACACTCCCTAGAATGTGTTGGCACCACACCCTAACACCTGGCACATGTTGGCATGCCTTAGCACTTGGCATGGCTTGGCATGCCTAACATGCCTTGGAACTGTTTAGAATGTGTTACCACT
This sequence comes from Pinus tabuliformis, assembly GCA_031772625.1. NCBI lineage: Eukaryota > Viridiplantae > Streptophyta > Pinopsida > Pinales > Pinaceae > Pinus > Pinus tabuliformis. Next base: position 501,635,094 of record CM062804.1, on the reverse strand, counting down.
TCTTGGCATTTCTCAGAACATGTTGGCACTCACTAGTTGTCATGCCCTTATAGATAGCCTTACCTTTTTCGCATTTGAAATGAGTGCTCCCTTGTGTTTCCCTAACACTTGTCTCTCACACTCCCTAACATGAATTCACACCACATATTGGCACCTGACACATCCTGACATGCCTATCATGCCTTGGAACTATCTAGCATGTGTTAGTACTTCTTGGCATTCCCTGACACACCTTAGTACTCCCTAGTTGTCATGCCTTGGGGAATGTGAAAGACAACCTCAATAGAAAACATGCATACAAATTTGTAGTCAAGTGCCCCAAATGTGAGATGTTTCCACTTGTGAAATTGTGCTTCCAAATATGTGAACTCAACAATAAAACTCACCTTAAAATACATGAATGTCTCAACACCTCCAGTAGATATTGATGGTGTTCATTAGCCTATTTCTATTTGTGATAAGGGGATTAGGGGCTCCCTTATCCCAACCCATAACCCCTAATGTGTTTAATCCCTTAGCCCAAGGGGGCCCAAGGGTGTAGTTGTAGGGGCATTGGGACCAAATTTGGGGGTTCATAACATTAGGAAAAGTGGAATGGCATGACCAAAAAGGTTGTGTGGGGGTATGTTATGGTGTATTGAATGAGGCAAGGGGACACAAGGGTAGCATGGATGGGTAGAAGTCATAAGTGAAATCATGGTTTACTAATATCTATAATCCTAGCATTAGAGAATGACAAGGGGGCTTAGGAATTAATTTCATAGGGTCTAGGGGACCTAGAGGGAAGGTAGCAAGATAAATTGATAGGGGAACACCCAATAGTGGTGATAAGGGGAATAGGAGTCCAATTATCACAAACCATAAGCCCTTAACCAATAACCACTAAATTCCCTATCCCCTTAACCCCTCAATCCATAATCCCTTAACCCCTACACTCACAACTCATAACCCTCTTAACATGTGAGCCTTAACCCCTAATCCTTCATTGCCTAAACGCCTTAACTACTAGCCCCTTAACCACTAACACCTAAATCCCCTAAATCTTAAGTCCTTAACCACTAAACTCAATTGTGTCAATGTAGAATAATAGACATAAGAGAAAATAAAATGATATTATCCACATCAATTCTTGAAATAACCTTAAATTAGCCATGCATGGTGAGCTAGAGGGTGAATGTGGGGCACTATTAAAGTGACATCATGTTTAAATTCCTTTTACATTGTGAGGTTATTCTCCAATAGGGTTGAAGCATCATCACAAGGAAGCATGACACATTTTTGTGGGGGGGCGATTAAAGTTGTAGCACGATTCAAGTGATTTACACATCTAATGTAAATGACATCATTGTATGTTTTTTCTAGGTTGTTAGAGAGGTTATTTATAGACAATACATCCAATATACTTAGACTTCATCTTTTTAGGGCCTCGACTCTAACATGTATTTGTACTAGGAACACTTAATGCAAATGAAAGGGGGCCTTTTTGTTTAACCACATATGCACAAGAGCACATGATGTTGCCCTTCAAATCCCCCTTGGTGCATTCAAAGTGGGTTTACATTCACATCGAGTTAAAATTAGTCATAATGACCTTCCTCTTCTTAATAACATATGCTAGATTTTCCATATACACGAGATATAATTAAAGGATCACCTCATCTGTAGATTCCCCCATTTATTATGAGATTCAAGGGATGTTCTATTGTCTTTATCAACATTTGGATGGGTCATTATCTACATTCTTTAAATACATGTCTATAAATTTTTATGAGGGAGGTCCTTTGATTTAGATCTTTATATAAGGCCTTATGTGGCCTTCCCCTGTAAAAATCTTCCAAGGGGGTCACCTCCTTCCATGTTTCCTTGCCTACTTAGGGCCAAATTGACAAACCAAGATTCAAACTTTGTCAACTACATAATTAGTGAGGCATCATACCTCTTCTTGACCTCGACCTCAATGAGACATCTTTCTTCAGAGATACATTCAGGATTTCCCACCATAGATCACAAGTTGGATGTCATGGGATTTGTTACCCCATTTTCTATTTGGGCTTTTAGAGGATATTTTAAAATTTTGATTGTGTTAAAATTGGAAAATAGGCCAAATTCCACCTTGGGATAGCTCATTTTAGAGATGATGATTACATTAAATTCCTCTTTTTGAGAGGACCAAAATTGATATAAAGATCATCTCATTTAGACAGGCGAAAGTGTGATTTTTAATTTATGCCCACACATGTACAAATTTTTCAGTTCGAGCGCTACATCAATATGTAGGCTCAATAATCCCAATGGATGTGTCTCTTCACCCACAATGAATTGTATAAATACGAGTGACCTCACACCTCATTTTGCATCATCATCACTCACAGATTCTTCTCTCTCCTTCTCTCATTGGTTCATACACCTATTAGGCAACTTGTCTCTCTCACACGTGTGGCAAGAAGGACGAGTTTTCTGGGCTGAATTATAGGACTAAAATTTCAGGAAGTAGACTAAGTTTGACCAATGTTGACGAAGGATTTATTGACCAAATTTGACTGTGATTTTTGGAGGATCTTTTCTGTCTCTTTAGGCTACATTTTTGGGCACAAAAATTGAGGGAATATGGAAAATTTGACTAGTGTTGACTTCATGGTTGACTGTAGTTTGACCACATAAAATTATAACAATTTTTCTCTCTCCTTTCATTGAGTTTGACCGAGATGTTTTAGGCTGACTTTGACCTCTTGATCAGGTCGAGTTTGACTGGGGAAGACCGAGCTATTTTGAGGATGATTTATTGTTGATTTGACCAACATTGAATTTCTAGTTAGGGTTGAAGTTTGACTGCATAAATTGACAGGATTGTTTTGACTTTGAATTGGGCAAGTCAATTTGACTTTTGTATAGTCTCTCTTTGCTGAAATTTTGATATAATAATAGGAGGAATTGATCAAAGGTTTTTCCCAACATTGGGTTTTTTCCCTACCATCTTCCAAATCTGGTGTCCTCTTGTCTTGGCTTATCTTCTGCATACTGTTTTATGTTCTATCTACTTTTATTATCAATGTGATTAATGGTTAATGTGATTGTTACTGGAAATCTAAATTGAAATTGCTATTGGGCTGCTTAAGGAACATTGAAGTAATTGTGCTAAGCATAGAATATACCATTGTTAACTAAAATTAACATATTGTCATCTCAACATCAAATTTTGTTTTTTTCCACTTCCTTTACAAACCCTCTCTTCAAGGGAATCCTCATAGGAAGATCTTATGGTTGAAATATTACGACAATAAAATGAGGCACATTATCTCTTTATAGGGTTTCAAGGGAGGGTTATTGGAAAATAACCATCTTATTCTCTATAGCACTTAAGACCTTCTCAAC